>WBMV01001237.1:932695-1539467 GCA_013396655.1 Campylorhamphus procurvoides | reverse complement strand
TTTTTTTTTTTTTTTTGCCTGCAACAGTTCCTTTCTGCATGAAAATCGTGACTGAAATTTCCTGGCAAAGGAATCAATCCTACAATTTTAGGATTTTCATTGGAAAAGGTGAAGAAACCAGAATTAGTAGCTTTTTTTCATTTGGAGGGGGAAAAAACCCAACAAACTTCACTTAATTTAAATGTTTAAGGCTTATTTTCTTTTTTTCCAAAAGGTACAGAAGCAATTAACTAATCCTCTTAAAAACAAACTACAAACCACCCCCACCCCCCCAAAATACCCAAACCAAACAACAAAAAATTGCTTAAACAAAAAACATTGTAAAGATGAATCTGACTATAGGAAATGCTACATCCATGAAAAGGTGTTCTGATATCCTGAAATTCAGTCAACAAGAGACAGAACAATTAATTGTAAATACACATTGTATCAGGAGACAAATTGTATCCTCATTTTTATATATTACCTATCTAATATATAAAACTGCACATCTGAGGCAACATTTTACAGAGTAGCATGTCAGTATCCAGAGGAATAATGTTACTAGAGACTCCTTACACATCTTGCCATATATATAAATAATTTATCTAGTGCATAGACTGTATATTTTTGTGTAATTTTTTTTTAGTCATTTAACTTATTTTATCTTACTTGTGTGAATTTGTGGAGAAAACAATCCTATATACAATATACAGTAAAATGGTAGTTACATGATTAGATTTGTTTCATACGGTGTAACAATAAAGGAAAACCTTTGCCTTCAAAGTGATGTGTCCCACAGTCTAGTCTAGATTATATCCCCACTCATGCTTGTTGCACTCCTAAGTATTGCATCAAAGTTATGGGTAGTGGTGGCAGAAAGGAAGGGGCTTATTTCTATATTATAAAAAAAACAAACAAAAAACAAACCCAAAATAAACAAACTTAAAAGAAAGAACCGAGTCAAAGCGTTCGAAGTAAAATATGCTGTCTCTGTTTTCCTAAGCTGTGCTCTATTCTGAAGTGTAACTTAATTCTGCAGAAAGAATAATTAGGGCTGTCTGCTTGGCCAGACAGAGCCTCCTGAGCACCTGCTCTCCCTGGGCCCTCTCTGGGCTGCGAGCTGGCCGGATGCAGGTCGTTTAGCTAATTATCATGGCAATGAGCCCGTGCTAATGGGGCCTGAGGGCTCCGGAATGTTAGCGCAAAGGCTGGCCTGACATCACTTCACATCCCATCACTTCTGTGTGCTGAGCCCAGCCAGGGCTTTTTGCCTGGCTTAGGACGGGAGGAGAGCACCCCCTGTGCATCTCTGACTGCGCTGTGGCCAGAGCTCTCTGGGGTTTTTGTAAGAGAAAGCAAAGTTTGCTCTGTTGTGTCCCGAGCAAGCTGTGGAACCCCATCAGCCCCAGGGTACCGCTCTCATCCTGCTCCCAGCACGGTCGAACCAAAAACAGAGACCTAAATCATTTCAATCAGTAGTGGTTGATTAGCCCAAGGTTGTTTGAGTCAAGCTTAGAAAGTCTGAGGCTTTAAAGCTCGAAAATTTACACTTGACTTTATTTGATTTCTCATGTTTTCCTTTTTGCAGGTTTAATACCAATCCTTAATCAATGATAAGCAATGAAATGATCACACTGCAGTTTACTACCCTTATTTAACTGGATAAATAAAAATGAAGGAGTTGGTTTGTGCAGACACAAAGTAAAGTTGAAGGCAAAGATTTTATTTGGTATACATAGGAAAATTGTGTATAACTTATGTTATCCCTAGTGAGGAAAGAGATTGACAATTTCTTGTAAATATTTGAGTTTGTATTTCTGGGAAATCTCCCTGCTCTATGGCATACTCCAGGATCTGAGAGTGAGCAGTGTATGTCTGTGTATTGAAACAGCCCTAACCACACTCTACAAATCATGCAGCTGGGCATCATATACTACAGTCCAGCAGCATTTGAAGTCCAGTAAATTTGCAGTAGTTCTATTTCAGGTTTCTGTACAGCATGTTGTCTTGTTAATTACAATGCTTATTAATAAACTAGATCCACAAAAGCACTTATCTCCTTTGCACTCTTTTCTCTGTGTTTAAATGTAAGGGGTTTTAAAGTACTCTTCCAGCTACACTTCTCTCCCATTTTCAGCTTCCCAAATTTCATTTCATTGTGAAGCCCCAGACTGTCAGAAAGTGCACACAATGTGTACAACAATCAAGCTTTATGTTGTCAGAAATATCTTCCATTTCTGTCACTTCTTTTTGTGCCAAGCTCCCTCCTTGTACTATGCCTCTGATACACTCATGGAAAATCATTATGAGCTGGAGGCAGGAGTGTTTATGAGGTTTGTTTTGTTAGAAAATAAGCTATTTCTAATTGAGAGAACATGGTTAATGAGTTGTTGTTGAGCTAAAGGGATTATCCTCTCACCATGAATGTGATATAAAGAAATAACTATCAAACGAGGAACTAATGAAACACTTTATGCATTTTTCTATCTTATTTTAGTCCATATTTAAAGAGCAACTTTTGTTGGCCTGATACTAATGCAATAATATCTCATTCTTTGATGCAGTTATGGCTTTGCAAGCGTAGCTTTCTTGTCTGCAGGACCCTTTCAAGCAAGAAAATAATATTTATTTTGGCATCAGGACTGTGCACAAGTATATTCCTTTACTGGCAAAAACTGCTGACACACCAGTTGTTATGCTAAATAATGTATTCAGCCCACAAATTAAGAAAATGGATGAAAACTTCTGGAGATGGATGTTTTCCCTTGTTTGCATGGGAAACTGTCAGGCAGGAGTTACTAATATTTTGAAGGACAGCTCCAGGAGGGAAGGAAACTTGGAATTTCACACAGCTCTGGCAAACAGAATAACAGAGCAGGGCAGGAATACACAGTACCCGAAGAAGTGCATAATTTAGGACTGGTGTCAGCATGCAGAGCTGCAGGGGGTTGCAGAAGTTATGTTCCTTGGGAGTCATCATTTTATCTCCCTCCCTGCCGACACAAGGAATACCTGGAGCCCTTCCCTGGCCTGTGGAAAGTACCTGAATCCCAGGTATTTGCTGTGTGGCTCTTAAAAGTGCAATATTTTCACCGAAGAACTGCAGCGCTGGGGGAGGGCTGGTGTTCATAAAGCATCTCTTACCTGTAGGATGGACTCCAACACCTCCTGCCATGTAATTTGGGGTGAGGTAATGGCTTGTTAGAACATACCCATGGATTTATTGAAAAAGGAGCACCTGTTTACCAACAGCAGGCAATTTTGGAGATATGTGGCCCATATGATCTTTTAGCATTCTTGCCTTTTCCTCAGGTTTCTTCTGGGGGTGGCCTTAGGACTGAACTGTAGTTTTAGCAGCAGTGAGGCTGCTCCTCCTTAGAAGTGCCACATACGAAGCACAGGAAGCAAATGAGCAGGAAGGTACTTTCTACAGCAAATGGAAGACATCTCTTCTCCCTTGAGTGGTTGTGAAAGTCATATTTTAAGGAACTACTTATGAGCTCTACTTGCAAATAAGCATTTCTCCAAGATGTAATCTTTGTGTCCTGGTCCTTTCAGTCACATTCCAGGATGAAAATATATCATGTCTGATAAATGCAGGAAGACTACTGATATATTTCTATTTTAATTTTTATTATTTTAGTGATTTAGATGTATTTTGATGGTGCTAATTTAACGCTTAAACCCAAAGCTCTAACAATAGGTGCCTTCATATTTAATTCAATCAGGAACTAAAATCTGCAGGTCCATGCTTTCTGGTGAGCTTTTCACCATGGAACTGATGCTATCTCTTCTCACCGTTTTTCTCCACTAGGATTAAATCTGTATTTATAAAAAAGAAAGGATGAACACCCATCAAAGAGACAGATAAATGAGGTGCCTGGAAGCTCTGTACCAGGCTTCAACCCATAGCTCTAATCCACCAGCTGTGATGTGTTCTAGAGCAGATGAGTAGGATGTGCAAAGAAAAAGAGACATTTTATAAGGCACTGAAATGAAGTTATTCGTTGCTACTGCAGCTGTTATGCATGTAGTAAAAGAGTTGATTAACATAATGAGATTAAACTAAGAGAAATTGCTTTTAACCTGTGCTTAGTTTGAGTTGTTGTTTAGTTACCAGGGAAGATAAAAGACTGTACCCAAAAGCTTCTCTAAACTTTCCAAATGTCAACTGTTCTATAAAAGATGTGTTTTTGCTTCTCTGTTGTGTAGATCAAGTTCAATGTACAGGTGTATGGAACTGCAGTAAGCCAGTGTATAGTTTCAGGAGACTAATTGAACAGGAGAAAGTTCATATCAGTCTGCAAAATGAGGTGATTCTAAGTGGGGTGAGCAGGTAGGGGGAAGGATGAACACTTTGAGTGCCTTTGGAAAAAACCCTATGACAGATACCCTAAGATGCACTAGGTCATCTGCAGACCTGCAGTGCAATGCTGATTTTATTAGCATTTTAGAGATATGTAAAATTCTTGGTTTGCTTAAAAATATCTGTTAAAACCAATATAGTCATGATCTGTAATGACAAAGAAGTCATACCTGGAATGCTTTTAAGCCTATTTAAAAAGGCTCTTTCACCAGGTAGACTTACAGGATAATTTCGAGAGAATATAAAGGGACATGCTGTTGCTGTGTGAGAGTTAATGCTTTCAAGTGATTCCAACTAGAGAGGCCAGAACAGTTTAAAAACTGAAATTCAATGAGAAAAGAAAGATGTTTAATCAATCTACATGTAAATACAAACATTCTAAATTTAATTTCCATTGTTTTCAGAGTTCATCTATGTACAAGAGACATATGTGATCACTTAGTGTCACACTAATTGCAATATATCATCTAAAAATATTCATCATATTATGTAGATGTGCACAAAGTCAAAGCTTCCTGTCTTGGCAGATACAAGTTGATGTTTGTTTGTTTTAATTGCAGCAGAGACATTTAGCACTGTGCCTGCCTGGTAACATAGGAAACGTAATGTAAGACCTTGACATCTAAAAAGATTAGACTGTCTGAGCTGACTGGCTCATAAAAACGATGCTGAGGAAATTGGCAAAGAAAACAAGTCTCTGAAATTCTAAACAAGCATTTTAAATGCAGAAAAAATAATCTGAAGGGTCATATTTGTAGCTTATGTGCTGCAAATAATGTGCTGCACAGCCATATCTGTATAGAAGTAAAATTTTCACAGTGAAACGTGGTGAGTAGACGTTTTGTTAGCTGAATTCACTCTCTTGCAATGACTACACACAATCAATCTACTTGGATTTTTAATTGCCTTCTATCAGATTTCAGCCTATTGAATCATAAATGTAGTTTTTGTCAATGTAATACTACTGAATATTAAAGAAAAGATCAACTTTTCCAACCAGAAGCTGTCACTTCAGTCTACAAAAGGCAGTTATTGAAGCTTATTACTGTGTTGGCAATGCTTGTCTGAAATTCCCCCAAAATATGCTGCTAAAATTCAAAGAAAAGACTATGAAAACACTAATGTTAAAGATTTATGCTGTAAAATTTTGAGGGAATTTGCATATAAATGATTCATAGAATACTTGAGGTGTAATGAAAATTCAGGAATCTTGATGTTTTCTCCCCTTAGAACATCAGGTGTGAGTACCTGAATCTAATTACAATGAAGGTAAATCTACCCAGTAGGCTGAATAGAAACAAACACATAAATATATACACATTTGCCTATTACATATTGGGAAAAGGTAAATTCTTTCTAATTAGACACAATAGGTAAGGATAGACACATCATCCATAATTTTAGGGAGTGGTTTTGACAAAGTTAATTGCCTAAAGCATCTCTAAACTGGTACAGGGGGAAAGGTACCTGCAGGGCTAACTCCTTCACTTTTCAAATTTCAGAATCTGCACGTATCCAGCTGGTGGAGGGAAGATAGAAATTAATATTACATGTCTGCCTTTTAGATGGCCAAAATCACATGACTCCAAAACATAGTATTTGCATAAAAGATAATATTCTGAATATGGAAAGAAATGTGATGGGTGGATATCAAGCATAAGAAGCCCAAACCTTCCTCTCCACCAGACATAACCATGAACCCTTCAGCACGGTTTGCCTGTCAGGATGCACCTGGTTGTGTTTTGTCTTGGTGCCAGGTTCCTGTCAGAGGGGTGCAAGAGGCTGACATTTGATGTATGCAAAAGAACAAAGAATGGGGTTTGCACTAAAGCCAAATTGGCAAATATTTTTGTTCCCTGCGACAAGTTTTGCTTAACTAGCACAAGAACCAGCAGAGCAGAGAAGTGGGCTCCTCTAGTGTGAAACAGAAGCTATTTAGGAAGGTAAGTGCAGTTGCTGGGTTTCCACTTCCCTTTCTTCCCTCCCTTGCTAAATGCAGTGCTGGCACATCACTTTCTTTTCTGTGACAAGTCTTTCTGAAAGCTAACAGGGAGCCAACTGTGCTTAGGCATGTGCACCTGTACTACAGAGGAACCGAATGAAAACATTAAATAATGTTTCTCTTTGTGCAAGAGAAACATCAGGAGGAAAAAAATAAATAAAAAAAATCTGCAAGAAGTGTTGCCATATTGGGGAGAAATTGGTAACTAGAAAATTCTTCTGAACTGGGAAGATGTTCTTATTTTTGTCAGGTTACCTGTTTGCTAACTGCTGAAGTCTGACCAACCTGTGGCTGCAATAAAGCAAGAAAACTGCTGTGTCAATGAAATTGCTTTCCCACAGCCTCAGTTTGCTGCCTGAAGAAAGGACACATGCAGGGAAATAACCTTTCATTGAGGAAGGAATATTGGACTGACCTGGGTGGTATCACCAAGTCTCCTTTACTTGGGAATCTCATCATCCACATTGTACAGTCACACAGCCCTGACAGAACCATTTTTAAAAGGGAAGGTAGTGAAATCTGTTTTTCCATTAAATTATTTTGATATTTAGCAGCTCCCTCTACACACATCTCAAATTCCTTCTCACTGGAGTTTCCCAAGTTTATTGGATTAAATCTATACCACTAGTTTTAACAATTTACTACTAATTATTAATTCATTGCTTGCTGGACTGTGTCAACAGTGTATGTTCTCCACATGGTCAAGAACAGGCTGCCAAAAATCTGTAACTCAATAGCAGCTGTCTTATTGAACATATCTGCCTCATGTGCTACAGCATGTGGCACTGGAATTAGGACCTGGTGCCAGATTTGGCAACTTTCTGCTTTCCAGAAAGGCCCTCAAGTCATGAGGTTGCCAGAAACACCTATTACATCAGGTCATAATTGGCTGTAGTGGGCAACAGCTTAATTAAAGTAAGACCAGCTGTAATAATTCCAGTGGCAAAGAGTTTGTGGCAGATGCAATGGGCATTTTAGTCAGAATGAAAAGCATCTTTACTGGTGTTCTCCAAGTCAATTCTTTGATGATAAATGACCTGAGCCATAAGTTTAATGTGAGAAATGTGCATAGGCAGTAAAAGTGTGAATGTTGGTGTGAAGGAAATAACGAGGGTTACATTTACCTGGTTCTCAGTTCAGCTGGGCATAAATACGCACAGTAATGTAAAAGTGTGCTGTGTATTTGTTTTATGTCTTTAAATGATTTTCCCTCAACTTTAGTCTTTGTATCATAAACCTTTTTAAGTACTCAAAAATACTTCTCTTACTGTGAGATATTCTCCTTTTTTCACATTTTTCCCCAAATCCTTATAACTTAGTTGCTTAGTCACAGTTGCCTTCACAGATCACCTGTGACATAAAAATATCATAATAACAGATTTAAATTCAAAGAGCTTCTGCCTGCAATTTCAGTGGAGAAAGTTCACATCCAGAGTAGGAGAATTATTCTTTTACACAGCTACATGACAATTCTTAACTTGAAGTACAGGTACTTGATAAAGCTCCATATTCATAATGTATTCCAAGCAGAGTTTATAACTTGATTTGCTATTTTCTTAAATGGAGTCTATGGCAGCTGCAGTAACTAAAGGCCTTGCAGACTATTCTGCAGAGCAATGTGCTTTTTTTTATTCAGTTTATGAACACTAATTTAAAAAGGCTGAGTTTGTGACTATTGACTGTATAACTGTTAGTTACCATAAAGGGTTTACATTTAAGTGATCACTTGAATGCTGACCCTCCAGAGAGGCTTTAGCTGTTCAACATAAGTTTAAGTAGTCAGACATAAGTAGATTGTAACAATATTTTTTATAAGAGAGCTGAATTAATCAAGGTTATTGTAACCTTGTTTATTTAATTTTTTTAAAAAACCCAAACAAAACTGTGTATTTGTTACAGTAGGTGGTGCAGTAAAATTGCTTTCTAGTTCTGAAAAGTGTTAATATCATAAATATCATAAATAATATCATAAAGTATTTGGGTATTATGGCAGTTTGTTCCTTCTTGGTCTTTCCATACAACTACCACAATTTCAGCAACAACAAAAGATTTCAGCAAAAAATAAAACAATTTTTATTTTAAAAGAGCTTGCACTCTAGAGTCATTTAGATGTGATGCTAGAAATTAAGATAGCAAAAGTATATGAGCCTTTCTAATGTTAACATAATTATCGACAAGTGAAATTAAGAGAAAACAGTTATACTGAGTGTTCAAGGAATTCAGTCAATAAGGAAACCATCAACAAAGCACATCCTGGTTTCTGAAGCTATCACAATGTTCTAAGAGTTAAATTATGTAATGGAATGAAATTGGCATTAAAACTTATATTAACATGATAACTTTTACAGCCAACTCACACTGCTCCCTGTTGGACTCTCTGTCTAAAAAACTATATCCTTAAAGAGATGAAAATATTATTCTATTATTACTGGTTTCAACCTTGCCCTTGTTACGTCTTCAGATTTTAGGCTAGAATGAAAAACCTCATTTCCAACAACATTAAACACACATGAAGATTTTACTCACAAGGGATGACAACTGTTTAATTAGTTGCAATTAACTTCTCTACATCCCTGTCACAGGAAGGTGTACGGGGAGGCAGCATCAGCACGGTCAGGGAGGGATTGGACAAATTTATGGGCAACAGGTCTGGGAGCAGAGACAGAAAGGGATGGTCAGGGGACAGGCTCTGACATCACTAACACAAAGTGTGGCTGCGGGAGGAGTTGGGGGAGGATTTGGGAGGATGGACAGCTGAGGACAGACTAAGTTCACTTGCCCTCCTAAGCAGCACATCCCGCTGTCCCTGTCAGAGCCAGAACACAGAGCTGGGCACTCTGCTGGTCTCGCTGGGTGGGGCATTTCTCATGTGCTTGTGCAGCCTGTCAAGGACATTTGGACAATTAACTGTGCTCACAGCTCACTGAGATTAATTGTGTCTCCCAGGAACCACTTCTTAAGTATGGCTGCAGAAATGACCCCTCTTCAGAAGAGTTTCTGCCTAAGCAAATGTTCTTAAAAACTTTTTCCTCCTCTTTGAATGCAAACTTTAAAGTCCTCACACTTTGCGACTGTGATTTATTTTTCATTTGCCGTAACTCATATTACGACTGGTCCTAGTAATTTTATTTGGCCTTTCCCCACTGCAATTTTCAAACAGTATTTGATAATCCTTGTACTGCTGCATAAAAATACTTCAAGATGTTCTCCAAAGAGATACTCATCACAGTGAAGGCATAGAATGCAATTGCCTCGCTGTCATTTATTGAACAGAACGCTGTGCTGTAATTCTCTGCCATTGCATCATCTCTTCAACCCAGGTTGCTCACTCTTCTGCATTATCAAGATTGTATTTTTCCTCCCTGAGAAATACCATTTATAATAGACTATTTCCAAAATGACAGCTTAAGTGACTCCATGGTGCCTTAATATCTATTCACAAGTCTTGTCTCCTTGCTTATTTTCATTGCTTTCTTTAAAAAGCAGCTTGTGAGAAAGGTAATACATTATTAATGCTACGTGTCACAAAATAAAATAAATACTCACTTTTTGAAGAACCTGATCCACTAATCAAGAGTAAATGAATGCATCTGAATTATTCAAAGAACCTCAAATAGTGCAACTTGTACTTAAATTGAATATTGTGAATAGGATATTTGCAACGTAACAAAAAGAACCTCTCGTCATATTAACCACTCCATTTTCATAACTGGAAATGGGATTTTTATGCTTCGTTGTAACCAGTGTATATATTTTGCCCACCTTGCAAGGGCAAAAAATGTCCAAGGTTGGTTTCTGCACTTTGTTACTTTGAAGCAGCCTCCTAAAGTAGTGTTTATGTTCATGAGAACAGTTGTTGGGGCAGGTGTTCCATGTTTCAAACGAAGCAGGTAGAAGTCTATTCCTGTGCAGCTGAATTATGCCTGAGTTTCTGGTGAGCTGCAGGTTGGCAGTTGTTAAGCAGCTGTGCAAAGAACAGGTGAAAATGCTACCACTTGTTGGGAGAAAGTAAGCACTGCTGAGTTGGCAGCATTCTGAACCAGTGAGTGACAGCATCAAGGGCAAGACAGGAATGAGATCTTAGGCAATTAATTAAAAACAGTTCCTGCAGCCAGAATTTATTTCCTCCCTATTACAATCCATTCATGTCAATGAGTTTTCTGGCACTGCTTCAGGAATTTTTCACTACAGCACCCTGTGTTTCACAGCGTGGTATTTAGACCACATCCCCCAAAGATATTTGCATTCCCCGGTAGTTTTCTTTGGAAAAAACCCAAAAGAAGCTGTGCCACATTTCTAAATGCATCTGCAAACTCCTGTTCTCACAAATAGAAGGCTCCAAAGTCCTGTGCAACACTATGTCATGCTCACAGTACCATTTCCTTTAGAGGTTTTAATTGTGTAGATTCTCCTGGATTCAAACAGACCTGCTCAGGAATGTCAAGGTGGTAAAAGCAATGATAGTCATCCAAAAGAGGTAAAGCAACAAACGAGTCAAGGAGAACAGAATTAGCGATTCTGTTCCTCAGTGGTTCTGTGACCCAGTCCTGAATTCTTGAGATAATCAAGTCTCCCTTTTTGGTTGCAGTTTGCCACCTCAATATAGGCTCGATTTTCCAGTATTTCACTATGAATGAAATTTTCTCGGAGGGAAGACAGATGTGAGGGGAAGAAGACATCGTCTAAAAGACACAGATTGCATCTCCTAATCTAAAAAAATGAAGCAAGTTGCCTCAGACTCACAGTGACCATCTTCATGTCATGTAAGTTAAGAGCTGCTAGAACAGCTTTCTCCAGCCTTTATGTTATGAGAATTTTGGTTGTGTGAGCCTGAAAGCCAGTGCTGAGGGAACATATTTTCTACATTCCAGTAACAATGTAAGCTGTGTGCTGCACTGTAAATCATACATCTACATCAACAACCTGCAAGTAGTACACTTCTGAACAGGATTTGGGATTGCAGGCTTCATTTGGGAATTTGAGATTTGGCAGGCATTTCTTGACGCATGATCCTATTACCAGAGATTCCAAATTAATGTTCAAATCAAGTAGCAAGTTTGAGACCTCAAACTTGATCCAATCCCTGTTGAAATCAATGGGTTGTTTCCAAGGAATTCATTGGCCATCTGTTGAAACCAAATGTGCTTTGTATTTTGTGACAAAAAGAGTAAAAAGCAAGAGGAATTTTTTGTCTCAGATAGTATTTTCCCTAGGGGAAAGCCACAAGCTGGAACTATGGGATTTACAAACCCCTTTTGTTCAGTCCTGAAGGAATAAAATGTCTCCAAATACCTATATTCCCATCAGATCTATGTGCTGTTTCTCCAGAATAAAGATATTTTATCTGTTTGTGATTCAAAACCAGTGCAAAATCAGGAGTGGTGTTGAAGAAAAGTAACTTCTGCCCAGAGAATATGTGAATTTCCATCAGATCTTTACATTAATCTGAAAAAATAAAATTAAGTACATACTGAGCTCTTTCTATCAGATTTAGTTGAAATATAAGAAAGAGTCAAGTACTAATATATTTTTACTCAGCTTTGATCATGTTCTCATGGGTACATAGATTTCATTACAAATTGTTTTCAATGATGCGCTACATAAGTGATATACTATATATATTTATATATATACAGACAAAGACTTTTTCAGTGTAGTATAAGCAGGTCAAAGCAGAGCCAGAGAGAATGTATTTGTCACATTTTCTATTCACCCTCATCTGTTTTGCCATCTATATGTATTCATCATAAATCTAGTAAAACATGCTCAAATGCAGTGGAAGGGCAACCTTAATAATGTCAGTGGATTTATGTGTTAGCAAGACTAGATTTTAACAGAAGTATCACTTTCCATTTTAAACCTGTGATAAAACCTCTGCCGCTGTTTGAGAGAGCTGTCTGACAAAATATTTCCTTGTTTCAAATGTGGCAGGAAGATGAATGATTTAGTTGGCAGAATGCTACAGATAAAAGGTTAGGAACATTCTTTATCCAGATTACTTTCTGAATATAACTTGGAGTGAAATATAGATTATCCCATTTAAATCTTGAGTCCTTTTCGTATGCTTTGCTGGGAGCTTAGGGTCAGAACCAAAATCCCATGAAGTTGACCAAAAAACTTTCATCAGCTCTCAGTAGACCTTGAATCATTTACTAAATGAATAAGGTTTCTCTTATAGCAGTGAAAATATCACTTTGCTTAATTTATTTTAGGGAACCCTGATATATCTCTCACTACCTGTCTAAAAGAAAATGTATTTAGTATCAGTTAGTAAAATTAATAATTACTTTGAAGATTAAGCTCCTTTCTCCGGGCCTTCAGTAGTTTATGGTGTTAGTTTTTACAGTGTCTTGGTATGCTTTGATTTGAGATCAGTGTTTGGCAAGGGTTGATCTAATCCCTGGTGAAGGCTGAATTTGGCAGCCATACAGAAGGAGCCCTGTCTGGATGAAGGAATGGCTGCCTGGCAGAGCTTCACTTGCCAGGATAAGTTTGGTGTATCCCAATTGTGTAATTTGGGAGAGATTCCAAACTGAAGAAAATAATTTGTAAAAAAAGAGGTTTCTTTTTAAGTATTTTACATGGACCACCAAGCATTGACAATGTTGGGGAAAAATATCTCCGTTTCCTGTCTTATCAGTCAGTCACAAAATATAATTGGCCCAGCTGCACAACATGGCATGAATCATTAGGATGACATTATCCTGTCTTCACTCATTTCTTTTCTGCTACATCTCCCAGGTCTGAGAGGGACAGCTATTTTTAATCCCAAGAGCTCTCATGTGCCAGGTCCCACATGAACTGACACTGTCCTCTGTCTTACTCAACATCTGTCAGAGCAGGAGTTGTTCCAGACTCAAAAGACTCATCACCTGGTGATGCAGCTCCTCGCCCAGGGCCAAACACAGCCCCATCCTGGTCCTTGGGTGACCAGAGAGAGTGCACAGATGAGGAGCTTTCAAAAGGGCTGATGCTCAACCCTTTCCTCATGAGCAGACTTAGCTGCTGCACAGGTTTCTCTGGCCAAGCCTGGATCTCTTCAGCGCCCACATCCACCCTGCAGTCAAAGTTTCACTGGGTCCTGTCACACTGTAATGACATGTGTAAAGTGGCAATAAACTCAAAAGTGAAGTGATTAGAAGTCTAATAGAGAATGATGAGTGGTGTCTGACAGGTGAAGAGGAATTAATTGCCCATCCAAGAAGTAGAACAAAACTAGCAAAGAGTTCAAAGCATGCCAAGAAAGGTGGCCCTTCAGATGGCTGCAGTTCACGTCAGGCATTCCTGGGGAAAAGATGCTGTCACTGCTTAGAGCTTAAAAGGTTCAAGAGGACACAGAAAATCCTCAGAGAAATTCGCTGGGTATTTTATTACATGTAGGAACAATGTCAATTCAAGAAATGTCAAAGCTACAAATGATTGGTTCCTGGTGGAGTTGCAGGAGGAAGTACTGCACCTATTTTAGCATTTATTTATTATCTCATCAGGCTGTAGCTCCCCTGGGCAATCCAGATTTCTGGCTTTTATCCACTGCAACCTCTCCTCTGTTCCTTACTCACAGCCATCCCAGCCCCGTAGGTTCTGGAGCTCAGGAGGGGATTCCAATGAACACGAGACTTTAATCTGTCTGTTTGCACTGGTATAAATCAGAGAATGATTGTTAATCTGGTTAGAAGGGACATCTGGAGACCACTGGTCTGTCCCGCTATCTAAGGTTTGATCGGGCTGGGGCTTGCCTAGCTCAGGTCCTCTTCCAGCTCCTCATCACTCTCCCTGTGAATTAATTTCCAGTTATAGCTAATGTGAATTTGTTCATTTAATTCATTGTTTGCTTCTGGTTCCCTGTTTTCACTGTGTTTATTTTTCTGAGAACTAGGTTGCTGCTCCTGGAAGCTTCTAGAAGGTTCTGCAGCCCACAGATGGGCTGTGATTGGCACTCCTGTGGTTGTTGGCTGACATCTGGTTGTTGCTTGAACAAAAGGGGCTGCAAGGCCAGTTGTGCTGGGTTGGGTTCCTGGTTTTGTGGGAGGAGGTGGATGGCAGGGATGTCCAGCAAGGTGTGGAACAGCTCTGCTGGGGTGGGCAGGGCCTGGGGCATCCCCCAGAACACTTGAACTGAGCTTCCTTCAGCCTAGATGTGTGTTCTGGTCAAACACATCTTCCAGGAGCAAAGTTCACTTATAGTAACAGAGTAGATATGAAACTTTGGGGGAGTTTTAGTGATTTTGGCTTTGTTTTGTTGCTTACAAGGTGGGCTGAGTTGGGCTTCTCTCACAAAGCCTTATTAAGTATTCAAGTCTGTATAAGCAGAGGAATCATCCTGAAGAAGTGGCACTTCATAGTGCCCCTGGACTGTTCTTTTGCCATTATGGCCTTTATTCTGTCTTTGGGAGAGTCAGAGAAATCAGTTTGTTCAGTATTTGGAAGAGAAAACAAATAGGTTATCTAATTGCTGTCAACAGCTCCCTGGTGAGGACATACAGAAGAGACAGAGCCAGACTCTTTTTGGAAATGCATAGGGAATAAACTGAGAGACAATGGAAAAAAGCAAGAGATATTCCAGTTAGAGACAAGAATTTTTTTCCCATGTCAGAGCCAGCCCCTGGAACAAGGGACCACAGGGGTGTGGAATCTCTGTCCTTTGAGGCACCCAGAGCTCAGCTGGGCCATTCTGAGCATCCTGGTCTGCTCAGCCCTGCTGCGAGCTGCATGACTGAGCTACATGAGCTCAAGTTCCCTTCCAACCTGAATTATTCTATGATTTTGTGAATCCTGTTGGTAAGCCTATAATACATCTCTTCATTACTACACATGCAGTAGATTTGAATAAAAGTATTAACAGAAATAGTCTGTGTGAAATTTGAATATCTTACTTAGCATTTCCCTGTTTCTTTCTGCATATTTTTCTTGGTCATGATTCCCCTCACTGAAGAGGAAATACTTGTAAGAATTTCTGAATACTCCTGGCAGGAAAAAATCCCTGACCAAAACCCCAAACTTATTTTGAAATGATAATGTTAGTAATGTTAATTTTTAGATTTCCTTTTTCTTAATGTTGAACCCTGAACACTGATCATAACTTTGTGAATACAGGGAATTAGTGAGAGGGATTGTTTTAGTCTTAACCTGTCTCCTTAAGGGTCTGGAAAACTAAATGAAGGTGTGGGAGAAAAAAAAGGACTTACCCTTTCTTAGGTATGTTATGGGAAAGGAAGAGTAGAGAACAGCTTGGCGTGGTGTATCATTGCATTTCTGCATTGTTTCTGATGCAGCAGCTGGCATGGTAAATAGATAATAAATAATCTAGGAGTAGATTTATTGTGAAAAGTACATCTTCCTGCTATGAGCTTTCTCAACTCTTTTGTTGAGCTTCACATTAGGAAGATTTTTGCCAAAAAGTGAATGGAAGAGCTTTGGGAAGACAAATAGAACCTTAGATCAGTACGAGCCTTCTGGGATGTTGTATTTTCCCTAAGATTAATTTAAGACAATAGATGTCTGAGGAAAGATCCTGAGAGTGTAAATAGTAGTCTCACAGAAGCAGCTACGCACTCAATATGTAGGTGTTTCTAAAAACTTATTGGGCATTTTTACTTATTTAGTAAATTTCTTTTCTATCTTTTCTGCAGAGGGATTGTTACCAAAAGAAAACAGAAGGAGCTGTTATAATGTGACTTTTTCACTAGCCTTTGCTATCAGGCCCTGCAATATGCAGAAATTCTCTTTTCACTTTGAGCCTGTCCCCAGAATCTCTCTGTATGTTATAGAAAAAAAACTGACTAGAGATATCTATTGTGAAAAAGTAATGAACTTCATGACACAGTTAGTAGGCAAAGAGGAGATGACAGCATTGCTGGTATGTGGAGTGTCTGTTTGACTTGTTCCTACACTTTCTTGGGTTTCTTTCATCATATTTGTGGCCCTCATTTGAACCTTGTCAGGTCCAGTACAGTCTTCGAGGTGAGAGGATCAGAACTGGGTGCAATAAGCAAGATATCAGTGAGTCATGGTTTGCTTGTGGTGCTTTATCTTGTTATCTTATACAATGATTCACATCTGCTATGTCTTTCAGGCTGCTAATGTGCTGGTATTTCCATGGAACTGTTTATAACAGCCCCCAATGTCTTAGTTCTGAATTAAAATAGTTGCCTCCGAGCCTGGTTTTTTATAGATGAAATTAGGATTGCTCTGCTCATCCAGCATGAATCACTGTTTCTGTCCTGTTTTTTGTTGTTGAGTTCTGCCTGGTGTTAGCAAGTAGCTGCTCTGACTTAAAATCCTTCTGCAGCTCCTCACAGCTGCTCTTTGTCCTTACTCCTTCAGATGATTTTCTGCTGTTGAACTGTCACCTACCGAGCTACCTGCTCCATCCCTTTTCCATCTTGTGACTGTTCAGCACCCACAGTGCGTGTTCCTGCAGAATGCCATTAGTGACCTCCCTTCTTCCTGAGGGCAGATCATTCATGCCCACAGGTTGTTGCCTATCTGTTAAGCCATCAATTGTCCATGACATCCCCTCTTATGCCATAGATTCTTAGTTTCTTGCAAAGCCTTTTTGTTTGAAAGCCTTTTAGAAACACACGTAGACTTTATTAACTGGAACACTCTAACTGTGCAGAGGTGACCTTTTTGGGGAATTTTTATGTTTGTAAGGTGCAATTTCCTTTAACAAAAGGCAGGTTGACTCTCTTGAAGTACATTATTTTTGCCAAGATGCCCCTTAATTTCTTTTTACTTACAGTTTCTGCAGGTGTTGGACTTCCAGGCAAGTTATTTCTCTACATCTATCCTGGCATCCTTCTGAAATTTGGTACCATATCTGTCCCCTCTCAATGCTCAGTTGCTAAGATAAGATTAAGTCAATGGTTATTCACTGCTGTGGGTGATTTGGTTATTTGACTTTCATTAAAAGTCTTAGATGAATATAGTTTAGTTCTTGAGATTTAATATTGTTCATAATGCAAAAATGTCCGGGAATTTCTTCTATGGTCACTTCAGACAGACTTTTTTAGTCCTCCACACAGAGGGATTCTAAAGTAAGGATCACCTCTTTTTCTAACACAGGAATCATATGCAATGAATTTGGCTTCTCTATATGCTTAATGTATTGGCATTATATATTTTTAAATATATTTTTAAAAAAATTCTGCTTAGTGCTTGTTTTTTTAAATTTTTCTTTGGTTGACTTACTGAGTGTGTTTGAACTACCAAAGCTTTACCATCACTTCATTTGTTAAGAGATACCTTATTCTGTCCAATAGGAAATAGAAACATGTTTGAATATAGTAATATATGTTTATTTCCTCTTTTTTGTTTAATTTGATTTCCCTAAAAGGTCATTTTTTAAACAATTCTCTTTTATTCTTTTTTTCTTTACAAAAGTCCATATAATGTCAGGCACTTTGCTGAACAAGGAAAGATTTAATTAGCAGCTTAAATATTCTGCTGAATCGAGGTTTCATAACTATAACTTCCTACAGTCTAAGTGATATTTAATTTATCGGCTATGAAGAATAAAATTTAGCCCCAAATACCTTGACAATTGTAGTTAAAGCTAGTCAAAGAGATCAAAGCTCAATTTAGCAACCTTTATTGCCTTCCCCCCACTCCCTTTTTCCTTTACCTAATGCTTGAGTATTTAGGCAAACTTTCTTTTTCTTTACAATGCATACATTATGACATAAAATTACCCTGAAATCTGCTTTTCCTTCCCTTTCTGGGGAGTTATGAATCAAGGGACCGGAAGTGGTTATGGTGTTCTTCTCTCCCTTATTGTTCAGTAATTATAACACTACTGTTCAGAAGAGATCTATCAGGTAAAGTGAAACTCGTTTCCATTTTGAATGGCTAGTTTTAGATTTGCAGGAGCTTATCTAGACCTCAGGTCTTCCTTTTAAATTAGTTTCCCTAGGGTTCTGAAGTTTTATCAGATACTGGAATAGTAAACAGTTGTTCAGACTTCAAGCCTTAATGTTTCTGATTAAAGCCACGAAAGATTTGCTTTCCTACTACAAATTGCAATTGAAGCAAAAATGCCAACTCAGGATTTTCTTCATAAAGAAATTCTTCTTTGGAGAAAGCAAAAATAAAAGCCTATATTTATTCAATGTGCTTTCTTTAGAGATTAATTGAACTTGGAATATACACAGCTTACTTTACAGCTATTTATTTGCCATAATGTACCAAATCTTTCTAACACAGTCCACATCTCTAGTCAGACTGTCTCCAAAATTGCTCTTCAGATATACAACATTATGTTATTTTGGTTAACAAGAAGCTCTGCATCTCAAACCCACCTACCTAGACAGGAATAATAGTTTAATGTTGGTCTTGACCTAAGAGAAGGTAGCTTCAATGTTAGGTTTGGGAAGATTGAATTAGAAATTCCCCCTTGATAACAGGAGGTATTCCTAAGGTGTGAATGACAGAGATACATGTGAGAGCTTTAGGTTCACAGCATTGAAGCAAAAGCCATGTAATATGCTGGTATAGACACTTAAAAAAAAGAGAATTTAGCATCACTCTGAAGAGTTAAAAATGTTCTGCTTTATATAAATTTCTCCTAATATTAACTTTTTATTCCTCTTTAGGTCAAATAGATATGAAAAGGGAAATAAATGCCCAATCTTGCATTTGTAGTCTAGGCTGGGACTGTGACTTGGCTTATGAGGTATCTGGCTGCTGTAGCAAGAGAGAAGTTTTGAAAACCAGTAGCTGATAACCAAAGTAAATATAGTGAGCTTAGGTAGGAGGAGACTTTAAAGATGGCCTGGTTCCAACCCCCCTTCTATGGACAGGGACACCTTTCACTAGACCAGATTGCTGAAGTCCTGATGTGCAGAGTGAGGGTTGGAGGTGGCAAAATCTTTCTTGGGAGATGTACATTTTACACAGTAAGGTGACTTGGTAACAAGTGTGAAAAGTAGAAGTGATGGGTGGGGGATATTGGTGGAGTCATTGTGGTCTGACATGGTTGATCAGTGTTATGTTTTTTTGTCAGTAAGGTGATCTAAAGGCTGGGTTAGGTTTGATTGCTGGGATTAATGGTTAACAGTTTATTATTTGAATGTGACTAAACCCAAGGTCTGGGTAAGTCATGATTAACTGTTGAGAAAAATATTATTTATCAGTATAATGTGTCTTCTTTTAGTCAAAGTCCTAATGTCTCATCCATTGAAAGGCAGACAGCTTCATCTAATAGATCTTCTGGGCCCCAGAGGATCAGCAGTGGCTTCAAACTGGTAGGAATCATTCAACATTCTTAAACTTCTCTAAATGTCACTTTGTCTCTGTACTTTGTATGAGTACAAACATGGATGTGCCACTTCCTTCCAAATAATTAATTGCAGTCAGTCTCTTATCAAAGGTAATATCCTTGAGCCTGTCAAAATGTTCAGCATCATCCCACTGCCAGTTCATCTCCCCATCCCAGACCATGTTCATTTCCTTTACAGCACTGATCAAAACAGTTGGAGGGTTTGGCCAGCACACAAGGCTTTGGCACCCTCATTTTAGTGTTAAATTTGGGTTTCTTTTCCAAATTAGAGGTCATGTGTTCCCATCGTCTCCCGACTCCTCCTGAGCTTCCTTCAGGAGAACCAGGATGCTGCTGAATTCTTTGTTAATGCAGATGTCGTAGTGCCAGTAACACTCCTCTGATGGATTTGAATAAGGTGGAAGCCAAAAACTAGGAGGAGTTGCCTCTTACAAAGTTGTTCAGTGTGCCATGGCTCTTGGCTCCCTGTTCTGTGGCAGACTTACTATGGGCTGCTGTAGAACAGACTGGCTCCCACACCATAAATTGGTCAGTTTAAAAAAACTACTTTGTTTTAAAAGCATTTCATGAATGTACTCAATTCTTTTCCATCTTAATTCAGACTATGCATGATCTCTACTTGTTGTTTGTTTTTTTGGGTTTTTTATTTAATTGCTTTCTTGTTGCAGAGTCAGAGTTGTTTCAGATGCAGGCAAAGATATATAAATAAGTCTTTATTCACCTTTTAAGTGTTTTCTGTCAAATAGAAGCCACTGCTTGACATCTCCAAGCTCTAATAGTTCTAATAGGAGCTTAGTAACTCTCATTTGTAGATATATTCTTTATATAATAAATAACAAAATATAAAGCAATAAAATTAACTAGAAAATATTGGTAAGAAATCAGTGACAAACACATGACAGCTGAATGCAATTCATATAAATGTGTCTGGTACTAAGAGCCTCAACTAGAAAATTAATCTGAACTTCCTGAACTCTTCACTTTGATTTTTGCTCTTCCTTCATATGTATTTTCTGCCTGTCAGGAAAGCTTTTGCTCTTCCTACAGTTTTTCAGAAGATGTTAAAAACTGCAGTAAACTAGCAGATGTGTACAGTAACTTCCCTACAGTCTTTAAAAAAAATAATATATATATATGTATATAAAATTGATGGTGCCATCTGGAGCCCTGGAAAGATTAAACAATTTGTTTTATAAAAATGCATTTGCAGGTTTGAAGGTGTTTTCTTATACATCTTGTATTAGCATCATAATATTAAATCCACCATTATCAAGCAACAAATAGAATAGGACAATGAAGTTTTAATTTTTTAGATTAGTCCAAGAATATGGAGATGGAGTTCTATAAATGTGCTTTGGAATAAAGCAGCAAATCGTGCATTTCAGTGAGTTCCATTTACAGACTGGAGTCTGGTATTTCACCATGACAGCAATTGCAGTGATCTCCTCTGATGCCATTCTGCAGCTCTGCTGGGCTGTACAGCACTTATGGACAAAACAATGGGCTATAAGGTATTAAATAGGCTTAAGCATAGCGTGAGGAGGGTTGAAATGGAGAAATTTAGTGATGCAGCCGTAGCAATACAAGTCTTGGTATAAACATGTTGTTTCAGGGTTTACAGCATTTTTTAGAGTATTATCTGTGTCTCCTTGGAAGTGGTTAAATCTTAGCAAAGCCACCAAAATTATAAAAAAAGAAAAGAAAAAAAAAGAAACAAGCAAAAAACCAAAAACTAAATTGCAAAGATGGAGCCTTATACTAACACAGAGGGTGGTCTGATTGTATGGATTTGAGTATAGCAATACATTTTCCTAGGTAGACATTCTTTAATCATATTTTGGAATTTCTATTGATTTTTCTTGTTATCAGTGGACAAAACATGATTGAATGTAACATCTAACTTATGCAACACTGCCCTGGAATAGCACTGAGACACATCAGCTCAGCCCTCAGTGACACACAAAATCTGAGTACAAATTTCCAGCAACATCAAAATAGCTAATAAACTTTTCCTCTTCTTAGGAAGGTCACAGAAGAGCCTCATGGACACTGCCTCCTGTTAAACCTTTCCTTCACAGAGGTGTCTTGGAGTAGCAGGAATTTAAAATACTTTCTCTTTGCGGTAGAAGGAATGACATCTACTTTTCTTCTTTAAGCATAAACCTGTGTAACTACAGCCTTGTAGTTAAATCTATAGACATGAACCTGTGTAGGTACTTGCAGAAATCCTGATGGGTATAAAATCCATCTGCAAGTTGGCATTTTCGTGTATATATATAAATATTGCAGGGGGTGGGGGGAATGAAAAATTTCATTCTAAATAAACATTCTGTATTTTCATAATATTTTTATACTAAAGATTTATGCCCACAACTCTCCCACTCAAGAAAGCCACTGATTTTATTAAAGCCACTGTCTTTTAATGAAGTCTACAGGACTAATATGTCATTAATATAGTTAAGAAAGACAAATACTCTGTGTTCTAAGAGAAGCAAAACAAGAAATGGTCTGAATTTGAAACTATAAAAAAATACTGTTGTGAGAAATTTTAGGAAAGGTCTCAAAAATGTCTTTTATTTCAATTTTATACCTTTTTAAGGTCTTGTATTAAGTCAGAGGTTGTTTTATAATCCATTATGCTCAGTGCCTATTAAAATAAAGGCAGACATTTTTCTTCCATTTAAAATTTGGAAATCAATATTTCTCTTTAACTGAAGTATAGCAAAATACAGCAACATTCCTGAGGGGTTAACTTTCCTTGGGTGCCATGAAATGCCACATTCCTCTCCTGCATTAGCTCTGCTGTGTCTCCTGAGCTCCACTCAGTTTCCAGGCCAAATCCTGCCAGCAGTGAGGTCAGTTCTTACTCTGCAAAGGAAAGAGAGTGAGATCAGCTGAGGAGAAGTTTTCACCTGTTAATTCATGGTGTTTTCTCAGTCTTCTCCTTGCATAATCTCCCTGGGACAGCAGCCCTGTCTATTCAGCAGTGGTTCATTTTGACTGCCCAAGGATAAATTCCAGAGCAGCAATGAAGACAATGAGCAATCTGACCACCTCACTGGTGCCATGTGTTAGGTAAGAAAGCCATGAAAGCCCAAGAACAAGTGGGAGGCTACAATTTGTGTTTATTTTCCATATTTTATGGATAACAAGTTTGATTTTCAGCTGTGAAAGCAACAGCAAGTGATAGCTGGGAAACTGTCAGAATCACTGAAGTGTTTAGCAGTGTTATTCCAGTGACTGTGCTGAAGACTATCTGTGGAATTCAAAGCCATAAAAAATAACAAAAGTCAGGTCCCTTGCTTATTTATTTAAAATGGTTGAATTCTTTGACTGGAGACAAGTGTGAAGGAAGAAGTCAAAAAGCAAATAGAAGTCCAGAATACTGGAAATGTATTTTCCAATATTTTACTACTTTGGCATTTATTGCCAAGACAGAGCAAAACAGTGAAATAGTGATGGAGAGATTTGCCTGGAAGATCTCTAAAAGTCACTAGGCCCATCCCTATTAGCTGTCTGTCTTGGCAGTGTGTTCCAAATGGTACCTGTCTCAGTTGTTCCAGAGCTTTTTGCCATGTCTGACGTGAGTCTGCCTTGCTGCACTATCCCCTGACCTGCTCCTGGGGTGTTGAGAGCACCACCTTCCTCTTCACAGTCATTGTTTATGCCACCTGCACTGCTGTGACTTCTGCCCACCTCAATCCCTCAGTCTGTCTTCTCGGGTAGGGAACCAGCCTCAGACTCACAGGGGCAGAGACCTGTTATCTCCTTCCTATCAAGGAAGAGTCGTATCCTTAACACTTCTTGCTGAACTGCACAGGCGCCCACGGACTGGCTGTTATATCAGAATGCTTGACAAGCTGAGAATGATAATGTTGATGTTCCCCAATCAAATAAAATAACTTCGTGCTGCGTGAAATTTTCCTCATGGAGTAAGGATGAATGCTGAGGATCCCTGTGAATTTATCATGTGAATTGATCTATTCCCAAATCGGACTGTGAATAATCCAGGCATTTTGTAATATCTCTTAACAGAGGACACAGGAGGTGTCATACCTTGAATATACCCTAGAGCTGCAGGAATTCTTCTAAATTCAGTATTATAAGGTTCTGGATAAATATTTCTTGGGAGGGAAAGAAGGATTGGTGGAAAATGATGGTTTAGGGATGTTTTTGGTGCCAATTAACTATGTAGAGAACATAAATGAAGATATGGTTAGGACACGTAAATTGTTGTTAGTGAGGAGCCGTTTGGTAAATGGTATGGAAAAGAACAACAAGCATTTAAGCGCTACAGGAAACAAAGTTTATTTCACAGCAGAGTGGTGGTGCCAATAATCTCATTGTAGTTTAAATGTTTCATTGTACTCTGAAGTCTGAGAAGCACCAAAACACTTTGGGAGCCAGCTTTAGAGTCTGTATGGCATGGCAAGCTACATTCTTGAAAAGATTTAACTATCCTAATACCAAAGGTAATGTAGCCAGGCTTGGAGAAGCACAAAGAGTGATAATGTTGCATTATCTTCCCCTCAAAGGATTTGATGTCCACCCTGCTACAGTAATGGACTTTGCCATTCCTTTCTTTGACTGTATTATCACGTATTAACAAATTTTAACCTGTGAATTTTGCAGCTGGTGACAAATGCACTGTGCTGTGAAAAGAATTTTATTTATCCAGGAAAGTGGATATTCTGTTTTATTCAGTGCAAGGAAAATGTATAGAAAGTTGATCAAGACTTAAGAGTAGAAAATATAATAGTTGCATTGAATGAATGTGCTTCACCCCACTCTGCCAGTTCCCTGATTCTGATTTAATGGTGAACCCACACGTGGAAGTTTTTAGAGTCGCTTGGGAAAATGCATAAGGACAAAAGCCCATTTAACACCCAGAAGCTGGGAAGAAACAGGGTGAGAAAATGCCTTCTGGACTATGTCTTCAAGAAATTTCTTCACTTAGGAGGAAACAAATACTTGTTTATTAGTTAAAACAGACCACTGCCTCTTTGGCTGGGATGTTCTCAGATTCCACCCTGTGACATCTGTGACATAAGGAATGTATGGTATGATACTACAGAGTTTTTATTGGTGACATTGACAAGACCATAGTTTTATTGTATCTGCACACATAACAAAAATTCTCTGGATTGCTGAGATCTGTTCTTACAGATGAAAACCCTTTTTTAAAATGCTTAAGAGATTTCATAATTCAGGGCTTTATATATAGATTCTGATATTGTGTTTTTCTTGTTGTTTCTTCTAGGTAAGAGGTGTGCTTTGCCATAAAATTAAGTTGCTTTCCCTCCCTGCCCTCTTTACAATGGTATATATGATGTATTTTAAATATTGAACCACACAGAGTTCCATCACTTCAGTGTTGTCGGAAATTGCCATGTGATAGAGCTTTTTCCTTTTCTGGTACAGGCCTACTGCTCTCCCCCTCAGCTAGATTCAAACAGCTGGAAGCGAAGAAATTCTCCATTATTTAAACCAGGTGCAGTAAAAAATCCCAAAGAAGCAACTGTTAAGGTCAAGGCCAGGATCTGCTTCACTTCCAATAAAGTCAGATTTGTTGGCCATTGCCTTTGAGGCTGTAGGTTAGTAAATGCTACAAATCCAACAGAAAAATAGACCACGATATCCTAGCTGTTTTCCATCAGCTTTAACACTTTTAAGGGCATCCTAAATTCATGAGGTAGAGTGTTATTTTAACAGCCATATTTTAACAGCCATATAGTGACTATACACTTTTCAGTGTTCTTTTATTTCAGTAAGCCTAAATCATTTTAGTTTGGAGACCAAAATAAATGAAAACATGGCTTCTTAATCATTCACTTACAGACTTTTCAAAGAATGAACATTTCTAAGCCCCTCCTTTTCTCCACAGTAGAGGATCTTCCCTTCTCTTCCCCTAAAAAAACATCCCACCAAAACCAGAAGAGGGGCTGCATGAATTCAAGCTGTTATACTTCCTGCAGTAGTCAGAATAATGAGCAGGAAAGTTCTAATGCATTAAAGTCAGGTGGAATATAGAAGGAGTGTGAAGATCAGCCATGGTTTTATGTTTAGAAAGCCTAAACAAAGACCTAAATCTCATTATTTAAGCAAGAGATATAAAAAGGAAGCAGAAATCGCTCAAATAGTATAAATTATTCAACTTGATAATGAGAGAGAAGAAACCAAATGACCTTCAGAAAGCACACAGTGTTCTTGATTCTGAGCACTTGTTATTCCCAGCTCTCCTCGCCATGGGCTTTGCTGCAGACAGCACTAGACTGCTCACACCTTCCCCCTGCCAGGGCAGGCAGGTGGCACCTCGGGATAGCCTGTCCTACATCCTCACCAGTAACCACATGATGGTGCTGCAAGGCCAAGTGGAACAAATGCGAGTCAGCCACACTGCGTGCTGAGCACTGACCCTCCAAATGCATCCTCTGTGATAGCCCCACTCCTGAGAAAAGGGAGGCTGGCAGAAAAAGTTTTGTACAGCAAGTGAAAATCTGTGTCTGAGACTTTCTACCTAACTAACTGCAGCTCTCTGGTTCATTTGTATCCTACTTTCCCAACTTTCAAGTGGCTTGGTTCCTCTGTAGCTTTGTGGGTGCCCTAACATTACCAGTGCTCTGACACAGCCTCACCCTCAGCAAGACAGTTCAATAAGTAAATAATCTAAGCAGTGGTGACATTCACTCTCATTCCAACCTTATTCTGCTTTCACAGAGCTGTTTGCTCCCAGCTGAGCCACATGTAACTCAACAGAGAGAAGAAAGAGACCAATTATACCCATGCAACACAATAACTATGAAAGTTATATACTTTAGCAAATGGATGAAACTCATTTCATATTATTATCTCATAGTTTGTAAACATAACATAAAACCTTATGCAGTCATGTTAGTAGTGTCTCCTTCATCTTTTGCTCATTTGTGTCTCTGTGCTAAGTGCACTGCAGTGAAAGTAAAGTCATGCTGCAGGTGCAAGAGAAAGACAAATTCAGATGAAATTTGAACTGCTGGCAATTTCAGTCATAGCAATAACTTGTATGACCAATATTTATATATATATTATATATTTAATATATATAAATATATTTAATATATATATAAATAATATATATATATTATTTATATTGTTTATCCGAACAGATTAAACTGCATCAGGAACCATATATTAAGATCTGTAGGGTCATAGCTTCTTGTTAACATTCCACTTAAATATGCCAATAAAAAATGAAGTAAAAATACTTTGAGATCATATCTTAAACATGATGTAAAATACTTCTTTTAGTATTTTTTAGACATAGTTTTTACTAGATCATAATGATTAGGAAATGTTAGAAGAACATCTTGCTTTTAACAGACTGCTGCTCTTTTAGGAATGGCATGTTGTTGGCTAATGCAAGACTACACTTCTGGACACCTGATGAATCTTTTTAGACTCTCATAGCAATATGATCTTGCTTTTTAAAAAGTAGAGTCCTTCCAGATATTTAGAAAAGAGTGGAGAAAACCAGAAATATAAAACCAAAAAGAAAAAGGAGAGATGCTCATCCCTTAACTCATTAACCTGGAGTTCATCAACCTCAACACAGGGAATGTTTCCAGGTAACATAGAAGGTTGAGAAAATAAGATCAGAAATGTTTCATCTAGCTATGTTTGCTGCAATTTTAAAGTGATGACTATTTGTTTTTCCAAGCCCCCTTTGCAAAGTCTGTGTAAAGTGTCCATCACCCAATTGTTTTTATTCAGAGACAGACCAGAAACAGGTCTGTCCTAAAGTCTGGGACTCTGGGAAATAGTGGGCTGATGGCAGTGAGGAACCTGGAAAAGGTCAACTGGATTCACTCAGCTCAGGGCAATGCAATGTTGATAGCCCATTTCTGTGGGAGGGAACGACAGGCTGGGCTCAAGAAACATGTAAAAAAATTAAAAATGCCAGTGCAGTTCTGGCACATCAGGTCCACACTCAGAGTCCTGGGCTCTTTCAGTGAGTTTTCATCTCATGCTGTCAGAGAAAGGAATACAAACCGATGTTTTGGGGGGAAAATATCAACGGGGGTTACAGACAGAAAATGTTTGAAGTTTTTTTATGGAGGTAAAAGCTGGCTCTTTCATTCCCTTTCCTGGTACATGACAAATCTCTTACTGCGAGATTTCCTTACCAGGCTCCCCTCAGTGAGAAAAAGAAGTCGTTATCCTGCTAAAACCCTTCAGATTTCACTCAGGAATGTTTCAAATCTTTCTCATCCTCTTAAGTTTTTCTTTGTAGCAGTATGAACTGTTGCTATCAAAGCAATCACCTAGTCTGTATGTGAACAAAGAAAAGCATTTCACAGGTTTCACGTCACACTACAAACAGTTCAGACTGCTGGATACTTTCTCTGTCTAAATAATTTCCTGATGCCTGGAAAGGACCTGAAGAACAGCATAAGGTGTGAGGTCATTCTGCAAGATGTGTAAGAGGCAGTATCGTCTTACTGCACCTGAAAATGAGGTAGAAGTGATTAGTCAGGGCAGAGATTAAACATATTGTGTTTGCTTTTTTTAGTAAATTAATAATTTTAATGGAAAAGTTTCAAATTTTTAATAGCATCGTATCCCAACGTGAGACAGCTTTGTGAGAGTGACAACTTGTTCTCAGCTTCCAGGCTTGTACTGCTGTGTGTTAAACTAAGAGATCAATTTTCCTTTGAAAGGGACACAAATCTCCCTTTAAGATGACATGGGTTTAGTTTTGTCATCTGTTTTGCAATTCTTCCTGTCCTAATGGGCTCCTTTAGACTCCGTGATATGTTTAGAGCACAGCAGGAATCTCCCTACCAAAGTACAAAGGCAGAGCAAGTTTAGTGTGGGGCTGGGCTCCTCTAGGTTGTTTCATATCAAATCAGCCCACAGTTTGTGTGGACTGACAGCATATTTCCATAAGTATAATGCTTTGGCAGACATACAGAAAGTGCTGATGCCTATCTGGAAAATATTTTATTGGAAACTAGGAACTAGATTAGGACACAAGATTCTTTGACTTTAGGGATCAGTAGATAGCAGTCCATGGGCAGTGCCTACTAAAGAGCATGGAGAAATCCAACTAGCTGTTTTGGGTTACTCTGTCTGGAACAACTGCATGATTACACCTTTGGGAGGACCACTGAAAGCCAGCTCTGTTTGGATTCTTGATTATTCTGAGACTGCATTATGGGCCTGCAGGTTGTACAGAGATTTTTCTTCCTTATTTGAAAAAGAATCTCACTTATTTCTATGTGACTTATTTATAATGTTCATTTTTAAGAGCAGGAAAAAATATTTCAGATCTTTTCTAGAGGTTGACATCAGGTGAACCTGTGTAAATTAAGACAGAGTTGGATTTAAGGGTGAACTATTTAAAGACATAGTCTGTCAGGAAGTGTGATTCTTTGCCTGCTCCCTGGATCAACATATAACCATCAGTTCAGCACTTGACAGGACTACTGTTACAGACAGCTGTCAGATGTGCAGTTTGCCATTTTGATCTGCTGTTGTCATACCAAGTATTTTATCTTTGAATTTGATGTGCCAGCTCTGTAACTTCCGTTGTTTCACAGGCATGTGAGAGTTTCTTTTTCAACATTGGAAAAGGCACGAACATGGAAAGGTAGAAAGCAGTGGCACAAACAGAGTGTTTCATGAAGTTGTCCTGCCCATGGGGAAGAACTTCTTAACTATAGCTGGTGGCATTAAATTGCAGCAGATTTCTTAACAAATATTATTGTAATTAAAGGTGAATGCATGAACAACAGCCCTTCACCAATGGCCTGCTGGCTGTATGACTCAACCCTATCATATACCAGAGCCAATTTTCCTACTAATTAAGGTCTTGCAGGTAAATGTGTGTTGTTTATGCATTGTGTTGGCTTTTATGCACATATTGGGTTTGAAGGGAAAGGTTTTAGTAGCAGGATGGCTTCTCTGAGAAGCTTCCAGAAGTTTCCCCTGAGTCCTAATGAGCCAATGCCAGAGAGTTCCGAGGCTGAAATGTTGCTGGCCAAGGCTGAGCCTGTCAGTGATGGTGGGAACATCTCTGGGATAGTGGATTTAAGAAGTGGGGAAAAGTTACTGCACAGCAGCAGCTGCAGCTGAAGAAAGGAGTGAGAATACCTGAGAGAAAGAGCCCTGCAGACACCATGGAAGAAGGAGGGGAAGGAGGTGCTCCAGGTGCCCAAGCAGAGACTCCCCTGTGGCCCCCATGTGTTCTGCAAATGGAAAATCTAGGGCAAGAAGTTGTCATGGAATTGTCCCCAAGGCTGCAGAGCTGGGTGTGTCATTACATACCATGATGAAAACCCCAAAGTCAATGGTTTGCTGCCAACTTCCATCAGCTCCTCTATCATTACCCATTCTGTAGCTCCTGATGCTCTCCTCACAAATCAACACATACCTGACAAGAACACGTTGCAAAGATCACTTTGAAAAAATGGTTACATGGAAAAATCGCCAAAACCAGTGGATTGCTGGGTCCACATATGATCTGATTCATTCCTGTCAGCACTCAAATTGTCCATGGATGATAGTATGAATTTTTAGCAAAATCTACTTAACTCGTTACCCTTCATTGAAAGACCAGGAGTTCATACCTGCTTGATTAAGGGACAGGAAAGATAAGTGCTAACCATGCCCTATTGTGCTGCACTAGACCATTTGCCATGTTGCTCTGTAAGGCAGATTTTCTCATCTTTAAAACGCTGAGCACAAGACTCAGCCAGTAAGCCACTAGTAGAGTTTCCTGCTGGCTAAGACAAGTGATGATTCAAAAATATTCCAGATTTTTCCTTGGCTCCAAACCTGAAAGGAAAACTCTCAGCTCATCAAGAAGTGACTCATTATAGAAAAAAGACCTGCCATCCTCTGCTACTGAAAATATTTCCACATTTTAGCATGCTTCTGCTTGAGAATGGTCTGCTGAATTTAGCAGTTTTCTGTGAAGCTAATCTGGAAGCTGCATAGTGTGTACAACAAAAGGAAACCCTTTTAAATTGGTTCCTTAGGCTGCTATGGGACTTTAGGGGGTCTATTTAATTGGCAGGGCTTCTCCCCACCCCACCTGGCCCTGAGTTAGAGGCAGCTGCTTTGGCTTCATATATGTGTGTGCACTGAGGTCCTGACTTCTCATATGTTCACCTAAGATATGGGAGAGCTTGGTCCAAATGAGAAACTTAATTAGGTACTTCTGCCCATCAGTGCTTTTCTGTCCATCAGTGGTTTTTTCAGCCTTGTTTGAAAAGCCATGAGTTAATTCTAAAATCTAGCTCTTCCTCAATAATCCAACAAGGAAGATGGGGAGAAATTGGAAGTATGGGCTGAGAGAATGAGCATGTGAGTGAGATAGAGGAACACTGGAGTGATGTCAGTACCATTTTAGTCAGGTTCTCCCATCTTCTCACATTCCCAGCTCATCTATGTATGTAAGAATAAATGAGTTAATGTCAGTGCTGTAAAGGTGTAAGTCAAGATGTGTGTAACTTGGAATTATGAACAATGCAGATGAATTCAACTGCATCCATTAAAGTGAAATGTGCTGTTAAAAACCTTGCATGCAAAGGCTACAATGTGTCAAGACTAAAAACAAACAAGGAAGCTATTTTTAACCTTATTAAGGTCTTGCCTTTCTGTCTAGAGGGCTTAATCTTTTAATACAGAGCAATAAAGAACAATTACTTTTTTATAGGCTACGATTACAATCTAAGATGAATTACCGTTTGACTTATATTGCTGATGAGAGCTGGGTTGTTAATTTTACTGCATTTTTTTTGTTTTGGTGGCCTATCTTTTCCAGTCTCTTATTGTATTTTCTGTTACCTAAAACTCCTTCATGCTTCCGTGTCAGCAAATAACTCAGCTATGTACTACAATTTGTTGAGGATGTAGCAGGAGAAAAAGCATTACCCCCTTCAGAAGTGACATTTGGTGTATTACCTGCACGTGCAGTATTGTCAGGGGTGTACTTTCTGACCTGCAATGCATTATCTGCTCTACTGACTTTGGGGCTGTTTATCACCAGTGACATATTTCTCTGCAGGAACCTGCCATTCTTCTTGTGCCTGCTTCAAAGCCCTAAATGCAGACATACGGTCTGCATTTTTGAGAGTGGAATGAAACCAGATTTTTCATTTTTTTTAACAATTCCCTTCAATGTTGTCAGTTAAACACGGTGCCTCGTAAGCTGCTTTTGCTGCAGTAACAAATATCATGTTAAAGAGCAGAGGCATTGCAAGAGTGAAATTAATTATGTATGCTTTATGCTTGTCCAACTAACCACACTGTATTCCCAGTGAAATACTTAACACATCTGTGCATTCCTGAAGTCAAATAACATCACTATAATTTGAGACTTATTTTGAGCAACGAAGAAAAGATTTTGTTACACCTGCAGGAAAGCTATTCTTTTGGAGGGGGCCTTTTTTCATTTGCATGCTTTGATTGTGAGCTACTTAATTTAGTCAAAGATTCTAATTGAGCTTATTGGCAGCCTGCCTGATATTTGGCACAGTAGGAATCTCTAAGTTTGAACCTTTGGGGATGTTTTCAGAGGAACGTATGTCTTCTATTTCATGCTTTATTGTGGCAGACTGATGAGAACTTCTAAAGCAAATGACAGTTGACATAAAATAACTCACTCTGGAGTTTGTTCTCCCACTGTTGCTATTTCAATGATAAATTTCAGATATTCCATTTCATTTAAAATATGTGAATGTTTGAAATGATGATAATAATAGATGGCAATGGCAGCAACATAATTCAGTAATGGAACAAGAAGTTAAGTGTGAAAAGAACTCTTAACAGGAATGATTTCTGACTAAGCAATCTGCGGTAGGAACTAGAGCTGCCTTGAGCAGCTGAAAGAGTTAACAAAGATAGATGTTATTTGACAGAGCATGTGTCATGGTCTAAGCAGACATAATAGGATGAAATTAAGAAATATGAATATTTAGGCTACAGAGTAGACTGTTTCCTGATAATAAGACCTGTTTCCTGATACTAAGACCTGTTCTACTTTAAATGGTCTCTCACGTTAAAAAAAAAAATAAAAAAATAAAAAGGCAGCTCCTAGCAGGGAATCTTTAACACCATGCTGAACAATATGCTAATCCTCAGAGGATCGTTACAGAATTGTCAGCAGGATGAACTGGCTGATCCCTTCCATCTCTGCGCTGTTTAATTTCAATATCTCAAAGTTTCTGCTGAGGAAAATATGCACTTCACTGCTTCATTTTCCTGTTTCCTTGAGAACTGTCCTGTCTGCAGCCTGGAGAATGCCCTACTGCTTCAGGACATCCCCTGTTTGTGTCTCATTGCCCTTGACTTTCACAAGTTGCCTTGTCAATGAATGGCTCCAGCTGACGCATTTGAGCTCAATTTGCCTAGTTACATACTAAGCATCTCCGTGGTATCAACCAGATGTTTCCTTCTGACCTGCAATCATCAGCTCCCCAAAGATCCAGGAGTCTGCAAATGGACATACAGAAACTAAAAGTGTCCTTTGAAGACTTGTCATCTCCCCTCTACTCTCCCAGGGAGAAACTGAAGGATTTACATGAATATCTGCCCACTTGCCTTTGCCTCTGGAAACACAGAGATAATTCCATTTAAATAGGACTTGTGTAGAAAATGAGACAAAATTATGCTGAGAATAGCTTTTAAAATGTTCTTAACTCTTCAAAGCATTTTAGGTGAGATGAAAGTCTACTTTTCTGCCAGATCTAGAGTGTTACATGTGTCTGTATTTCAGCACTGCTAGATGCTGCTCTGTGCATATTTTGAAGTATGTTCATGTGCCATGAAAGAAAAAGAAGTATTACATCTAAAATTTTCAGTTTGATGGCCTAAACTAAAGTGATTATTTTAATTTATTAATGAAAATGTATTTAATATTGCTGAAACCCCCCCAAACTATTTATGAAGAACAGAGGAAAATGTTTACTGTGAGATTCCTAATGTAGTCCACAACCAAGTCTTCCTATAATGGTCTTTGATCTTTTTAACATCTTAAGATACTGGACATTCAGGTTTAGTATTTCACAACCCTTCTCTAAAAATCTCTGGAGAGTTTGCCAGATTCAGCGAGGTCTGGTTTTTTATCAATAAATCTTTCACACTTTTTGCCTAGTTTTATAGAAAGTAAAATAGTAGCAAAGCAGTGTTGTATAACAGATATTAATGGAAATATCTTTATAAGATACGGTCCCAAATTTATTGATGAGTAAATTGGAATATTCCCATCAGCTTTAGAGTAAAGTAGATGAAAACTGTAGTGATACAAGGTGTACTGTTGGGGAAATGAAACACTAGTTAGAAGTTTGTGATCATTGTTATTTTATTGTAAAATATTATTACTCAAAGTCACAATTATATCAAAATAATATAAATCACTTGACATAATGAAAAATTGTTGACCCTTTTAACAGGTATGTTTTAAAATGTGTGAGCATTCAAGTCATAATAATTAATGTTATATAAATAAACCCCAAATGTGATTGCTTAATGACTCATACTAGGATTTGAGAAGATATTGGATTAAATGGATCTGACTCAGAAATAATTCATGTAAACACATAAAAGTGGGATAGAGCTTAGTTTATACCTTAGATTTTGAGAAAGCCATTTTTTTTGGATATCAAGATATGAATTCTTTCTGAAGATTTAGCAAGTTTCTGAGAATAATGATGACAAATCATAGAACCAAAGATCAAGAAGAGAAGAGGTTTGCTCATCCAAAGAGAAGGAATGAAATTGTTTACAAGATTTTGGTATTGAACAGCAGATCCTCGGAATAAGACCAAAGGGGAAGCAGGGAAGTCCATAAAGAGCAGGGAAAGCTGTAAAACACAGACTCCTGAGCAGCACTGATGAGCAGGCAGTTCCTCATTAAGAACTTGTTACAGTACATATATATAGTCTCAATCAATTTGTTTTATTTTCACAGGGCACCAAGTGCTTACCATAAAATTTGAGGGCACTGAGTATTTAATTGAATCATCCACACATAACCTCTGTACTCAAATAAATATCTATTTTTTCAGAAGTAATCAAATGAACCTTATCTACACCAGCATATACAGAATGGCACAAAATAAAAGCTCATTTTATTCAACTATCATGAACCTGTATATACTGTTTCATGATTAATATACTTTTAATAATTGACCTGTCAATACTGGGAACCACTTTATTCAGAAGAATTTTTATCAGTTTGTAGAGTGGAAATGGTCCAAAGCTCATTGTGCTGGTGCTAAACACACAGAAAAAAATCAAAAACATCTTTACTTTGTTCTTACAGAATCTCAGATTTGTTTTTTTCTCATGTTTTACTGTAAAACAGCTTATGTTGTTACAGTCTTGATAAAAATATGACACAATATATATTCTCCACTGTATTGCATACTGAATAGTTGCTGGCACCCTCACAACTCTTCCAGGTGACTATCAAGCACCAGATTGTCTTGGATATACTAATATAAGTAAATATACATGTCAAAGGCAAAATGTGCTCATGTTATATTCATACAGTCTAATGAGAATCTTCCTGTCATTAACAACTAGTAGGATATAATTCCTTCATTTGGACACACGATGAGAACAGACTAAATAGAATCATAAATAAACATTTCTAATAGCTTGACTACTTCTCGAAGTATATAAGATCTGTTGCTGGAGGATATAAAAAGGATGTTTATTTAATACAGTTCTGTAACTTCATATATATGTATTTGAGCATGTAAACTGCTACAATGCATTATAATGTACACAAACCCCAATATGCTCTCCATACAGTCCCATCTGTTTAAATGTGCTGATTACGGATCACGGCAGACGGCTCACGTTGTGTGAACACTTTGCTGCACACAAACCAATATATTCTAATTACAAGTCAATAAATTCCATATACAATCCAATTAGTTGTCATAGAGACTCTTGTGTTTTGCAAATGTAACTGATCTGTTTCAGCTTGCTAATTTAACTGGACTGTCATTTAATTGCAGGCCAATACGTTTAGGATAGAGACCAGCGTATCATACAATAAAACCCAATAAATGCTTCAAAGTGCAATCTATTTAGGTAAGTTTGTTTGATGAATTAAATGACTTCCCATGAGAGGGGGTCCCAGGAATACTATTGAAATCCTTTCTTACTAGTCCTTCTGTCATACTTCTTTTTGTAGAAAATCATTTCTAAATCTGCACAAAACACAGTTTTTAGAAATAAAACTTTAGGATGCAAAGACTTTGCTCTTGAGTGGCCTCTCACACTTGGTCAAACTAGCTCTAGTAATACTGTAGAAAGTCTTTCTCAGAGGTGTGAAGGGGAAAAGAATTGAGATCATCCACTGTATTGCCAGTGGTTTAAAAAAAGTAGAATCTGTGTATCTCTTGCATTTCCAGAAACAATAAGCAACTTCAAGAAAAAAAAAATATAATAAAACAAGTCTCTTCATACTGGGTAAGACAACACAAGTGACTGCACAAATCTTTCAGTGCTGCTGTTCTGGGAAGCCATTGGAATCCAAAATCTCCATAGAAAGGCTAGAGTCTGAATGTAAAATCACTCAGGGCTGCCCATGGAGTGTTCACAGCCCGTAGCACTGGGTGTTGGCTGATTAAAAAGCAGCTAAGATTACTCAGACAACGTGGGCTTCAGATGGTTACACTGAGTTTAGGCAGATGAAATCAGAAGTAGGGCAGGTCATGTCCAAAGTTCTGTGATATTCCCTGAATGATTTATCTTAGAATTTTTTATGGAAGGCCCTGAACACCCTGTCAGTGTCACCTACGCAGATAAATTCATTATCAATAGGTGTAGTGTTTTAGATTCCTTACCATTCAAGTCAGCTCTGGGGCTGTATGTTGATGTATCAAAAATCTAGCATGTGTCAGTTTGGAACTCAGAACAGTAGGATGAAATTTGCTGTTGGGTGAGTTAGAAAGGAAGACATTTCCAGTTCTGTTTCAGACTGTTTTAACTGCTCTGATTATTCCAAGTGATTGCACCAAGCTCATAAACAGCAGTTTATCTACTCGAGCTGAATTGAAAGTTGTAGCCTTGTCTCTGGCAATAGTTGGGAGATAAGGTTTTTTTCATTTTAGAGGTGTTAGCCTTGGCATTACTAAATTCACAGATAACTTTTTTCTCCTACTGAATATTCAGAATGTGACTTAGAGCTGCCTTACGGGCTCCCCAAAGAAGGAAGATGGCAGTACAGGGGAATTTATTTCAAAGCAAAATTGTATTGCCAGCAAGAGAAAATGAATAAAGTTGGGAATTCCTAGCAGAGAAGCCTAAAGACTCCTTGACTTAAAATTATTCCTCTTTCCCATTCTAGACCAATCTCTGAAGAACAGCAAAATGATCCAAAAAAGCCCCCTCTGCATAAATAATTGATTTCCTTTACTCTAGACAGGGATCCTTCCTGCATAAAAATGTTCTTGTGGAGTACAGTTTGCAAGGCTGGAAGAGTGAAGGATTTGGTCTTTTGTCTTAATACAGGGTTTCCTTTGGCTTTCCTGGCTGTGCTAAAGAGTTCTGGCAAAGAGAAGCTTGTGCACAGCAATAAATGATGGGTTTGATGCTGGGTTAATGATTTGAATTTGTATCACAATTTGTTTCTTCTAAATTTTATTTTTAGCTCATGCCAGGCAGTTCTGCAAAATTAGAGACTCTGGCCGTAAATATAACCCCCCAAATGAAGGGAGAGAACCATGTTAGCAGTGCCTTTGCACATTTCTGAAGGCTAGGAAGGGAGAAAAAAGAGCAAATAAAGGTACTGCTTCTCTGAGGTGTAGATGATATGTCACCCAGCCCCTGATAATGGGCATTCATGTCCTTGATAGCCCAAAACAAGAGTGGTTCTTTCCACGGGTGTCCCCGGCAGAAAAGGAATATCCTAAAGAAAACTTTCAATACATATCTTAGTTTTAGTTTAATGGAATCAGGTCACAGTCTTAGCTCATAGGGCACAGTGAGGAACAGCTGAATTTTACAGGGATGGGAACAGAGCACAGAGAATTAGCATTTTGAACAGTTTTGTATTCTTCTGCTGCCTTTCTGCAGCACGGATGGGTGACTGGTATTACCTCTGGTCCACCTGGAACTCGGGCCTGTCAAAAAATACAAATCACAATATAAAATAATCAGCTCATGAAAAAGTTCAGGCTGAGATTTGTTTCTCATTTGTCACATCAAAAACAAGAAACCTTTTATTCAGGAAGCTGGAGAGTATTTGACATTAATCCTGCTGATACGCAGGGAGAATAAATGAGCAATTTTTGTTGTTCATGTAGCATTTTAATGATTTTGATAACTGCATGAGGATATTTGGCTACTGTCTAAAATTAAAGTGTTATGGCCTTAAGACTGCTTTTCTCTGCCATTGTTCTAGTAAGTTTATATGATTAATTGTTATGTGATTGTTGAAAGTGTGAAGGACAAGATCAAATGCAGTTCAAACTATGGGAAAAAAATTATTCTCTTTAAGTTTCATTAAATCTATTTAGTTTATGGATTGACATTGCATGCACATTTTCTTTCCTTTTTTTTTTTTTTTTTTCACCAGCAATCCACTTCATCTTCTGTGATATTTGGGTGACATATGTGTGCAATAGTTGTTTAATGGCACTAATTTTAAAATTCTTTCCTTCAGCATACTAAGAAGAAGCTATATGGAGAAAAAACAAGAAGCCAATTTCCTCCTAACAAAAAGACATGGTTTTTGTTTAGACTTGCAATCCTCCTACAGAGGTTGAAAAATGTAACAAGGACTAAATTTAACTTTGCTACTGTCACCAAAGATAATAATGTGTCTACCTTCTGACAAAATAAACTAAATGTCACTGGCTGGACTAATATTTACCATCATTCAGGTCTCACGGGAAGGACTCTTCAGGAGTGATGGTAGTTTGGAAAAACAAATGTGTACCCCTCATCTTGCAAAGACAGGTTATTGGAAGAGACTTATGAACTGCAGTATTAATGCAAACCACAGGGCCATCTCCTGAGCTATTAGGGGTGGCTGGGAGATGGTAAGTTTGTTTTGTCAGGTATTCAGAACAATTTTCTACTGCTGAGTGATTGACTGAAATTGTTACAGTGCAACACCCCTGTGTGGAAGCTTCACCAATGGAATCTGAGAGCAGAAAGCCTGCTTTCTCATCTATTAAAAGTCAGTTTTTTGCTTTGAAAGACTTGCATGCACAAGGGAACCAGACTGCTAATTTTTTATTGTAACATTTCTCCATCCCTTGGCTTGTAAAATAAATGAATTCAGAATAACCAATTCTTTCTCCAGTTGGTTAGTTCAAGGATCTCATCTTCCTTTTTGCAGATAGGAAACACAGGATATAATCAGATGTTCTGCTAGAGAAAGGCCGAGCTGGAGCTGGGCAAGAGAACAAAGAAATATCTGATGTATGTTAGAGACCATGTTTAATAAATTTGGATGCTACTGCATCAAAATAAAGAAACAAAGAAACCTCAGGGCTGTTCATGTAAAGCTTGGACTGAGCCTGACCTGCCTCAGGCCTGACACCCTGCAAACATGGGACAAAGCTTGTGGCCCCCTATTAATTGCTGCAGCAATTTTGTCCTCCTGAAAAAATGTGATTTCTTTCCAGTCATGGCATGGAGGTCACAGCTTTTAAACTTGAAGCATTTTAACCATGAGGAAGAGAATGAAATGTTCATTTTGGGGCTGCTTATTCTGAAACAACACTTTTAGCAGCCATGAGTAGAAAATTAGGAGTTTATTTAAGATAATGAGCCCTATAGCACTTGCATCATGTAAATGCAACAACGAGGGACATGCTGAAATCAAGATAATGAAATTTTTTTGCATTAACTTGTTAAATTCTTTTAATGGAATTAAAGACAGTAGATGCATTTTTCAAGATTCTGTCTGAAAGACAACAACAACAATCAGTGACTTACACAGGTCTTCAGTTTCTGTTCTGCTCCTGAGCATTTTCATGAAGGAAGAAGCCATTAAAAAACATATCTAGTATAAAAAGCAAAGCAGTGCTACAGTTTGGGGACCATTTCCTCTCCCAGACATCACATCCCCATAGTATCTCTCAGCTTGGTTCCCCATCACTCAGGATGAAGGCTGATCCACTGTGGTGGCCTTTCTGTACATGTCTGTATGGTTTGTGGGTAAGACAGCAATTTCACTTGCATTTTTCAGTGCTAATGATAAATACAGTACCATAACCAGAAGGAAATAAGTGATGTAGTGAAGATCTTATTTGAAAATATTCTGAAATAATTTAAATTTATGTAGTTATACATAAGGATAGTTGACTAATATATATATACCATACCTGCAATGTGAACTTTGACGTTTCTGACCTCATTTGCAGTTTAGCTTTATCCTCAGGTCTTTTGGATGGGCAGCTAAAGAGATCCAGCAGAGTCATGTCAGTCTGTGCTCTGTGATTGGTATCTTACTCAAAAAGCTCTCACAGAAAACACACAGAGCAGTAGGTGCTTGAACACAGGATCCTCCCCTTTTTTGGTACTGTTTAGACTTCAATGTCATGCTTAAACTAGCCTGTATTTAGCTCAATTAACTTTTATGCCTTAAATGGAAGGAAAGTTGCTTCATCAGGAAGATGAAGTTCCTTATTATGCACAGATAGTGGACTGAGGTGCTTGAAAGTTTAGTTCTGGAGGCCTCTCTTCCACTTCCCTGTCATCCCAAGGTCTCTGGTGCAAAACATGGGAAGAGGTGTCTCAGAAGGGGATCCACATTAAATGGTGCTTAGCTGGGCAGAGAACACTGAGGACAAGAGGATGCTACCATAGTCTCTGAATTATGGAAAAAATGCGAGGTACTAACTCAGACACAACTTCCTCTGACGCTTAGAAATCCAAGTCCTATCCAAGGTTAACTTCACATGGCACAGATAAAGTTCTCTCCGTGTATTAAAAGCACTTGAGTGCCACCAAGTAGCGAAAAAGATTAATAAGGTCTGCTCGGTTCCCACCTGTTCCTCCATAGATCAATCTGTCATTGCTTCCTTTGATTTTACTGCAACAAAACATAACTTTAGACTTGAGTATAAATCTGACTTGCAGAGTTTACCCATTGAAACATAAGATATGAGACTACAAAGGAAAAAGCCATATAACAGAGTGCCTTCTTTACTGAAGCAAATCCTTTCTCTCTCCTTAGAGAGCAAGACAGTGTAATGTGGACAGATTGCGCTTCTCACATTCTGGAAGAACAGTTTATTTGATGTTCTGACAGCATCTATTTGGGTCTTGAAGAAATAGCTTATATAATGTATGGGGAAAATGTTATATTAGCCATGAATTACCCTCCTTGGAAATCTGTAATAAGGAATAATATCAGTTAGTGATTTTTGAAGAATATTCCTGGCATCAAACATGTATTTTGAAAAATAGATGCTAAGGGCAGGCTCACCAGAAAATTCATCACCTCAGCCCCCTAGAAAAACAACCAAGCAAGCAAACAAGCAAACAAACAAACAAACAACAAATCAAGCCAACAACACTGGCAAAACCCGTAACTGGTAAGAAAAATCTGCCTGGGGATACAAGTAAAGAAATTATCTGTAGATGTAGCATTCTAGGACCACAGAAACATCAATTATTTTAGGTTGGAAAGGACCTTTATACATCATCTGCTCTACCCCCCTAAAATAATGCTTAGTTTGCTGAGGTTGCTCAGCACTTTCTGCTTTCAAGTTTTGAATGTCTCCAATAATGGAGCTCTCACAGCCTCACTGGGCCCTTGCTCCAGTATTTGACCACCTTCAGCATGAAGAAATTTTTGCTTAGCTTCGATAAAAACTTCCTTTTGCTGCAACTTATGTCCAGTGCCACTAGTTTTGTGCATCTCTGAGAAAACTCTGGCTCCATCTCCCTTATGAAACACTCATTACTTAAGGTATACAAGGTATTAGATCTCTCATCCAAAAAAGTTTGGCAAGATACTGAGAGCCCAACATTGGGCAAAGAGTGGTCCAAAAAATGCCAGGTAAGAGTGAATAATCACTTCTTGTGACTTGCTGGCCGTGTTTCTGCAAATGCAGCATAGCCTGAAGTTGGTGCTCACTGCCACAAAGACACCCTGCTGTGTCATTGTCAGCCTTTCCCCACCGATCTTTGCTGCAGAGCTTTGTCCTGGCCCAGTGATGCCCTCCCAGTACCGTTGCATGGGGTTGGGATGTGCCAAGGATGCATCTTCACATTTGCCCTTGCTGAACCCTGCTGCCAGCTCTCTGTTGGCTCATTCCTTCCTTTCTGTCTTTTGGGAGGGTGGCCAGGGAAGCAGTGCAGCTGAAGCCATTCATTGTCACCTGTAAGGTGGGACAGACATCTTCCATCTATACCCAGGGAGGCAGAGATGTGAAACATGAGGTGCCATGGTGACTGCCTGAGCAATGCCACTTTTAGGCAGCTGCCAGGCAGACTTCAAACAACTGGTTCATTTTCAGGTCTGAAAGTTTGCTCTTACTTTATTTTTAGAGTAATTTCTTTGTCTATTTAAGGAATCCCAGAAATTAAGTATCATTTGGTTGCTTTTTATATATAATAAAATTAGAACTTCACAGGGCTCATTGAGAGTACAGCTAAAATGAGTCTCATACACAGTATGACTTGATTATCTACCTGTGAATATTCCACCAAGGCTGTATAGAGATATATACATTTTCATTTGTATCACAAATAACATAATGACATTATAGAGATCAGGGCAGAATAAAAGACATGTCATAGCTTTTCATCTGAAATGTCTAATTCTAGCAGTCCTTGTGGAACTGTAGTGCCCTCAAACTTGCTTGGGGAGTCCAAGTCAAAAGCAACCCATACTTTTTGCTGTCTGTATGTGTTGTTTGGCTGACAGCTCCCAGAAGCTCAGGTGACCCAGACTAGTATACATTTTTATCTCAGTTCTGAGCTTTAACCATTGCAATCTTCACATGAGAATCTTAAAATCAGAAACTTCTAGATTTTTTGATAGAGGCATCAATTTCTTGTGTTAAAAGTAATGAAAATAGAATATTTTAAAAGTATTGGGAATGGTGTCCTTTTACTCTGCTTTCTACTATCTTTCACCTGTTCTACTGCCTTAAATATCAGTGTTCCCTACATGAGACTGTAAATAAGAGACCTGTCCATGCAGAGGTTGAAACATATCATAATGAGATGGCAACACATTCAAGACAGCACAGGTTAGTAATAAACAACCCCTGGCTCTATTTATCACTACTCTGGGATATCTAGACACAGACACTAGTCTTGAAATGGGACCACAAAAGGGAAGCCAAACACGTTCAGAAACCCTTTTTCTGATAAGCCCAATCTCGCAGAGGTTTTTGCATGAGTGAAATGAATGCACTTCATTGAATAGTGCCAAACAGAAGATAGGAAAGCTTGACAACTGATTATCAGCACTTTGGGGGAAAGAAATCTAGTTATGTTAGAAAAGGAGTCACTGAGGTATGTTTGGCAGTAAAGCAGCTATGCAGGGAAAAATAATTTACTTTTTCAAATCAGTATTCCTGACCATATCTAGATGAATACAGTCCTATGGCTCTGAAAACCCACACAGTTATGTCAATCTCATTGATGGCTATAAACCTTCTTAATTATAAAGTTCCAGTAAGGAAACGACACACAATCAGGCTTCCTGAAAGATGCAGGCAATCCAGGCAAGGATGTCGCAGCATTATTCCATAATCACAAGTTGATTTCATCAAGTGATTTAATATACTGTGTATTAGATTCAATTCTTAATGTACCTAATTCAATCGGGGCATGTTTCTGGTTTGAAAGGTGATGCATCTTGATTGGAGTGAGGTGCTGCATTCTGTGGAAATCACATTTTATTCAGCAGAACTGACTGTTTCCTTGAATTTTGTGTAAGATTCAGGAAATGGCATCATGAATTTAATATCATTTAAAGTATAGTCCACTGCACAGACATGTGTTTTCCTGCAATTCTGTATGAAATCACACATATTTACAGTATGCTAGTTTATTTTCTCTCTTAGTTTTATTGTTAACATGTTCTGAAATCAAAGAGATATTATTCTAAAGCATAGAATAATCATATTGTCAAAGAGCTGCTGTGTTTGGGTTTACAAAAACACAATCTGCTGTAATACCAAACAAAAATTACCACTTTTAGTGAGAGATGTTTAGGGTAAATGTGGAGATCTCTCACAGCTGACAACCACATTGCACTTTTAAAAATTAGCCATATTTGTTGTGCTAAATTAGCAGACACAATTGAGAAAATATCCTTGTAGATAATCAACAAAATGTAACAAATTTAAAAATCTGAATGACAGATTAGTCAAGCTCAGTCTGGCATCGTCCTCAACCTACCTGTGACTCTTATATACAAGTTTTGTGTCTCAGAAGGATGAGAGAGGCTGGGGGTCAGAGACAGAAACAAACTGGCACATGGGGAAAAAAGAGGCAAACCCATAAATATTACAGTAATATGAGCCAGAGATAGGTTGCTGTATTTCAGGTTTACACTGTCCCTCTGTAGTGCAATTGCAACAAGTGCAATATGGCAAAGAAAGTGCTGGGTTTCCTAAGCCTGAAAATGAAAAGTATGTTTTTCCTGTCATTACTGGGATGCTTTCAGAAAATGTCTCCCTGAAAAAAAATGTCTGTTTTCTGTTTTATTTGACATACTGATCATTCCAGAAAAGGCAGAGGCAATAAAGCTGGAAGAAGCTGTGCTTCTTATGCCATCCATCCAAGGTCTGTGTGCTCCCTGTTATTCTCCAGTCCTATTGACGCTGAGTATCTTCCCCCAGACTAATGGGAGCAATGAGAAATATATTCCTGTCCTGATTCTGTCTTTTGCCATAAGTGGAGCCACAATATAGCTGAGCAGTTTTTCCCAAGGGATCATAAAAGGCAACAACCTGAAAAAGCGAGTGCAACCCCAAGGATTCCCCTCCTGTACTTCAGGGGAACTCTTCATGCCATAAAACACAATAATACTGGAATAACACCAAAAGAATGAAGCTCTATCTGCTATACAAACAAAGAAGTGCAATTTCTATGTTACCACATGTGTTCTGTCTCATGCATTCACAAGCTTTCTCAGTTCTCCAAGTCTAAGATGAAAGTTTTAACCTCCGCTGCAACTAATACATTAACCATGGAAGGGTCCACCATAAATTACTTTTTCTTTACCTTTTCCTGTCATCGTGCAGATAATAAATTGTCTTCCTAATGTAACCAGTTTTATTACATTCTTGAACTTGGAAGAAGACAGATAATCACCTTTGCACCATTAGACTTGATTAAGTTAAACTCAGAAATTCGAGCTGGAAAGCACTGAACTGTACATTTTGTAGGCCAACTTTAAATGAACATGAATATTTTATAATACTTATGACTTGAAGGAGTTTTGTTTTTACAGTTATGCAAATAATTTTCCTAGTTGTTTTCTACAGAAAATTAATGTCAAGGACATATTTTACAGCATGTAAGATGACACAATAGAGAGAAATAAAAGCAACCAACCATGCAGGTGAAGTTCTGTTCTAAAAATGAAAACCTAAAATGGTCCATCTTTAAACCTGTCTGTGTTAAGTGCTACTCATACACAGTGGAGTACAATAGTATTAATTCAATTATTCAGTTTAATCATTCTACTATGAAATAATTTTTGAATGAATGGAGATTAATTTTTAGATGAATGGGCCTCTGATTTTCAATTTTCACTGCACAAGAAACTCTTGTTCTGAGCTTGTATATAAGCAAACATTAAGTGGAATATTTTGATATTTTTGGATCCAAATTGAGTACACTATAATGCACATAGAAGAATAATGTCAGAGAAACTTTTCTTACTGACTGTATGTCTAAAAATGAAAATTTCCAGTGGTTTTACACTCCCAATATTTTCTCTCTTTTATTCTCTTTCATGTTCTAAATTTCCATTCAGTGCATAGATATAATTTTTGGGCCTTATAATAATGCAAGTTATTATGAAATTCTGCATTTTCTTCTTGCCCTATATCTTAATGAGTCTCCAGATTGTTACAGGTACATATACTCACAGAGAGGAAGAAAATGTGTTGTTAGATGAGAAAAACCTGATAAGTACTTCCTTGCCTCTACATGAATTCTCTGTGCAATCTAGAGCCATGCTTTGTGGCCAGTTAAGGTTGTTACCAAGCTAAAAGGACCTCATAGCCCATTAAAAAGAAATTTCTTTGAGTTCCTTTTCTTTACATGGAGCAATAAGGAAGTCAGAAGGTTTAACCTCCTGCTTGTGTCAGTAGACGTGTTGTTAAACCGTGTGAAGGCAAACTGAAAGCTTGATGTTTTGCTGAGGCAGCCATGGGGTATAAGGTGAAGAGAATTTGGCAGTGGAGTCAGATAAGACTGAAACATCATCCCTTTTTTTTTAATGATTCATCTTTCACACATTAACTTGAAAGAGAAGCTCTGAATAAATCTGCTTTGGAATGAAGTGACCTGCCAAAGCCAAAAACCGTGAGAGATTTGGACTGAAATCAGAGCCAGCAGCAAGGCTGCATTGTGAGGAGTGTGTTCAGGACTAGCAAAGCTGCGTGAAAACGTGGGGGATTTTGTAAGTGCTTCCCTGAAATGGAGCAACTTCATTTGGTTGCTCTGCAGGATTATTTGGTACTGAGGGTGCTTAGACATTGATCCATCAGACCCGACTTCCTTGCAACAAAAGGTCAGAGGTGCCTACTAGTTCATAAGATAACTATTAGCCCTGATTCAGGTTTGAAATTGTTATAGATTTCTCACATTTTCAACAACCTGTGCCTTTGCAGGAACTTACCAAAAATAATGAAACAACAACTCAGAAAAATCACATTCGTTAACATCTGTGCTTGTCCAGAATATAAATCTTGACTACAAACACTTGTAGTTATAAAACACTTCTTATTTCCTCTAACACTGTTAGGGGAGTTATCTGTTGTTTGTCAATCACATTTTTGAGGGCAAAAAGGCCATTTTCCTTGCCTACTGGTATAAACCTTTGATAACAGATGAACAAGACAGGATGAACTCCTACACATCTGAATTCCTGAAGGTGCTCCTCTTACTGGATGTGTGTGTATCCTGGTGTTTAGTACAAAATAAACCTCATATGTGCAAACAAGTTCATTAAAATTGCAAGAGCCTCTAGCACATTTGTAACAGCTTGCCCAAAGGTTAACATTTATAGTTTTGCACTGCCAACATCCTGCTTTTATGGGGCACATTTGTATGCTAAATTGCCTATTATGTTAAGTTGTAAGTTCCCATTTAGCAGCATCAGGAATAAGATTTGACTATAAGTGTTCAGATTTTATTAGTGCTCTGCTAGTCTTCTTAACAGCTCAAACTTTTCTACAGGCTGAAAATTTGCTGCAGCCTCTACAGAGGTGTTTAGGAACATCTGAGAATGTGGAGCAGGGGAAGAAATGTAAGGCACTGCTCACTGATTGGGAAAAAAGTGCCTTAGTGTGTCTCACCTTTACACAAGTCCTAAATGTCATGTTTAAGCAATGATTGCGTCGAAAGGAATCTCAGTAACATCCCCTTCTTGAGATAACAAGACCAAAAAGGTCAGCTGAAAATATTCCAAGGAGGAGGGTGTTCTAATTGGTAAGTAAATATGTCTAGTTGCTTTGTTTCTGCTGTAGATAACTTCCCAAAGCATGACATAACAGAATGAACGTGATAAACCAGCCATGTAAACTGAAGTGGCAAATTTCAGCTGTATATGCAGTTCTCAAAGGTAAGGGAAACGTATCTGCTAATGAAACTGTGTATCACTCAGACTTCCCTTGCCACCAGCTATTTGTCCAGAGATCTTGGGACTGGGGGAGTTACCGATACCACAAAAGCCTTTCAGTTCCAGGTCATCACTTTGCCAGAACAGGGGCTGATTTTAGATATTACTTTAAAAGCCTCCATAAATATTTGCTCTCCTTAGCAGTGACTGAAGTCTGTCAGCTGAGACTGACTGTGGAAAGGAACCCGACACAAATAACAGAAGCTCAAGTGCTTCACTCAGGCTTTCTCTGCAATTAAAAAATAAAATAAAATAAAATAAAATAAAATAAAATAAAATAAAATAAAATAAAGTAATAGAGTGTGAGAAATATCTTTTTGAATTCTTCTGTCAAAAATGAGAATGTGAGAACGTAAAGTTGCTACTCTGCTCCTGAGCTTTGGGTAGCATCCTGGAAAACAGCATGCAAAGCAGATGCACTGATGTACTTCTCAGGCTGACCAGGCCAGGTTTGCAGATTTATTTAAGTTCACATAGTGGGTGTAAGAATGATGCTCTGTGTTTGGAAATTATGAAAGAGCTTGGGAAATATAAGTTGTTGAGAACCATTATCACTGCAATTATTAGAACTAGTTATTCACCCCAGCCACAAGGGGAAAAACACACAAATAGAGTTTCAAGTTGCTCATACAGAAACATAAATATGTTCCAAGATGCACAAATACTTTTCTGATATAACAGGATGTTCTTAGAGGCAAGCAAGAATGATAAAAGTAATATGAGGTCTCTCAGCACAATCCATAGCTGAGCAGGGCTGTCTCAGTGGCTGATTAAATAGGATTGCAGAGTTGTGTGCTCTGCAGAACTCAACATTTTTTCGGTGGTTGTAAGAGTTGGAGTGAGGAAGGTGCTTTTGTGTGTAAAATACAATATCATTTCCAGGAGACAGAGGTCCCACATGAAAGCTCCAAGGTCTCTGTAGGAATCTGCCTAGTTGAACACACTGACTTTGTTGCCAGTAAAGGCTGCAACCTCCAGCAAATGCAGACAGCTCTTTACCTATTAAGACAATCCATAGGGGAGAGACTTGAGGAAAGTAGCTCAGCAAGTTGGATTTTTTTAAATATGACCTATTTAAAGTTACATTTTTCAAATCATTTAAGGAGAAGACTTAGTTAATGCTACTTAATCAAAGTTCCCTGCAAATAACTTAAAGGTGACAGGTCAGCAAAGACATGCTTACTTAAAGAGTGTATTTTAAGATTTAAAATGCTAAGAGTCTTACCAAGGCTAATCTGCTAAAAATTAGAATAAAGCATAAGAGAAGTTCAAACCTTATTTATTTCAAGATCAAATTTATTATATTTTCAAGACCTTGCAGGCAACGAAACAGACAAGAATTAACACAGCAACTATTTCCCTAAAAGCACACAGTCTATCTACCCTGGTGGATGGAAGATAACTGATCACTTCTGTTATCCAAAATATTTCAGATTTCTGGTTGAATATTCTCCATGGTCTAAATGGGGTTTTGTGTTTTAGGCAGTGGGAATTATTTACTTTGGGAGTAAGTTTTCTTTATGCAGACATGATGTGACAACAGCTGTAAATGTGCTGCAGCACTGTGCTATTTCCCAATTCTTCTTGGTTGTAAATTTATTGTTTAAATAGCTGTTGCTGTAGTCTGAAATGAAAATTGTGACCTTAACAAGCACTATCATTATTATGCCTTTAAGGCACTTACCCACCCTCTCTTTCACTCTGATATGCTATGTTTGAAAAACTTGGTGTTCTGGGCCTATTACGTTGCCAAAGTCACTGAAAAAAAGGGACTCTGCATTGCCCTGTGTCGCTTTCCTTGGATACATTTCATAACAGAATGCTGCAGAGTAGGAGTCTGATTTCAAGTTTGTAATTGGAATAGTACCTAGAACTTCACTTTCCCTATGTCAGTGTTACGTGGTGAATATGTAATTGAAGAACAAAGCCCAAGTGATTTTCTACTTTTTATTAGGCTATGGAAGAAGTGGGGGCTCTCCAGTGAGGAAAGAGTTCACTGCTGTAACATGGTGCTCACAGCTGGGGAAGGGAAAAAACATCAGCTAATGAAATGGTGTGAACCACAACTTCAAAATTCGAAAGAAGACTTGACATAACTACTGATATATTACTAGCCTAAAACCAAAATATAACTCAGCCTTGCAGCCAGGTCTGTGAGAGTGACAGGGTCTGAATACCCTTTTTATATCTGAACACGCCTTGAATTTCAACCAGCTCAATAGGGAAGAGTGGGGTTCTGAGAGAGGGGGGAAGGTTGAACCACTGTGCATTATCTAAAGCAGTGCTATCCCAGCAAAAAATAATCCAGGACACCTCTTAGATCCATTTGAAGATTTGTGAGGCATGTGTGTGTCAAGCATATTAAGAACAAAGCAGCAAATCAAGACAGATTTTAAATACCAAATGATGTGCTTTAGTTTAGAATGAAGCAATCAATCTTTGGAGAATTCTTTTAATAATACTGTCTCTCCTTCTGGAAATTACCTATTCAGGGCAGGAAATTTCTGTTTGATTATTTCTACAGGTTAACCTTGTATTTATTACATTCAGAAAACAACAGAAATTTAGATAGCTAAGCCTACTCATACTCTTGCAGCATTTTCCTTCTCTTTTACATTTATAATAAACATGAATTATATATGGAGACAGCCATGCTTTGTTTAAACTGCTGCACTAAGTACTCCTTGACAGCAATAAATCAATGGTTTGCTTTCTCATACATTTGAATGAATGTAATAACTGGAATAAACAATTAATCTGATGGATACACAGGAACTCTACAGCTAAGCAGAAGAATAATACTGTTCCATTGTTCATACATTTGTCATTTGTTGATGGTCACACTTTATTGCCTTTACATATTATTTGTCTAATTATTTGATTCTCAAAGTTATTTTGAATAATCAGCATTCACTAAAACTGATGTCTGAAATTTATTTCTTTTTCTTGATCTCCAACTAATAAGCCAATTAAGACCAGCTTTGGAAGCTATTAACCAGATTCCATTTCTATTTTTGTTACCTAATTAAATCTAATGCTCCTGGTACTGCAGTGACACTGGGGCACTCAATGTGTTAATTTTTATTTTTTAGTGGTAGTATTTATGTAAAATATATACACCTACATGTATATGAGATACTGACTATATATATACACACAAAAATGTACCAATGACTACTTGCTTATGAACTTTAAAGAGGTGCATGAGTTCCAGTTGGGCTATGAGGCTGTTTGGATGTGTCAGGAGACAATAAGTGAGTGAAATTGTTCACAGGAGCTTTCATTAGGCTTCTGCTACCTGGTGCCCTGGAGGTGGCATGGACATTATTAAATTAATGGAGGAAACAAGGATGGATGTACAGTGACATTCTGCAGACAAGCACAAAACATTAGATAATAAATTTGCTGGGCTTGTTCCATTTTGTATCTCCTCATTTTAGAAATGAATTTGAAGCACTTACATGAGAGAAAGGAATGCAAGATGGTGTTCCTGTTCTGGTTTCTTTGCTTTTGCTAAGAGAAATCAAGGGACAAGGAAAATGATCTCTTTAGAACTCTTACCCATCATTCTTGCTGAAGCTCTTGGATTTTTTCATTAAATACAGAACACTGCACTTAAAGCAGAAGTTCCTTGAAAAATACTGATTGGGATTGGCCTTATGCATACACAGGCCTGATTGTTAATTATCCAGACATTAAACAGAGCCAGTTAATAACTTTGTCCCAGACAAACTAATTGTTTACCATGTTTAAAGGCTGGAACAAACAAGCAAGACTAGTGGACCTTAAAACTAGGGACAAAAAATTAGGTATTTCTCTGCCATGAAGCTTCATAACCTGTTTTTTTACATTGAGAATATCAACCATAACAGAGACAGCTACATAACTGAGATCAGTGCATGGCAGACAGTCTTGATTTCTTTTTGAGGCTGGCAGTGACCCCATCTGTTTGGGACAGCCCGAAAACATGAACTTGCCTTTGGGAGGCAAGAAGCTTAATGGATAGAAATACTGTGGAAAATATTTTTCTTTGCTTCCTTTGAACCCTGGCAAAGGATTCTGAATAGTTTCTGTGTAGTCAGTGGTATTGATGTTTAAATGATCAAAAACTCAGCTTTGAACATTTTTGTCTTCTAATTGGAATAATTCCTTCTTCAAAAATGAAACCAAGCCATTGTACAGCTGTGAGAAAAGGCAAAACAAGATCCCATGGATGGAAGCATAAGTTAAACAAAAAAAAATCCATCCCAGAGCCATTGCAATGTTTAGAATTGTGTAAGACTTCAGTTGCACTGCAACTGAAAATTAACACAACTAAAAGTCCGATTCTGCTTTTTTTTAAGTTTCTATGACTAAATGGAAGAGGTAGGGCAGCCTTCTGAGAGATGCTGGGTCTCCATATTGGGTTTCTGTGGTCATTCAGCATCACAGGAACAAATACACCATATCTTTGACTATACATCTAAAATTGATTATATTACTTTGCTAAAGTCCAAGGTATCCAAAACAGTGTAACACATCTGGAATTTGAAGGTTTGGCTCATGTTCCAGGAAGCGAAACCTTCACCATCATAATTGATTTGGGTTTTGTCTGTAAATAGCAATAAAGGATACATTTGTATAAAAATAATAGAAAACCTAATTGTTTGTCTTTTTGAATGTAAGCAAATGGCTAGCAAAAATATGTTATTTTTTCCTGCATGTTTTGACTTTCTGTCTCAGAAACAAGCAGACCTAGTGGACTCTGCTCTCCATGGCGAGAGGAGAGGCAGTGCAGCTTCTCAAACACTTCTTGTTTTCTGTGGCAGGTCTTTTTAACACCTAAAGGAAAGGTAAATGAGAGTAAGTTCTGCAACAATGCAAAGGATAAGGTGGTAAAAAATTAATTATTATTATTATTTCCTGAACAATCTAATTTAATGAAATTATTTATTCTACAGAGGAAATGTGTCAATATTGTACTTAAATAGGAGTACAGGTTTTGGAAAAAAATTTACTTCATGTCCCAAAGTCAAATTGACTTTTCTATGGCAGATTATAAAATATTACTAAAGACTAGTCCTTTTTGTTTGGGATTTTCTTTTGGATTTTGATCTGGAATATAGTTTTACTCTTTCTGTCCAGAAATGGTTTTATGCTTGGGGAGGATGGGGGGCAAAGCATGTCACAAATTCCTTCTGCTGGGAAGAAACAACATTATTGAATCTGCTGTTTCCTTGATAATGTTTATGAAAAACCACATCAATTCCTCTGTCGATGAAGGAAACATCAAGAATAGCTTGATTTCAGTCTCTTTTTCCTCTTTTGAATCCTCTCACATTGCTTTTCCCTGTACTGGCTATCAACACATTCATATTGCTCAGATCATCTTGTCTGCTTTCCTTTCTCCCCACCTTGCCCACCTCAACTGCACTAAACCAGCAAACTTTTGAACCTTTTTGTTTATCATGAGCTTTTATTTCAGGTCTATCACCTATTAATTTGTACCTCAAAGAAAGTTTGGAGTGCTGAGATTTATGATACACCGAAACAACAGCCAGATGCTTGCAGGTCAAAAAGCCTCACAGCCCGGATTTTCTTCATGACTGTATTAAAGGTGGAATGAAAAACTCCCCCAACCAACCAACTCTCCTCATTTTGTCCTTGAAACCTCAGTGGCAGAGCTCCTTCACCAAAGGAACAGAACTATTTTTCCCCTAACTGGCATCAAGGCTGTGTCATTTGCTGTAAGGGTCTGATGTACTTGAATCCTTAAGGTCATTCACTGCATTTCCACTTATCCAGGCACTTCTGCTCTCTCTGCCTCCTCTCGTGCTGTCACATGCATTAGTGTGCTTACCGATGCAAGTGGGCATTTCTAGCTGAACTGCTTTTGTCATAAGGCAATCTTACCTTTTAATTTTAAGTAATGTTAAAAGTTTCTCTGAAATTTTCCTAGATACTTACCATGCTGAAGTGGTCACAGTCACCAAATTCTAAAGGGGTGTCTCTTCTTCCATCCTAAGTTTGACATTTAAGCCTTCACCTGATAACAGAAAAGGTATTGTAACTTTGCATTTTCACTTTCTTTTTTATTTCTCCAAATTACTCAATGTCAAAAGGACAAGGAAAAAGTCTACTTGAAAAAATTGAGAATCTCACTAGTTAAAAAAGACTTCTCCACATTTGCAAAACACATAACTATCAAGTGAGAGAAACGATCCAAGTGTGATAGTTGGATAAGGATGATGATTACCAAAACCAAATGACAATGAAAATAAAATAAGGCTTTGAATTAAGATGACCTAATTTTATTTCTCTTCTCCCACTGACTGGCTCTAATCACTTCTAAGGACAAAGCTGTTCTGCATGACCACACTGGTATTGCATCCTCTTCTGAGATGTGAGTCCTCCTCTGCATTTTTTGTGAAATATAGCGAAATTAAAATGACTGATAATTGAGTTTCCAAAAGAGTTTGGCTATCATGAAGGTGAGCCTGGCTTTCATACAGCCAAGAGACTTGCTGGCATTAATTTCTGTTATATTAGGGGGGAAAAAGTCAATTCCCAGATAACATTTCCTGGCTGATCTAAAGGCTGGGTGTCCTTACATTTTGTTTAACCTCTCCACAGATGTTTGATGGAATGTGGACAGATAATTGAGTGCAGAATCAAGTCTTGTTCCTGGAACTGCTTTTAGGGCTACTGAAGTAATTTTTCTCAGTCCGATAATATCAAGAAAGCTTTAAGTAAATGAAACATCTCGTATTGTGGTCAAAGAGAGATGAAATGTAGCACTGTAATAACCCAAGCAGTCATGTTATCAAGAAATATGCCAAAGGAAGCCAATAACATCCTCATTTGAAAACAAATAAATTAAAAAATTATCCTAATCAGAATTCAGGCAGGGAAAGCTGATCCTACTTTTGAACTCCATAAAGGTGCATGCAGTAATAAAATGTGTTAAATCCTGTAGGACCCAGTCACTATTTCCCTGCCACCATGTGCTCACCGTCTGCCCCCGTCCTGCTGAAGGTGATAATTGCTTGCTGCCAAAACAAAAAGAAGAGCAAACCATTATTATTCTCCCGGTAGCAACACGGGTGGGGGTTTTGCAATGAAAGAGTGTGTGTTCTCCATTTATTTGACTTCCTGTCATAAAATTAGATGTTACTGTGTTTGTTTTGTGCTCCCCACTCACTGTGCTCACAGCGCTGCATTTTCTAATGGCTCTGGTGCACGGGCTGACATTGCAGCACCACAGAATAGTCTGTTACCTTCTGTCACATCTGCTTAGAACCAAAGTGACATGTATATACTGGGACACAACCTGATGAAACACAGCACATTGGCAACATAAAGTCATGCTCCTTCTTGGCCTTGGGGACAAGTGTGGAAACTGAAATTCTAATACAAAAGCCACTGCAGGCAGTAGTGCACTTATTTACTGGAGTCATTGATTAAATAAGAATATTCCATTTCAACAATGAAAGTAGTTGGTAATATTTAGTGACAACCTTTGCTGAAATGTGTGATTCCAACATATGTTTTTTCTCAATGCCTATTTTGCAAATGTTAATGGGAAAGTCATAAATGAACAGAGGCCCAATCTAAATCATTCCTACTGCTTGTTAGAAACCCATTGAATAGATGATTAAGCAATGTGCAAGCCTTGTTCTAATCCTCTTCATGGAGTGAATTTTCTTCTGTAGAAATATTTATTTTTTTTAATAGAAAGATCATATCTAGAAAGCATGTCATGACAGATTTATCAACAAATTCAATTAAACTAAGAGCTAGAATGTCTGGACTAGCAAAAGTGTACAAGAGGAATTGCTTCATGAAGTTAATGATAATGCATTATGTTTAGTGATGATCCAGCCTTCCTTCTGACTCAAGTTAAGATTTAAAGGAGAAAAAACATTATACAAATCAGAATCCTTTGCACTGTAAAAACACAAAAGAAACCCTTTTAAACTTAACATGAAGTGAAGGCTCATAAAACTCTGCTGGTAAAGGTTAATGGAAGGGTCTGATCAGGAACTGAAGTCACCACAGTGAGAAGGATCTCTGCAAACACACAGCAGTTCATCCCTTGTCTTCTCCATGTAGAAATTGAAATATTATGAATTCCCTTTACCCTAGTAAGGAGTCAAGATGGAGGAAACACAAATCACAACTAATATTTATGAAATATTATTTATTAGGCTGGTAATATGAGCAGAATCCAGCCTCTACTATTAATCACAGCATACCCTGCTGGGTTGGTGCATTTCTGTCCCATTTCTGGACAGACCTCTGAATTCAAGTCACTCACATTTGCTGAAAAACCCAAAGACCTTCCTTTTGAATTTATTTCTTAATTTTTAGGTTCAAAATGGGAACCCCGTCCACACAGACCTATTGAAGATATCATTGATACTCAAGAAATGAAGGCCTCTCCTTTTCTATCTGGGTACAGCTAGATCTTGGCTTGCTCAGAGTAGTCATTAGAAGAATAAGAATGTTGATTTGCTATTTAAACACTGCCTGCTTGTTACTTTTTTCCATGTTGAGTCCAGGTTGCTGTCTGTTTGTTAAAAGACAAAAGAAAATCAATACAAGTGTTGAAAAAGAACCTTGGGCCATCAACTTTGCAAACAAAGTTCTTAAATAAGCACCAAGAAAAGTAGCAATAGAAAAAAATATGAATGCCAGACTTAATTACCAGTGCTCACATGAGGAGCATTGCTTTTCCAAGTATAAAGAACCAAGTGGAAAAAGTATTTCCAAGGAAACTGAAAATGGACCGATAACACACATTTACATTTCAGCTATGGTTATGTCCTTTCACGTAATACTGAGGTATGTGAAATGATTTGTTGAGACAGAGGAAAATTAAGAGAGAAAAAATAATTCCCCACACTTGAAAAAAGAAAGGCATGATTTTTATTTTAGTTCTTGCCGAGAATTATTGAATCACCTGTATAATCTTTTAGCTTCTAGCCTTTGAATATCTCAGAGCATTCATCTGGGCATTCTGAAGATGAAGAAACTTTAAATAATTTATGGCCCTATGAGGAAAAAAAATGGTGAGTCTGCAGTGTTTTGGTGATTTTTTTTTCCTTTAAGCTAATTCTACAAAGGATGAAAAACATATGGATGCCTGTTCCTGAATTAAGATATGGATATAAATATAAACAGAGGTAACAAGCTAGATATTGAGTCACTGGATTGAGCAGAAATGAATTGTTTGGTACTCTACTATATTAATGTCTCTAAATTTCACCTGGATTTTTGCATGATTTCTAATTAATTGTAAGAATATTTTTATATACCTTAATTGATATCACAATGAAGAAGGCTTAAAAAATACAGAGTCTTTTCAGCTAAGGAGCAGAGCACATCAGTCACCTGAGAAAAACTCACCCACAAAAGCAGAATTAATGATATCTACTGTCAGGCTCTTCCAAGATTCCTGTCCTATTTCAGGTATAATTTCAAAGTTGCTTGCCAAGACAGAGCTGCCCAGCACAATTAGACTTTCATGTACTAACGAGAGCAGGAAGAGCTGCCAGCAAGAAAAGACAAGCAAAGCAATTCTGAAATACATAAGAGTTTTCTGGGAGGATGAGAAAAGGCACATCCAAGGATGAGTTGGGGAAGTCAGAAGCCAGTGATGTGGTCTTTTGTTCATTGTCACCATTTCATGGCCATACGTATCGGGGGCAAAAGGGAGAAGGGCACCAGTTATTAGATATTGATATTTGCCAGTTCTGTGCTTTCAATTACAGCCTCTGCTGCTTGCCTTGTGAACGCTCAGATTTTTAAGAACAGCAAGAATGCAAATACAGAAGTCATAGGAGCTACTCTGATGTACCACAAGAAGTTTTAAGTGCCTTTCCCATTTCTTTGTCAATCCTTTAGTCCTCCAGCTTTGCTAACCTACTTTCTTATAGTATTAAGTCTTTTAATTGTTGATATTAAATTCTCAAGTGAGAAGGGAACAGGAGAAAAACATGTTCATACTTTCTGTGGATATTTAAATAGGGAACACCAGAATTTAGAAACCAGACAGAGAATAGTCCTCTGTAGATTGATGTGGAATTGTATAGAGAAAAGCATTTGGAGCACACGTATTAGTTTCATGCAAAGTTTTGTTAACCTCTGCCTTTAGAAAGCTGACACAAAAGGGCCACGCTTCAGGCTTGGAGTTTGTTTCCTTTTTGGTGTAGATTAACAAAATCTGCCTGTTAGAGTCACTGGACACAAAATCAAGACAAAGTTATTGCTTTGCTTCACTGGAAGAAGAAGAGATTTTTACCTATAACTGATAAAATAGCCATTACTTTGCTAAAATAAAACAATGGGTTTCTTAGTGGTTTTGAACACTCTTTGCAATGAACACAAAAATAATTTGCCCACATACCTTTCAACCCCAGCCAGCTCTAGTGGTTTCAGAGGTACCTTGGTAAAGTGCCACCAATATGTACCGAAAAATGAGAGAAACTGCTGATCCAGAAATCCTTTTAATTCAAGCAATTAAAGAGGCAGAGTTCTGAGGAAGGCAGTTTGTGTTTATACTCTACATGTTATGCAATTAAAAAAAATAAATCAAAAGCTCTTCAAACCTGTGCTTATTTTTTAGTGAAATCAATGCCAGCAGCTAGTTACTAATAAGAAACTCTCAATAACAGATCCTTGCAAGAAAGAAAGTTGTTTCAGCTCCAGGCTGATAAAAGGATTATTAGAAAACAGGTCTCTGTGTGAGTGTGCATGGCTGAATGCTTAAACAATCTTGAAAAATAATACTTTGATAGAATTCACCTCAACCCTGTATAAACAAGATTGTCTCATCCCACTAAAAGCAAATGAGGATATATATATCTAAATGGGATGGATTCAGGAGTGAACACTGGACTGATGATAATGGCTGTAGTAAGGACACACACACACAAATCATCCTTTTGAAAGTGTGGTCATGCTAAGATTTTGTAAGAAGTTTTCCTAGTTGTATTGTTCCACTTGCCAGGATTTCCTGCAGCAGCACACTGCACTCTGGGCAGGCTCACTCGCTAAAATAGCAGCAAGAAAGGTTGGCATAATGACTCATTACAATTTAAATCTTATTACACAAAGCTTCATTCAAGTCAATATACATAGTAGAGAACCGCAGGGGTACGTTTTAGCCTGGTGTGAGAGGAATGAGTCACACAATTCTCATTATGGTTAATAGAAGGAGCACATCTCGTGCCTCCTGCAATCCCCGGCAAGCTCCCCTCGCCTGCTCCAGTCACCCTGCGCTGGGGCTACTCCGGGAAACAGGCACAGTAACATTGCTGCATTGCAAACTTGAAAGTTCCTCTGATTCGGGATTTTCGGAAATGACACTGCATTGTCTTGGTGACTTAGTGCAGAAATGTGTCATTGGCACTGATGATGGCTCCTAATTGCCACAGGAATAAGCAGAGACCTTCAGAAACTGAAAAAGGGAGGGACATAAACCACATTAGCATGGATCATCCTCTCCTCTCATTATCTTTCCTAGCAGAATGCTAACTTTTTCCTTCCTAGACTCTTATAAACATTGTTGTCCACACAGAAATAGCTATTACTGAACCTGGCCACTCCCTCCTTGAATTTTAGGATACATTTTTAATTATTGCTTTTTAATAAACTACGCTAGCTTATATGCTGATGGGTTTAGTTGTTTATTTTTCTAATGGCTTGTTCCAGCTAATTAAAGGAAATCTCCAGGAAATCTCTTTCTTCTGATAAGTAGGTTGCACAAACAGCTTCAAGGAGAATGCATCCTTCCAGACATAAATCTGTACTTGGAACTGCCACGTCTGCTTGCATAGGCTGGAGTGGTATGATTGTAACTTCACTTTTATTTATTATTGTAGATTCATGAGCTGTTGAAAAGAGATATTATTATTAAAGGGCATTTTTGAGAGAGAATTCTGTGAAATATTTTTAATTATGGACAGTGCTACTGCAGATTATAATCAGGCACAGTTTTTACTGAGAATATGTACATCAAAAAGGACTGAATTCTGAGAAAAGTGCATCCTAGCTTACAAGTTAACAAAAATGATTCATTTTTTAGTGCTTCAGTGCAATTAATGGATTTGATTTATGAATGTAAACTGCAAGATCCACTTGATCTTTCCAGCTTTTTAATTTTACCCAGTTTTTGCAGGCAGTGAAGCCCTAACTCTATTTTAAATCACACTGCTTACAGAATTCTACACTTTTAAAAAAAAAAATCTCCAATTATCAGAGTGATACTTTGAAAAACAAGGTTGCTTCTGTTGGGAAAGCAGAATCTAACTAAAAGAAAGCCCAGACTTTATTAAAGATGAAAGCTATAGAAATCGTGTGTTTGAATTCATTTCCAAATGAATTCAAACAGCTCTTGCTAAATCCTCCAAGAGCAGAGAGGTGCAGGTTACAGTGCAGTGCTGCCTCTGCAGAATGGCAGCATCATCAGGAATTCAGCCTCACTGCTGAGATTTAGAGGAGAAGCAGTAAAGCACCCCTTATCCAAAGGGCTTGCAAAGGCACTTTCTAAAAGAGCAGGATTTCCATTGTGTCTGTGTTATGAGCTTGGCAGAGGTATTCATCAGCCATTATTGATTTAGAAGAAGGCATGGCTGGAGTGAGGAGGATTGATCTGAAATCTCCCTTGGCTGAGTTAACTATTGAGGGATCTATTCATATCAAGATGAAGCACTGAAGAGTGACCTACAATGACAGGAAATGTGTATCTCAGTGCATGTGAAAAACTCTGGGTTGCTCTTTGGACTGGGTTTTTTTTTCCTCCCTCCATTAGCTTTCAGAAACATTATCTTTGCTAAGTTTAGCATTTTTTTGATTTTCCTGAGCAATTCTTCAGGGAATTACAGAGCAGCAGTTTCCTCTGAGATGATCTGGTGAAGGGGGAAAGAACTATTGATTTTCTATTCAAGCTGCAGTCTTTCTTGTGAGAAACTGAAGGTGGTAAAAGGTATCCATCAGCAGTCTGGCTTAGCTGTGAGTTCTGTCCCCAGATGTCTCAGCATCTCCCCAAGGCATTTCAGCGGTCACATTCTTTCCTAGCCTGTTTATGTATTGCTTCTTCTCCAGAGGAATCTGCAGCTTGTCATTCTCAGAGACAGGACCATGAGCTAAGTGGACCCAGGAGGGTTGTTCTTGCTGAGGTCTCTTACCTGGAAAGCAGCAGGCTTGGACCTCTCAGCTCTGTAATCACGTGGCCACACCTCATCCAGACAGTTCTGTCCAGCTTTCATCTAACATCTGCAACATCTTTCTGCATCTTTTTACAGGTACAGATTTGGCTCACTGACAGCCACCTGAAATGCTTCAGCAAGGACCATTTCTCTATTCCTCTCCTTGTATCCTTTCCATTTTTCTTTTTTCTTATTTTTTCACTCGTTTCTGTCACTTCACAGATGACCTGTCGTGTGCCTTTATGGCCTTTCCTCCAACTCGTCATTTCACATGAGCTACTGATACGTCAAGTGCCACCACTGATTAGCTTCTGATCTCAGCTTCTTCAGCTCTTTGCTGCACTTGGGGACAAACACATTTGTTCATTGTCTTGAGCTGCTCTTCACAACCTAAAGGTCCTTCCTACAAGAACACAGACAAGGCCATTTCAGGGTTTTCCCTGCAGTCTTTTTCAGGGAGAAATAAGTCCCTTCTGCCTATATACTGCCCACTCCTTCTTTATGGCATCCACTTGGCTGAACAAACACGCTTAAGGAGATTTTTCTCTTCTCCAGTTTTAACCCCAAGCCCCCCAAATATGTATCTTTTGTTATTTTTCTGTTAGTCTCACTTTAAAAGCTATTGTTACTATTCCCACAATAAACTTAACAAAGGTAAGACTGTGGGTGTACAGAAAACACTTATTGTGAGAACTGAGGAATTTATCATCTTCAAATGACAAAGAAGAACAACTTTCTTGTATTTGCTGTGCAACTTGTGACGTCCTTTGATTTCTGGTTATTGCAGTGATTAGCACAACAGATTCCTTGCTCTAGAAATAGGGCCCTTGTGTGTTACAAGGCAAACAAATAATCATATTATTCTCATTAATAAAGGCATTAATAAAGGCAAGACCAAGGAGCTACCATTTAGGTATGCTTTTTAATCATTTTAATATAAAATTGATGTTATAATACAGAATATTTCTTTTAAAGCCAGGTTATTCCGACCTGACAGCTTTATAAAGAAATAATATTCTTTGAAATAAAGAATAAGCATGAATAAGCATGAAATTCAATGAATCTGAGTAGTTTAAGATCTCAAGATTTCATCACTTGGATTACCTTATCTCAAGATCTTGATTATTTTAAGTACCACAATCTTAAGAAACCTACATATATGAACTTCCTTTCCTCCCTTATACCCAGGGACCAGAATAAAGACAATCTGAAGTAAAACTCCCTCATCATGCATAAAGTGGTTGTATTTCAGAGTAAAAAAATTGAATAATTAGTTAGAATGTACCTTTGAAATTGTTAATCATGAGAAGGAAGGTTGCATACCTACATTTGCATGGATTCCTGTGAAGGGGAAAATAAAAATCACAATCACTCTCTTAGTGATTAATGAAATCAGGAAGGATGTATTAATAGTCCAGTTCTTCCCAAAAGACACAAGAGAAGACTACAAAAATCCAGAACAGTGAAGGATTTGATACATGGCTGACAGTTTTTCTTTCAAAAAAAATTTGTGTTGTGACCCAAAAAAAGGTCTGGCTTTTGAGAGTTTTATTACATTTTTAGAAACTTTGCTACTGAAACCACGAGACTACTTACTGTGTTAAAAATAAAGAGATCATTGTAGTGAGTTCACCTTCAAATCATCTCATATTTCTTCTCTACTGCCTTTACATTTATGAGTTATAGCATATTGATTTTCCCCTTCCATTGCACTGAGTTTGACTCTCCCTTAATAGACAAAATGACTATTTGCTTTCTATAAATCCTACTATTTGTATTTCTCTTCTTCTCTGAGCTCTAATCTGTGACTTACAATAGGTCACTACTCAGTAAAATGGTGAGGTGCTAGTTCAGCCTAATATTGTTCAAATAACAAAAAAAATCTATCTGCCAGTCTGTTGTTACTAGTGCTTTTCTCACAGGTGTTCTTTAAATTATCTGACTTCCCAAGAAGCAGAACAGTGCATTATATTCACTTGAAAACTGCTCAGGTAATTATCTCATCCAATATTTGATCCCCTCACAATGCTCAGTGTTGGCTGCTGTTCCTCTCTCCCTACTCTGCAGTTCCAATTTGTCATTCCCCTCCTGTAAGGTTGGTTCCTACCCTGAATTACACATCACACTGCACCCATTCCCTCTCTGCCTTGGATGTAACACACAGGACTAGACTGTCATTATAACATCCTTCATCAAATTCTCTTTTCCTTCTAAGGCCTTTTCTTAGTTCTCTGAGGTGGTTACAGGTTTCTGAGCTGTGACCTGAAAATACAGTGCAAGCTCTATTTCTTACAGCTAACAGGAGAACATGCTCCACAACATTTCTTACAAGTGCACCTGTCACCAGAGCCTCACCAGCTCGTGCCTCTCCCCTGGGTCTGCCTGCTCCTTAACTTACCTGTTCCCTGCCAAAGGCTTCTGTCAGGTTTTCAACAGGAGAGGTGTAACTTTGACCATATCCATTTTTCATGAAGAGATCAGGTGAGATATTAGACCCCAGTCACTTTTGCCTGTTCTACTCCTGTGCAGAAAGAACAAAGAATTTCAGGCAGGATAGACAGTACTTCACACATTGAGAAATACAGTTTTAAAATAGCAATTTGAGGCAGAACAACATGTAATTAGCTCATTGTTCTTTAAAACTGTGGACTGAATCCATGCTCAGCTCAGTGTTTAGTCCCAGTGAATCAAATGTAGGGCTTTTTTAAACTGAAGTACAGAAACATTAGCCCAAACTGAATTAAAAGGAGGTCTCTTAATGAGGTTACAAAGAAAGAAGAAAAATCTGTTAATAGAAAATATTTTGGTTTTCTTCCCTCTATCTATGCCATTCATGAAAAGCTTCATTCAGGAAAAGAAAAATAAACAAACAAACAAAAAAGGCTTGATTAAAGTTTGTTCTTCAGTGCCAAATTATCCAGTCAAGGCTCTTGGTTGATCTTTGCTTCTCTTCTGCAGAAATGTTATTTTTCACCACTTACTGTTCTTGGCCTTTGGTCAGCTTTGGTCTCTTTGCAACATTTACAGATTTCTTTTGGAGAAATTTCTTCACCAAGAGTGAAGACAAGACCAGCACCTGTTTTGGAGCAGAGCTTTTCTGACCTGCTGAATAATGAATGCAAAGAGAGAGTGTTGAATTTATGAAAAAATTGTAGATCTCTTTGGTTTTGATTTTCTTCCTGTCATTACAATGCAACTGAATTAGTATCTATGACATTCCTTTTTTTAACTTGTTTTAAAAATCAGATGTTTTGATGAAATGATAAATGCATCTGAAATTTTTATAAATTTAATAAAGAAAAGGTGATTATCAGCTCTCACATCACCAAGATGTATTGGTACTTTTACTAAAGTGGAGAGACCTGACCTAACTCCTTAATAATTATTGCTGTTTCTGGAAGTTAGTAAAATTTGAATTAACAATAGTAAAATTTTCATTTCCTTCGATTGAAATAGATTTTAGCAATATAATCTCATGCCTCATATATCAAATGCCAGAGAAGCAATCACCACAATAGCTGCTGGCATGAAAAGCTACTTTATAACAGACAATTTATTACACAAAACAGTACTGGAAAGTCATCTTCTAGCAATTTTAAGCAGGGCTAACATTTTAGCAGGCCAGTAAGGCAGTAAGCCAACCAAAGAGCAGAGGAACTGAATGGAAGGTGCAGTTCCTGCATGTGGAACAGCTGCTCTGTTGTCCTGCTGTTACACAGATTAAAGGTGTGACTGCTGTGGATCCCCTCCACTAAATGTTATTCCTTCCAGTGCTGGCTTCCAAAGCATTTTTCAGATGGTTTCCAAACAGGGAATTGCTCATTGCTCCACAAAGCCTTGAGCTGCTGTTTTACTGCAGGAAAATCTGTGCAGTAAAACTGCAAGTGTTTTGCTCCACTGAGAATCTTCCCCGTTCCTTGGTGAACTTACTCCCCTCCCAGTGCCTGTGTGGAGCAAAGCTTCCCCCTGGCAAGCAAGCAGCCCTTAGACCTGATGGAAGTTCTGCACCTGTTATTTGACACCTTTTTTGTTTAACTTCAAGCCACTAGCAGATACATTCAATTAGCTTTCCCACACAGAGTTTTGAAAACATGTGAGTAGTGGGGCATCCTCACAAGGGAAAAGAGCTGGGCTAAGTTAAGGTACCCCTGCACCTCTCTCTGAGAGTGGGGCAGGAGTGAAGCCTGGCAGCACCATTATACCGCACACAGAGGAAGGATGACTGAGCAGAGCTTTTGGGCCGTTTAATCTGGAGTTTTTTTGATCATTTCTGAAATAGATCAAGGCAAAACTGTTCCTTTCCTCTCTGACAAAAAGTACTTACTGACTCCTCTGTATTAAACATCACCTCCTGCTCTGGAAATTGGGCTGAGGAATATCAGCTGCTTCCTCCCCTTGTCTGTGCTCAGTGTAAAGCCTGACCCTGGAGGGCTGTGGACCCGGTGCTGTGGGACCTCATTGAACAGCCAGAGGAACCAGGGCACGTCCTTCCCAAACTGAGGCAGGTGTGGTCCAGCAAAGAGACCACAAAGAAAGCTGAAAGGAACTACTGAATTGTTTGTGTATCAACATGGACGGCCTTTAAAACTAAACAGAGGAATTCTAACAAATGGTGCAAGTCGTGAAAGTTGATATTGTAAGAATCAATAGATACCTGGTATGAAAAAGCAGTGATGACTGGAGTACATTCATCAAAGTCCTTGCACTCTCAAGAACAGATAGTGCCATAGTGTATATTAAAGATGGGCTAGGGCATAAAAATAGAATAGCACAAGAGGAGAATCGATTTGGATCAAAATCACTCTTGAAAAGAATGATAAATAGTCATTGAGAGACTACAGGAATTCTTTCTATGTAGTCCAAAAGGTTACCTTAACTCATGATTGATATTTTGATAGTAGTTATTACAGAGAGGCACAAAATCCACTCACAACTGTTTAATTTTTCTCTCATTGGAGAGAAATGCTATTGGCAACAGACAAGCCCATATGTGCTTTGCTATGAAAATTCACAAGGTTCTTCAACAAAAAGTCACCAAACCCACATGGTAGGATGTTACTGTAGTCAGGGGCTTGGTAACCAGCAAATATATTAAATGAGCGATAGAAAAATACCCTTGTTGATGATGGCACCCCATTAGGTCATTTTAAATGTACCGAAGAATGGACAAAAGAGGGTCCAAGACAGACACCTCTAATCTCAAAAAGGCAACAGGAAAGGTATAGAAATGTTCTTTTAGTTTACCGTGGGTCTCTCTCTTCCTGCATTTACAGGATTAGTTCCTAAACTACTTGAAAAAAGTGTGCTTGGAGAATGAAAAGCACCGTATGACCAATAATGAGAGAGGAGACCTGTTGTCCCAAAGCTTTCCCTGGTTCTTCCCTTTGTTCTATGATAACTGGCAGTTTTGGATTCCCCTGCCATGTGTATGCACAGGCATTCAGTTCTGCATGTGAAAACAATTCCTCTTGCACCCCTGACTTATGGCTGCTAAACCCAAAACCTGAAACAGCTTAAAATTGTTCAGGTTAACAGTAGTAGCCTTGGCACAGAGCATAAATCCATATTTAGACATCCTGAGGACAGTGTTAAGTTTTCTGTTATCTTATTAAACTGTATCAGACTTGCCTTGCATAGAGTACAACCAGGCTTGATAAATGCTTGGCTTCAGCTACACTCTCCCATTTATTTTCACACTGTCAGACCTAATCCATAACTGCTGTTCAAAGGCAACAGGCAGGAGATGAGGGTGGATCTTGACTCAGCTGGTAGCTGGCTACTGGCAGCCAAAAGCTACAAAATTTATTATTATTCAGACTGTATCTTGACATAATTTAGTCTCATTTTTAGTGTATTCTCTGAGGATAAACAATTATAATCATGTTATTTATTTTGGTTTTATTTTGTGTCAATTTGCTTAATCTCATTGACGAGAAAGCATGGATTTTTATGGAAAGGAGAAATAAAAAAAGAACCCTCAAACCAAACCCCAACCACAGCATCTGAAAAGCACATAGAAGATAAAAATGCAAAACTTGGATTGCTAGAGTTAATATAAAAGTCTAAAACCACATCTTTTATGAAAGCTGAATATAGTACAGATGTTACTGCCCCATTGAAACAGATAGGCTTGATTTATACTGAATATTTTGAAGTGATGAAGGTGGTCTAATACTGGATTTCACCTCAGATCAGTCTTTGGCTGGAACTTTCTTCATTTCATATCTGATATTTAATATCGGGGACAGGCACAAGAAAACTCATTTTCTCATGACAAAGGCTGCATATGTTCATCATCCAACAAAAGTGCTTTTTCCTTTGTCTAAGGGCTTTTTTTGGATCCTGAAATGCCTCAAAAATTATATCCAAATACATTTCCTCCCATGAGCTGCCAGACAGATGTAAATAAAACAACCAAATATGGATTTTGAGCATCAATCCTTCCCAGACAGCAGCAATATAAAATCCCTCTCACTGGAGAGTTTTTAGATTAGATAAGACCGGTCTCTTGATAAGCAACTCCAAATCACTGTCAGTCACAGAGAAACCCCTTTGTAAGCACATCTGTAGAGGAGACAGGAGGGGACTCTGAGCCAAGAGTTTCCACCTTTTCACTGAAAGCAAACTGAATGGTACCAAACCATCTGAGCAGGAGGAAGAAAGAGGAGCTGGCAAAAAAGTCCTGGCTAAGAGAAAATAAGGTATGTCCTGAGAACATTCAGTCAGTTCCTGAATGATTCATGGGCAGGAAAACAAAAGAAAACAAACCAAACAAAATTTGTCAGTTTACCTCCAAAATATTTACGTCAGTGGATTGCTCTCCTTCTAATTCTGTCAACACTGAATGTGTCACAAGTGTTGTATGCAAGCTGCAGACTAAATATTTTAAAACCTTATTCAAAACAGAAAGATCACTGATACAAAGGGCCTTACACATGATCTGGTGATGAAGAATGCTTTGGACTAACTTGCTGTACCTCTGCAGTAAAACACACGTGGCAGAAAGGTCTTCACACCTATAAAGGATCGGACAAGGAAGGAAAACAAAGGGTAAAGGGGAAAAGGAATAATCAGCACAAACCTCAGAAGGAAAGAATCAATTATTATTATTATTATTGTCTTTGAGTAACATAGAAACAAAATTGCACTGCCAATCATGCTCAGTAGTGAGACAGCAACATGAGGGTCTGTGCCCATCCCTGCCAGTCTGTTCCAAGACAGTTTTTATGCTCCTACTGGCTGTAAAGGACACCTATTTTCCTTCCCCTCCGGACTTGGGAAAAGATCTGATAAAGCTGTTTTCCACTGTTTTGTACAGAGCTTTGCATAGGCTGGGATAGCTTAACACTTTGTCAGCTCTGACACCTACATTCACTCCTTTTAGGGAACAGAAGATCAATGGCCCTATAATAACATTTTATCTTATTCTTCCTTTTAACTTGTCTTGCTGCAAAAATGCTCCATGGGGGGAACTGTGTCGCTGTGGTTGTATCATAATTTTCCAGCTGCTGTACTGCAAGGGGAGGAACATTCTCAGTGGTACAGAGTCCTTTTCACTGTTTCATCAGGTATATTTATTCATAGAGCTTATTTATTGCCAAGACATGTTAAAAGTGAAAATAAAACAAAATAAATGTTTCTGGATGTTCTTATTCATCACTAGAATCCATCTGAATTGAAAAGATGCCACTGTATCAAGCAACCATCTTTTTTATCCCTTGAGCTTTTGAGAAAATCTTGTTACAGAATCTCAATTGGTCCCTTGATTTGGGATGTAAAAAAAAAAAAAAGAAAAAGTTCCATATGCTGATTCCTTAGCAATTTAAATTAATCAAATACAGTGTATTATGCACATGTACAGTACATTCCCTCTCACCAACAAACTGCTAAAAGGGTGTCTCATAGTCGATTTTACAAGTGCTGTTCAGTCTGCTCAGTTGTCAGTACTGTGGTTTCCTCCAGTTCCCACAGGTAAGTGAAGTTTGCAAAATAATATGAGCTGTGTGATGCCCCACCTTGTTACCTTCTCACCATCTGTGTTCTGGTGGCTGTCACTGGCTCAAACAAACACCCTTCTACAGGAACAAGGTCTAGCAGGTGAAGATGTTGCGTCTTTGTACTTTTCCATGGTCTTTGTTTAAATTATCTGCTTGTTGAGCACCAGCCAGGAGGGTTCTAGCACTAACAGGACTAACAAAGCCCATGCCTTGTTCAGACTTCAGCAAAAATCCTCTGCTTTCCTCATCTTCACTTACATAAGTCATTCAACCATGTTGATTTACAAGCAGTTTCGACCTGCTTAAATTACCCTCTCTCTAACCAGTTGATAGGCAAGCTCCTAATTACCCTGTGGGCAGAAGAGCAGTCATAGGCCCAAGAATTTGTTGTGCAAAAAGCTGAATGACCCATTTATGCAGACAGAAAAAAGCTGATACAAAATTGAAAGGATTCTGCTGTATATCGAGGATACTGACTCCCATAAAACACAAGTTCTTTCTTCTCACTCTCACTTTTTCATCAGCATAGTTACAGAAGAATTATTCTGAGAACTGAGCCAATTGACAACCACTGCTGCAAACCCACTCAAAAAGTTGGTGAGGCACCAGAGAAATGGAGCGGAGGATAAAGGAGAAGCAGCACTAAGCTGGGAGCACTGTAGCAATGTGAAGATCTATTCCCTGCCTCTGCTCATTTATTGAGACAGAATGGTGAAAGCAGTCCAAAACTAAGTATTCACATTCATTACCAGGGAAAAGAAGGGAAAAAAAGAGAATTTTCTCTTTACTTCTTTTGATTTCAGGAGCGATTAGGTTCACTTGCGTCTCTTAAATTGCTTGGTAAGTGTTCTATCTCTCTTCTTTCAATGAAAGGGATAATATATTTCATTGTAGCATTTTCACTCAAAAGAGGTTGGAATCACAAAGAATTAGAAAGAGGGGGGCAAGGTAGTATTCTGAGGGCATTAGGATGTTTTAGGAGTTGTTTTTCTTTCTGTCTAAAAAGCACTCTATCACCCCTCTTCATATCCTGTAAATAGGAGAGCTACTTCTCCTGAAAAACGGCATTAGTGGTCATTTTAGGGTTTTTTTTCAGGATCTATTACCCTTTGCTGAACTACTGAACACAATTCATCAGGAGATTCTTCAGTAGCATCAGCCTGAGTTAAATCTCACTACAAACCCCAGAGTTCTGTCTCCAGTGACAGCTGCTTTATTAACAGCACCGTCCTAAGAGCTGTGGAGCGAAGAGCTGCAGGAAAGTTTTCTGAAATCACTTGGCCTCAGCAGGGCACAATCAGAAATGCCCGAGCTGCAGGAACAGGTTTTCTTCAGAGCTTCCTGCTCAAGCCTGAAAGGATCTGCACCCCAGGTGTGAGGGCATCAGCCAGGGCTGAAACACAAGGAACCAGGTCACAGCTCACACCCACAGCCTTTGCCTGGCACTGCTCTGTGTGAGCACAGAGAGGGAAGGGAGTGCAGAGCTCACCTCAGTGTCATGGTACCAACAGCTTGGTATAATAAACTGTAGGAGGAAAAGGTGGAAATTCATTGAGGAAATAGTTAATAATAAAAATATATAAAGATCCAGATTCTGGCTTGTTTATAGGGCAGATCTACAGGATCCTAGAGCATCAGCTGAGACTGTTTCCATCCCAGAGTTTGAATTTGAATTAAAGAACAAATTGGGGTACAAAACTTTATGGCCTGATTAGATATCCTTCTCTTAAGTCAGACTTCCAGACACAGAGAAGATGTCTTTGTACTTAATGACCTTTAATTGATTTCCCTCTCACATATATTTGTTTGCTCTTACCAAACCTGCAGGCCCTCTCTTCGTCAGCTTACAGATGGAGCCTGTTTCATGCAACTGGTGCTCATGGATGCACACCATATATTACTTTATATTACTGTATTTGTAGAGCCTGTGAACATTGTTTGAAGAATGTATGTATCAGATGTTAGAAAAGACTGCTTTAAGATTTCAAGGACACAATCTGTCTTATTAATGTATCTTTCACATGTATTCTAGCTACATGAGCAAACATTTTGTACTACTCACCAACCTCAGGTATAGGGTCTAAGTTCTTCAATACATTAGAAATTTGGATTTTGATCTCAGCTTCAGGCTCTGTGCTGGGAACATTGGGTCTATGTCATTCTTTTGACTTCTTTGATATATTACCACTTTGGATTACTTTATTTTTCTGAAACCAGGAAGAGAGAACAAGTGTCTAGATGTGTCTTAGGACAATAAATGTGCTGTCCACTGAACTTGTTAAGGAAATATTACAAACATATCTGACACTATTTTAGAGAAAAATAAAATGAATAATCACAGCAACCATGATTTGGAGGATTCAAAGAATAAATTTTACTTACAAGGAGCCATTTAGTCCTGCTATTAATTCCTCACCCATTTGCCTGACTCAGAGGCCAAGCCTGGGAAAGCACATGGAGTGTGTAATTTGAAATAGATCAATAACCGTTGTCCTTGTGATTAATTTCATAAATTAGTATTATTGTGGGCATAAGGGCAGTCTTTGGGCCATAAGGCATGCCTGCACTTAGCTGTCAGCACTGCCAACCAAGAGTTGCATCCAGAGTTCAAAACTACTTTAGATGTAAGTGAAATCAGACTCTGGCCCACACATCCCTGCACTGCTCTTTTTAAAGTTATACAATAGCACCAATACTAAAATTTTATGGTGTATGGTAAAGGTCAACAGATAAAATATCTGGAACTTTTACTCATGAATATATTTAATTTGCTACTGCAAATGATTTCGATTACATTTTACAAAACACATAGCTGCTTCTCGTTTTGCAATTAAAGATTTCTAATAATACAGTCAAACCTTCTTAATCATTGTTCATTCTAGCATAAAGTAAAGCTTGCTGTGTTTGAAGAGAACCGAGTCATCTTAACAGCATCTCTTTTTTGTTCCTTTTTATTTTATGAGATTAGAATACTTAATAACCTTTACCATATCTGGCTGCAATGGAAACGTGGAGAAGAGTAAAACTTGCACAGTGGATTATACGGCTGGGGCAAAACTCAGCTCTGTAATTAGGTTTGGTTCTGTTGCTTAGGTTTGCAGAAAAAGTCAAAATTAATGGTTCTTTGCCTAAGATTCCCCTGCAGTTATATATAATAATTAAGCATGGTTAGAGACAGGCATATCATCTGAATATTTGCCAAAACCACTGATTTTTTTTTTCCTTGCTAACACACTTCAGTTTGGAGGAAAATAAATAGAAATACTCAATGCTTAGACAGTCATCATTTTAATTGCAAATAATTAAGACACTAAAATAGTCTTGGAACTCTCACAGACACTTCTACTTATCCTTATAAAAAACATCAGAGAAACTCCACCAGCAGCCTGAGACACTTAAAGTCCAGAGTTGGTGCTGCTGCACCTCCAGAGCTCTGGCCTTGGGACAGGTCAGTGAGACTTTACAGACCTTCCCCTAAACCCCCAAAATTGAGCATGGAGCTCTTTTTAACAGAAGCTTCATTTTCATTAAAAAGAAAAAAATGTGTTCCGGCAAGTTGATGGAGAAATGAACCAATTTGAATGTATTGAAGCTCTTTGCCTTGCTACAGTGCTTTTTAAATGGTGTCTAAACAGTTGGTCACAGATTTATTTATGTTTCCGTGTACAGAAAGAAAATATTGTTATTTTCTATATGGGAAACAGTTTCCCTAATTATTTGGCTCCTTTTTCTACTACATAAACAGCAATTTGTACCCCTCTCCTTCAACTGGCTGCAATTAACAGCTACATTGCAATAAGCAGATTATGTTAATTAAAACCTCAAAACTATGTAAACAATGGGAAAGCTGACTAGCCATTTTCTATTTTTGCCAACTGGGAGGAACACAAGAGAAATTAGCACCAAGTTTAATTTTGCTGTTTATAATTCAACTTATTTGTAACAAATTACAGCATTTTAAAAGTTTTTTCAAACAATTAACCGTATTTCTCTACACTATTTGAACCCCATCCCACTTGACAAGTTTATATCTGTATGAACTGGGGAAAAAAAGTTTTTAAAAAAAAAATCTAAAAAGGTGTTGAGGGAACAGATTTCCACACATCATCACCAAACTAGAATATTAAACACAATTTCCCTTCCATGCCTGAGTCACACTCTCAAAAAGTCATAACTAAGGACAAAAGTATAACTTAGTTCTGCTTCTCCAGCAAAAATTAGAACAAACTCTAGTATAAACATGACCCAGCCGATGTGATTAAATTATGAAGATATTGGTACAGTTTCATAGAGTTTTGGTTTTGTTCTCTTTCCAGCCCAGGATTGTTTAAGGAGGGTGGGAGGCAAAAGTGTTAGATGTGTTTTCAGTGGAAACACAACCTCTGACACTTTTGGCCATGCAGTTGGACTTCAGTGGACAACTCCTGGGCTTGGAGTTTGATGATCCACGTGGATCCCTTCCAACTCAGGATGTTCCATGATGCTTCTCTATCACATCCTAAGGGGATGTCACCACCAAGGGAACTGCACTCAGAGAGGCTGTGCATATATAGCAGATTTATTGACTCTATCTGGGAACTTGCCATTGACCAGACTTGGGGGACGAAGAAACAGAATAAAGCTCTGTTTATCCCTTCTTCAGCTTTAGCCAGGAAATGCCCCAGGTATGGAAGGAAGCAGCCTATTTCCAGCCCCAAGTTGCCACAATTAGGTATTGCTGATTGACTACAAAGAGGAAGATGCTGGAGTGGGGGATGTTCATGGCTTCAGCTGAGGTGTTGGATGGGTTCTGTGGGGCTTTCCAAGGACTGTGTAGGGAAATAAAATGGTACAGCAATATGTAAGGGCTCATTCAGTCTGCGACCAGACCTTCAGTACAAAAATACTCATTCGGTGCTTGGTTTCAATTACACCCTTGAACCAAACTGCTTTAGAAAACGGGAAGAGTCTCAGAAGATGTGAAAGTTGCTGATGGATGCATTATTCACAGAGCCTCAGGAGGCCACATAATGCTAAGTGCACAGCAAAAGACAACAAGAGCACGGGAAGCTTGAGGAGGGCAGAGATTTAGCAGAGCTGGCCACATCGTTAGAATTTGCACCTCCTGTCTTCGAGTCGTTTACAGAGAGTGGGAATCCTGGAGTGCTTCATGTATATTATGTTAGAAAAACATTTCCTCTGTTTTAAGGGTAACACTGATTTCCCATCTCCTGCTCCCTGCAGAGCTCGTGGACAGTGGGAGGGCTACTCGAAATGAAAGTGCAGTTGATCATTTCGCTTTCTGTATTTCCACTATTTTCCTTTTGGAGACATGAACTTTAAACGAGCTGCTGTAAAAGCTTCTTGGGGTCAAAACAGAGGAAATCACATCCACCACAGAGACAGGCACAGCAAAAAAACCTTAATATGACCATTATGTTCAACTCAGCAGTCTTTTTCCTGTTGGTAGGGTTTTGATACAAGCTCAGCATCAAGCCAGGCTGTCAAACCCAATGAAATCTATTTCTGTGACATTGAAAGAGCTCTTGATGAAAGTCAATCAGTTTAGGGAATGTTTTTTTTTGTTTTGGTTTGTTGGTTTTTTTCAGAGCACCTGGAAACAAGACAGGGGAAGAGTCAGGTTTTAACAGAATTGCTGCTTTTTCTTCCTGGTTTCTAAGAGGTGAGAAATAACATCCTAAGTAAACCCATTTCTTCTACAAACAGCACAAGTAGTGTTTGATGGTAACAGCTACATTTTAGTCTGACCATTTTCTGACAGTCTTAACAGAGTTAACTCTTTTGGCAGGTCTTTTATTTTGATATTATTGGAGGGGCTTAGCTCCTGATGGGACTCTGTTTCTGGGTGACACACAGAGCAGCCCTCAGGATCCTGGCTTCAACAATTTTAGTTCTTATACTACAGGAGGAAGACTAACAAAGGGGGTAGGAATGATAAATGGGAAGAATTTCAGTTCAGAAAATGCCAATGATACTGGCAACTTTTTCTATATTGAAGCTTTCACAGAATTTCCTGTACAAATATATATTCATTGCTGCTCCCGTTAAGAAGGGTTAGACTTCCTGCAGAAGGCTTTTTCCTACACATAAGCATTTTTGATGCTTTCTAGTCAGTCTGGACTTAATGAATACACAGTTTGTAAGACCATTCAACAACTTTATCTAGTCCAGAAGCTTTTTTAACCGCAATTTAACAGCTTATTTGTTTACATAGAGTTTTATGGACTCTTTGGTTCCCATTAAAAAAAAGGGCAGAAAGTAAATATCCCAGCAAAAAGTATGTGTTTTGTGGTTTTATGAATCACTAATTGTTTCTTTGTGTGGATTTTCCCAGCCTGGATGCAAACTAGGTCTGTTTAGAGAGGATGACTTTATAAAAAGCTTAACTTTGCATCTCCATCCATTCTCTGCTCAAGGTGAAATGAAAGAAATTGCCATCTTCTCCCCAGCCAGTTATTATAATGGTATGAAAAAGTGACTTAGATATTGACCTTGTCAATACAACCAAGTTCAGGTGAGCTAAAAGTAAATTAAACAGTCTTTTAATCCCAGGAAAATATTTTAAAGCTTTTCTTTTTATTGTCTCAATCTCACTTTTAAGACCCTAGTCTATGATGCAGTAGTGATTCATACAATCACCAAAAGAAAACTGAGAAAAGAATAAAGCAATGGTTATCCATTTTTGTAGCACCGAATCAGTTTTATGGTTTCTTAATTTAAAAGCAATCTGTATTTTTAAAAACTCTATTGATTCTTATTTAATTTTTCTATAAAATAAAGCTACCACCAATTTTCCCATCCAATGCATATCAGACCAACATGTCACTTAACACAGGCATTTTCTTTTGCTCCTTTTTGCCCACTGTAAATAAACATCACATTTTCTATCCAATCCAAAAGGTACTTGTTCCTCTTGCTTCTGACCTGTGAGCTGAAGTCAGGACTCTGTTCAGAGCCACCAATCCTATGTGAGGAAAAAAGGCACTTCAAACCAGAACCTGAACTACCAACAACCCCAGCTATTAATTCAGCACATTCTCTGGGTAGAACACAAGCAGAGGTCGAGTTAGGCAACTTATTTAGAAGTTTTTAATGCTGATACCACTGGAACTACAACATTCCAATGAATTACTAAATTAACCAACACTCAGAAACAAGAAACCTACTGTTAGTAATATTTTTTCTCTTTCTAAATTTAAATCTGAAGTTAGTGCTGAACAGATTTTACACTTTCATTAGTTTTATTTTCCTAGAAGTTTTTAGTTTACTCATTAAAAATCTGAGATAAAGAAATATGTTCCAGCTTTGAGATGGTGAGATTAGATTGTTCAAAAAATGTAATTAATAAGGATACAATTGTGCTGCAAATTTAACAAAGATATGCCATTGATTCTAGACAACATTCATTTCTTTGGTGGTATTTTGAATAATAATTTTATCTTTTCATACTGTGAGAAAACACAAAGCAGAATATGCTTAATAAATCATAAAGAGAGGATGCTATGGTAGCTTCTCCCTTCCATGGAGTGGATTTGGTCACTTAACTTTATCCTTTGCAAGACTGTAGCTTATTTCTCCATTACCCTTTCTAATACACATATTATCTTTCATTATTCTACACTCTATCATGGATGAATTCCAATGCCTCTAAAACTACAAATGTCTTTGCTGTTAAATATGCCACTGGATTTTAGATTAAACTATCCCAAAGGTTCCATAGAATCTTTTGAAAAGGTTATGGCATATTTATGTTGTAATTTACTCCATGAGTGGCCATGCTACAGCCTTGGCTCAGGCTGCAGTCCCAGCAATGTAAACCAGACCCTGAATCCAGGGCTTGAGGTCCCAGCTTTTCCCATGCTCAGTAAGAATTCACGTTCAGAAGTCTCTTCACCTCAGATTAGGATTATTATTATTATCACTATTATGAATTGATATCCTCAAGAATCTGTGTATAAAGCCAAATCTTGGACCATGGGAATGTTGCAGTTTCAGACAATGAAATAAAAGTTAGTGATAAAATAACACTAATATTTCATTGTCTCCTTATGCACGTCGGTTATTGCTACATTAAACCATCATATATTGTTTTTCCCTTTGGTCTTGTGCCTCAGTGCCCAGAGCCAGAAGCCTGTTCAGTACAACTGAAACCCAGTCAGCTGTTCCTGCTGCCCAACCCACTGAGACATCCCCTGGGGAATGTCATTCCAGAAACTCCACAGGGAGAGCAACATTTTCTCACTTGTGAGAAAGACTCTGCATTGGTTTTAAGATTTGGGATGAGGACGGGTTGGCAGAGAATCACACAACCATTGCTATTTTGCTCCCACTCCCATTCCCTGCCCCACCAGGGGCGATGGAAGAAATCCAGGGAGATGTGCAAAGCTCACCTTCAGAGTGACAGCCCTGAGTGACCAGAATGTTGATCTGACAAGGACATAAACTCTTGCAAGTGAAGTGTGTTATTGATTTGTATGCAGCTACAGTGCAGGGATCAGGGGAAGTTCAAGGCTATACACTGTTGTTAAATTCCTCTCAGATTACCAAAAAAAAAAAATCTAATTACTTTCATTGAGGTACACAAAATGAAAAATCTATTTTAGTATTTGGAATTTAAAATTGATCAACTCCTTTGTGCCATTTACCTCTTGAACTGATGAAGTCTTTGATACGTTATGTAAAGAACAATTATACTTTAGAATAAATTAAAAGCAAACATATTGTTTGTAAAACTGAACCACAGATGTTCTCTTCTTGTGGGTATTTTAAAGTAAATAAAATCAAGATTATGACTGAAAAAGATGCATGAAAAAAAACCCGATTATTTAAAATGCTCTTATTACTGTTAATACAGATGACCCAGGAGTGATTCACCCTCAGAGCAACCATTCCTCATTTTATTTTTAGTCATTTTCAGGCTGAGTCCAAGGTTCTTTGCAGTCCCAGGAAGGTCTGAATGGTCTGATGGTTCATTTTTACTATGCTCATGGGTATTAGTATTTTAGTATTTCCACCACTTGCATTATAATCAATGCTATAAAAAATATGCATTCTAAGCAGGATCTAGAAATGAATTAATTCCACTTGATTTTCAGAGTCTTAGGCCTATTTAAAATAATCTCATCTGCTTGATACAAATAAGTCCTGTTTAGCCCTTCCCTTCCCCCAGTTCGACTCAGCTTTTCCCCATTGTTGTGGCAGAGCTTTCAAAATGTGTTTGATCAGACATTCTTCCTGCTTGATGGTCTGTGCCAGTGATTGACAACAGTCCTTTGTGAGCAAGCACTTAAGTAATGATGTACGGACTTGTTAGGGAGCTGCTGTGTCAAGAAGAGAAATGAACAATAAATTAGAATAAAATGGAATTGCATTTGAAACTTGGCTGGAGGATTTTGCATTTGTGAGGACAAAGGACATTTGACAATCTGAGTCATCTTGCAGCTTTGCCTGTAGCAACTGTCAAATTAGTTCTTAATGCTACAGGGAAAGGGATTGAGTCACAGCATTGCTTAAAGTTAAGAGGCTCATCGGTAAATCACTGGCAATATTAACAATTATGAGCTGCACATTAATATGGCAAAAACACTCTGAATATTATGCTTACAACAGAAAGCCAAGAGGTGAACATAATTTTTCTTTCATATCCCTGTGCCTGCTCCCAGGAACTGCAGCTTTAAATTGGGGTAGGCAGAGGAAAAATCAGTAAATTGATTCAAGATTTTCTAGACTACGTGTCCTCACTACTATATAACAAGAACAAAATCAGGCACTAAATCTGGATTTAGCCAAGTATAAACGTGGGGTGAGGAAGAAAAATGCTTACCTGCATATAAATTCAGGTTTATTCACATGCTTGCCTGTCATCCCTAAACTTTCACCTAGCAGGATGCCACAGTGCTCCTTCCTCCTCTCAGACACCTTTGACTCCATCCCTTCTCTGCAGCAGCTGGAAGATGTGACCAGATGTCACAGCAAGGTTCAGACAACTAGTGTAGATTGTGGGTCCATGCTGGAGATGAGTAAGGGCTGTGCCACACACATCACTTTTAGAGAAAAATATCAGCTTTTTGTTAATTACAAGCCATATAAGAGAACAATATTGTTTTCCCAATTTCCTCACACACAAGAAATTCTTAGAGTGTTGCACTGCTTTGATGGCAGAGACACTGAAGTTGCTTCAGAGAGCACAGTCCTTGTGGAGGATTTGGATCAGACAGTACCCTGGAGTTAGGAAGGCTCAGGCAGAATCCTTGGAATAGAGCTGTTTTAAAAGAATATGGTGTATTTTCAGGTAAGAATTTTCATGATGATTTCATGCATCATTTTATAGAGTGGCTTTCAATGAAGAAAAATAAGAAAAGCACACCCACTTTTATTTTAAAGTCTGAAGATAAGACTTAACTGCCCCATCTGCTGATCAGTGCAATTTCCTCTCTTTCAAAATCTCTGTAGGTCTAGCTCAATATACTGTACGATATTATAAGGAATCTATTGTGCCAGGCTCTACCCCACTTTTCAAAGACACAACTGCACAATTCTACCATTTTCTGCCATGAAAAGGGTCAGAGGGGAACAGAATTAGATATGTTGTGGGAATGGCCTGAGGTACAATCGCATTGACAACTCATAATGACACTATAGGGTACCTTCTCTCATAAGCTGCACAGGTCTCTCCCACAGCAGGCACTGCCCTTTTAAGTGCTTGCACACCGTAATGAAGTCCCGTAACACTGACAAAAGAAGGATGATGAGTACATTCACCACCTGAAGAGTCTCTTAAAAGTGGCACAGGAGAAAGAAATTTCCTGAGCTCTGCAAACACTGCACTAATGAAACTCCGAGTGGGATTGGTGATCAAAATTTGTTAAAAAGTCCAAATCCTAAAGAAACCCTCACAAACAAGCAAATGCATTAACTAATGTATGGAATTCCAGTGATGCATATTCTTAAAGAAAGACTATCTCATGTACCCCAGCTCCTACATTTGGCAGAGCTGTCTTTCTACTCACCAAATTCTTTGCCTGGCACACAAAGATACAATCACAGGATCTCAGATATCTCCCAAAGACAATGAAGATCACACAAACTTTACAGCTATTCACATTCGAAATTGGTCACTCTGGGTTTGTTGGAAACTCATTTCAGATTTATGAGAATTTGTGAATAGACTTATTTATACCCAGGCTGGAAGGACACTCAGTTCTTTAACAAGCCTTACCATCAGTTACATTGTTAACTGAACCTGAACATGCAATTCAACTCAGCCGGACAAGTTATAGTGAAGGGAAAAAAAAGGATGGTTTTTCTTCTGGTAGATCTAATTGAAAGCAGAAAATGACATCCAATTCCAGGGACTTTGTAATAGACCTATCTCTATTTTGTGCTGTAGTTTGTTTTTTACTGAATTTGCTCAAGTTTTGGGTAAATAGAGACAGTGCTTTCAGTGTAGCATCACCCAATGTATTGTAAAAGTTACATAAGATTTAAATAATAATTTACAAGCCAGTTTGTGCAATAAATCCAGGTATATTCTGAATGGTAGATTTTAAAGATATATACATTAATATAAAATATGAAGGGTGTCTTTGGACCTAATGTCTGGTTTCAGTTCTTTGCAACCTCAAGGAAGTCTGCTCGCACTTCCAAGTATTTTTTGGATTTCCAACTATTTTTCTGATTATTTTTTTTTCCTGCGAGAATATTTCACTATTTCCAGGCAAAATCTCTAACGAGGTCTGAGAAAATAGTTCATTTTGTAGAAAAAAATTGCAAAAGAAGCAACAATTTAAGGCGTGGGCTCCTAATACTTTATATATAGAATTTCTTGTCAGTTGTAGCAAGAAATGGGGTGTGTGAGCCTTCCTCCTCTGACATGGTGTGGATTTTCTCACACTGGAAAGAACTGCTGAGAGCTCTGAAAAGAGAGCAACACAGTGAATTTAGAAATAATTTCCTCCTCTTCTTAAGAAAAACTCAAATAGTGAGCAAAGTCACTTATTTCTGAACATACCAACAGCCATTCCCCAAGACACCCACCTCTCATGTTTGCAAAAGCTTCAAATTCAATCCATAGCCAGGAATTCTCTCCTTCTGATTGTCTTTTCCAAAAAAATCCTGAAGAACTCAGGTGGTGCTGCTCAACCTGTGAGAGCTAACAAGAATCTAAGTCCCAAATGCTAGACATTTGTAAACAAAGGAATATCAGCAACAGTGTTGAGACAAATCCCTAGAGAAGGGAAAACCTGAATCTCATTTTCTCAACAACATCTTCCATTCACTTTTTCTTAGACTTTATTATCTGGATTAATAAGCAAGAGCTCTTCTACATCTAGAAACAGGTTAAGCACCCGAGAGGAACTCAGAAGAAAAACCAACTGAACAAAAAAATAATAAAAAAATCAAAACAGAAAAAGAGTAATTAAAATAATTTGTTTCTCTTGTACTAAGAGCCCTGAGGAAAGGAATCAAGCTTTATACACTGGTTTGATGTAGGGCCTTTTCTCTTTCCAGGGAAAATATCAATGAAAAACATCCTGAGGGACATAAGAATGGATGATCTGAGCTTAATGAAGGTTGACAATGACTATTATTGATGTCCTTATCACAGATGACAAGAGGTTTAGGAGACTGTTCAAGCATATTGACACTGAACTGGTTCAAATGCTCTTTTTCTTTCTTTCTTTCTTTGTTGGTTTTTTTTTTCCTCTTCTTTTTTTAAGCTAATGTATCCTCTGCTTCAGGGGCAGTGTTGGAAAAACTTGATGTGCAGAATGACATTTGTCACCCTTTGTTCCCCAGCTAAGAGCACTTTCTTCCTGTTAGATATCTTTGAAACTGAATAACAGCTGCATTAACACAAATTATTCTCTGTCCATCAATTTTAATTTCAAGATGAGAAGCAAAGGCAAACCTCAAGTGGAAGAAGAATGTTGCAAGAATAATTTCTCCTCTACCCTCCTCCTACCCACTTACATTTACAAGAATATAAACTCAGAATACAGGACAAATGGGAAGCAGAAATTAGAAATATTTCCACACTAGTGTGATCCAGATTGTAAAATGGTACAAAATATTCTTTAAAATCAATTTAGATTGTAGAAATTCACTAGACTTTTATAAGTGAGATAAGAAACTGGGGGAAAACAAACATTTTCATCTGCAGGCATAGAGAGTGGGTGTGGTATCCTCAAGGTACATGAGAGGAGATCTAACAGAAAATTGACTCCCATGAAATCCACCCCCACTGGCCCTGAAATCCCATCCTAACAGGTACAGGGACATGCCTGTTCATTATGGACAATAATTGCCATGTGCAAAAATAAACTCCAACTCCAGTCACTCACAAATTTGCAGTTTCCCCACATAAGATTCATTAAATGCCATTTTGAAATATTTCTGACTTCTCTACACGTCAAGCCTTTAAAATGAAACACAATTTCAAGCTTTTTATATACAACTAAACACGCTCCAAACATTTTCTTTAAAACAGCACAATCACACAATTCCTGAATCTTAAATATAAGCAAGTCAAACTTACAGTGTAATTGTGCAACTGGGTAACACTGTCCTTGTGTATAGTGAACACACTCCTAAGCCATTGGTAGTAACTGAAAGAATAAGTTCTCCAGCTCATTAGTATTAAAGCCCAGAAAATGAGATTTTATTAAACAAATTCATCTTTGCATAAAACAAATTCTGACTCTGCACTGCCTATGACAGGCAACTTCAATCATCTTTAAGACACAAACTTCTCCCTCACTCTATTTTCCATTTTAAAACCAAAACTGTTGCTACAAAAGAAACAAACTTTAATTATGAAAAGAAATAAAAGAGTAAAATGAGTACAACAAAAAATTTTGGGTTTACTATACATGTCAACACTTACACTCTCGTGTACAGAAGACTAGAATATTATTGTGTATTTTAAAGGGAAGGCTTGTAAAGATTAAAATGTTCAGACCAAATGCTGACTGTCTCATAAAACATTGCCCAAGTTAAATATATGCAAACCTCAGGTTGGATATCTTTAAAAAATAATTCCTTTCCATGTAAAAAAATTCTTTAGATCTTTTCTTTGAAATAAGACAGGACTCAAAATGTCTCAGAATCCCATGGCAGAGATATGACTTTAGAAACAGCTGTAAAAAAATCCACTCAATTTATCCAAGTTGTAAACCACTTTAAAAACAACCCCCCAGTCATTTGTTCCTATGGAAGAGTCCCTTGTCCTAAGTTGCCACAATCTGATTGCCCCAGGATGAGTTTTGTGCCCTCCCATGTTCCTGCTGGCTGGGCTGGCTACAGAGATTCAGCTGGAAAACTGAAGGGCAAGGCAAACAGGCAAAATGATTGCAAGAAGCTCTGTGGACTCTTTAGATAAACAAAATAAATTCCACAAATTCAAACAAAACCATCTCCTGTAAAACAGAAGGGTTTTTTCACTCTCACAGGCCACCAGGGCTAAATCTTAAGTAACGTGTCCCTCAGGTGAGGGACAGGGGAGGGGTAGAATGAGGAAAAAACATTGGCCAGGCAACAGTTGGTGTATTAGTTTAGTACTTAATATATCCCATCTTGGTTTTATGTTGTTAAAAGGTTTTCATTTGTCTTTGCAATTACTCTTCAGACATGTTTTGAAAAATGATGCTATACCTACCTATACCAAATTCATGCCATGTTAAAGAGACTGTCTAGTTCAGCATCTTCATACTGAGTTTGCAGCCTGCTTAGGCAAGTAATCCAAAACCCCAATTGTCTGATGCAGTTCGTTTTTTCCTCTAAAGCTTTACAGAAATTACAGTCAATGTGAAAGTAGCCAAGAGTTATGAACTGTCAACATGCTGATAGGAAAGTAAACAATGTAAAAGTGAAGGCAGCATTTGAGTCTCACAGCATGGTACAGTGCTGTAATGGTTTAAATCATAAGCCAAATGATTGTTATTAGAGAGATAGTGAATGTCATGCTTACAGAAAAATTGTGCATGTTAAAAATGACTGCCATTAAAAAGATAAGTCTCACAGGGGGAAGGGACCTCAAGCCAGTAAACAGACAAAATGCATTACAGCAAAAACCAAGGAAAAAAAAAGAAAATAGGACAGAAAAGAGAAGTCTTGTCTAATTTCCAGATTCAGTTATCATTTATAGTACTCTTTATTACCAAGAAAAGGCTGGAAGAGACAGATACAAGGGCAGTAGACTTCATTATTTATTTATTTTAAAGCAACAGAATCTCAGTTAGGATTAAGATCACGGCATCTAATATATGCATATCAGGAAAGAGGTGCTGGGTCTTCATAGCCAAGTCTGTGAAGAATTCTGCACATAAACAACATTAAATGTCAAATTAAATAAAAAATAAAGATAAAGCTGACCCATAGAAACGTGGAGAATCATTCTCCCCTACTCTTCTACCACAGAAGTGTGTCCCTTATCACAAAAGAGAGGAAATCACCACAGTCTTCCCTGTTATTACCACATTAAAACACCAGGAATGGAAGTCTCTCTCAATGCAACAGTTTTTAGGGAATCATTTTAGTTTATTGTCCAGAAACAGAAGACTCCCTTCATGAAACAAAATACACTTTTCAGTGTTCTCCCAGGACACAGCTCTGATCAGAAGACAATTTATTCCCCTTCAAATTGAAATCTACTGACTGCTCTATGGTAAGTGATGTGGAAGGACAACATCTTCAAGAATGCTTAAGGGTCAAGATTCAAACTTTTTAAATTCAGACAGGACAATGATTATGATATCTAAGAGCCTCCAGATCAACTAAAACCTAATGATTTTCTAGAGTTAATTCTTGATTGACTAGAACATTTCAAAGAAACTAAAATTTTTATTCATTTTTTAAGTTATTGCTGAAGAAGGACATACCAAATGTTTTAAAAGATTGTTCCAGTGGTGGCTGATTCAGCATGTAGCAAGAGATAAAGATGCAAAGAAGAAGCTGTTTCATACAATGCATGAAAAGTTTCACGGAACTTCTACCATCTCCTTACAGCCACAAATATGAATTTAGGCACACCCAATCCCATAAATTCTGATCTGATTTTTGAAAACACACTTATTTCTACACTGTCCTACCAAATGTTCCTGCAGACACTGTGCCCAGTGTTGTAAGCTCTCTCAGAAATCTCAGTTTACACACGCTGCATGAGGGCCAGCTTTGTTTCCAGTAGGGTTGATGCTCAGACCGAATTTGTTGGCCTTACAAGCCACACAGTGGCTTTTCTGAGTTTCAAGGGCATCACTAGAGCAATAAATTGCACTGAAAAAGTCCAGACCTCTAGAGCAGAAACCTGTTTGACAGGGTAACTCCTGCTTACCTGCGCCTCCCCTTTACCACCTCACAGGTGCTGTTCACCCAGTCTGCATAGCCCCATAGCTCATAGTCTCAGGATCCTCTCAGGAAACATTCCTAGCTGCTTCTCTTGAGCTCTGACATTACCCCAAGCTCCTGTGCCCTCACAGACCATAAGAGGACTGAGGAGTGCAGCAGAAAACACACCTGCGCAAGCTGCACAAATTTGTGTCACTGTGTACCTTATCAAGTACACAGCTGAACCACACACTTCACTCCTGTTATTACCACAGCCGTGTTAAATGAAAAGCTTCTGGAATTTTTATATTTTATACTCTCTTCTTCATATAGCTAAGGAGCACATCATTGCCCTTGGGCATTCAGACAGACTTATGACTGATTGCCCATTCAAATTCGAGTGGGTTATCCACTGGAGCTGCAGATTGCTTCCAGAATAAGTCTGGGGGATGGAGGGGATCATGTAAAGAAGTGTTCTTTATTCCTAGGATGAGAACTTTCTTGACTTCTAGCCATTTCAAAGACTCATTATTTACTGGCACCAAAGTCCACTTGGAAAGTAATATGTGAGAGAAATGCTCAGTACAGAGCGTGAGTCGAAGGGCAAAAATCATCTTTATCAGTTACTCTCACGGCAATCACTTCATATCTCATTTCATTATGCAGCATATTTTTCAGGTACTCATTTTGAGTGTATTTTTCAAAAGAAAACATTGAGCTCACTGCATTTTAAGACTTCTAAAAGACTGCTATGCATTTGAAGGATTTTATGCTCAAGGCCAATAGTTCCTCTTCTCTGTTTCTCTGTTGCATGTGAAAGTAGATGAGAAAATCAGATTATCACTCTCAAAGCCCTTTAGGAGAAAACTGAATTAACGTGACAATTCAAGTTCATGGAAGAAGATACTTGGGCAAAGTGTGCATGACTTATAAATTCATTTAACATTGACTTTTCAATTCAGTTAGCTTACTTCCTTACAGATAATGCAGCAAGCTTGAGAATGTCATAGGTAAATGAAGTAGCAATGCAGGAGGCTGAACTCATGCACTACCTTTTAACCACCACTTGGATAACTGTGTTTTCCAGAAGTCTCCACATCTTTCAGAAGTCTTCATCACAAAGTTAGGAGAGACATATAAGCAAAAAAAAATATCTGGGACTTTAATGTTTTGAGGGGAAATGGCAGAACTGCAATCAGCCACAGTCTGGGTAGGAAGAGACACATATTTAGCTCAGTTCATTGTTACTGTATTCTGGAGGACAATTTCTATAAAACTGGTTGCATCTCAGGGCTGGTATATAATTCATTTAACAATGTTAATATGTTAATGCAATTTAATTTGCTCAGTTCTGCACATTGTTTGAATGTCCTTTAAAAGACTCGTAATATAAGTACGAAGATGGGTACAAATGAAGTGTGAATAGAAATGTGTGTATGGAAGCACCAGATGAGCCCCAGAACAGCCACAAAAAGAATGTCCTATAGTGATAAGAGAGGAAACTTCATCCAGCAATAAAATGAGGAATCACATGGCCGCAGACCTCAGAGACATGATGGGATGGGAGACAGCATTAAATAGTTGTTTTGTCCTGACCAAAATCAGTTTCCTTAAAGATTTTGTAAATAAATACCATCTTCAGCTGATGTGAGTCATCACACAAGTAGAAGAAACAAAGCCTAGAACTTTCAGGGTCAAAAAAAACAGTTGCAGGAGAGTTACATGTCCTTATTTCTCCAGCAAAGATGAAGCTTGTGCTGAGAACAATTGGCCTTCTCAAAAGATGTCATGAAACTACTTATGCAAGATAAATAGATAAAATGAAGACAAACTGGTAGTTTTCATGCAATATCAAGCTCTATTTCTCCTTCATGTGGTGGCCTTATGTTTATAAGCCTAGATTATAAATCATATTTATGTGAAAAGAGACAGACACCTTTGTGCAAGACCCTGCCACTTTTAACTGCGGGGAAATCTCTACGCTTTTAATGAGTTTCCAGAAATAAGTGGCAATAGAAAAGTAATAGCAGGAAATATACTCTTTAAATCCAGCTGAAAATGTGTTATGTTTGGAAATCCTTGAGAGAGAAAATGGTACATAGATGCCTGCAGAATCCCAAAACCACAGAGCCAAGAGGTCTGAGGTGGACCATGGCTTAGTACAGCTTGCAGATTTATAGCCAAGAGCTGCTCCCAGTCCCAACCACCAGCCCAAGAGTCCAGTGCTCGGATTCACACACAGTAGAGACGTGAGCAGTGCAAGCAGAGCATGGCCAGGGTTTGACACACTCTATTTCATGGCTCAGTGAGTCACTGACGTTGCATTGAAAATCTGCTCTATTCTAATAATCTCCTGATTATAACAAAAGGCAGCACAGCTGAACTTTACCTGTGTGATTAGCTTAGTAACTGAGGTAAGTGCTTTAATCTGTACTTTTTCGGTTTTTTTAGGATGGGGTAAAGAGTAAGCAAAATATAATTTTATTCATCGCTTTGTTTACCAAACTCACTCTTAAATATTTTTCCATAATTTTTTTCCCTATCATGATAAAAGTATGATGTCAGTGAGATGAATAATTGTTGATGTAAAGATCCTCCAATTTAATTAAAAAAGGGCAATGAATAATTAGAAAGAGGCAAACACAGGAAAGTACAATTCTGATGAGCATGGGATGCAATTTTTTACTCATGTTACAGTGAGAAGGCTGCAGTAAAACAAGGCCAATACTGATGTGTTGCAGGCACTAGGGTACATGGAAGACCAGCTTGACAGAGATGTCACAGAAACTACACATGGCATTTGGAAAGCTACTGCCATAACCAAGTCTCAGGTGGTTAGAGCACAGTGCTAATAATGTCAAGGTTGGGGGTTTAATCACTTACAAGTTTGGCTTGGGGATCCTTGTGGGTCCCTTCCAACTCAGAATATTCTGTGAAAGTCTTGAGATGACACAACTGTCTGCTGTGAGAGGTGTTTCCTTAAAGAACCCTCACAGAATAACCTGTAACAGAGGCCAGAGCCTGGAGAAGTGTCCAAGGCAAAGAGCAGCCCTCTAAAACAGATGGAATTGTGATCTTGGTCTTATGAGCTGACACTACAACTGTCTGACAGTAAAGATGTGTTGCAATACTGAGAAGGAAGGGGGGTCATTGTCACTCTTTGGACCTAGAGCATTTAAACTAATTTTTCCTTCAAGTTTGGAAGCTTCCTGCTCTTCCAGTCCAGATTAATGCAGAAGAGCCTGTCTTTATAATGTAACTGTAGCTCAATTTCATGCAGCATGACAGTTAAAGAGTGTGTAAAATGTAATGCTTTGCAGAGCTGTCTGGTCTCTACAGCACAGCTGCAGACACAGAATATCACCATAAGGCACCAAAGGTTTTGCCAGAATTCAGATGAATAGACCTTAATAACTTTCTTTTGTAATTGCCACTTTATATCAAAATATTAAGTTTCTATTTTGCACTTATAATGTGCCTTTGAGTCACAGGAATACAAAAAATACAATTATATGCAGAGATAATTTCCTTTATTACTGAAATGAATCCTTTTTTGGGATAAGGAGGGATTGAAGAGCTTACACCAAATCAAGAACATTATTATGTTCAAATATAAATCTCTATAAGTCTAACAAGATGCATGGACTTTGATTTCCAGAGAGACTCAAGCCGGGTTATTTAGTAGGAGAGAGCGTATTTGGTGTTTTGAGTATCTAGCCACAAACAGCGCAATTAAAATTCTGTCCAGCAGGTTCTCCTCAAACCCATGGTGGGGCACCTGCAGCCACCACTTCATAAGGCACATGGACCAGCCACTGCCAGGGAGGCTCCAGTGCCTGCCAGAGGTTCCGAGGGTGCAGCGACCCTGAAGTGCTGCCTGATGAACTCTCAGCACCATCCCAAGCACGGGGGTTAACTTGGATTTAACACAGCACAGATTAGTTTAAGTGCTCTGGACTAACAGGATCATAATGCTGGAAACTCTGACCTTGCCCTCCCTAACCTTTGAAGCATTCTCAGACTCAGCAGAGTCTTTGAAAGCCTTCAGTGAACATTACTAATTATAACTCCCTTTTCTTGGGTTTAAGAGCTGTGAAACGTTGTTTCTAGCCTGACTAAGGTAATGATGGAAATCTCAAGAAAAGAACTTTCTCTTCTCAAGCCCCCAAAACTTTTGATAAATGCAGCAGTCTTGCTATCTTGGAATGAACAAGGGAATTTATTTCTAGGTTATATATTCAATCTCACATGGAAAAGTAAGTATTAACTTCAGGTATAACTTTGTCTTATTAAAGCATTACAAAAAGCCCAGAAATAACAATTACTGAACATGTTCATCTCTGCCTCAATATGCACTTTCTGAAAAACACATATACTTAGGCTATCACCTGCAGAGACCACAGATACAATCAAAAATCTGTCACCAGAGAAATGATTTCCCAGGCACGACTTTCTAGTATGTTTTATATGTAGATGCACACACAAAAGTATGTTACTGCCCAGCATTAAAGTCAGAAAAAAATCTCCCTCCCAGCAGAACCCCTCCCCTGTGCCCTAAACAGTACAATTGTCTGGGTTTAAGTTGTTGTATCAGTAGAAATACATAGATTATTCAGTCACAAACATGATTGACATCAAATAGAAAACTCCTTTTCCATCTGTTATCATGCCCTCAAAGACTAAAACAACACAGTGATCTCATAGCAAAGACTGAGGAGCACTCATTCAAACTTGTCTTACAGCTTCCTAATCAAATTAAACGCTTCAGCCATACATCTGCCTTATCACATGCTAAACTTTCCCTTCAGAAGCACCAAGATCACATACATAAATCTCTCCCTCCTACATGCCTTGCACTCCTCAGCAACCTTGTTGAAAGGATTTATCTCCAAGTCCAACTATTCAGGGACAGGAACGTATTTCTGTGCAGTGAAGGGTCTGACCCTCCCTGCAGGAAAGAAGCGCTATGAACATGTGCAACAATAGACACTCGGTCTCCAAAAAATCCCCTAACATTTAATTAAGAGAAAGTTTGATTTGTGTAGTAGAAAGGAAGCACCTTTGGATGGGAAGGTATGTGTTTCCTCCTTCAATGACTATAGAGTGTGAAATGTTGATTTATTTATAGGAATGAGAATACAAGGCTTTCTCACAAATTATGTTTAAAAGTCCTGTTGTTGCTCTCTCTTCTCTTCCTCCACTCCCATCCCCCTGCCTTTCCCTTGCATCTTTTCTCCAGCAAAGATTTAATTATTTAATGCCAAGTGCAATAACATCAGGAGCGACCAAGAGCATTCTTCCATAGAATACTTCATAGCACACTAATTAGGACTCTTCTGAGAGATTTAACAATCCCTGTAGGCAGAGGAGGGAGCTGGATCTGATCTCTTCTAATCCCAGTGACTGCCCTCATTTTTGTGCTGTTGCAAAGAGGAGCAGAGGTTTTACAGTGGCCTCCTTTGTGAGAACAGCCCTGCCTGTGCCTTGCTGCAGCCGTGGGTGGGGGACTTCTGCAGTTCACCACTCAGAACGGTGAATCCCACCAGAGACAAGTTGTGTGTGAGGCTCTCTGTGCTGGCCTTGGCTCCCTCCAGCTGGATGGAGGTCATACAATATGCAGTACGAAAGGAGCAAGAAAATGTGGGGAGCACAGAATCAGAGAATGGCCTGAGTTGGAAGTGACCTTAAAGTGACTCATCTCATTCCACCCTCCCTGCCATGAGCAAGGACACCTTCCATCAGAGCAGGTCCCATCCAGTCTGTCCTTGAACACTCTGAGTGATGGGGCATCCACAACCTCTCTGGGTAAGCTGTGCCAGGGCCCCACCACCCTCACAGTAAAGGCTGATATCCAACCTAACCCTGCCCTCTGTCAGTTTGAAGCCATTCTTCCTTGTCCTGTCACTCCATACCTTCACCCAAAGTCCCTCTCCAGCTCTCTTGTAGCCCCTTTAGGCTCTGGAAGGTCTCCTTGGAGCCTTCACTTCTCCAGGCTGAGCAGTTGTCGAGCAGTGAGGATCAAGTGCTGAAAGGGGAACCCCAACAAGCCTCACTCATAGTTTTAGGCTTCTGACCACACCATGACCCCATTATCACACTTAACCAGTCTGAATGGGATTGTGCAGTGACTGAGAGAAGTAAAAGCAAACTAGAAGACCAGCGCTGGTTTGAACATTGCATCTGCTTGCAATAAAATATGTTATTTGAGCCATTAGCTTTGGGTGACAAACCAGAGGCATAAAAAGTTGCTGGCCTGCTAATAATATTCCATTACCTCTCACCTTATTTCTGACAACTGATATTTCTAATATTTCTGCTCTTCTTTAAATTCTTCAGCTTTATCATTGAAAATTCAACAGCAAATAGCTACAAAGAAAACTAAGAACAGTAACCAAGGACTGTTTATTATTAAAGCATGGCCAGTATTTTAAGAGTTATTGCAATGTTTATTGAAATCAACATAAATCTTCCCCCTTAATTAAATGCAATACCAATATTAGCTACATCACCCTATATAGTTGATCTTTTTTAGACCAGGCCAAATGTGAAATTTTAAACGTTTTTTAAAGTTGTTGCTCTTTATTTTTACCAATTAATGACTCTTTTGAACTTCACCTTGTGATACTTATTAGCCTTCTTAAATATACTGGAGGTTATATGTTCTTCCTTTCTGTCATTCATTAATCACTGTTCAATAACTGCTGTCAGGGAGCCGCTGTCTTTGATGTCTCATTGTTCACCACATTCTTTCTTGTTGGTAGTTAATCAAACGCTTCCCTGCTGTGGTCAAAGCACAGTTTGATAGCAGTTGCAGAGGTGATCCAGCATTAAAACATGGAGCTTATTGTAAAGGTTCATTTTTTTTCTTATACCATGCCAAAGTGAAAGCTTTCAGTTTGAAGTCCCTGGCAAATGACACATTATTGTCATGCCCTTACGACTGGGTAGCTCAGAAATAGTACTGAGTTCTGCCATCTAACTGAAGCACACGGTAATGACTGACTAATTAGCTGCAGCTCTGAAATGAACTGCAAAGTTTCCACTGTCAATCACAGTGAAATAATGTTAAATAATGTCGGGTTTTGTTTTGGGGGGTTTTTGAGGTTTGAAACAGAACAATTGTCAAAATGTGTTAAAACTTCAGGGGGTGGTAAGTCAAATGAAAGCATCCAACAGAGAAAAATATCTATCCTGGGTTAAAATGAACATTTTCAGTTCCAGTGTTCGTTCAAGCCAGATTTATATGGAAAATATTCAGAGAGAAATTCTGCAAAAGCAGTAGTAGGCAGACTGAAAACAAGTGAAGTACCAGCTCAGAGGAGAATGAAAAGCAAGAATGAAATGGGACCAGGAACCACCACTGAAAATAAAAATAATTTTAAAAACAGGCTACTAGAAAACATTGTGAGTTTTTATAGTAGCTTGGCCGTGCCATGATTATTTACCTTAATAGAAATCATCAATATTTAGAGTCTTTAGCCAGTTAAGAGTCTTCTCTGCTGTATTGCTGTTTCCTGGGTTCCTCTCTGCTTAAAATCTAGTGACTGTCACTTGTCATTAAAACACTTAAATGAGTAAGACAAGAACTCAAGCAGTGTATGGGAAAGGGGGTTAAAATCAGATAGTCTTTAGGGTCCCTTCTAAACCATTGTAATAAAATATTAAGTAAATATTAAATAATTAATCTTTAAATAAAATATTGTTAAAGCATCTTTGCAATAGGCATCTTATGATCCAGCCATGGCACAGATAATGACAAAATCCATCTGCATAACTTTTGGGTCTTTGTGCTGTGCCATTTTCCTATAGCTATAGAAAAATATACACCTGTAATTAAACCAAGACCTTGGTGCACTATTTATAGTCTAACTTTCACTTTGTTACCTGCCATTTCCCATTTTGCTCTTGTTTGAGACTGAATAGAAGAAAAGATGTTTTAGCCTGCAGGCACTTTCTTTAGATTTTTTTTTTCAAGTGACTGAGGGAACAAAATATTTCCCTTTGTCTAGACACTGGCATTCCACCTGACTCAAATCCCCATGACCTCAAGTAACATTTTCTTCTCATTCAAGACCAGAAATAAAAGTACTGAGTTAATACATAGTCAGTCTGTTCGTTCTGGTTACAATGCACCTCTTGGTGTGCCTTGTGATCTTCAGAAGAGCAGTATAAAAACTTTGCAAAAATCTGAAGGCTGTAAATCCCTGATGTACTAATAGCAGGCATTGACCTGTTCCAAATCCAGAGGCCAATTTGCTGAGGTTACGAGGCAGTGAAACACCCCCATTGATACCTGCAATGCTCCAAACACTTCCCTTCCCAGCAGTGCCTGAAGTTCACTGCCCTGTTTAGCCCAGCTCTTGGCTTGCATTGCTCAGTTTCTGTGCTATCACTGCTGCCAAACTACTCTCACACAGTTAAAACTGGAGCAAATGTCTCCAGAAGAAAGAATTGACATCATGATCCTGATTCATGATGAGCTGGATGATGAACATCTGCGGAGTATTTCAGTGGGCATTTGGAAAGAGGAGGGATCCAATAATGAGTTTTCTAGTGAGATTTAAGTTAAATCAGCTTATTTGCTTTCTCTCTCCCAGGCACCAAATTTTTGTGTGTTGTGTCCTTGCCTTCAGTGAAGTTCCCAAATGTTTTGAAGGAGTATCATAAAATATGACTCAGACTAAATCTGTACTGTTGTCTGGTGTATCAAGCCTCAGCGAAGTGCAAGCCAACAAAATTGCAAAATAGGATGAATTTGGACTCTTATACTCAAGGGAGCAGGAAGAATTTTGCTCCAGATGCAAAATGACAGATTGCTGATGGCTTTTACCTATATTTTAGAAACTGAGTTATTCAAAAATAATTATACCAAATAAAGTGAATTCCCCATAGCCCCTCTGAGGAGGAAACTGAGAACATTAAAAAAAAAAAAACCCAAAACAATGAGGTAGAGCAAAGAACTAACTGAAAGGGTGTTTTTTTGGTTAGGTTTTTTTTTTTTTTAATTGACTTATTTTGAAGGAAAACACCGCAGGAAAGGCAGCTCTCACAGTAACTTTCCAGTAGGTTTCCACCAAGGCGTTTAAATTTTAAAATGTTTGCATTCTGAACTGTGGAATCAAGAGGATTCCTGTCGTTTAATCTAGTGTAGCATTGAGTCTTTTCATATCAAGAATGAATTATTTTCTGTCAGGAAATAAAATCCAACAGGAAGAAGGAATTTGACTCAGATTGCATTCTTTTATTACCTAGCAAGTCTACATTTTAAAAGCAATGTTCTTTAGTATCCTAATGTATAATTATAAGAAGATTGAAACTCTTTTTTTTCTCCCTCAATTTAAGGCTGTCTCTGATTTCATTTTAGGACACAAAGTGGCTCAGTATCTTGTCACAGTCTCTAAGACATCTTCAGTATCTTCTTTGTCTCTCTTTTTGTATGGGTTTTGTCTTTCTGTGATTTTTTCCCCTTTTCCCTTATTCTTGTTTTCATTGCTCCTTTCTTCCCCATAATTGTCCCTGGACTTCCAGCTGATCCTGTCTTTGGGTTCCATTCTCCTCTCTGCGTTGTCTGAAATAGTTTTCATTTTTAAATTTATTTGTTATTATTAGCCATGTTCTCCACTCTAGATTGATTTTCTTTTTTGCGTGTTTGACAATCCAACCACACGCACCAGGTTTTGAGCTGAAGCCCATTCTGGTTTAGACAGAGCTTTTCATCCCTCACCAGAACTCCACTTCTGACCACCAGATTGGCTCATGCAATTACAACATAGGGAGCAAATTTGACATAAACCCCACTTATTCAGCCTATAATCTGTTGATTTTTTCTCCATACCAGCACCCATTTTCCCTTCTGCAGGAAGCACTTACCCTTCATTCCCACAGCTCAAACACTACCTGCACATGCACATGCATCCTACCCTGCCTGGGTCCTGATCAGCTCTGTCCTGCCCCCCTCCCAAGCACGTAGAGCATCTCTCATCCCTTAGTCATTAATGAAAAAATTAATACTAAAAATATTCAAACCCACTATTTCTACTAGTTTGGGCTAATTTGCTCATTTTACTCCTTCTCCACATCACTATCTTGTTCCTTTTTATATTTTCACCTGCTCATCTGTGCTTAACATCTGTCTCTTATTGACTAGTAAGAGAGGAAGGAATGAAAATTTTCCTCCAAACTGGACATTCATCCTGGCTTCATAGGCGCAAAGTTTTCCATACACCAAGGCACTTGGCCTCAAAATTCCCCTTTGCAGTAAATATTCATTGCTTGTTACAAACAGAAAACTACAGAAATGATCACATCATCAAGAAGCCATCATATTGAATGGAAAAGGCACTCTTAGCCTTGATGGTATCTGGGAAATATCTACCTTAGGAAAAAGGCTCCTGAAATGTTCAGCGGAGTGTAAATGCTCCTAAATAGACAAGTTGGGAAATGGTTATTTGGGGATTTTTATGTAGTTATGAAGGGGCTTGTTGTGTGTGTGTTTTAGGGGGGTTTTTTTATATAAACATCTTCCCAGTGACTGTTCAGGAAGTTTTAGATGTTAGCCTAGGTCTACAAAGTTTAAATATGGTCCAACTACAGTTGGACTCAATGATCTTGGAGGTCTTTTCCAACCTTAATTCTAGGATTCTATACTGGGACCCCAAATTAATTGAATTGTGCTGTTTCTCGCAGATTCACTTGCACATTAAAGCACTTCCCCTCTGTATTTTCTTTACTATGTAAGTAGGAAGAAAGTGCTGGGACTGACCACAAAACTCAGATTAGATATGGTCATATAACAAGATGTGGTTTCATCTAGGCACACACTAAGTATTAGACTCATGCTACAAATTGGTGTACAAACATAACCTGCATGTTTAAAAATAGAGTATATAAAAATAAACTGTGTATTTGTTCACCTCTTCGTACAAATCCAAAGCAGGTACATGTATTTGCATTGCATAAAACTTACTGACAAAGAAAAAAAATTTCACTAGCAAGAAGAGCAGTTGCTGCAAAAGGTGTGTTTTAGCAGCAAGAGATATTTTTGCCCATTCTTTATTATCAGCTACATTTCTAACTTGAACAAAGAGTGTTATCCATCATCTTGACTCAGAACTCCAAAGCACTGCCTGCACTGCATTTCCAGCTGGAGGAGACATACCTAGTTTCATCCTGGAGCTGACACACAGTTACTTACCCAAACCTATACTGGGAGCTGAACTAAAAATTGAAGTCAAATAATCCAGCTATTAATGCTGTGCTTTTTCCATTAGGTGATTGCTCTCACTGTGGCAGGCAGCACGAGTAATGTGAACAAGATTAGTGTTTCTTTCATCCAAGGCTGATATCCATGTTATCTTCATCCTTGGGAAGCCATTTATAATTTTGGCATTAATTTGTCCTTTTAGGTGAAAGCTTAGTATTTTGTGTGCTGCAGAAATTCCTATGGTCTATAGCTTGACACGCTGGATCACAGTCCAGAAAGGACAGTGGAAGGAATATGTCAACTTAAAAATGGAATTTAGAGTGAAAAATACTGATAGAACCTTCAGTCAGAAGTGTGTTCTGGTGTCACTGTGAAAAAGCATAGAGCCCAGACTGCCACAAATCTTATAAAAATAATCCAAGTATTTGGACAAAATAAGACCTTTTTTTAAATTAGTAATAAGAAAAAAGTTATTAACAAATGATGAGTTAATTGAATTAAAGTTAATCCTTACAAGAAGAGCTAGGTACTGAAATACCATTAAATGTCTCCTTTCCTGACTTTATCTGTAACTGTATATCACTATTATCACTGCAATTGGGATTTTCAGGTGAAATATTCACCTGCTTTATGGAAAGCTTCTTCAACACTCTTGGAGGTTTTTTTTGTTGGTTTTTTTGGGTGTTTTTTTTTTTTTTTTGAGAGGAATGTGTTATCTGCATTGAGAAAATGATCATTTATGTGTCATGTTTTTCTTTTAGTATACGGAATATTTCATTACCACACTTTACAAAGGTGGTATACATTGATTTATTGAATTATAAAAAGGGAAATTTATTTAGGAAAAAATAATTAATGATGCCAGTTAGCTGATATTATTTTCACACGCCTTACAGTGCCACCCTACTGACAGGCTGAATCCTCAGTGCTGTTGGGATCTGCTTTACAAATCCAAGGGATTTGTAGCCTCACTGATCATCCCGTCTCAGCTTCACCTCACTCAGGTGGCAAGGCTGAACTTCTGAATTTCTTCATCTCTTCTGGATCCTTAAGTATACTCTGGGTGTATAAACCTTTTTTTTTTCTATACAAAATAACATCATTGATCATTCCTTACTCTTCAAACAGGGTTAGACTTAGAGCAGGCTTGAAGTTCCTTGCAAGAAGAAAAATGTTTATTGAACAAATGAGACCATTTTTGAAGCATTCTGTGTAATTGAATTGTTAGACTTCTGGCTTTAATTAATGGCAAAACCCATCTAGAGATAAAAAAAAGAAGATCAAGATAAGTTAGAAAAGATTGCTTTATGGCTATATTTTTCCTATTCAGTTCAACTATCACAGTATGGAGACTATAATGTTTGTTAACACAACACTACTGTTCAGATCTCATCAACTATTAAACTAGTTATTTTATGTGAGGAAAAAAGATAGTTTTAATGCAATAAAGAGACAGCTCTCATTCCTTCCATGTTCATCTAAAGCTAAAGATACACTTGGAGTGATTTTCAGTTAAAAAGGAGATCCTTTTAATTATAATTTCAAAGGAAAACAAAAGAACTGGGTAGGTCATTAAACTGGCATATTAGTTGTTAAACTGGCATATTAGTTGTTAAACTGGCATATTCCAATGGTTTGAGTTTTAGATTTCAGACCAATCTGGTTTTTTGTTTTGTTTTTAATGGCAAATTTGTAGAGGCAAAAAAAGCCCCAAAAGGGTAAAGCACATGGTGACTGTTTTAGGCAGGGTGTGCTTTCAGCACTGCATTCTTAGCCCAGCCCAAGCCCTGCATGGCACTCAGGGCTGTTTGTCAGACCCTGCACTGTTTCCAGGCTCTGTGCAGGCAGCTCCAAGGCTGCTCTGCCAAGGCACTGATCCGCCTGCGGGTCTGTAGCGTGGCCAGAGGGCTCCTCGTGGTTCATCCTCAGCAATCCATGCGAGAACTGAGGGCAGCCGTGCCTGTTTGGATCCCCCGCACAGCAAAGCGATGCTGGGGGCTCCGAGCTCTGCCCGCCGGGGCTGGGGCAGCGCTGAGAGCAGCGAGGCTGCTACACGGGCAACACCAGCCTTTCCCTTCATCCTCTCTGCTATGCAAGGCTCGCCCCTAGGGGATGTGGGAGGATAGCTGATGCCCTGCAAGGGTACAAATAGAGGTTGCTGAAGTGCATTCAGAGTTTTTCTGGTTTTTAAATGCAGGTTGGTAGCAAAAGTTGTCCAAGGCTGTCACACAATCAAAGGCTCTTAGCTCCTCTGTTCATGTAACACAGTGAGATGCAAGCGAGGACTAGCCAGCCCTAATCAAGAAGAATGTTTCTGTAATTAGATGGGATCGTTTGTTAGTCTAAGAAATTAGAGAAAGCTCTTATAGAACAAACAATAACAGAGTTTATTGCGCCTGTAGTAATTTTTTCTCTTCACAGTCTCATGATTTGAAAACATTCTGATTTTCATTTTCAGTTGTTTGGATTTTGCTGTTTCCACTGCCTTACTTTTGGGCTGTAATGAAATAATATATTATTTTAATAATTTACCATCACAATAATGCTGTGGTAGTTTTGGAGGTGTTCTATTCTTTTATTTGGTTTGGTTTTGTTTTGTTAGAAGTCAAGAGAAGCTGCTCTTTTTAAATATCACCTTCCCCCTCTTATGTCTGTTCCCTGTTCATCAAGTACAGCCATTTCACCATATGAACACAGTGAGTTGAAGAAGGAGCTTCAGTAAAAACACCACATTGGTGTTTCCAGATACTTGAGTATTTCATCTTCCTAAAAAACTTGAACAAAGAAAGTGGGACAGCAGAGAATGGCAGGGCCAATGCAGGTGCAATGCAGGGGCAATGCCATTAGCTACTGCAAGTTGCACTGGTCTCTCCCAATCAGGATTAATGAGGGTCAGTATACAGATTTCATTGCTAATAAGCATGGGAAGAAGTAAATCAGGATCCCACTCATTTTTGCAGTCACAGATCACTTCCAACACCTCCCCTGACGGATGATGTGTGCTGCTAGATGAGGCAGAGCTTATTTGTGTCATTACAAATGCATAAAGCAAGTTCCCTTGGGCTATCGGTGGGCCCTTTTATCCTACCTCAGTGTGAGATCTGAACAGGTTTGCATCTCAGTCTCTGAAACTACATTCACAACAGCTTCAGTGTTACTTCATGAACATCTTCCAAGGATCAGACTTGCCACACATGCAGTCTGAAATATTGGGATGGCTGCATCAAGTGTCCATAGTTCCTCAGGGCTATATACAGCCATGCTCTGCCCAGCAAGGTCTACAAATGGCTGGAATTATATCACAGTTGTTTATATGGATGCCAAAGAAATTCATACATATACACAGCTTGATTTTATACTGGAGAAGTACTGTGATGTTGAATCATCTGAATATTTGAGAGCAGAGGTTTAGAAGACATTTTCCAAAAAGATGAACTACACTGCAATATACTTATAATGTTGTGGGGAATATAAGTTAAACCCTAAAATCATTCTTTAATGGAAAGTTATATATATATAAAAATTTAAGTGCTCAGGATAATTCATAGAATCCTAGAATGGTTTGGGATAGCAGGAGCCTGGAAGATCATCTATTTCCAACCCCTCTGTCATGGGCAGAAATACCTCCCACTAGACCAGGATGGTCAGGGCCCCATCCAGCCTGACTTGAACACTTCCAGGGAAGGAGCAGCCACAGCTTCACTGGGCAACCTGTGCCAGTGTCTTACCACCTTCAGAGTCAAGAATTTCTCCCTGACATCTAATTCAAATCTCCCCTCTGACAGTTTAAAACCATTAACCCCTGTCTTCACATCACGCCCTTGTCCCAAGTCCCTCTCCAGCTCTCTTGGAGCCCCTTTAGGCACTGGAAAGGGCTCTAAGGTCTCCCCAATCTCTTATCTTCTCTGGACTGAACAACCCTAAATCTCAGCCTGCCTCCATAACAAAGGTGCTTCAGCTCCCTGACCATCTTCTTGGCCTCCTCTGGACTCTCTCCCAGAGGTTCCCATCCTTCTTTTGCTGGAAGTCCCAGAGCTGGGTGTTGTACTCCAGCCTGTATTTGTTCTTGGGGTTGTCCCAGAGCAGGTGCAAGCCCTTGCACTTGGCTTTGTTACACCCCAGGAGGCTGATACAACCAGCAGGAAAAAGTTCAAATCACAAATCTATAAATGTCTTTTCACACCAGAGTTCCTGCAGTCCCTGCACAGAGGTGACTGTCTGCTCTCACTCTGCTCCTGTAACCTGTGCAGTGCTATTCCCCACCCAGATGGATTCCCTGTGCTTGCCTCCTGTGTCTGCACTGAGCAGCAGTCGGGAATGCTCACACACAATCAACAGGACTCGATCCTCGGAGCTCAGGAGTGCTCTGCACCTTCTCCCAAGCTAAGTCCCCAGCCTTTATACTCAGTGCATTGCTTTTGAACATTCACTTCAAAGAGCTACAAAGGGGTGTTCAATAAACTTAAAACACAGAGGAAAGGTGGGAACTACCTGAGTGTGGTCACATCACATTGGGAAGTTGCCTTGTAGGGATATACTTGGGGCAGGATGCAGCATGAAGTCAGGTTCTCTGGAAAGTTAATCATATGCAAACTTCAATAGTTCTGTCTCAGACATGTTGCTTAAAAAAACCCAGCTAATTTGCATTTTACAGTTTCCCTTTTACACTTGAAATTAAAAAAAAAAAAAAACAATTCCCCCCCTAAAAAAACCAAAAACAATTGCTCACTGGGCTAATTTTACTTTTAGTTTTGCTACATATTTAATGAACTAAGGAACCTTCTTTGTGTATGATGATTACGATGGTTTTATTCCTAGATGCAAAGGAAGGTGAAGAGTAGAAAATCTGCACTTTGCCTGAATGCACTGAATATGGCAATGGCCAAGCAGAACAGCCACAGTTGTACTTTCTGGATAATACCCACATAACTCCTATTTTCCAAAAGTTTCCATAAGTTATAAAGGTTCACATCTTAATAGAAAAAAAAAATCATTGTGTAACAGTGACCGTGACAATTCCAGGCCCCTCTGAAGGTCATTGTATCATCTAGTCACCAACTGCTTCAAAGCACCAGAGCTGCTAGACCACAAAGAACTGCTAAAAGCAACACAATTTTCTAAGTGCTGATGACAATTTAGGACTAATGACATAAAAGAAACATTCATCACCTCTACCCTCTTTTACCTCCCTGCAGGAGGCAAATCAAACCCTTGTGCTGAAATGTACCTACGTGCTCTAGGAAATGTTTTCTTTCATTATAAAAATGCAATGAGATTCTGATTATTTGTACTACAATGCTGATGTAATGAAATATATATACATATGAGAAAGGAAGATGTAGGCAAGAGATTGCATCATTATTTTTTCTGTCTTTTTTTTTCTAAGAGTCTCAAAGTCTGGACACTATACTATGCAATTATTAAGTTTTTATAATAAATGAGTTTGTTGGAAACCATGAAAGGAAAGGGAATTGTTTTAGAAGACATAAACAGTGTTTATTTGACTCTCTTATATCAAGTAGCTGGCTCTAGATTAGAGCTGAGGGAGGCAGGAGGCATTAGACCTGACTGAAGAAACATTCTGCTTCACATGACCCTGAACAAACATTCTGCCTATTTGCTGCTTGCACCTTTGTCACACTGGCACATTCCAGTCTGTGGCCAAGAATGGAGAGTGCTGAGCTTTCTAAACAGGCTTTAAAACATTTATCCGACTCAGGAAATACTAAAAGTAAGAAGAAACGTTAACAGGCACCAAGACAAAACGATAAAAGTGCCTGGAAATTCACAAAAAGGTAATATAAACCATGTCAGACACTGCAACTAATCATATATGTAAGTCTAGTCATTCTGAGTTTCATTTGGAAATGTTTTCTTCTGAAGGGTTCAGACTGAAGCTGGAGAGCATTTGGAAGCCTTGTTCTGTACCAGAAAAAACGTCTAGCAAGATCCTAATTAAAGACAATGAAGAAATTAACAACTGAAAGATATAGAATAAAGAGAGCACATAAAAGAAGAACAAAAGTCATGACGGTCCCTGTTGTTGGACTTTTTTTTAACTGTCTTTTGTATTTTCTGTGTGATGAGTCACCCAAACCTACAGTTTTAGTACCCCAAAAATGTGGGCATCTCCACATGTATCTTTCATACATAAGACAATTCTGGGTTCTTTTCCCTGTCAAAAGCTGAAAATAGATGTAATACAGAAAACAATTTGGCTGAATTCCTGCAGGAAAGCCATCAGAGTCAATTTGAGAGAAATCCTGAAGGATCCTTTAGAGGATTCCTGTGTGGGCCGCTTTGACCCTTTTTGCATCATCCTGGCAAATTCTGTGGCAGCTTTTACACCTGTTCTTGTAGCATTAATGTCAGATAAAACAGACACCAAGGACACCAAGACAGCCCCTGGTGGGGAAGCAGGAAGGATTTGTGGACTGTCTGAACTTACATTCTGCACTGGGAGGCAGCCTTTGCTTTGTGCATGGGTAGATCATCCTGGAAATTAGGAGATCTGCAGAGAAAGCCTGTCAGGAACAGGCTACATAACTTTATAGTTCATGTTCCTCTCATACTCAGTAGATATTAACGTAGCCAAGGAGGGGTCAGCTCCAAAAGATTAACTGGCCTTGGTACAGGAGTGGGTGTGAAAGCTGAACCACTGTGGGGACAAAGCAGTGTGGGTGACAACTTTGAAATGAATCACCTGGATGGGGAGGAATGGCAGCGTGACATGAAGTCACAGAGGTGACCAGGATATCATAAGTTATTTCCTCTCCTCCTTGGCTGGTGGAAGGTTGATGGTGCTGAATGTGAGACTCCATAAATATGTCTAGAGGGCCTTTAGAAAAAAAAATGACTCCTTGTGGCTGTCTCTTTCTTTCCTAGTTGGAATTTGTTTCCAGTTTTCAGAACCCTACATTTTGATTTTTTTTTTCTCCGAATGCTTTAATGGGATTTGCCCTTTAAATATCACCAAAATTTTTCACATAAGATTAATTATAACCACTTCATCCTATTTCAGTGCTCACATACGTTGTAAAAGACTAAAAGAAATTGGCATCCTTCCAGCTATAATCATTGACAGCCTACAAAATGACACATTTGAATCATACGTTCTGATAAGAGGGAACAATTTATTTTCAATCACCGTTGCATAAATAGAATAAAATAGCCAGAAGGAGCAAAAGCCACAGGTGTGTCTGAAAGTCAAGAGGTGTGATGCAGAACTGTGTGCAAAACTGAGGGCCCCACTCTGACACTTCTGATGGGCCCATCTACTGCTGTTTTCCTACACCTGCCTTTGGGCAACCTGTTAGCAACCTTCACATCTGAGAGCTGTTTCATTTGAAATGCGAATTCTGGAAACAACACAAGGCTGGCATTAATGACAAAAATGAAAATAACTGTCATGGTGAAAAGTTGAATTTCATGGCAAAAATATCCACTCGAAAGTGCCACTCTAGAACTTGGTCTTAGTGGCCTTAGTGACAGGTCTAGCTGTTGGATTTCTGATGTGGGAACAATTGCAGGAGAATTCTGAAATATCTTATTCAATAATAAGTGTTCCTTTGTGTTGCTTGGGTTTTGTGAGCATATTCCAGCAGCTACAGAGCAGTCAGCTATGTAAAAAACTTGAAAGTATGATCAGTACCTAAGTGGACAGATAAAGCAGTGCCACCCCTGTTCTAAACTAAAACCCACAAGTTAATCATCAGGTTAGCACTACCCACAGCAGAGTCTGAAAGCAGGGAATCTCAGGAGTCACCGAGAGAAAGGCTGGGCATCAAACTGATCAATAAAAATAACTTTTTGGGCATTATTTATCTATAACTCATGTATGACATCCTAAAAAAGGAATCTACCTTGACAGATGGTCACTAATTTTGTCTCTAACAAAGGTGATGGGGCCATATCTCAACATTTAAGTGTAAGAAGCACTACTTTATTCTTTTCCACTGCTAAAAATAAAATAAAATAAATAATTTAAAATCTCCTTCTCTCACATCTCCATATATAGGAAGTATAGATAAAAAAACCAAAGAGTCCATAAAATCCTATGGGCTTTTTGAACATAGGAAGTGACGTTCTTGTTCTAGATTCTGAATCATAGGAAGTGACATTCTTGCTCTAGATTCTGAATCATACACAAGTTCTTTCAAGTTTCTTTTCATGACATAAAATATGGCAGGTTTCTTTACAACAAGAATTCCAAAACGCTAACAGATTCATTACAGGTTCCTGTGGAGCTGCAGCTTTCAAACCAAAACTTTCTAATAGCACAGAAAATGTAGAGTTTTCTGCAAATAAGACTAACTACAATTGCTGTTCAAATATTTTTAAATTATCCAATATTTTATCATCAATTTTTCTGTTTCCAAAATGGATAGAAAGTTACACTATTGTCTCTCCACAAGGTCACAGAAAATAGTCAAGGTCTTTCAAGAACTTTACCAAGTGGAGAAGAAATGAAATAACTAAAATCTGAATATATATTAAGTATAACTTGATTTAAATTCAGACATAAGCTCTATCTCAAGCATGAGAGGACTTCTGGTGATAGCATTTGAAACAACCTTATAGAGCACAACATTTTCTCAAGCACTGACTCTGTTTCAGGTGTTCAAGCATTCTGTTAGGAACAACTTTCCTTGCACCACTCAGAACATTACATAAGAAACAGTGACAGCAGCACTTTGCATATCTTCTAGAAACACATCATTTATTTACAGACTTAAAGAGAGCCTGGAACATTCATCCAGGCAGCTTGTTCTGCAACTTGTATGGTATGATTTGCTTCTAAAATAAGAGTAGAGACTGACGTTTATGTCTTTATATAATATATCATGTAGGAACTATACTATAGGCATTGCACAGATTTCGGCTGGATGTTATACTGATTTCCAGTATAGTTAAGTATAGTCATTAAATTCCAAGCCTGTATGGTTTTTCTTAATTTTCTTTCATTTAGAAATACCCTTAAAAGAAAACAGATTGTGCAGCTTTACTTTAAATATTCTTTTTGCTAAATTTTATCCTCCTACAGTTTAATATTACAGGCACAAACAATGCATGAAGGGTAGTAATAAACTCCAAAAGGCAGAGTCAGTGCAGATGCAAATTTCCACTGTTCCCAGACAGAGCGAATGTGATTGTTCCTCTCCATGAATTACAAGAGGAACACAGATTAGGTTTGCCATAAATCTCAGAGAACTCATTTGTATGGTTATATTATTGTATATCAGAGTGATAATTCATGTGACAATTGAAGAAATCACATGAACATTCAGCATGAACTGATTTTTGCCAAACTTTCTTTCTTTAGCTCTAACACCAATTTGCATATTTCGATTCAGTCAGCATAATTTTTAAACTGTTAAGCTAATGATAAATGAGGCTGTTTATTGCCAAATGAGGGAATTATTGCACAACTGTTGATCTGATGGCCACCCTTATAATAATGAAGACAATTATTTATGGGTTAGGATTGCTCCCTCTGTGTTTGCTTTGCAGTGTTTCACTGCTTGATAACAAAGACAATACAAAGTGCCTTGCAAAGCAGACAGACTTTCCCACTGTGCACTTCTGATGTAAAGCTTTGGTTTTACAAACAGATTTGAACATTATCACCCACTTTTAAATTTAAAATGCTCAAATAAGCGAAAAGACTCTATCAACAGAACATGCATCTTTTCACACAAAGTAAAGAGACACCAAAGTTAATCCTTTTCTAGCCCTTCAGACACAGTGATAGATATTTTGCTGTTTAATTCTGAGCCATTTCTGGAGGTGATCCCACATTTTACCTAATATATCCCTTGTTGCTCTGTGCAATTTGTTCAGTATATTTACTGACTAAAGAAGAGCACTAGGCTATTAGGCACTGTCATTAAAATACAAAGCTGCTGGAATCACGGACATCATACAGAAGGGAAGAAAAGCAACCTATCACCCCAGCCATCACATTGACTGCAATAAAAGCCAGCCTTTGGCATTTATTCGTCTTACTGAGACATTGTTATTGAGTAGGTTCACACATTATAACTCAGGCAAAATACCCTGTGCAGCAACTCCATCCAGCCTGACTGAATTTTGGCTAGTGATAAAGCCAGGAAACATCACCTAAATACTGGAATCGGAACAGATTTGGAATACTATCTAAAAAAGTTGCTGTGCTACTACAGCTGTTCAGAATAGTCCAAAAATGTGCAGTCAGCCCAAAAAGCCAAACATATCCTGGGCTGCATCAGAAGAAGCACAGCCAGCAGGTCAAGGGGGTTGTAAGTGACATGAATATTGGAACAGGACCCTGGAACTTCTATGAATTCTTAACAGAAAGAGGGTCAGAAAGCAAGTTCTTTACAGCCAGTGACCATATTTTCCCTGCTGAGTCTTTGTGAGGATTAATCCAAGTTCCTAGAAGGCCAATATACCATAGAGTGTATGAAATTCTGGTTATGATGATTCAGAGGCATTCTGATGACTTTGGAAGACTGTTATATGATGTACAAGCTATGGTCCATTTGTCACCTGCACCGATTAAGGGTGAAAAATGTAATGCTATTGAAGTCCATGGAAAAGTTTCACTGGCCTCAGTGAAAATAAGATTTAGTGGGAAAATACTTTTTCAGACACAAGATGAAATACAGTCTTCCTTGCATTTTGGGTTTATAATAAAAAGCACAACCATTAGCAGCCCTTCAAAGGAGACCACGGCTGAAGTAGCAGCAGCTTTAAATTAAGTCAATGCACAAACCAAAAGAGAAATTTCAGAAAACACATATAGTATCTACTTGAATAAACATTATTCCAGGTAACCCACTTGCCTGCTGAATCCTCATGTCATATGGTCCTACTGGTGTTTCCTGAATGGTTACAAGATCTGATACTGTAAATAATAACTGCTCTTCTTTGATTTAAAGGCCAACCAGAACTCAGGCACAGCTCCTGTGCAGAATCACCACTATGAATCCCACTCTCATTTCTGTATTTTCAAGGATTTAGGATCCAGCAACCAAAACCACATTCACCTTTTTTAAACCTCTTTCTGTTCTCCATTTCCCCACTCCTTTTTTTTGACAAATAAATGTTATTTATGATCAGTGGTATTTCTTGAACAGTGCCCAAGGTGTTGTCTTGGCACAAGCCACTTTCCCAGCCCTGTGGTGACACCACTGGCAATTTTCAAGTACAAAGATATTTTGGCATGACACAGCAGTAGAGAAGTTGAATTCATAGTTGGTAATAATGAAAAATAGTCGCCTGTCATAGATAAATCATCCTGGACAAGGAAAACATTATGAGCTCAAAGAATTAAAGAAAAGAAAACCAATTTGTGAACTACTTTATACCCTGAGAAGATGTTTTCAGTATAAAGACTCCTTGCCTAACTCGTAGCCCATAATCTAAACTAGAAAAAATTCCAAACAAGATGACTTTGTAAAGAGTCTGCCTGGAAGCAAAATTCAATTCACGAAAATTCAAATAAACCAACAAAATTATGCCAACAGCCTTATTATCAAAAGCAATCCAATCAAAGACAGAAAGGGAAAGAGAGGTAAACTCGTGCATATTAACCAGCAAATACGGAGCATTCAGGACCCTACTTTGGGCACTGAGTTCTGGACCTGTTCCCCAGTCAGCCCACCTGGCAGAGCACCTCATCTGTCTCACCTGGAATGGAACAGCTTCTAGCAGCACTAGGACTGACTGAAGTGCTACAACAAACTACCTCAGACACAGAAAAATCTAGAGAAGAGGCACCAGGATGCAATGCTATCTTTTAGGGCACATATTTATGTCAGCAAAGCAAAAGCTTGAAGCTTGCACATTATCTCCTGTTGCAACACATGAAAGGCTGGCTGGAAACATAACAACAAACATTCCTCCACTGAAGTACTTTCTGCTTCTCTCTGAGTCAGAGCTGCATGGAGTCCACAACAGTCTTGTTATAACATTTCAGGACATCCTTCATGCAGAAAGACTTGGATTCATGACATTGCAGTTCTGCTTGCCTGGAGAGGTTTCCTTGGAGCCACAAACAATCTCATCCCCAACCATGCTCCCTTTCCTTAAACACCTGAAATACCTGGAATCAGCTGCAGCTGTGGCTGAGCTGAATAGCAGCAATTTCCTGGGAGTGATTCACTGTTTCACACATTGAATTTTTGTTAAAACAAACCTTTTCTTAAATCAAACCCTTCTGTTTCTCAAAAAATGAAACAGTCCCTCAGTTATGGTAAAAAGCTATCAATTTTCTCAAAAAAAAACCCCAACTGAAAAACCCAAAAAAGCCCCAAGCCCATCAAACCCAAAGGAAAAGCAAATCCGTGTTCAAACACAGAAAGAAGAGAGGTATAATTCATCCTGTTCTATTATGTATGTGTGCACACATCCTATAAACTGTAAGATTCTTTTCCTCAAAACCATCTATCTCTCCTTTCCATTCCTACTATTTTTCAGTTGAAAACCTCTGATATTACTGTAAGTTTTCTTCTCCAAAGTGCTAACTAGTGAAGTCCATGTCTTTCCCTGGGCAACTTTGGGAGCTTGACCTCCTTATGCCTTCACCTTTGTGAGAAGGTTCTACAGTGTAGATAAAGGAGGAAGCAGTTGTGCCATGGCCTCCCAATTCATTTTGAGCTGTCTATCCATCAGAATAACTTTTATCTGAAGAAAGTTTAGTGAGTTCATACCTTCCCTTACAGGAACAAAATTTGTTTCAAGAAAAAAAGAAGACAAAAAGATCCCAAGGTTTATCTATTTGTTTATTATTATTGATCTGTAAAGAAGCTAAAAATGGGCTCATATCAGTAGCTTTGCCTCATTTAAAATCCCTTCTTCCTAGCTTAAGTGGTAACAACAACATAAGATCTCACATATGCTAGATCTTCCCAGCTCTTACCAGTTGTATCTTTTAATACCTTTAATCTAGGTATAAGTAAGGCTACATGTAAACAGAGTTTAAAATTCCAGCCATCCTCTACATCAGGTTTTCTATAGTTTAAACCATAAAAGTAGAAATCTACATGCATTTTCCATGTCAGTCAAAACCAGATTGGGATGACCTACTTGTAGCACAGAGCAGATTGGATGGAGTGATGTTAACCTCAGGACCTGAGTTTAGTTCAGGTACTGTGAGAACACAATCTGAGAAACCAGTCTAAATAGACATTTAATGATAAGAAAGGCAGACAAGTCTCAGAAAAATAAAAACTTAAAGAAACATTATTTTCATATTCATTTTAGTGTCAAAGCTAATAAATTTTCAGTTTCCAGCTCAACAGGACTGTTAGATATAGGTGTAAACCCACTTAAAAATATCTGTATAATCTTTCCACTACTTTAACTAATATGCTTTAACAGAATCAACCAACAGGTATGACAGGAAATTGCATGATCTACTTTTCATTGTACTAGTTTATTTCTTTAGTATAAACAATAATAGACCTGTGTTTGTAAAATATAACTTAAAGTAGTTTTTTTTTTAACTCTGAGCAGTACTATTTGTTTTTCTCCATCTATTGAAATGACTTGGAACAAATACATACTTCCACCTTCATGAAAAGGAAACAAATGATTATTTTATGTAATTATAGAGAGAGCACACTGAGAACCATATGATTGTCTTAGGCAATGATCTTTTTAAAAGATTACATCATTTGCAAATAATTTTCCATGATTCATCAGATAACTTGTTATTCAAACCTTTAACAGAAGAACTATCAGAATTATAAATAATTTAAGGGTAATTCTGTATTGAACATGTTTCACTCCACCTTGTATTACTGGTATAATCACATTTTTTGTCTAGAAACAATAATGCAGCCCTTCCTTGACAAAGCCAGTGAATCACACTGAGTTTTCAAATCAGCTTAAAGATGGGTAAAGCTAGAAGGAGAACTAAAGCTACATTCAGAACCTATAAAAACAGAGAATCACAGTAGTATTTCTATTCCTTGTGTTTCCCTTTGAGCAGCACACATCAGTCATGTACTCAAAACAGAAAGGAGGAGAATTTTAAATAACAAGGTTAATATGCAAGTCCAAATAACTGCATCATTCTTTTAACTATTTACCAGATTTTGACTGAATTGGGCTATATTTAAAGCTCAAACGTGAAGGAAAAAATACTATTCCTAGGGGGAACAGGGAACCCAATAACTTTCTTCTTCATGCTTAATAATCTTGTATGTGAGGGACCAATCTAATTTGTGGAAACGAATTGTACCTTAGGGATATGTTATTTCAACCCAAACTGAATATATTATTCATTCTAAAAAGTAGCAATAAAGATTATATAAGATGTAATTCATTATTTTTCTAAATGTTCCATGATTCCACTGGGAGGTGAGACTTAAATAGCTTACAGGAAGCCTACCTTAATTAGGTTGCTTTTCAAATCAAATATAATATAATTTTAACATAAAAATGTCACTCAAGGGAAGCATTCCATTTACAAGGATGATTAATGAAATTTAAAGGGGAAAAAAACTACCCAGATCCATGGGTAATAAAACATGTGAAGGAATGTGAGAGGGAATGATGCACAAGTAAATGGACGTGTACAAATACACAACTAGCTATGAGCTATATACAGATATCTGTCTCATATTCATGCATCCCTACACACTCTCAGAGAAAGGCAATTTGTTACCAGAGCAACCACGGTCAGTTGGCTTTTTTGTCCTCCATCAGAGTTGGTTTGCATTTTTTTTTAACTTATTTTACCTACTAGAAGCACAGAAGAATTTACAGTGTGAACATGTTTACTTAAGCTTAGTGCTTATATTTACATTTGGAAGAATGGCTTTTCCAGTGTTCTGATATAAAAGAAAAAAAAATAGAAAAAGAAAAAAAAGAAGAGAATTAAAATATTTTTTAGAGACTTACAAACAGTTCATTGTAAGACAGTGAAGTTATAATTGAGGCATTTCGCCTCAGTGGTGCTATTAAAATATTGATGTGTATGCCATAGCAATAGTCATTGCTTTTTCTGTGCTTCAGTTTCTCAGATCCCGGAATGCAGTAATTTCCATAAATATTGACTTTTAATGAGGGTTGTGGTCAATGATTTCATTTGTGGACTGCAATCCCACTGCCATTTAAACAGCAGCAATAAAAGCTGAAACTCATGTCCTTTAATTCTCGGTGTATCCCTTCCTAAAGACACTTAGTACTAAGTTTTATAAACCTTCAAATAGCCTTTAAATGAAGTGCTTGAATTCCCCTATTACCATGCACTCTCAGCACTCCAGGTGCCCAGTCACTGCTGGATTTTCTGCAATCAGACAGCAAAATTTGAAACTTCTGGCCTTCCCTTTTTTTTTACATCCCAGCTAACACTGTAGAAAACACACTCTAGGAAATCTTGGGCAGCCAAGGATTTATACACCCTAGGAAACCATGGTACTCACCTGGAAGATGATGGATGCAATCCACTTACAATTTCTTTTTCTTATCAGGCAAGAAACTCATTGAAATGAAGAGTATTTTGACCAAATGGTGAGGGAATAAATAGCTATGCTATTTTTTGACAGTAGTCTGGGCTAGGACCACTCACATCTTCTATATCAGAAACAGGCCCATCCTTCATCCTGTAAGTCTATACTTTAAACAAAACAGACTAATGCATTTAATTAATTACAGTCTGTTCACCGGAGACTCTTTTCCAGTAAATAAAAATCATATTATCTCTGGAGAAATTACATATATGAACTGGTTAGGGGCTGAAAACCGTAATTTTCTTCATAAATGTCAATAGGGATGAATTTTGTAATATGATTTCAAGTACAGATCAGATATTTTAGTATATAATGTTAAGATGTACTTCACTAGATTGTGAGAAAGTGATTATTAGTTTTAGGCTTGGTGAGAGACTACAATTTTTAATCAATTCTGGGTCAATCAATTTCTAGTTTGCTTAGAACAAACAACAGATGTTGTTTTGAGTCAAATGAAGCTTTGTTTTCAGCTATATATTTTAACCTTAAACCCTGTTATTTAGATTTAGCTAGCTTTCTCGATTAAATGTTATTTCAAAATAACATTTTACAAAAACCCCTTTGTGTATGTTTCTTTTCAAATTTTTAAATGTATTGCTGGAATTTTAGTTGCCTTTTCTGTATGGATAATCCAACATACTTGCCAAATACTCATAACTTTGTGTCAATCTACACAAATCTGCAGACCCAAATCACCCTGGACATTCCACCCCTCTGCAAACACCTGTTTTATACCCACTGAAGGTGAATCTCACTCTCTGTCAATGAAGAAGCAGGTCAATCTTTCTATATTCTCAAAAAAAAAAGAGATTCCAGTAGTAAGGGATTGTGAAACCTTGAGAGACTTGGGAATAACTCCCTTGTTGATGAATAAATAACAATCAGTTCCACTCAGCAATTTGTAAGGCAAACAGGTAGAGTGACAGGTTGTCATGTGCAAGCATCATGGACCCAAATACTGATTACATGCTTTATAGTATAATGCTCTCTGTGTATATTACTATGCAGATTTAAATAAATTACATCCTTTGTTACGATTAACATTTGATGTGCTTAATGATGTTTGACAGATGCCAATTTTTTTCTTTATTTTTTCTTCAGATTTCTTTTCTTGTGTCACATCTTCCCTGAAGTCTATTTAGCCTTCTCTAAGCTATTTCCTGGGCAGTCCTTTTCTATATTCTTAACATCAAAATGTTAAGAACTGTGGCAGTTTAAACCCATCCCAGTCATCTCAGAGTAACAGCCCCTGACCTCCTCCCACAGCAGGGCTTTCATCACATATGAATGATCCTTTGGATGTAAAGAGCTCTTGGAGACCACCATGAGCACCTTCACCATTTGGAACAACTCATAGGCATATTCATCAATCAGCTCTTCCTCTTGGGCACCAATTGACTTTATGACCTGAGAAGGAAAACCAGTTTTTGACTCCAAAACAGAGAGTTCTACAGAACCCACCTGACCTCTTGTGCTCATGTTCACATGAACCATTTGGCACTCAGCTATGGTCACCACAGTTTAGGTAAGTGGGCCTCACTGAGGACTAAGGAGAGGAAAATAAAACAGAATTTCTGGAAAAAATATTTTTCAAAGGAAAGGAGAGATTTCAGTTGTCGGTTTTCATTTCCGATGATTTTACAGCCTGCTCTTTGATTTTCTGTGCAAGAAACAGTCTGCCTGTCTTATCTGTAAAGGAAGATAAGGGCACATCACATCATCACGTTTTGAACCAACTCTTAGCCTTAGACTCTGCTCTAAGGTCTCATTATTCCCAGAGGATATAGATAGAAATGTCTGTCTTGGGTACAATATTTTTTTCCTTCAAATTATATGACAAGTCTTTAAGACAAGTTATTTGTCCATAATGCTACAATATGTCTAGAAATGGTATCCATCATGACTGAGGAAAAATCATTCATTTTCAAACCTGTCAGTCTGAGCAGACAAATTAGGTAGACATCTCAGCATGGCAAAAGAGGGGCAGCTCATCCTCCATTCAAGTTTAGCACCACTGAAGGACCTCTGCCATCCAGTAAGTTAGTTCTTCCTTCCTGGCAGTTACTTTTACTTTTTTCACAGGAAGTTCCTGCTTAGAGTCGGGAGTACAGCTATTTTAACTTTGATAGCAGGAGGGTGCTGAAAAGAAATAGGGAAGTTCAAGTGCATACTCAACCTGTACCTCTGCTGTGCATGAAAACTACTGGACAGTTACACACTCACAGTTTACCCATCGTTTGTGGTATCCCAGGGGAAAGGAGGCTGTGAATGGATAGTGCAAACATTCAGAAGAGAGGTTAAGGGATTAGTATTAGAGAGGTGCAGCAAAATCATCATGCTTTGAAAGCATGGGGATTTGCCATATAATGGGATGATGGTGCTACTTATGGCACTGAAGTTTGATATCATACTCCAACTGCTCCCAGAAATGACAGAACTGCCAGGAAACAAACTATGATACTAAAACTAACAGTAATCCCTTCTGAAATACAGATTTTTATATGCATCCTTATAGCAGATTACATAATTTTTTTTAAAATATTCTAAAATAAAATGCTAGAAAATTTTCCAGTTTTTAATGAGGAACCTGGTGGCACAAGTTAGTCAGAAAATAGGAATTGTGTAAACATCAGTTAATGGGTAACTCTTTCTCCTCTCCATCCCCAAACATGCATAACTTTGTGTATCAAAAGAGAAAATTAATCTTGGGAATAATAGACATCTTTCCCTTCTAAGATGTTTGTTTGTTTCTATAGATGACTCAGATCATGCCTAGCACGGGATCTGAACATTAAACTTCTGCAACCCTCTTTAATTCCACTTGGAAATCTGTGCCAAAGAATTCCAAACCAAGACGTGCCAAGGAGTGAATGCTGCATGTGCTATAGAATTATATCTCATAATGAACTCCTTCTTGTAATCATGGTATTCTTAAGCATTCATTTGCAGATCATTCCATATATAATGAAAGACAGGAAGCAAATATCCAAGTCCTTAATCCCAACTGTCCATGGTTTAGACTCCCTCTTTGCTGCAATTTGTCACCCAGTTCCTCAAGACGACAGTTCTGGCAGGGGAATTTCCTATTAATGATAGATTGTTTCCACAGGATGAATATCTTATAGTAAAACCTCAAAGAATGAAAAGTGTTAGGCAAACCTGAGGGTTAGATCTTCCACATTATAGCAGCAGACACATCACTCTTCATGCCTCACTTATTATGGGGATGAAATATTTCCCACTGAAAGGTGGACTGCAACTCATAAATGTCACTTTGTTAATCTAGTTTATCCTTACAGTAGTGGACATTACAAAAACCCCAACAAAGCAAAAACCACAAAAAGAAGGCTTGAATTAAAGCATTTTTATCACACAATACCATGTACATGAAAACAAATTGCATGTGTAATTGTATTTTGATCATGTTCTTATTATCTATTATAAATCTTGTGTCTGAGTATAGATATTATACAATTACTTTCAACATTTGGCATAATTGTTTTGATCTTAACTGTTATTCATTCTATGAGAAAAATACAGTGGATAATACAAAGGAAACATTTATGAGTAATGATGCTGCTCAACGAAGCCATTTTCATTTTCCCATTTAATAACTACAGAGCCCCTGTAATGGTTATGTTCTCTGTGTGGCCCAAATTATGTGGCAATTCCTAATATAATGATACATCTATGGTAACTCTGCAATGCCTGAAAAGCAAATCAGATAATCTAAATAAATAAAATCAAACTGTGTATCACCTGTCTGTAGCCAAATGTCAAGTTAGCATTATTTCAAATAGAAAAAAAAGATACATTATTAGGACTTTATATCACAGTAGGTGGCATCCAATTCACCTGGTTTTAGCCACCAGAAGGTAAGGAGTGGAGTACAATTCTAAAATATCCATTTATTGCATACCAATTATCAGAAGACAATTAAATCCTTCCCAAAGCATGTAGGCTGTATCCACCCTGATATCCAATACCTCCCTGAGGGCAGGAAATTTCTTGATCCAGGTGTGGTGAACACTACCACACACCGAAGAAGTAAAGAATAACACAAAAAATTGGAAAACCAAGAGCTTAAGGAGCTTTGGACATTTATCACATCAAAGAAAAGGCTGAAGAAAGCATTTTTCCAACCCTGAGCAGGATGGAAAAATGTTTTATACAAGATGAGCAGTAATTCTAATATCTCCCTACAGCACCCATAGTTTACCTTCCTATCTTCATTTGGGATAAAAACAAGGTTTCAGAGAGGAGAAAAGAATCTATGAAGTCATGGTAAAGCAATATTCCTACAGAAGGTGAAATAAGTATTAATTTCTGATTGGTCAGGTGACTAAATGAGACTACTAAATATTATGTTTTTGCGAAAGTAAGTGCAATTAGAGTATTTAATGCAAAAAAAAAAGCGGCATGAAATGCCCCAGGAAGATGCAAAGATTCAGGATGATTCCTCAGTACACACAGGTTGAAGATTCCTTCTGAAAAGCTGAATTAAATCATGCACATCTCAGAAAGCTGTTCCAACTCACATCAAACATTTGGAAGGGTAAGAAGTTGTATCTTTGCATCATCTGTCAGACTGTTGGGAAATGCTGTCCTAATTAGGCAAGGAATGTCTCCAACCTCAGTTAACAGTCTTTGGATAGAAGGAGCATCATGCCTTGCACGACTCGAGTGCACCCGTCCATAAGCACTTCCAAAGAGAGAGAAAGCATTTTCACAAATTCCTCTTGGATAAGGCTCTTTGCAAGGTAAAACTTGATATTCCAAATTCTGGATATATTTGGGGAGTTTCCTTTATTCCCACTTGATTATTTTTATATTCCTCTTGAACTGTGGTGCTTTTAGGACAGCCAGGAAAAACAGTGAAATATTACATACATTTTCAATATTTTTTTTTTTTAGATTGTTCATTCCTGGGATGTATTTCTCCAGTTAATGCTGAAGTGAATTTCAAATATATATTCATAACGAGCATTAAACCCCTTTTTAATTTACTGTATTTCTGCACAAGAACTCCAACTTTGCAAGCACACTGTGTGGTCTCCGTTTTGAAATGCATATCATTATGCATATCAGTATTCAATTGTGACCATTTAATTAAGTGCTCCAGGTCATTCTCAAGACCACATGTACTGGAAGAGAGGAGGAAGATTAATGGAGTGGTAACTTCTGCCCTGAGGAAGGATGGGTTGACACAGTGAATATGCTGCACTTGCATGGTTGCTATTGAGCAGCCTCTTCACTCAGGTCATCAATTGAACCCAGCCCTTGCTCTCTGTCAGGGTCCCATCATTCTCATCATTTCTTACCACAAAAATAGTGTGTCATTAGCAAACTTCACATATTCCCTATATGTCTCCAGCAAATATTAATTACTCAGTAACAGGCCAGTACTTTCTTTTCTACTCATTAGCAACTTAAAATTGTTTTCTATTAGGGAGTCACTTTTCATTTAATCCTGCAAAATACCCTGTTATGCCATTTAATGAGAGATTGCAATCACAAAAAAGCTGGAAAAATCCAGACATCATAATACTGACTGACTGTTCTGACCAGGTCTGCAGACCTATCAGAATGGAACAAGACAGAGAATTTGGAAAGAGAAATTCCACAAAACCAGACAAGTAATATAAGAATCTAAATTGTAATAATTAGCTGTCTTTAAAGTCCCAACTCAATTGTTCCTTTATTTTACTCAGAATCAATATCAATCTATTTAATGTATAACTCCCAAGTCATGATTTCTAACTTCACAACTTACTCACTTATTACTGGGGCAATTTCATAACCTCAATCTTTTGTGCAGCCCTTGTTTTCTTGTTAATATTGATGTCAGTTATGGTTCAGGACAACAGCTAGTTCTCTTATGCCTCCAGAACTTATGTCACCTAGGCTAGAGGATTGTATACTGCATTTTCGGTAAATGTTTCTTCTTATCATCCCCAGCTAGAGCTGACAACCTTTCCATTTCACCAGGGCTGGAAAGAGCTTGATTTCAAATCCTGACATAACTATTATTTCTTACCCTGGTATTATAAAGCTATTTTTAACCCAAAGACTATTTATTTTGAAAACTCTTCCTTTTTCCTTTATTCACTATTGATATTCCCGTTCTATTTTCACTTCCTTTCAGTAATTGCATGAGCCTTTTAAATAGTAACTTGTATTTACTACCTGTTTCCTGTTTTTATATCCCCTATCCTGTTTTATTGCTGCTCTCCTGTCTCCTTTTCACCTAGATGACTGCTTTGCACACTACAGCTTTATTCGGAGAACAATATAGGGAATAAAACATCTGTGTTAAATTTCATTATTTCCAATCTATGACATTTACAAAATAGTTAGTATTATACACCTTCATACCTACCGAAGCAAACATTCCTACTGCTTTCAGCAATCAGGATTCCTGCTACTTTTGTTGATTAAGTTAATGCAGCCCTCAGTGGCTTGGCAGGCACCAAATCAATACAAGTTTGCCCACCATGCCCACTTTGGGGGCAGACTCAGCCTCTTCCACAAGGGTGAAATGATATGATACCACATATGGTTCCATAGCTGCAGGACTTGCTTTGTAGTATCCATGGATTTGCTTAATCCTGCTGTAGCTACTTGCTTAAGTATGGGTCTGCAAATCATTCTTGACTTTGGTTTTTAATGTAATTCCTTAAAAATAGCTTACTTAATAAAGTAACAGAGATTAAACATACAGGAAAGAGTGATTTTATGGAAAAAATGAATGCTTCTCGTATAAGCGACAAGCCAGTATGCTGCAAAAATAAGACTAAAGATAAGAATACTAGGGAAGAAAAAAAAGATATTTTGCCCGTGGTGAACCAGCCTCTTAAAATGAAAAATCACTGGGAGGGATCTGTACATTAATCTGCTTTCTATTCCCATCTGTGTGAGATGTAGCTATGTATGAGTGGAAGGGAAGGCTGCAAGAGCATTCCAGCACTCTGAGTTCCTCAGCTCCCTTTCCTCCCTTTTTCAGCTACAATTTCTAGCAAAGGTTCATGTTCTCAGCCCATGCTCCTTCCTGGTCCTTGTTCACCTGTTTTTAAGAGGTGCTGGAGAGAATAAATGGACAGCAGAACAGCACCGAGGGCAGGACTGGAGTGAGCAGCCAAGATCCTTGAGGGAAGAGAAGCTTCACGATTGTTAAATTGTTTTTCTCTGTACAAGAGAAGCGATAAGACTTGGTTTTATCTGAATGCTCCCTGGACCAATTGTTTTTCCTTTCACTGTCCTTACAATACCTCTACACAACTCTGAAGTCAGATACTTAAAGTCTTAGCAACTTTCTGCCATTTAACACATGAATGGCTTTGGGGAGGCTACAAAAGGAAATTAAGGGCAAAATTTATCCTTCACTGTTTTGCTGTGTGGTTACCACGAGATTTATGGTGCATTAACCTTTCATAAATCCAAGGTTTAATTATATACAATTACCAGCAACTTGCTAACCAAGTTTACATGTTCTGTATGGTATTGACAAACTCCTCCATGGAACTGAAAAAATCCCCAAACAGTATTTACATATAAATAGATTGGAATTTCTTTAATGCAGGCATCGTGGTTTCGTTGATATTTAACTGCAAAACTTTGTACCAGATGTTAAAACATCTTCATCAATAATGATCAACCAAATAAAGGAAGATAAGTTGTGCATGACAATATCAATTTTACACACATCTATCTTCTCCTTTACTCTGTTTAAAAGGGATTCACAAGCCCTGGAATTTATTTTCCTTGGGAAGAGAGTAAAAAAGATGCAATAAGGAAGTCAGCATGTGGAATATCTAGTGTAGGATTCCCATACTGCTTAAATACTCTGCAATTCAGTCCTTTACAAATCAGAGTATCAGTCATTTCTAATTCATGTTTGGGTTTGATCTGAATGCATTTTATGTTCTTCCAATACTTAATGTTTATAAGCTTTACCAAAGTCACTTTTGGAAGCATTTGAATTTGAACACAAGGTCTCTTAATAATAATTATCTAATACAACATATGAATTTTGGATATTAATATGATGCTACTCGATATTTTAGTTGCCTTTTTACTTTAGAAGTCATTTAAGTATGATATAAGTTTTGAAATAAATTAATCATACAGTCATGCTTAGGTAACAACTTCTTATATATAAGAAGGCAAGAAGAATCTGCTCTTCACAGATTAGCTGGCTGAGAGTTAATTGTGCTCCAGTGACTGCTGTGCCAACACAGCAATATCCAAACTCATTTTAACCCTTCCACTTACTGGTAAAATTATGTACAACAGCTTAAACTCAGGAAAGGCTCTTCCACTCTGAGCAATGAAAAATATTATAACCTGGATCTAATATTTCTGTTGGGGTTTGGGGGTTTTTGGGGGGTTTGTGTGTATGTGTGTACAGATTTAGAAATCAGAGAAATATTCTGAATATTCTGAAAATTCTTAATAATAATGTTTTTAACTTTTAACTTAGAGCTTAACTTAGAGGTTGCAGACTTTGAGGCACTTTCTTTTCTAGGTCACAATGACTTTTGAAACAAATCAAGAAATGGAGGCAAAAAATGGTTTTGAGCAATCTTTTGGCTGTCAGCTGAAGGACAGAGTGGATTAAAATGGCTGTTGAGTATTTGTCATTTTCTACTGAATATTAACTCCTTGTACTCCCATAAGTCTGTTTCATAGAGTCAGACAGTGGTTCAAGTTGGAAGGGACCTTAGAGATCATGTAGTTCCAACCCTTCTGCTATGACAGGGACATCATTTTCCTTTTTGTTTTGTGAGATTTTTTTTCCATTTTTTGCTTCATCTTTCTCCACTGTTTGCTTGGCCAGTCAATATATGAAAGGCCTGAAAGCTGACTTGTTTTTCCAGACTTTTCGACAGAGCTGCTCTCTTTAAAGCTTTTCAGAAGGAGGCTGTGATGGATGGAGACTTGAGTAAAAGCCAAAAGGCATTTAGAAGGAAATGGTCTATGGAAAGAGAGTGCCCAGGCCTGGGGTAATTGAAAGAATAAGGTGGCTTTGACAACCACAAGGGAAGCAAAAGGGAGAAAACTCAAAAAGCACTAAAGTGAATCCTTAAGCAGTGGGTTTCTGTTGTTATTTTCCATTTTTCCTGAAAAACTGGACTGGCAGAAAGTAGCCAGGGGGTTCTGCCAGGCTAAAAGTTAAGAAATGAACCTCTGATCTTTACTCAGAGTTTCTATCCTTCACAGTAAATTAATTCCAGCTGCTCAAAACCTGGATCAGACTTATTTGAACCTCTCACTGTGTGCTCTGCCTATGCCAACTCCCCTATTTCAGTGGCTGTCTCAGAACATCTGATAGTTTACACTAAGAGCATATTGGTCAAACCAAAAGGCTTGCAGGATTTGATTAAACTACCTATTGACATGAAGTCTAACAAAAATTAAATAACACATCATATGAAATTCAGCAAGTGTATGTGAACAGATCTATAACACTCAAGGCACCTCACAAAACTATTTGAAATACTTGCTAAAACAAGGTGACAGACACATTTAATGGAACAACAAAAATATATCTCTATTTACCATTGTTGTATTTCTTTCTTGCAAATATATAACCTTTGTACCTTCCTTGCCTATTCAATTTGTATTTTCTAAAAGTATAGTGAACATGAAATAACATTAAAATGTTATTCATGATTATAAAAAACCATAACCACCACTCACTAGGAAATTGTACTTCCCTACACTCAATCTAGCTGCAGAATTACTTATTTTATTTATTTTTTTAATATTGCTCATATCCCTGAACTATTTCAAGACAGGAAAACTTGTGTTTTAGAAAGAAATCACTATTTAGCAAGAAAATGTTCCATACCAGTCTCCATGGAGCTGTAGGAGACATTAGATGTTCTTTGCTTCCCCTGACTAAAGTGCCTAAGTTAGAAGGCTGGTCACACACTGTATACCTCAAAGTAGGAGGTGGGTGTTCTCTGGAGGAGTCCAATGCAAAGCACCTCAGTTAAATTCTCCCCCTGAATTGCCCTCTGGAGAAATCTTGTCATGAATTTCATTGGAGGCTTAAGGAGATTAGTTTCTGGTTTAGGCACCCCAAGCTCTTGAATTTAGATGGTGCAACTCTCTCTTTATGTACCAAATAGGCTGAACTAAACACATTGAGCCACACTTCCTTTTCATCTACAAATATGGACTTAATGAGCTGTAATAAATTCCCAGTATTCAAATTAAATTAAGTCACTATTAATTTGTTCATGAAATGGCATTCCATGTTTGGATTAAAAAGGAAATAGAAGTGAAAGTGGCATTTCCCATTTCTTTAAACTGTTATCTTCATTGCTGAGGCTGGCAAGAGTGTGGGAAGCATTTTGACTATTGAAATCCTTGCTATTTTCCCATATGGATTGCCAGCAGTAGTTACAGCAATCCTAGTTGCATTTAACCAAACTTACTTGTTAAAAGGAATAAGGGCATTTACCCCCTGGAAAGAATATGTAAATGAGTAAGCAATAAATCAGGAAGACACACATGAAGCACATCACACTGCACCTCACCTTGGCCAGGTGACAGAGCAAATATTGAGCTGCACTGGGGTTGAGTGACTTTTGTTCACAACAGTATCAACAACACACAGCTCTGTTTCCCTCACTCACTGCCTGTCAGCCCCCTCTGAAATTTGCTGTGTTTCAGGTGCTGTCTCTGGTTTCCTTGACATGAGTCAATGATTTGTGTCCCATTCAATTTAGCTCATGTGAAAATACTCATAGCTCCTCGCCATATGTCAGGGGATGATAATTGCATTGATCCACCTTGCAGTGGGCTCAGTGAGGGCACCGTTCGGATAACTGAGCAACCAGAGCATGTTGTTTGGTAGAATTAGTAAATTTGACTGTTTGACTGGTTTGATTCCAATCAGCCTTGACAGAGAGATGCATAAAATAGAGAGTGCTAAATGTGCCAATAAGGAAATGACTTTTCAGATTATGTTGCTAGTAGAGATATTGATGGCTTTGTGAGTTGAATATAACACTTTGCTACATGCTATTTCCTATTGAACAGGTGAATGTATTCTGATAAAATAAAGAACATATTTCATTTGTCATCTCTAGACTATTTAAAAAACAAGTATCATTTTAAAGAGCAGCATAATTATTTCTGAGAAAAATTTTCACTCTTCTCCTTGAATGCTCTCATCAGGAAAGAACTGTGAGTGAGAAAACCTATCCTCATGACAATGGACATTCAAAAACAAAATTTATAAAACAGGCTAAACACAAAGTTGCTGGAAATATAACCAAGGTAACATCATTTTGTGGTTTAAGAGTCCTGCTAGGTGATCCTGCATCAGAGCCCAGTGGCATTTTGTCAAAGAATTAATTTTTGAGATATTTTAGCTATCTACTTCTCTAATTGCCTGAAAAGCTTTATTCAAAAGCCTCGAATATCCAAACATAAAGATTCCAGCAAGTGATTAAACTGTCAGTGTTCAGTCCCTCATTTCTCATATAAGGGTACTTCCACTTAAGATGCCTAAAGTGACAACTTTTCATGATTCTCATGTCTCTCCTGTTGCTTTTCTAATACTCCTCTCAAGCAGAGTACCTCTAAGGCTGGGAAAGACTAGGTGCAAAATGAGAGATTAACAGCTTCATTTTAAAGCTGTCTCTGAGCACCCAGAGCTCTGAAGAAGTGCAGATGTTCAGCACCTGTTAAAGAACACTGCCAGGAGGATCATGTTTATGCTGCGACTTGCAGCATGCCAAGCATCCATCAGCATTTGTAGGACTTCTGTAGGTGTTTCAGTCCCTCGTGCTTACTTCCCCAAGTTTGGAGCAAAACTCAGCATTTTGCATACTAAGTGTTGCAAGAATCAAGTACCAGCATTAATCTCATTGCTGTTTAGCCAAACTTTGCTTTGCTGAGCACGGATACAGGGAAATTGCATCAATAGTTTTAATGGGGTGGTTTTGAAAGAAAAATCCTATTTAAAGTCAGAGGAGGTACAGGTTTGAAAGAGAGGCTCATAATCACCTAAATTTGTAAATTAGAATTGAAAACCAGACACTTGAGACTCTTCCACACCCACTTGTAAACACATTTAAAATCAACTAATGCTTAAAATCTAATTTTTTGCTCCAACAAAAAATCACATATTACTCCGTAGGCAGAAAAGGAAATAAAAAAACATGTTTAAAATCACTTAAGGATATTTTAACTGCTCTAGTAAGGTTTTTGTTTGATATACTTATTTCACTTTTTAAAGTTCATATAATGTGACTAGAGGAAAAAATGAGTGTTCTTATATAGTTCAGTGGTGAATGTGCCATACACTCTCATGTTGCCTGCACTCAGATGAGTGAGATTCCAGGACTGCAAGAATACCAGGAATATTGTTTTGTTGCATTTGTCAATGGAGAGGTATTTTCAGTAAAAATTGTATATGTGAAAGCAATAAAGAACTAGATGTGAATCCTGACTGATGGAAAGCATGGTCAGGAATTAATACACTAAGAGCAGTTGACTGCTATCCCCATCTTTGGGTAAAAACCCAACAGTGGGTGTATCAGCACGTATTCATTGGCAGGAAATTAAATTTCTAAGGGAAGAAAATTAGGATAACCGTAAATCCTATGGTGTGTTAATTCACCAGCACAGCAGGATGAGCTTAAATAGCAAGTAGTGGGCACATGTTGAATCAGTGAAGCCTGGATAAAGAGGTTCAGTATTTGCTGACCTCCAGGTGATATGTGCAAGTTTTTCCTGAAAATCCAGGCAAATTTTCAGGTGGAGTCCGATTTAACATTAACTGAAATGAGAAGGAGAAAATTAAGTTTTGAGAGATATCCCCAATATGCAATCAAAAATTACAAATCTTAAATAATTACTGGTGAATCAGACCCCTACTTTTGGCTGCTATTATAATTAGCTGCATGCAAAATTAGTATTAGAAAATTATTGTGGATCAAGCGAAAATGTGTGTCTACCAAGAAAGCTTAGTTTACCTATAGATTTCAGATTATATGTGGAGACCTTTAAAAGAGCTGGGAACTGTGTTTTAAAAATCCAAAGCTTCTACTGAAATTTTATCTCCTATTCGTGCAGAACAGCAAAAATACCACCCTCCTTCCAACTATATTTTTAGTCCTGTTTTCCTACTTTTTTTTTAAAAAAAATTTCTTTAAACAGTATGCTACAGAAAGGATACCAGATGGAAATATCTTTTTTAAAAGCTTAATTTTTATCTAATAAGAAAGAGAATTTGGAATCTAAAATAGCAACAGAAGAAAGACCAAAAAAATTATGGGAAGAAGAAAGAAAATAAAAGAGTGTGGCTGGTTGTGAAGACATAGTAGTGAGTTTACCTAAATTAACCTGCAATTAGATATTCTGCCGATGCCTCTCAGATATCTTTCAAAAAGGTTTGTGTTATGAATAATTCTGATGGTAAAGCACAACATACCAATTTATTTCTTTCTTTGGTTCACTTTTTAAATGGTAGAGGTACACGTTTTGTTGTAGGATTGATTATTGGGTTGAATTCAGTAATTAAAAACATACTTGAGGATTACAATAAAATTAAGGTACTTAAGATTCATTTAATTCATCATGTTGCTCCTCTCATAAAGTCACAGTCATTGCTGGGTGATGACCAAGCCTCAGAAAATTCTAACAAGGCTGGACTCAGGGTAACATTTGACTATTGGCTGTGTTGGGTGATTTCAGCCATGTCATACATTCATAGTATTCAATGCTTGGAATGTATATTTGGGTTCCAAATCGACTCTTTAGACTTAGAGTGCTTGAATAATCATGCACAGGCATGCAGTGAGTGCTTACTTTGCTTGTTGAGTGACTGTTTGGCATAAAACACTGTCCTGTCCAAGTGGTTTCTAGAGAACTGCCTGCAATACAGAGCAGTCAGTTAAGAGCTTTGAACACAGCTCCTGAAATAGCCAGCATAATCACACCCACCAACAAAAGGCAGCCTTCTCTTTCACCAAACAGATGAGACAAAGTGAGCCTTAATCTATCAGACTAAGAAGAGAAATAAGATCAAGAAATCCTTATGTTCCATCTATTCTGGTTTTTCCTTGCATCTTTATCCACATCATTTGACCTTGGTGCAATAATTTTCCCTCTCTAATATATTCCTTCTATTACCAGTCTATTCATCAGGCACAATTTATGGCTTCAGCTGCTCCCATAAAAAAGTTTTAACTACTTAATCTTCTATTATGAGAGAAAAGGGAAAAAATACAATGTGGGATGACTGACCAGCTGATAAAAATGCATGTGGCTCGCAGTGCTTAGCGGGTCCTGTTGTACCATAACCATTTCTGCTTCCAAATAGCAAATCCTTCCCAGGAGACAAACACACATGAACAGAAGCTTGACTCCATTAAGTTGTCTTTCTAAATAAAAATAGTTTCTGTCTTTAGATGCCTGGAAAAAAAATTTGATAGTTTCTGCAAGCAGAAAATCTGTGATCTTTACACAGAAATGATGTCAGATAATATTGTATAGCTTTTTTTTTTTAATATGGAACTTGGAATATTTAAGCATTAGAGTCTAAAATATTTGTATATATGTATATCTCTCAAGCAAGAAGAGAGTTATCTATGGATACTCTCAAGCACTAAGACTCCTGTACCAATATCATGGCTGGTTTAAAAGTTTTGATTGACCACTAAGAATATCCATCAATGTCAGTCTTGAAACTTAAAGACCTCTTATTTATCGCCTATAACTAAATGCCTCCACTATTCTTTCATAAGAAAGATCTGTACATCAATACACAGAACAGCTTCAAGGCACTGATTGAATGTGTTCATGTGTAGATATTTGTAAAGGAAAACACTGTCTGCAGTGAAAAAAGTTCATACCAAAAACAGTCCCAGATGCTCAACAAAGAGTACTTGGCCGAAATACCAAGAATTTGTAAAGGAGCCTAAATTTAGAAAAATGTGACACCAGCAGTCAACTATGTTACCCAGCAAACCACAGTGAGACACCACAGACTACACCAGCTTGGAGGCCATGCACTTCTGCTGCGCCTGCAGCATCTTCTCCAATGTCTGGAATAGAAACATAGAAAACATTTCCATCATTAGTCTTGGTGTCCTCTCCAAATAACCTTTAGAGTGTTAGTTTTCAGTGAAGCAGGTCTTTCTCAGTGTTGTACTTGAGGTAGCACACATAAAATCGTGATACTCTGTGCAAATGCCCCATATACAATAAATACAATGGGTATCACCAGGACCTTCTCTCGTCATTCTGTTCTCAGCTCTCACTGCTTTCCTGAAAACAAAGCCAGGTGGGTAAGAACGGTGGGAACAAATTGCTTCTATAGTCATCACTTGACGAAGGAACCAAGAATGTTTTGTTTTTCTGGGAACACTCTTGAGTTTTGGCTAGTGTATTCTTGTGACTGTTTTTACTTTTTGTTTATTTATTTTTTTAGATGAAAAAAATGGTATTTTTAAAAGTCTTCATTCCAAGTGGGACACTGGTATGGTAAGAATTTGAGCTGTGCTTTCTGTAGTCTTTGCTTATACTTTACTTAGAGAGTAATTTGGATTCCAAGTTACAGGAAAGTATGAATTGCCATGACACTTTGGTTCATATTATGCTTTGAGGATCGAGCTGTGATAATCTGGGGAGCTTGTATGTAATTTATGAGCTCCAGCTTTAATATGAACTCCACATTTAATAACCATCTACAGCTTTATGTCTTTCCTGCAATGTTACTGTGTTGCTGTTCATACAAGTGACTGTGGGATGAACTGGAGTCTCTCCACCTATTAAAGGCAGTCAGCCAGAGCCAGAGCACAATTGTTCTTGCCTGGGAACAGAAATAATTTTAAAGTATAGGATCCTTATTGAGACTTCTCTAGTGAGTTTTGTTTTGTTTGGTTTTTTCCCCCCTGTTTGATAATGTCTGAATCTTCCATTCCTTTCTAAAAGGGAAAGAATGGGACTGATCCTACTCAGTACACTTTGTTGACAGTAAGAGCTTCAGAATGGGGAATACATTGAATCCACTGTGCTTAAGTTCCCAAGGGTAAGACTGAAGAGTACATCCTTGGGATAAGGCAGCTCCCTATTTCCTGTGTAGAAATTGCTGCTCTGAGTTTTGTGATGTTTCCATGCACTGACAGAAACTAAACCGGGTTTGGATTCTGCTCTGGAAACCAAGCAACAAAAATGAGGAGCTACAAGTCTGGCAGCAATCCAGGACTCTTGCTGATATCAATAAACTTCAAGAATAAAAACTGGACATATTATAAACTTTTCCACCCAGAGTCAAGGGATAACAAGGAGGAAGCAGATAGCAAAGAGCGTTGGTCTCTTTGTTTGCTTTAGATCACTTCATTTCTTATGTAGTCTAAAATAGTTACTTTGGATCTTAAGTATATATCCTCAGTTTTAGCCATCAGCTATTGCTGAAACAGTGAATTACAAATGGCACAGAAAATGGGTGTGTTTGGCATTTGGATGGGCTGTAGTGCTGACATTGGTCCCTGAATATCGGCAATTCATCTGTAGGGAGGGTGATTCTAGAATCATCACCCAAAATATGCTTAACACACACATTCAAAGAAATCCAGTGAGGGAAACATAACAGCAGTCTGAGAAAGTAATTGGACAACAATGGGGAAATATGTTTTTATCTTTGTGTTGATGTCTCTTTGAGTTTTCTTTCACTCATCTAAGTATTCAGTGATTCTTGAGTCACAACTAAGCTATTACCAAACCATATTTCTTTAAAATATTTTCTAAAGCTATAGCAGAATCTCTTCAGTTGCAGTTCACTTCTGTTGAATCCAGATTATTTGGGGCACTTTCACATGGTAAAAAGCCTCTATATTTTAAACTGTTTCACTGATGATTTCATTCAGATTGGAACATAAGAAATTCAGGATTGAAAAAAAGAAAAAGCTAATCAGAAAAATTGTAAAAAGAAGGGTAAACCAGATTGTCCTTTATCTTACTCCAATTTGCTCTGCTGAAGTCAAAGAAATGCGAGCAGTGTAATGAAATGATGAATCAGACCTACTGCCTTTCTCCATTGCAAATTTAATGTTACGGAAAATGATATTAAAGTATAATATCCATACTTTAAGGCTTACCAGAAAATGACTCATGATAAACAGAGTGCGTTTTTAGAAATGGCATTAAAAAATAAATTTAACTTCTCTCTCAGGCTCATTCAATATTTCAGGGTATAATTTAAGTACACATCCTTCATTGTGCTCAATAATTCTTCCTTGGGAGTGGGAATTCAGAACTTTAATAGTAACTTCCACATTCACACATAAAATTCCAAACAAAACTTGAAGATAAACTGAACTTTTCTGAACGCAGAAGTAAGGTAAGATAAGGAAAGGCATGTTTCTCATTCCCCAAATGCCTTTGAGTTAAGCAATTTAAGTGACATGAAGGATAGTTTAGCCTTTAAAAACTGCATTTAAATGTCCATTTACCTCCATATCGAAAACATTTTTATTGACCTGAACCTGTGCAAGTTCTTTCAGATAATTTACCAAATAAAATAAATAAATAAACATGAGATTTGCAAAGAATGTAACAGGAGGACTGACTAATTGCCAGACAGTAGCTTGCCTCTACCAAGTCTAGCAGCAATGAGGAGAAATCCATTTGTCTTAAAAAAATCCACTGAACTCTCCCAAAAACAAGACCAAAAAACCCCTAAAACACCTGAAAACTGCACAGTTAAGTGTGTTTGAGGATGACATGTTCTGTTTTATGGTGAGATATGCTCTTTTATGAAACTCAGTTAAATTAAGTAATAAAATTTCTGCTTTCCCTACCCACCATATCAAGGATCTTACTTTGTACTTCCAGCCCTGAGAATATCTATCGCCAAGACTTAGAGAGTTCAGTGTTATTGTTAAGCCTCTATCATGATTTAAAAGGAAAAGACTTAAGTAAAACTTTTTGGGATACCTCAACAGGAAAAAAAAAATACACTGAAATCAAAACACATTAAATTAATGCCAGCCAAAAAGTAGTAACAGTTTTCTTTCTACCATCACTAATGTCTGTTTCAGAAATATTTAAGCTTTTTTTTCTTCCCTTCTTTTCTCTTAAAGGCCAAGTTTATTAATCTTGAAAATCAAAAGCTCTTCAACACTACATGATCAGAGCTCAATTGGTACATTCAGGTAAAGTGATGGAGCAGTGGGGATGAAAATCAGTGTAAAAAGTTGCAGAGGTCTCTTCATCACCCCACTATCAAAAGCCACTGTCCCATGTAATGTGCTGAAGAAGCACCTGCAGCTAAAAGGAATTTCTCTTAAGGTCACATCCCACCCCAGGGCAGGAATGTGGGGAAACTCCACCCTGCCAGCACAGACCCCACTCAGGTGTGAGCTGATACAAGTATCACTGCAGGTTGGCTCTTCTGCTTGTGCTTCTTTCCTCACCACAACCCCAGGCCATCTAAGGAACTGAAATCTGAATGCTGCACTGGTAATGGAACTGTTTCCACACATGAACCACACAGATTTTATAAAACAAGCTCACAGCAAGGAATTTCCATGACAACATACTGCAGTGAGTAAACTCATACTTGGAACCATTTCTTATGTTCGTTCTTAAAATATAAAAGTGTCTCTAGACTATACTGGTCTAACTGCAATCATTAGTGGCCCGAGATACATTGTTAGAAACGTGTGAATTGAACATAGAGAGCTACCTCCAAGTGCAACAGCTTCAGTACTTTGCAGTTACTCTTAACTTCGATGTTTAAACATCTTCCCTTTCACTGGAGATGCAGTGCTGGCTGCTCCAGCAAGCAATGCCACCTGCAGCTTAGCTCTGTTCTGTAGCACTGGCAGGTATCTGGCTGAACCAACAGAGGTCCTGCCTCTGCTTCCCTCAATCTCCACACAATTCCTCTTTTCATTTCTCTAAGCATTCCACATGTCTCCTATAAAGAGAGAACACATCGCTCCTGGACTCAGGGGTGAGGTAATAAGGCATAACTCACCCCTGAACAGTAAAACTTGGTTTCCTTTTGTGTTTCTCTCTCCTGCCAATCCTGTGCTGGCTCAATGCCACAAAAGGGAAGGCACAAGGAGCAAGTGTTGCCACAGATTGCATCCATTCTGTGGGGCAGGAATGTAACAGCAGCATTGCTGCCACACACTCTCAGATGAAGACCTGTTTGGCTGGTATTAAACTGATGCCTAACTAGTAAAAGCCTGAAATAACGTTTGTTCTATATTAAAAACTGAATTTCAGATTTTATAGGAAACCTGTGGTGTTGCTTAGTGCAAGCTTCCCTTCCTCAGGGGTCATCATCTGACTTGAATTGCAGAGTGAATTTTGCATAACTATAACCTTGTATAATGCAGCTTTGGCAGCCTGTGTTCCATTCAGCATGTAAATCAGAGAATCACAGAATACCCTGAGCTGGAAGGAACACACAAGGACTATGAAGCCAAACTGCACAGGACACCCCAAGAGCCACCCCATGTGCCTGAGAGCATTTCCCAAACACTTCTTGAGCTCTCTCAGGCTCTGGGCTTGTGACCACTGCCCTGGGGAGTCTGTTCCAGCACCCACCCACCCTCTGGGTCTGTGATAGTGCATTTCATTCCTTCAGCAATGTAAGAAATGCAACCAAAACAATTGTTTTCACTTTGCTCCCCATTATAGGTTTACTATGTCAGCAAATCTATCCATTCATACTTAAAAAGAAGCTGCTGTTTCTTCGTTTCTAGTATTGAAATAATCTGAAACCAGTCCTTAATGCAAAACCTGCTACAGACACTTGAAAGAATTTATGGTTTGGGTTTTTCTAAAGGCTTTTAATTGGTTGGAAAAAAAAACCACAAAGTTTTCTAAGTGGTAAGAACTCCCCAGGTAATATAAAGTGTCACACAGTACTCAGGTACAGAAATAACACAGCTAAGAGACTTATTTGGTTGCAGATATTAATCAGAACACACATAACTGTGAATTCTGACTAAATTGTTGGATTACTATATGAAAAGTACTGTGAGTTTAAGTGCTTTGTACATTTCCTGTAAGAAATAGCCCTTTTAAATTACTTAATTCATACACTGATCAAACAATTTTCTTTTTGTTATGAAAATCACAGCAACATTAACCAAAAGTATTTAGTTAATAATAAAAGAGAAGGCAAAAGCCACTGGAATAACACAGTTGAAGAGTTCTGTGCAAATTCTAATACAATTTTAAAAGTCAAATGTTTGATGTATTTTTTAAAAAAACACCTTTCTTGATTTCTGACAATCTTAATCTCTAACTGATGAAATAAATGCTACTGCTGTTTCCCTTTGACATGAATGGACACCAAAATGTTCAGAAGGAATCCTTTATAGACATCACATGTGGCCACATCAGAAACCTTAAGAAGTTAAACTACATCAGAGTAAGAACATTAATAGTGGCCTGAAATAGAGGCATTGATCTGTTGAAACCGAATGTATCAAAAGAAAATCATGCCAAAATTATTTCCTTTTTGAAACGTATGATCAATTAATAAAATGAGAATATTCTCTAAAAAATTAGTTGGAAATCCTTTTTAGTTACATTATTTTAAAATTTTCAATTCTCTAAACACTAGAATTTTGCTATAAGAATATCCTGAGGTCTGTCAGAACATACCAAGCCTTTATTCTAGATGGTAGTAACAGCATATATTAACAAAAATTAAGATATAGGCAAGATTTGTGTTGTCTGAAGTGAGTGTTGTCTGAAGTGAGTGTTGTTGGAAGATGCTCGGTGTGAGACAGGGTGTGTAACCTCAGCTTTTCAAAGTTCTGGAAACTGAAAGATTTCTTTAGTCAAGCTTATTCCCTATTCAGCCTCTGAAAATGCATCCTATGAGTTTTACTAACATTCACTAACAGACTTGGTCAAGGAGTTGTGAAATCCCATTTCACAGCACAGTCAGGTCTTTCTGAACTCATGCACCAAAAAGGCCCACTTTAAAATGTTCGGGCTCCTCTGAGGTCCGTCCACAGAGACTGCAGCAGAAAGCAAAGTACAAGAGCACTGCCAGGCTGTGCAAAGATGGATGTCTCCATTTCAAGGGTACATTCAGAGGAATAAAATTATACAAATGCACTTTGCTGTTATAACTATGCATAAATGAGGTATTAAGTTGATAGCAATACAATATTTTGGATGTATGAAACAGAGCAGGACTGAATTTCACCCATTTTTACTCAGCATTAGTCTGAATCAGGCTATACAGCTTAGGTAACATTTCATCAGCCGGGAATGAATAATGGACTATTTTTTTCTGTTACTTAAAAAACAAACACCCAAAAGTTAACCTTAATGTCTTCACTCCTAATTTTTGATTTTACCTCATTCCACACAAAACTCGGAACCTCACTTTGCATTTATGCCAGGACCTCCATCTAATTAAATAAAGGCCTGATGCTCCTAGCATAGTACGCAGGATAATCATCCTGCAGTGTCCTCCCACTTGTTCTATGTCTGTCATTTTTACAACATCATAAACTATTCAGTATTTTAATTGTTTTCTTCCATGCTACCTCTTGATAAAATCAAGAGGAACCATTAAAAGTTGAACTTGATGATCCTTGTGGGTCCCTTCCAGCTCAGACTATTCTGTGATTCTGTGATGTCCATGCAACTGCTTTTAATTTTACAAGGATATCAGAGAAAGTCAGGCAGAGCTGGATAATTCCATAGATTCTGAAGAAATTTGAGGGTGAATTTTTTCTGCCCCTACTCTGAGGTTCCCAATTTTATCTGCCTAATTATTGGGCAGCCTGTCCAGCAGCTCACACTGCTGGTGCACTGACTGTTCTCTCCAGCAAACAAGTCCTTCTGGAACTTGCAGGTTCTTCAGAGACAGCTCCTCTCCCATTCTCTTAACACCAACACACCTCACACTTTGAAAAAGTCATCATTATATTCTGCAAGTCCTTCCTCACACAGACAGAAAAAGGAGGACAATAATATTAGACAGTTTGTAACAAGGCATTTCAGCTTTTCAAAGTGGGAAGTAATTTATGGCAAGTAGTTTTCACTTCTTTTGCTGCTCCATGTGCAGAAGAGGAATATATACTGAGGCTCTGCAGAAATGTGTGAATTCTTTTGCTGAATCATAACCCTCAACAACACCCACACAAACAACAACAACAAGATTAATATTATCAAATTATGAGTTACTCAGGATTAGAACTTTCATCCAGCAGTTTCCACCAGACACACTTATAAACAGACAGAGGAAATAGCCTCAATGCTGTGATTTGGAATTTCATAGGCCCACTATTTATTAGTATCTTTAGACCCACAATGAAATGGTCCAGCCCAGATGGGCCAGAGGACACCTGATTAGATATCCAGAGCAACCACATGGGGGACTGTGAGGCTGAATAGTTTTTAACAACAAACACCTTTACAGAAACCTTAGCCTTTGTGTTTTCTTGAGGATAATGATTCAGTCCAAACCAGTTTTCTTTTCTGGTACACAAGTCTATTGAATGGAATACAGAATATTCTCCAGTGAAGCAACTGGTTTCCGTGGATACAGCTAAGATTACACTTGAGCATATTTTTTTTTTCTTTCAATTCAAAGCCTAGAGGAGCTCAATTTGCCTTATTAAGAAAAAAAAAAACTTTAGTAGTCTGTCCAAAATGCAGACAAAAGAAAACAAATGTAACATTCTAAAGCAAGAAGTCTTATGAGGACTGCTTGCCCTTTCAGCTAGAGATCATTAAAAAAAGGTTGCAGACTTACAATAATAACTGTAATAGAAACATATCATTTGAACATTGAGGGCATATGTGCAATCCTAATAATTATGTTGAAAGTGTAATATGCATTTAAATGTTTTCCTTTGAGTATTTAACATATTTTTATTGATATCTTGCCAAAACTCAGAATAATATGCCGTACTGTGGTTATACTTTTCTTGAAACAAGTAGATTGTAAAATACCAGAGTAACATACCAATCTGTAATTGTGAGATTTTAATGTAATGCAGGATTATAAAAAAAAAAACAGGAAAAAAGTAGCTTTCTTTAAACAATTTGATGAACTAATCAGAAGTTTTGTCATTACTGTTTGGTTCATAGACTGCCACATATTTCTGCATTTCATTATCACTGTAGAATAGAAAGATTTCAGCTACAAACATAATTATGATGTTTAGATGACTCATTTACTACAGCTCCAACTACTAAGATGCCTCCTTCATTAGATGGCTTACAACAACCACTGTTTTTGGAAAAATTGTGAAACTGTAGGGCATGGTCCTACAAAGCTACACGTGTATTCTGGTGATATCTTAAGTCATTTCCTGCAGATTCTTGAATCCAAAAGCCACGATCCAGAATTTGACATAGGTCACAACTGAAATCTATTGGTATTAGCTCCCAAGGAATCAATGGAAGACCACAGTGTTAAGAAATTCTTATTCAAAAGATACAATGGAAGCATTGAAGATAAAAACTTTGGGCTTCTCGTAAGTTTACATGCTCTTAATACAGCTTTTATTGTGATCAATGGTATTGATTTGCATTACAGGATCACTATTTTGCTATTACCTCCCTTGCCTGTTTAAAGAACAGACATTGTATTTCTGCCCAATTTACATTTGTTCAACAAGTCTGCATTGTTGAAGTATTTTCATGATTTTATCAGTTTCCTGAGTTTGCTCCTTTCTCCCTGGTTGAATCACTACTGAGACACTCCCAAACTTCTATCCAATTTATCATATCTGGTCCAGCTCCTATGACACAATTCCTTTTTGCCTCTTTCCAGTGTATTGTCTGCTGATTAATAAAGGAGAGAGTTCTGTAAGACTACCCAGCTGCCGAAAGGCTGTCACATTTCTTGCTCCACATTTCTTGTTGCAGACAATGTCATGATAAAATTCAGTAGTGATCAAACTTCTGTTCTTTCATTAGGGCTCCCTTATCTATATAAACATTTCATGTTCTATCTTTCACAGTGCCTAAAGGTTTAGAATAGTTTTATGCATTTTTTGCCACTTTTATCTTTAATCTTGATCCCGGTTAGTTCTTTATAGTTGCCAAAGGCTTGCTTTTTGTTGTTTTGTTTTGCTTTGCTTTGTTTTTAACTTCAAGCACAACTTTCAGTAACACTTCCTGCACAGAATACTGACAAGCTGAAAGGGAGGAGCTCAGGAAACACAAGACAAGACTGCATTAATCTGCAGAACCCATTGCAGATAAATAAGCTGTTGCTTAATTCTCATTCTGCCAGGGTGAGGCCAAACTATGAATTCCAATCAATGAATAAAATTAGAAAAAAAAATGGGAACATCTGCTTGCAGGGCTTAATAGATATTTTGGACATACATGTTCAAACTGCATTTAAACAAAAATGATCTTCCATGTACACATTTTGGTGACCATTTTGCAGAAACAACTTATATTTTAAGGGAAATGTTTGTTTAAATGGACTCTGTAGCCGTAGTTTTACTGGCCTACCCTAGGAATATTTATGCATATATATCATTACTATACCTCTTTTTCTGGGAGAAAAAACAGTCAAGAAACATATCCTCTCTAAAACTGAGGACCAAAATTGTAACATTCTAGAGAACCCTATAATTTTTTTACCTAAGAGTAATTTAAAAGGTCTCTTGCTTTCAAATTAGACTTACTACAATTCAAATAGTTCTTCACTTACCATTCCCTTACTTGCAATTGCTCATTCTATACTCACAGAGCTGAGAAATATTTATTACATTGCTGCTGGTAAATGTGAAATATATACCTGGATTATTAACTTGCTAATTTTGATTCAATCCACGTAAATTTTTACATTTGTAACTTATTAATCATAATGCAAATGAAATGCATCAAAGCTTATAAATTATGCTGAATTAAGTCTAATAAAACAGCAGAACTGCACATATCTTAGTATTATCATTTAATTTATAATTACAGGACATAGCATATATGACAGATCATATATATGTCATATTGTGATATATGATATAAAATATTTTTTATATTTCAAAATCCCAAAATATTTCTTTTAGCACAATTTTTTTTGCATCAACTTATTTGAAATTGCTTCAAAATTTACTTCACAGTATTAATTATAAAATTGCTCCTATCTAATTGTCTCTTAAAAGTAAAAGAATATTTTTATTTGACAGGATTTAAAAGTTTCTTGCCAGAAAGAGAGTTCGTCCAAATGCCTGTGTTCAATTAAATATGTTGCAACTACTTCAGACTATGAAGATTTTGGTGAAAATTATTGTGATTCAGAAAAGGAAGGGAACCTAATCAAATTTGAAGCCACAGAATGTTATTTGAGAACTTTGTGAAGGGTTTTTATCTCAGACCTAAAGCTTTCTTCATCACTGTGATATTACATTCAGCCTGCTATGAAGTCCTGTCTTCTGAAAATAACAAGTTTTCTATTTTCTTTCACCCAACAGCTCCAATTTTCTGAAAGTTGTTAACAAATCTGAAGCCACTGGAAGAATTAAAGTAGCCCATTTCGTACTTTCGCCCTGACCTCACACAACTGAAATTACTCACCGTGCCCACTGCAAAACAGTTATTGCCCATCTTTAAATTATTAATATTTGGTGTGTTGGTTCAGCTCTGTTGATACCCCCGAGAGCCTCAGTTTATCTGCAGCCCCTCACTGAGTCTGACACACCGGAGTGTCCGCCCCAGGCACCGAGTGGATAAGCCAGGAATTGGCTGGTGGGGTTTCTCAGCAGAGTATTAATCTGAGTTGTTCCCCATGCCCTCTACACCACTTGTCATGAAATTTGGAGGAACTTAATTATCTTTGAGACTTCTGTCCCTTTGTCAAATGTGGTTGAAATTGGCCAAGAGATTCAACATTTACCGAAGGGAGCGAGGGAGGGCAGGCAGAGAATTCTATCACACAAATACCTTTTCCTTAGGACACAAGGCTGGAATAAATGTGCAACAAATGCTTTGAAGGAAACTGGCTCATGAATGTACCAATTAAAACACAGACAAGCGATTTCTTTTGCATATATTATCATAAATACTCTGCTTTACCCTTTGCAGAATCTCATTTAAAAGCATTCATTTTAAAAGAACAATTTCAGTCCGAGTTTTGTTTTTGCAGAGCACTGAGGGGGAAATGTTCTCTTATCTTCAAATGTTATTAACTGGAAATAAGTGTAACCTATGCTTTGAGGTCCTTATTGCAATTTAGATAGACAATTAGATATATGTCACCAAAAAGAAAGAGGGAACTTTGTAGTAGAGATTTTTCTCCTGGTGCCCCAGGTGACTACAGCAGCCTGCCTTCTGTGTTCAAATGATTAAAAACTACAATATCCTTCAAGCCATTTTTAAAAAGCCATTTGTAATTGCACTATCAAGCAATATAACTTTTTCAAAATTAGCTTATGAGATTTACATAGCATTGGCCTTTGAACAGGAAGGTAAATTGTATCCTCATTTGCAACAGTTCTGCTGTTTTTTCAAGGCTGGAAACTTGCAGGAGAGGCAACCAAATTCTTCCTGCCCATAACCAGATATACAACGAAAAATTCCAGCCTTGGACCTACAGTAACTTCCATTACAGGCACACATCCCTTTCATTGATAAAAGTACATGTGCCTGCTCTGTCACAAATCTACCCTTTAGGACAGCGCTGAAAATGAATTGCTTTATGGTGTGAAGTTATGTTTTAAAAAAACCCTTCTGGTTAGATCTTTGAAAGGAACAAAAGAATATTACCTCTCTACTCGTATCCAGATGTTGTAAGCAACTACACTCAAAGTTTTTACAGATGGAAGGAGCTTTAATGATTCAGTCACAAGGGACCCATGAGAAAGCCACTGATGTTTTTGTGGTAGTTTGTGTGTTGTAAATGGGAACACAGTTTGAACAAATACTTCTTTGCAGCATAAATGATCTCCAATATTAGAGGCACAAAGCTATAATAAGTTCAGTTAAAAGAATCTGCAGAATCATGCACTTAGAAGGGCTGATTTCAAAGTTTTGTCTCACACTTAGGCAATGTTGTTGACAAAGCCAGAATGGAACAAATGATAGAATAAAGAATGTTGGCACTCCCATGTCAAAAAAAAAAAAAAAAAAAGACAAGGAAAGGAAGAAACCATAAATGCAAACCCTTTTGCTTTATTCTAATTTGTAACTGTATTGTTCAATCATGCCTAGACTTCATCAAGTGGAATTTATATTGTTTGAGGGGCCCCTCAGAAGATTTCGTAACTTTTCACTCACATATTTGCATCAGCATCAGATTTTGAGAGTATATCATGTTGGTAAAATGATATTTTCTTAAGCTCTGGAAATCTTCATAATTTCCTTTTGCTAAATGACTGCTGCAACACACCATGTGCTGTAGGCAACTCATTGTTCACATTTGATAATTAGCTTTTGTTTAACATTTTTGTTGTGTGCGTTTGCAGAAGTCGTATCTGGCAGAAGACCTGGTGATGTGTCGGGATGACCCTGGAGAATGCACTTGCTTAACTAGAGCCCCAAAGTCCAGATGTTAATTGGCTACAGAGAGTAATATATAGAGATAAATGAAAACAGCTTCCTCAGTGAACTGAAAAATTTATGTGACAATTAAACTCAATTAAAGAGAATAAGCATCAACAGTTTTACTGAAATAACATATTTGCAATAATCTAAGCACATTAAAGGTCAATTTAGGTAAGAATAAGGTACTATCTTCACCAGGTTGTCACCAGACAATTCTGAATAAATTTTCTTTTTTTTTCTTTCTGAAACAATACTTCTATGATATTTAAAAATCAGCTCTTGGGAGGAAAAAATGGGAAAACCACCAGACTAACAGAAGAAAATGTACATCTTTTCAGAAATCCAAGATTTCTGGAAACTTAGAGGGGAAGTGAAGAATTCTATCTAACTTACATTGTAGTCTGTGCATGTCACAGCCTGCAGCACATCTGACTAAAGTTATTTGACTACAAAAAAGTATAGTTTCTTGGTTTGACATAAAAGCTTCTAAACTATGCTTAACCAAAGATTTTTAAATTATCTAATCTAGCCTGTTACACAGATGTTGCATTTAAATATCTGAAAAGTCACTTTTTAACCCTTTTCTTTTAAAAAAAAGCATGATATGACTGACTGCTGGAAGACAAAGAGAGTCATTAATGACACTGTTCAAAATGTGTTCAGAATACAAACATATGGAAAGTTATAAAATAAACCAGAGCTTACTCGCTTAACATAAGTGAAAAGCCTGTCTAAATGTCAGAGGAACTGTGGCAGATGTCAAACCAACCCTCTGATTAACTTCAAAAAGCTTCACAGGAGGATCCTTGACTTTCTTTTTCTGTTTGACCTTTGAAATCATTTGTCCTCCTTATTTTCCTCATTCCTCAATTCCTCTTCATCTTTCTTTTTTTGAAGGAAACAATGAAAGAGAAAATACCTTCCCTGTGGGCAGCAGGGGAAGACCTGTAGTTCCTTGCATTTCACTTGAGTCAGGCTCTGGAAGAGGATTATAGACTTGGCCAAGAGGGAAATATTGTAGAAGACTATCAAGCTTGCCCATGTAGCACATTAAAAGACTCTCTCTCCTCTTGACTCTGCTAATCCTTCCAGCCATTGTTGTGTTTGTGCATAATTTTCACACCATGACAGACTTTAAGCGGCAATGTTAATATGAATTTGAGAAATCAATACAACTTTTAATAACAAAATACTTTTTCCACAAAACATCAAAGAATTTCTGTCAGAAATTGTGGCAACTGCCATTTTCCTACCAGATTGCAAGCAAATGTGACTGACAGTGCTTTGATTTTAAATTGTGTCATCCTGCCCTTCAGATAACTGGGAGAACTATTTTCTCAACTAACAGCAGTGCATAAGTATGTGAAATTAACTAGAATTGGATCATCCAGTTTAATTCTTATTTTTGCCAAGTGCTTTACTATGTTTGCAGAAATATAAGGAAAAAAATTACCATGGAACTAGTGTTTTTTCATTAATTTACTCCAATATTCTTATACCATGATATATGTAAAATGCAGTTTCTTTTTTTTTCTTTACTACTTAAAACCCAATAATAAACCCAAATATTAAAAATATTTCATAATGGCATACTTTATGCATTTTGAAAGCAAGAAAATAAATACTCAGAACACTGATAAACTGGTAAAATAGGGGGGAAATTCCCTCTATCAGTAGTAAATCTTCAAGAAGAAAACCATGAATTTTCAGAATGGATGCACATACCCATAAGGCCAGTAAATATGCACAGTTTTTATCAGATATTTTCTATCTGCAATCCTTCTTTTGTGCTGTTCTTCAGAGCCTCAGCAGAGTCACCCGCTAAAACTTCCAAAATCAGAAAACATGATGTTTCATAATCCTCACACATTAACTTGTGTTTCCAGCTTACTGATATAATTCCTTTTATTTCCAACAAAAGTAAATGCTGGCAAAATTAAATGTCTCAGGGGAAGACACAGACAGGTTGAAACGTATATCCTCAGTTTAATGGAGTTGTAAATGCTTTCATGCTAGGTGCTGGAAGGTCAACTCCTTTAACATTTCCCTACACACATAATAGAAATAAATAGCATTCCAGTTAAATCTAGCTAGTCTGAGTTCCTAAAAACTCTTGTATCTAATTTAGAATCTTTTATTGTCCAATACTGAAATTTTATGAACTACAAAAACATTACCTTTAATCATTGTGCCAGATACACTTTAGAGAGGTTCCTAGTGAGATTGTAACTCTGGAAATCTTTGTTCTTACCCAACATTTTTTCTAGTGTGACTTCTTACAGCTAAGAACATGTAATTTAATTTTAAATAAAGACAGCAGTGATTACAGAACCATCAAACTGCATATATAATTATATTAGAAAGCAAACTTTGATGGAATTTATTATGAAGGTATTTATAAATCTTATTCTTCTAACACAGTTACCAGTATTTTGCACTAATGGGCTAAAACTATCTTAAAAAACCCTCAACTAACCAAACTTACAAAGATAAATATGGTAAATATTAAATAGCATAATTTCAATTTACTTCTTTCCAAATGGCAGTCATGATGTATTTAAAATAGAATATTTTAGACTCTTTCTCTACTGCTATTACTGGCTACAGTTCCAGAGTAATTTGGAACATCCCCGTTCAGCCTTCGAGTCCCAGGTTATTTCTGAGGACAAGAAAATCCCATTGCTCAGGAGTAGATGTTTCAAGAAGACCAGAAATGGAAGAATACTTTCAACTCTTCATAATAGTAGAAAAACAAAAACAGTTGGACAAAATACATATACTTTCCACTCCTTAGAATTCAACTCTCACATAGAGCTTAAAAACACCATGGCAAAAACTTGTAAGCTACTCCAGTCATCACTTAGCAAATTGTTGTTATAATTATTAACCAGACAGTGGGAGGAGGTATATAGCTACTATGATATAAACTGGGTAACTTTTAAAGTCAAAAACAAGAAAAAAGCTAAAAATCCTACTGAAGGAATACACAGCACTTTACAATTACCTTAGCAGGCTATATATATATATATATTAATTGAAGAGAATTGTTAAAATGAAAAACAAGGCTAATATTGTCAGAAACTGTTACCTAACCACTAGGTATTGCATTGTCTGTGTCTGTGACAATTTTAGAAGAGTTTATGGTTTCAAAGATAAAAAGAAAATATAAATAGAAGGTATGGGTAGCTTGTACTAATTCAAGCATTCTTCAAACTCTGTTTATCTGTCAAAGGCAATATTAAGACCATTTTTCTAAACCATCTCTGCTTATAAGCCCCAGATTTATTTCTTCTATTTTTTACCTGCACCAATTTCAAGATAAAATATCTCTTATGAAGTAGTTCTTTGTAGTTGCTGATGACAGAGACGTGGTGTGAGACACTGCTAGTAAAGCAGATTCCTGTATTTCCCATTCCCACACTCAACATGAATTGCAAAGGCCATGTTTTTTGTTTTTTTTTTCTTTTGTCTGCCTGTCAAAATCATACCCACCTCTGTAAAACACAGATAGAGAGAAGCTGTTCTGGAAAGAGCAGGGACAGTGCAGAGACTGTGTTGTCCAGTGCAGAGGAACAACTGGAACTCAGACAGCCCATCCTGGGGGAGCTGATGGACCAGGGAGAGCTTGTGGGAGAAGATAAGGGATCAGCACACGTGATGCTGTGCTGGGCATCAAAAGGATGCTGTAGATGAAAGCTGAGGAGCTCTACCTTTGTGCCTAGAAGGGTTATGGAGCAAATCCTTCTGGAAGCCTTTCCTGAGCCAGGTTCTGCCTGACAACTTGATTGCTTGCCATGAAAAGATGACAGGCTCTGCAAGCCAGGGGACATCACCTGGTGTTAATCTAATTTACAGTTTTAGCAGGGCTTTTGACACTGCTACTCCCTGTATTTTTAGAGCCATATTGGTAAGATCCAAAGTGGGTAAGTGAATCATAAGTTGGATGGAAAATTGGATCAACTCTTGGGTTGAGACTGGGAGTTTAATTCCAGCTGGTGGGCAGTGAAGAGTGTCACTCCTCAGGCTCAGCAGAGGTAAATGTGGTAGTGACCTGGAAAAGAAGACAGAGCACACTAAGAAAGTCTGCAGAGCACCAACAGAGGGGGAGCAGCTGATGTTCTGGAAGGCTGAGCTGCTGTCAGAGCAATCCTGATAGGAATATGAACCAGAAAGCAGCCCGAGAGTAACAGAGCTAATGGCAAAACTACCAAATAAGACCCCAAAAATTGCCAAAATTTAAAAATTATGAGTCCCTTGGCTTACCGTTCTAATGCATGAATTGCTTTCAACAAGTTGAATTATTTGTGTGTGATAGCTGCATTCTCCTGTTTGCTTATCTGTAGGTTACCTTCCACGAAAAACTGCGTGTGTGTTTTGGAGTATACTAATTATTCAATGGTGTTGAACACAAAACAGTGTTATGGGAAAAATTGGTACTTAGGGCATGAACCATAAAAATAACCTTTGAAATGTCAAATTACATGTTTAGACTGTAAGAGCATATCAGACAGAGTAGAACTGCAAACTGGTGTAGATATTAGACCTGCAGACACATGTTTACAACTTATAATTTAAAAGCAAATTATAACTTTAAAGAACCATACTGTTTTATCTGTGATGTTTTGAGAACATTACTGGTTTATGTAAAACTGGCTACTTTCATGACTTCATCAGAGTATCTGAATTCTAGTTTATTTCTTAAAGAAGTGTTAAGGTGACATGATGTGATCAAAACGCAGCAGAGTTGAGGTTATGAGTAAGGTGGAAATTAAAAATACATTGCAGGTTAGCTGTTTGTGTGATTTGCTATATGTGGATATAAATATTCATTGTGGAACAGAGTTCTCATCAAAAACTTGTGCTCCAGTTATATGTAGCCAAATGATACTTAACATGTGAACATCAGAAAACCATGCCTTTTAAAACTGTGAGTAAAAAAAATTAGACAAAATACTGTTAGTAAATCAGGGAATGGCATTTTGTCCTTACCATGGAGGATGTCAGTATTGCACAAAAAGAAACAAAGAAGAAAAGACAGAATTTTCCTTACAAGACTTGCACTATTTTTTAAAAGAAAGTGGAAATGATCATTGTGCATAGCATTAAGAGGTCCATCTGGGAAAAGCAATCACATTTAGCAAAAGCAGAGAGGCTGAAGAAAAAAGGAAGAGGAGATTGGGTGTGAAATCCAACGTTGTTTGAAGTCAATGGGAATTTTGCCATTGATTTCACTGGGTCAGGATTTCACACAAGGTGGATGCAGACTGTGCTCTGTGGAACCCACATTGAATTGAGGTTTCTGATTTCAAAAGCTTTATTAAAGTCACCCCTGCATAAAACTAATGTAGCAGAGTACAGAATAAACTCCATTATTTTTTAATGAGGGAAAATGAAGAGATTACAGATAAAACCTTGCAGTTAATACAATTAAAGATGGACTGAAGGAAGGCCTGCACATTTCAGCATTTGCCTCCTGCATCTATTTTGTATTTTCTCTTTTAGTTTCCCTTGCTGAACACTCTTATTCCTCCCTGCTCCACTCTCTATGCTCCTTCAGTGCTTAAATACAAATTTCAGTGGGGACAAGAAGCACTGTGACAAAAACACACTCCCATTTTTGTATAATCTATCCCCTGAAGCTGCACTGTTCAAGCTCTGGGTACAGTTTGTTGCACACAGTGTTAAATATATTTTTATATACATTTTTCAGTAAGGAAAAAACAGTCTGAGATGCTTATTTTGTTATTAGTAAAACAAAATCAGATTTAAAAATAGCGTATGAAATTGTCAACTTTGAAGGAAGTGACAGCTGATATAAACAAGTAATATTAAACTGCTATTTTCTACTGTTGTGAAAAAGCAATAATAAATATGTTATTAATAACATCATAAATAAAACTCTTTACAAAGGGGAGAAACAGATCCCAAGTAGGATCTTTTTTCATGATGTGCATTCAAAAATTGCAAGAAGCCTTGTGCTTTTAGATATGTTATCTTTACTCATGGGAAGATACATTTTCCCTATCCAAACCTGCACACACCATAACAGCCAACAACTTTCAGAGAAACCATGTCCAATTAAAACTGAGAACAAAAGAAAGAGAAATAAAAGTTTCTGTGCTATATAAAAGTTTGCCTTCCTCTAATTAAAATTACTTCTGGAGCCTAATGTTAAAAATGTATGTTCATTCCACACACGTATTTAATGGAATGACTGGTGCTATTTAATCAGATGCTGGAGATTTAAGTTGGAAATATGAATATCAGACTGGGAAAGTACTCAAATATTCTTTACCTGCTTCTTTCCTACGGTTTGTTAAATGTATTTTTAATGCAAATATATCAGTGTGCTTTCATCTCTTTGCTGCCCTTCATGAAGGCAATCCCACAAGGGTGCAATGCTGGCCTCTCCTGTTTCTTCCCTGCTGTGCCAAGAGAACAATTAAGTTGCAACTCTCATAATATGAATGATGCTTACCTAAAGCTGACAGATCTGTGGCTAAGATGGTTGTAATTTAAAAAAATTTTTGTTTTCAAAATGCAGCAGTTCAAAAATCCACTGCACGTATAGGTGAAAAAATAAAAATTGAACATTTATGGGGCTCTATAGAAATATTTCTCCTAAACCATTCCTTATGTGCAGAGAAAGATTGGATTACTGGATTAAAAAAGGCATCCTTTTGCTTTTAGTGTTAACACTGTCAAATGTCTATTAAGTGCTAGATAGTTATAACTCTAAGGATCAGATCTAGACCCCTTTTCTGTCACATAAATATTTTCATCTAAAAATTGAACCGATAAAAGGCAAAGTAGTTATTGAACTTTGACTGGAAGGTGATCAAAATAGATCTTAATTTTTACTCTCTGAGTGTATCTACCTAAAAGGTACTGTTATTCACCACTGAAATATAAAGATGAACAGCAGTTAGAAATGAAACATACAGAAAATACTTTGACTAGGTTTCCAAGCTATTGCAATATTGCCAAACCAGGTCTCCTCTGTTTTCCTTAAGCTGAGACTTAAAGCAAGCTCTTCTCAAAGGCAAATAACTAATCAGAGGCAAACCAGCCAGGTCACACTTGCTGCAGTCTGCTTCACATTGTACAAAAATCCCTCCAGAAAAGAATCAAAAATAATTCTGCAAGGAACAGGTATTTCAAAATGTATTTAACCCCCAAATTATTACCTGATTACATAACTGTGCAGCTACAGTTATCTCTGTATCTCTCTATATATCTAAGGCCCCTGAAGACTCATTCAAAGATATCATTTAAAAATCCAGATCCTGAGAAATGTTAATTTGCTATGACTTTAGAAGATCACATCTCATTGAAAATAAAGGTAAATCTGGCTACTTTTGAATTTAAGGGATTGGAAAATTTGACCTTTTTTTCTTTTTTTTCCATATAAAAAATTTCCCTTGTTTTAGGTGAATCTCTAAGATCTTGCCTTCCTGAAGAAGAAATACATCTCTTTGAACACTTCGTGTTTCTTCTCCTAGACAAGAATTTCTCTGTACAAAATATAGTCCATTTTTTTCCCTGATAAAAAGTGAATGTCCCAAAGTTTATCTTTTTTCTTTTCAAAGCTGTTTTCTTTCAAGTGTCCTTGTGAAATAGATGGCTCTCTTTAAACATTTCCAGAGGCATTTGTCACTCATTCAGCCTTTAACCATGTTCAGTTTAATGCTGCACATCGTAATATTCCAACCCTTTCCCAAAATTTGTAAAACAAGCTCCTAAGGCAAGTCACTTTCTGCTAAAGGTGACACTGAACTGTATAAACTAATAGAGTTTTCAGAGAGCTTTTAAGACCAGAAAGATGTATAACAGGTCATTGTCTTCAGGTCACTAAAGACATTTAGAAACTAAAGGTTATTTTGCCTAGATCTATCAATTTGAGGGTTCATAATGTTATTAAAAAAAAATGAGAAATTTATTTTGAAATGTTTGTTTGCATGAATTCAATGGAAAAGTAGTAAATTTCTACCCTGTGCTTTGAATTTTCTCTCAAAACCAAACCAAGTTCTTAGCTTTTGTCCAGTTAATGAACACTGTTTTTGAAGGATAATTGAATGCATGTAACAGAAAAAACATGTAATTCTTTATCAATACTGAGATCTACAATCAACCCTCATGGTCACCCTTGACGTGTTCTAATCACAGGAGTCACAGTTCTTTATAGGCAGCTTCTTGTGATTTTTATTCTTATATGTTTTGGTCCTCTGTCCCCATTCTAGGGCTTTTTCTGAAGGCTGAAAATAGTCCTGGGATGGAGAAGGAGGGATGGGAAGAGCAAGGAATGGTGGTGCTGTGTTCAGGACCTCTGATGAGCAGTTTATCTCCTACTGGCACAAGGCAATGGGCCTACACACAAGTCTCCAAGCACAATCTTACTTTCACCAGAGCTTCAGGATTCAAGCTAAGTTGTTGCCGAGAAATCAAGCCAAAATTTGTGGGCATTTTGTGTTTCAGAATTACTTTAAGCATCAGCTTAAATACACAATAAAGTTTATTTATTGACTGAACGACTGTAATTTACAAATACTTTAGTGAGGGCAACCACTGGGGGGAAAAAAATAAAAGCTGTTCAAGCTTCTGATAGTGTTGTCACATCAGCATTAAAGCAAAGGAGAAATTCAGGCTACAAACAAGAAACTGGTTTATAACTCCCAGAGGGGTGAGATGCTGAAGCAGCTTTCTTGTGGGGTAGGGGAGAGGGAGAGGAAGGAAACATAACAAAAGGGAAGAACACATTTGTTCTAAGATGCAGCTTGATAATTTAAAAAAAAAAAAAAACCAGCTTCATCAGAGGGAAGCTTTTCTAAGCCTGTATTGCCAATATGCTTAAAAGAATTATTGAAATAACTTCAGGCCTGCTGAGGTGCTGCTCAGTGACGTTTAAAGGGGTGAGCACACTTCAGGAAAGGGAGGACTCTGAAAATGAGGTCAGGCTTGTCTATATAGGAGTTAAGAAGAAAACTTTAGAGTTTGGTTGAAAATGAAACAACCCCCAGGTTGTACAACAAATTCAATGAAAAACACAGGAATGCTCTGTCTCTGCAGCAAAGGCTGTAAAGGTGCAGACTGGAAAGAAAAATGAGCATCATGAAGGTAATCCCTGTACCAATTCATCAGGTGGTTGGGTTGCTTGCTTTATTTTATGTTTGGTACTACTCTAGCTCTAAGCGTTAAGGCTTTCTACAAGCACTGCTCCTCTTAAACAGCAAGGTGTGAATGATGTAGCATTTGTACCTTAACAACACTGCTGTGGTTTTAACCATTCCTGAGCCTGCTGTGCATCATTCAGCTGCTCCTGCAGACTGCTCACAGTGCTTTAAATACACCAAATATTAAATTGCTAGTGAAATTAATAAAAGTGATTTCTGTCATTGCAGTGAAAGACTAAGGCAAATGTTAAAAAAAAAAAAATAAAGAAGACTGGTAGGTTAGTTAACACAAAAAATATGCAAGGGCAATAATGGAGAAAATAATGCAATCACAAAATATTCTTCACTAGGAAAAAAAAACCTATTAAGAGTTATCTCATTACAAATTTTAAAGTTAACTGTCACAAATCATTATTTGCCTTAATTTCCATATAAAAGAGAAAAAACCTTAAAAGTAAATATGTGGCTGGTGTTTCCCATGCAGAGGAAGAGCAGGTGGTGGGTTCCACCTTACGAAGGATGTAAGTTCCACCTGACAGGGTGGTTGCACACAGAGCAGGGTGTTTGTGCAGTGCTGTCCTTGCCACCCCATCTCACCCTGGGGACCAAAGCACACCCTGCACACCGTGGGGTCCAGCATCCCCCGGGCCTGGTGGGCTCGCAGGGATGGCTGGTTTAGGCTGCAGGTTGCCATAGCAACCCCCCCAATTTGCATAGTGAATAGCTGCATGAGTTAATGGCACTCAATGCAAGCATTCACTGCCAGCCCAGGATTTCAGCTTGTTAGCAAAGACAGACAGAGCTCCTGTGTAGGAGTCGGGGCTGAAATGCTCTGGCACAGCCTCTCAAATGACTCAGCCCATCTTCCTTCCATGAGGGTCCTCTCTTTGCACCTCTACCTGGTGCTTATTCCCTGCTCACAACACTCAGGTGCTGACTGGAAACCCGGATTGCACACATGGAATAGGAGTTTGTATTTTTATGTGAACTTAACCTGAAAAAAACGGAATTAAAGAACAGTTGGGTTGGAAGAGTCCTTAAAGACCATCTGGTTCCAATCCCTCACTAGATCAAATTGGTTACAGCTCCATCCAACCTGACCTTGGACACTTCCAGGGATGAAGCAGCCACAGCTTCTCTGGGCAACCTGCGCCAGGGTCTCACCACCCTCACAGCCAAGAATTCCTTCCTAATATCTAACTAAAACTGTCCTCTATCAATTTGTCCCTGTCATAAGTCACTCTCCAGCTCTCTTGGAGCCCCTTTAGGCCTTAAAGTGGGTCTAAAGCCTCCCCAGAGCCTTCTCTTCTCCAGGGAGAACAATCCCATCTGAGTCTTCCTCCAATGCAAAACAAAACCCAACAATTCCTTGCAGAGAGTTTGAAACTAAAATTAAGTTTCTTGTACAGGAGCCTTGTGTCTGCTTCTGTCCTAATTACTTAATTCAGCCTGACAGTACAACTTCAGAGTCTTACTTCTAAGAGCATCTCAGACATGTAACTGAACTAAGGGCAAGACACCAAAACTCAAGAACTCCCCAAAAATTTTTATTAGCATTGTGACTAGTCTTAACCGAGAGCAATTACTAGTATTCATTAATTCCTTTTATGTCCTTTTGTAAACTTACACACACCTACACACATTTCTAAAAGCAAATTTCAGCCTATGAAGGAACTACTGAAACAGGGATAATCAGTTTTGCAAATACACAATAAAGAGTCAAAGATTAGATGGAAGTTCTTCAGAAAAAAAGTCTGGGCTATGTTTGAGTCTGGGCAAAGTGTGAGTCAACGCCATGACACTGGTGAAGGCAAATATCATACTGAGATCGACAAACAGGAGTTCAGAGTTGCAAGATATATGAAGTGATCCCTTATTTACACAGCAAGGGCAGAATTTCTGTTAAAACAGGAGTTTCAGACATTGTATTCCAAGGCATACATGAAAGAAAGCAAGGAGAGGGATGAGAGGCCAAGATAAATATGTGCTAGAAAAAGCAGAGTTAGGGGCTTTTTAGCTGGAAGGAAATATTGAGTTCTTTATGAGTTTAAGAGGCCCTTGTAAACAGTGTTTGTGGGTTTAAAATTTCATTCTAAAGTGGTCCTGGATCACCCTCTCATTGTCTTGATTCAGAAAAGTATCTTTTTTTAGGTTGGTGTACTTAGTAGGAATAAATTTGAGAAATTCCATACTGCCAGTTTGAGTTAAAAAAATTATATATATATATATGAAACAATACACATGATCCAGTTACACAACAGGGAAATAATCTGATCACTCCCACCTTGGTCAGTGATTTCCATAACATATAATTATTTTAAGTTTTGTCTTCAACTGATGCCTATTTGTCATATGTTTTTGTTTTGTGGGTTTTTTGTTTTGTTTTGTTTGTTTGTGGGTTTTTTGTTTGTTTGTTTGTTTCCTGAGAATGGTTTCCTTGGGCTTTGTGGGTTTGTTTTGTTTTTGGTTTTGTGGTTTTGTATGTTTGTTTGGTTGGTTTTTTTCATTAGAGCATTCCGAAAAGAAAGATGTCTATGGAATAAAAAAAAATACTGAAGTTAATTTAAGAGTAATTTCTACCTGAAGAATTTTAATCTCAGGAAATACCAAAGTAGAATATTGCTGCTATCTCTACTTTTCAATTAAATACAAAAAGAAAAGATTTGTTTAAATGACTTCTTGAAGTATAAGAATCTAAGTCTCTGAAAAGTTAACCAGGGGCTGTATAAATAGGACATGGAGTTTTTTCTAACTCCAGGTAAGCAACTTCTAATATTGAACTAATTTCCAACTCTAAACATCTTAAACACTTTTGGAAAAAAACAAAATAACAACTCTCCCTTTATATACAATGAAAGAATTAAACTTCACTTAAACTTTCTTAAACCTATTGATTCCAATTCTTAAAAAGATTCTTTAACGGGATTGCACATGAACACGTAAAGGTTATTATTCAAAGAAAAAGGCATCTTTTCAAGGGAATGTTGTTATGCACAAACCGTATTGTTATCCACAGATAACACATTAAGTTCTACATTAAACCTCTGGAAAAAGAACCTGGTCTTCTCTTCTCAGCCTTCTTCTATAAATACTTTATGTATAGCTTGAAGGTGCGTGGGCAGGAGACTGTTCACTGTCTGCTCTCTTTAAAGTCTGATTCAATAATAACTGACTCAACCAAAGACCCTACAGGATACTGAAAATATATGCAATATATAGTGGAAAGTGTGATACTTAATAAAATTGTGCTCTCTTTTTGGTTCTACTGAAACAAATGTGCCAAGGCTTGGTGGGAAGTAGATACGACAAAGTATTCTGTCTTTGAGAAGCTTTAGTATAAGAAGGAAAGGCTGAAATAGCTGTGGCTCATTAGAAACTTAATAAGATTCAGATTGTTACATGTCTTCAAAAGAAAAAAAGATTTCCAAATTGCACATTTTTTTTCCAGAATACAGGTACCATTCCTGGTATATCAATAGCCCAAGGGCACAACACATTGAATGACTTATTAAAGATTCATGATACAAATTTATTTCCTAACAACACTGTAGGAATGTGTAGTTTTCCATTAGAGGAAGCAATCCTTCTCAAAAGTGTTTACAAGTCTCAAATTGCAAAATTTAATTTTCAAATCAAATGAAGCATAATGAGCTTCGTGAGCTCCTCATTCTTCACACCAGGCTTAGCTACAAACACAGCACAGCAAAACAAATTAGAACAAGCAAACCAGGTGTAACAAAGAATTCTGATGCAGTGAATAAACACCTTTGTTTTGGCCAATGACAATTCAGGAGAGTCATCTAAAGAACAAAGCATGGCCAAACTAACATTCTATGTATTTTCACCTCTGAGATGAGGAAAATAGTGAAAGTCTCTTTGTTGAATGTGAATGAACAAACAGATATTAGATTAAATTTTTTGTATGTATTTTATATATTTTATCTCATATAAAAGCAGCTCACTGTGAGATGCGTTCCTACATCTAACCTGTGTCTAAAATCTTTGCCAAGGGCTGTGATTCTATGACAAAAATGTTGCTCTTGTATGACAGTACCATTGTGGCAAAGGGGAAATTGTAGGAAGAATTTAGCATAATGAAAACAAGAAGCTCCAACCAAGTAACAGGCAGATAAACTGAAAAATTACTAAATCTGAGCTTTTGAGCCCAACTTTATAAGAAGACAAACTGGTAGTGTAGATCAATTAAACTTTGGGTCTGCTTCTGTGTGAGCATCACTGACTGGAAATTTTGAAACCTGATTATTTCCATTGATCCAGTCAAGGAGACTCCAAAGAAAAGCACCACTACACTTTTCAATGAACTGCTGTGAAGGCCACTGCTGTTAAACAAACCAAGCTGACAAAGCAACCAAACCCCTGAATGTGGTGTATCAAAATGGGTATAACTGAAAACTTTCAGCTTTACACATTTTCATATATTATTAACTTAGTAAAATGCTATATCACAGATTACTAAATCAATTCTGAGTTAGTTTTCATTACTTTTTTATCAATTGTGTCAACAGACATTTATTCAGGAGGAGAAAACTCACAGCAACTTAACTCTAAATTACTCAAGAATAGTTCTGTCTTGATGTCATTCTTCAAACGAGTGAAAGACATCTAACTCCAAAGTTGGGTTCTATCAGAAAATAAATTAGAATATTTGTTTTTTATAGAAAATATTCTAAATAGCCAAGTAAGCCCAGCTAGAAATACAAAAACAACTTTTAAAAAAGTGCCCAGAGAAATCCCCGCTTCCAGATGAGTTTCAGTCTCTTGTTCACCTTTCTGAACAGTGACAAAATCTTAATAATCCCTGCTGATCAAGGAAGGTTATTCAGAAGGTTGTCATGGCCTGGAAATCTGTTCCCAGCTCTGCTCAGCCTACAGATCCTCTGTGAGTGTCCAGCTTGCTGTTATGACCCTGTCTCTCTCCCTGTCCTGCCTGGCATGACCTCCCCAGACAACACTCGCTGTTTCCCCAGGAAAGACACCATCTCCCCTCACTGCAGACACTGTCACCTTGCCTAATCACTGCTGGATAAAAGAAATAAGAAGTGAATTTAGAACAAAGAACTCAGCCAAGTCCTGTCTGTCACACAACAACCTGACAGATTCACACATAAAAGAAAAGAATAGACGAGGTGTACAATTTACAGCAGAGCTGGGAATCCAATTGCACAAATAAACTCTAACTTTGTCAAAGTGTTATTAAAAAAAAAAAAGAGAGATAAATTTGCATAAAACTTCATAAATGTCAATAAGTGTCTTTCCTGTGACATACCAATGTATAATTGAAGCAAAGCCCAGGAGAGGCAAGAGTTTAGTTTTCCCATGATACTCATTTCCTTCTGGTTATGCCGTGACAGCTGGAGAGTGAGTCTTAATATTTTTCAGAAGTGAATTTAATTGCTTTAGAGAGTCCGTTTAACATATCACTCCAGAAATGCCCCAAAGCTACCAGCAAACCCATTGATAGCCAAATAGCTCCTTATTTGTAAGATTCTTAGTTTACAGCTGTAGTTACCAAATTATGTTTTCAACACCTTACTGAGTATTCCACCGGTGGCCTCCAAATCTTATCCCTGCTGGAACATTTTCAATTAAAAGTTTTATGATAAGGATCCATGCTAGTCTGAGAACTGTTGATGATAGATAATGGGCTGGAATCCAATGAATTTGGGAATCAGTGGCTTAAAGGTTATCCCGGCAATGAGAATAATCCACCGAGCCTAAACAGTTCTAAGGAATTAATTGTTTAAAATATGATAATAATATGTGAAGAAGTGGGAAAGTTCCTTTTCTGAAAAAAGATAATGATTCTCAGCTTGAAAGTAGCTTATCTCAAATGAAACAAATATAGTTTATAATTAACAGTGATTTACCTCTGCTGAGAATACAAAAAATATTAAAAAAAAAGAATTAAAAATTTCTGGTTTAATTGTAGAAAGTTCTCTAATCATTCAAATATCTCAGCTATATGTTCCCAAGTATATGCAGTTGTGGGATAAATGTGTGATAGATACTTCTATATTAGCAGATAAAGTATCTCTACAGACAGCTTTGTCTTCTGAAGGCACTGATTTCCAAAATCACACATAAAAAAAAATCTTTACTGTATATTTAAGCAACATAAAATAAGGTGACAAATCAGGGGTATAGTATTATGCAGAACTTTCCCTCTAAAGTAGACAATTTCCTGGATATGTAAAAATTAGTAAATTTAATCATCACCTCGTATTCACCAGTAAAGTCATATTAACGTACTTGGCAGTGACAAGAAGTTTCTTATTATCAAGATTACTATTTCTCCTCCTTTCTGCCCTTTAAATTTTAGAAAAAAATTACCATATATAGCAAAGTTTTGATCAGAAATAGAAACCAGAAATACAAGTATGGTCTCAGTATTATGCTAAACCTATGGATGATGACTGAAATTTCCACACTCAGTCTTTTTAGCGCCAAATAAAGTGTACTTAAAGGACATATGAACAATTCTGCTGACATGTGCAATGTGATATTTAGGCCCATTTATTAATTTGTATTTTGCATGAGGGAATTTAGTAACTAGCTGTGAAATATAACTGCATTGAAATGTTACATTTGCTAGATACAGGCAGTCTCTTTACAGCTATTTATAGGGAACATCACTCTAATAATCTCACTTGCCTTCAACTCAGCATGGAGTATCCTTATGTCTTATACACAGGAGAAGGTTATTCAAACTCCAATCTTTTGGATTGGAACGTTTGTGTTTCTTTGTTCTGGGTCAGCTGGTCCCATCCTTGCAGGTTGGTAGGACTCAATATGCAAATACCCTTTGCTGTGAGCATCATAATTCAGTAAAAAGAGCTCCCAAATCTTAAATCTAGCAAATCAAGGTCACCTTATTACAGTTAAAATAGTGGAAAACACCTGGTAAATGCAGCATGCAATGAAAATGCATAGCATGATACTTTCATTTTCTTACAGGCATGAAGGGCTTTCTGCACTACATTAAACTGTCCTTCTACAAAATTTCAAGCACTGAAAGCAGATTAGTGATCACAATTGCTTCAATACTTTTCTATCTACTGTACAGCATTATGGCACTTGTGTTTCTAAGGAACACGTGAAGACAAATTGCTATTTCACCTCACAGACACAGTCTAAATTTACTATCCAAACATTACAGAAAATGTACAAAACCATCTTACAGGATACCTGATGCACAGTATCTTTAGTAGTAGTTTTGTGTCTTTGCACATTTGAGCACATGGTTGGTCTCCAAAGCTTCACTCTTCTAAGAGAAATTAGGATAATTTCAACCACATAAATAGGAATTAAAGAATTAAAGACTACTAATTCATAAACATACATTCAGTGTAAAATTCAGGCAAGATCAGCTCATCTTTTCTCTCTGTTTGCTAAGCCTACTCTTATATTTGCTATGGCCTGTTCCTTGTATTCTCTCTTCAAACCAAAGGTCTTCCCATAGTCATAACTGTTTCTGTCTCCATGACTGGACTCTGTCTGACAAACAGATTGTACTTGCTCTTGTTTCATCTATCTCTTTGATGATATATATTAATAGCTCAGCAGTAAAAGTATTTCTAGCCATAAACGTGTATGAGCCACCATCATTTGTCATGCCTTATTGGCACTTCAATAGTTTAAAAGAAAAAAATCACAGAGCCCAGACAATCCAAATTGAATTAATAATCTTCTTTGGCAGGATTCTCAGTAGAACATACCTGAATTCCCCCAATCTTAAAAAGAACGTAGCAAGAGTTATCATACTGGCTAACAAGCCTCAGAAAAAAATGAAATAAAACCACTGAATGTAAATGGGTGAACTAATAAGAAGTGAAATAAAAGAGCCACCAGAAATTTTTCAAAGATGATTTACACATTTGTCATTTTTGCTGAGATACATCTTTTTCAATGCCCATTTCTCACTTAATGTTCTAAATTGCAAGCACAACACTTCAGTCACTGATTTTTTATTACTTTTTAAAATTATATCACTGCATCAAGAATGTGATTCCATGATCCAGGTCAGATATCCACAGTATTCTATTCACATGGAACTGAACAGACTGTGCCATTTGGAAGGACCTAAAATGCCATCTAGGATTTAGGATCTTCTTTGATAAAATCACTGAATCGACACTGTTCTTTTCAAGAATTCACTAAGAGAAAGCATGTTCCTTGTAATCCAGAGTTACAGTCTGTTTTGATGGTGGCACACCCTGCCCTGCCCAGATTACCCCAAGCCCCTTCTCCAGATGTGGCAGACAGTTGTGTTCTTATGGGAGCAGCATATAATTGACATTGCAATTATAGAGCTCAGAGAACATCAGCATTAATTTGGCTTTAGGCTGGGTGGCGAGAGGTGAATTAGAATTATGGATAAAACCTCCTGTACCAGAACAAACTCGTTGGTTTCTCCTGAAAATATTAAGCGTGAGTTTGCATGACAAAGACTGAAGAACAGTTTTCCTGTGAAAGGACATGGTCCAGAGTATCACTTTGAAAGGGTTTTTTTTGAACAAATTCTGTCCACGATGCCTTTGATTTAATTTTAACCCTGTTTCCATTGATCTGTGCAACTGCTATTTCAGACCAATGTTAAAAAGCAGTGGCACATGGGCTGAACAACAGGAGCTCTCTGCAAGCTTTTCTATTTAAAAACTCACACAAGCATTAAAAATAATTGCCGAGTTCAGCAGAGAGGGGTCATACTTTTGTCTTCACATTCCCACACAACCCCTTGGGACAAATAGGTGAGAGAGGAAATTTATAAATAAACACTTCCAGATTTTTACCATTCCTTTCACCTTTATACAGAAAACATTACAATGGTTTGGAAGAAGTTTCCAGATGTTGAATGACAAAGTAGACTCTGCAAAAGTATTATACCACCATAATTTAGCTCTCTTATGGCTACCTTCGATGAAGAAAGAGTAATTTAATATCTAGACCTTAAATGTGAAGTTGTTGATGATACTTTCAAATTTTAATGCACGTTTGTCTAAATTTAAACTTACTAATTATATTGGTATATTGCATGGCACCTTCAAGCTGCACTTTGCAATCCTGTTAAACCACAATGCAAAGCTATGCTTATATTTAATGACCAATTATCTATAAAGCGGTTATCTGGATTCTTTCACCACTTCTGCATTTCTAAATAAGCTTCTTTGGAAATGCTGGACATCTATGAAGGAAAGTTAAATCTACTGAATAGTTTTGGAATAAGCAATAACCATGTTCTGGCATTTCACAGCTAAGGATAATTTTTTACACTCAGAGTAATCCTAGCAAATCTCATGTTTTTGCCACTGTTATCTGTAATTGAGCCACATTAAGGGATACTATTTAGGGAATACTCTATTGGGATAAGATCATAGAATAGTTTGGGTTAGAAAACCCAACACCCCTGCAATGAGCAGGACCATCTTCAACTAGATAAGGTTGCTCAGCTCTGTCAGATCAACTGCCAAATTATATTAGCATGTCACTAAAACATAATCTTTATATTTTACTGCACATCTCAAGCAGATTTCTGAAAACTAAATTAGGTCTGGGATCATGGACTGGTCAAGGACTGGTATGCTGAATCCTATTCACAGAACTAGCTCTGGGATTTCACCATCTCAAAACTCATAATTTTAAAGGAAAATTTTCAAAAATTATTCTTTAAAACCTTACCATATAAAGAAATAGCAGAGGAATCTCAGAAAAAAAGTATGTATTCTTCAGTGAAGAGTTCTTTTCATGTCAGAGAAAAGGACTCCAGGGAGACTTTTTTGGGAGGCCTCACAGCTGAAAGATGTACTTGATGGTGAGATACACAGATTGCAAAACACAGCTGGAGTAAAGCTGGGAGCACATGAACACATCATCCCAAATTTAGCTAAGGCAGACACACTTCCTCGTGATAAATGTAAAGTAGTGACACTTCACAATTGGTTTCTGTGCCAAAGTTGAGTTTTCCAAGTGTCCCACTGCTCCTGAAACCACAGAGAAAGCTGCTTTTCATGGACTTCAAAGGCTTTGGGATGACACAGAAGTGAAAGCAATTGCATTCACTCCAGCTCTAAGCATCTAAGATGTTTTTATTCCACGTAAACTCTGCCCTTCTCCATCACCCTTTTTTTTCTTTTCAAATAAAATCCCCCCATAAGCTGGCTATGATTAAATTCATGAGTCCCCCTGGGCAAAGACAACTCTTTAGAGTTAGAGAGGTACTTATCAAAATTGTCAGCATTAAGGTTCTGTCCATGGTGTAACCATTTTCTTGTGGAAAACTGTCTATCTGAATATTCAGTTGATTTTATTAAATCAGTTCTTCTAGGCCATGCTCAGATCCTTTGGGGTGTTTGATTTTCATGAGCATTTGAGTGACTAACTTATTGCCATGCACATTTGTGCAAAGTTAATTTCAAAGCGCTGTGCACCAGTATTTGCAAAAGGAAAGTAAAATCCACACACAAAAGTGTTTGTGCTGGAAGGGTTTACTGCTGTGGGACTTATCTGATTTACCACAAAATCCCAACCTCCAGCAGTCAGTACCTACTGAACTACTCATGATCTCTGGAATTCAAAATCATTTCAAAAACTTAATTATTTAAACCATTAACATCTGTTAAAAAAAATAAATCTGCTCATAAACGCCAACGAGAAAAGGAGACTCAAGATTTTATAGTCAATGCATTAACTTACTTAGCTCCATCAAAATTCCATTACAAATTTAGCAGATACAGTTTTCAGGGAGAATCATATTTTTAGAAGTCTATTGGGCAAGTTGTTTTCCAGGTTACTTTTTGCATGGAAACAATATAAAAGCAATGTTAGCTCCAATGCCAGCTTTGCACGCACTTTATCCTTCTCTTCCTTCCATATCAGCTCCCTTAAGACCAGATTAATTTTTCCCCTCCAGAAGAATGAAATAACAGGTGATAGCTATGGAAAATACAGCCTTATTCGATTTATTGAGTGAATCATTGCTTCTCTGGTTCATTAAATTTCTCGGTAAGAAAATTCACATTCATATACATTTTTCTCCATTTTCAAGTAGACATTCCAGTTGTGTTGCTCATCTACTTTCAATATAAAAGATGAATTAAAGCATTAATCTATGCAATCATTTTCTAAGGGAAGTAATGATAGTTTTATACAAAATTCACTGTATAATGCTGTAATCACATTTTGAAGAACCTCTCATAAAATCACATTGAGCCAGGGAAGAAATAGAGCCTTGATACTTGTCCTTAGAGGACTTTACTATTATTTTCTAAGTTGCTAAACTACATTGGGAACAGACCCTTGCTTACATTTTCACTTCAAATATATATTTTGATTCTAATATCTGTGGACATTGTCGAGAAACATGCAAAGTAAAAATAGAAAAATTGATTTAGAGAGCTCAAAACAAAGTTTTAGCCAGGCTTCATATTCCCACAAGAAGATGCTTTCAGTTCACTTATCACTGCACAATTTGTAGAAAAGGAAGAAAACAATATATTAAGTTCTGCTTCACTGTTTTGATGTGATCAATGGAAAAGCTGAGTTTATTTTCACTTTTTAAATAGATAATAAAATAGTCATGTAAGAAATGAACTCGGATGCATTTCTTGGAATGGAATCATCATCCCAAATATTACAGATATGAACACTCATTGCTCATATACGAGGGCACATTGCTATTACTTTTAAGGCTGAAAAATCACAGGCTGAAAAAGTTCAGGGAGAAAAACTAGTCTCTCCTCTCTTTAAAATCTGCATGGAAAGAAATGGTAGGGACATTCTGGTATTTGGCTTCTCCTGAGCCAGGGAGGTATATAAAATAGAGAATCTGAAAGTAACCTGGACAGCTCGTTAGAAGAATGCCTCCAGCACTGCTGTGCTGCTCTGCCTCTGTAAAATCCTGCACTCATGCACAGCAAGTACCTCTGAAAGCAGCACGTCAGTGTGATTATTGGGTAGGCAGAAACCTCGCCTGAGGAGAATTGTACCCTTTTTACTCTTTTTTAGAATGTGATGTGCAGGGCTCACAGAAAAAAAAAAAAAAGTAAAAAAAGAGAACCAAAAAAACCCACCCCAAAACCAGACCTGACGAAAAGAGAGATGCTAACCTGCAAAATGTGAAAGAAAATAAAAGGTGCTCTGGGAGCCAGCACAAAATGTAGAAAGAACGGGAGATTTCTTATTCAGATACAACAACTTGGCTACATTTCACTCCCTCATACAAAACTACTCCTCTTCTTTCTGCACTCCCACTTAAGAGGCAGACAGTCTCCTGGGAATTCTCCCTCCAGGAGCTTGTAGGGGACATTATAAGTTTTCTGACCTTTACACTTTTCTGCTTCGGGCTCTCACGTCACGATTACCTGATCTTTAGTCAAGGACTGGAGGCTGCCACTCAGAGCTGGTTAATACCACTCCAGCCACCCAGCTCAGCTTGTCTCACTAACAAATATTTAATTTGCAAACCCAACACACACATCAGGGCAAAGCCAAAGACTGTTTCCAATACAACATATGGAACAACATATCAAACTGCTGTGCCAAGTTCATATTTTGCACCTGATTTTTGCTTTGAGTACAATTCATCAAGAGTTATCAATTTTTGAAGGTTTGATGAGAACAAGCAACATTATCCTTAAGATCAAAAACTTAAATACATTTAGGAGAAAGAGCAATTTTCTTTTTGATATTTTGCAAATACTAATTTTCCTATGATTGAAATCTGACTTGCTCAGCCTGTGTGTTTGCCCACATGACTGCATCTATGATAAATCCTGGGTATTACTTATGAAAACTTCCAGCTACAGTTAAGGTCAAACAGTTTGTCATTACAGTAGTAGATGAGGGATGGGAGTTAGAGGAAGACAGATAATTAGCCTTTCTCCTCTACTGTTTTGTCCTTCCAATTTGTATCTTTTTCTTCCTTGAATTTCAATCTCCCCATCTCTTCCTGGCAAACTCATCATGTGAGCTCTCCTGACACAGCACAGGGAGAAGCTCCAGGAATGAACGTGTTCTCCCTGGGCTCATGTCCTTCCCTCTTCACTCTTACAATAATTTTCATAGCTACTCATAATGTTTAAACAGTATTTCCTGTAAATATAAATTTATCATATTTTTGCTTTGGGGAAAAAACCCTGTGTTTCACTTAGAAGTAAGACTTTGTTATTTCAAAATTTGTCAAAACAAAAAAATATGAGTCAATTAAGATATATTTACTCCTACTGTTTACAAGGTTATCTACATTTTGGCTGATTGTTTATATTTTGCCATAAAGATGAATCATTCCCTTTGGCCTCACATCTTTATTAATCCATTGTCATTGTGTGTACAATTAGATAAATGTAAATTGTAGGTAAAAGATACCTTTCTGGACAGATATGTGCCAAAATGTGGAGTTCCACACCCCTTTCCATTCTGGGTGTCCATTTCCTTCTCACCAAGAGGAAAGCAAAAGTTTTGTGCGCCAGAATGTGCAAGTTAGGGCTTGAACCTAAAAATTAGATACAAAGAGTTTAAGCCTTCACGGTAGAGACTTTCCTCACAGTAAATGTAACCACCAGTGAAGTGATTTTGGATTGCTCATGACCCCTCTGTAGAACCTCTGGGTCAAGAGACTGGAGAGAACAGCAAATGCTGCTTGATGAAAATTCAGAGGCAGTGGATGTCTGTAATGCTACAGTTGATATCTATTGACATATTGGTGTTTGGGAGCTTTGCAAAGATTAGGCCATACCTGGCCCTTGAGCCTCTGGCAACATCAATGGATGTTCTGCAAAGATTCCTGCCTTCAGCCTTGTCATCCTTTATCTTAGTAAACATCAAAATCTGAGCACAAAAGACAGAAAATGAGCTATTGATTTTCCAGTATTGTCTTAACCTGCAGCTTAATTGAAGGTCAGTATATGTATTCCTGTCAAAGACAGACTTTTGCTATTCATTGTCTGACACCAAACTCTCCTCAAGAGGGAGAGCACGGATATGTTTCAGGCAATCCACAGAAGGGGAATATGCAACCCAACACTTCCAAACATTCCCTAAGGAAAACTGAGGCAGGGAGTGAGACAAACTGCAGAGTAATTGGATTAGATGTGTGCAGAAAGGAAGGAGGAAGAGGGAGAGGAGGTGGGGGACAGAAACAGGGGAGCTAAAAGGGTCAGAAAGAGAGGAATGGGAGTTTGCCATTATAAGATGACAAAAAAAAATTACTCTAGAGAAAACAGGTGACTGCCTATCCCCCTTCTGTTGTCTTCCTCATTGAATGATGTAAAACTGCAAATTCCCCTTTTCCTAACACTGTAAAGTGGTAGTTTTTATGAATAAAAATATTTTGTTTCATTAGAAGACATATGTAGCATGACAATAAAACAGAAGTTGCCAGATAACAGATAGGAAAGAAAATCCACATCTTTCTCTTCTTTTCTGTTATTGCTTTGGCTTTGTAATCCCTCACCATCCTCCTCTCGTGAAGTATCAGAGTTTGACATTTTATATCTGTCATTCAAGAAAGTTATAAAGATTATGTCTCAAAAAAAATATAAAAAAGAAAAAAACAAACAGTAATAGATACTTCAATTTCTAAGATTTCTCAAATAATTTCTGAAGCTTGTACTTTCCCTGTCATTATTCTAAGTGTCTTTCTTCTCTAGATTAAATGAATTAATTTTCTCCTATACATGTCAATCAACACCATTATATACACTCCTGTTTTCACTCCAAAAGCTGAAACCTGGAAAGATGAGCAAAGGAAAAAGCTGTATGTTTAGTTATCTTGATATTGCAATGAAGCACCTCAGATGGTGATAGACAGTCCAGTTACAGCCCTTCACTTCTCTCAGTACAAGACTTTCTGAACGAGCTTCACACTGGTGTTGAAGGATGACTTGCATGATCACAAGGACCCTGAAAGTTTAACTCACAAGGTGTTCTGCAGCTGAGACACCAAAAGGATACCTGGCTTTACTATAACTTTTAAACATGGATTAATTGGTTTTGGATGAAGCAACTGTATTTATTTAATTGTTATTTGCTACAGAATGAACTTATGCAGGAGAATACAATGCTGATAGAAAGGAACTGTTCATGTTAGAACATCCAGACCTTCTGTGGTGGCATTTAGAGAGATTAAATTTACTTTTATTCATTTATTTTAACTTAATTGCAGCCTCTGAGTAAGCATCTCGAAAATCTTAGTGGTGTAGAACTGCTCCCTAGGGAAACTCCGTTCTCAAGTCCTGGAACGACAAAAGGATTTTAAAGCACTAAATATCTTCAGGCACCAGTGTTGTATGGCCAAACAGACACGACATAGAAGGCAGATGTTTTATTCAACAAGGAGGAATTTGGTTTTCATATCATGATTTTATTAAAGTCACCCTTTTCATTTGACCTCCAACCATCTTTGGACCTTTCCTAGCTGAGCTCTTTGAATAAAGATGGAATGGATGCCACTGTGCCTCTTTCATAATGTGGTTATCATATTAAGTTTGCCACTGTAGATTCTGATACAAATTCTTGTAATCATTTGTGATCACTACCTTATGTTTTTGAATGCTTATTAACTAATAAATCTGTTATTTAAAAAAAAAAATCTGCTGGTCTTACATTAGAAGTGGTCCAAGTGTGTGGATTTGTACCCAACGCATTCAGAGCTAGATCTATGCCATGCGTCAGGATTCTGGGTTTCTGGCAGTTAATCTTGTGCTCAGACTGCTGCCATAAAGCATGCACAACGATGTGGAACAGCACAAAAGCTCCTGGAGCAGGTGTAGGAGACTGGAGCATTCCTCACAAACAGCAAACCTAGGAGTCAGCTCTGGTGAGCACCCAAAAGGAGTGCTGGGAACACCTTCTGCATGGCACCTTCATACCACAAGGAAATATTCAATGAGCATTGGAAAGAAATGAAATAACATTTTGTACCTACAAATGAGAGACAAATTACCACACATCATTAAATGAGTACACAGCACAAAGAAAAAAATTCAAGGTGTTCTCTTAAAGGGTAGCAAAAAGAATTTCAGCGGTAAGTAAGGAACTAGAAAAGATAAGACCCAATTCCTGTAGCTCAAACCAGAAAGAGCAGTGGGATGCAGCTGAAGAAATTTAAAATATTATTCTAAGACATAAATGCCTCAAAGAGGTGTTTGAAGTACATATAAAGAAGAATTCTTAGCATGAGAAAAGGTATCAATGACAAGAGAGAATGGAAGGCGTCCTGAAATTCCTTCATTTTGCTATTGAACCTCTACATAAATACACAGAGGGAAAAGAAGCATCTGACCCTGTTTCTGGAGGGGAGAGAAACAAAGGCAATAATTTTACTGGTAGACTTTAGATAACTCAGACTCTCCTCACTTGTAGCATTTCCACCATCTCTAAACAACATATTTTTCCTGCCTTAATGCCTATTTATTTTCATTTTCATTTTTATTTGAAAATTCTTTGTACATCACACAAACCATAAACACTTATGGAAACAAAAAAGACAATTATAAGCTTGGAATGTGTTTCTCTGTGTGTTACCCTACATAGGGTATCTGTTGCTTTAATGGTTCTCACAGTTATTCATTTACTATTTTTTCCTTCTAAATGACTTTTACTACAGGTGTTGTTTTAAATATTAAGATCCAAATCCTACTGCCAAGAAGATGAAATAAATTACTCTCCTGGAAGTCATTAATTTTTGCTCTGTTTATCCCATCTATCTCTTTGTTGTTCTCCCTGGAAGGTAGGTGCCCACACTGGATATGACATTCTGCTCTGTTTCTTTATGTTTTCTCATTTCTCATTCTTTTAAATTAATTTTACTTTACTTTTAAATGAGTGTATTACTTCAGAGAGCATTTCTAAAACCAGCATTTCATAACAAGACTATTTTATTTCAGATAATGTCTCAATGACATCCATAAGATCCATAGTTCCAAGGGTTAAAACTGAACCATGGAAAAAGTCCTTTCTTTGAAGCAGCAGCTGACACTGAGCACTGTGACACGGAGAAAAGAAAAGAACATTTCAGAGAGGTGGATACAGGTGATGTACAAACATTCTGAACACTTTAGAAACGTTTTTATGCTTCCAAAATGATTGTCTCTTGGCTTAAATATTCCTGCAGCCATCAGAGGTGCAAGTCATACCCTGTGGGCAAATCACAACCAATGCCTTTGGACACAGTTAACCATTGCTACAGAACAAAGCAAGCTGAGAACAAAAACCTTCCTAAACACCTGAACACCTTCACAACTAAAGAAACAAGAAGTTCTCATGATGCTGTAAAATTGTAGCAATTCCCTTCACAGCAGGCATCCAATACAAATATAAATAGAGTACTTCATCTCCTGATATTCTCCTGATGGAATATTCATTCTTCTGGGATTTCTTATGGCTTCTTTTGAAAACACTTCCCTTCCCTCCCCTCCACCCCTTCTGGTGCAAATTGTGCCTTGTGATTACTACAGGCAGCAATATAAATTGACACTGTGGTGCAGACTTAGCCGCACATCTTTCTGGCTGTATTTATACCCACCACCAGCAGCACAGTTTGGATCTAATACAGTGGATATACACCACAGTGAGGTTCTCTTCTGTCACATAAGAAATGGCCTGTGTTTTCTGTCCAGCCTCACAACTCTTCTCAGTAATTTCTGACAGTAGGATTAACCCATAACATGTATTTTCTGAATTGTAATAATTACCAGCATTTTTCTGCCATCCAGAGGGTCCTTTTGCCTCCTTTTTTATTATTACATTATGTAAACTAAAGATTGAATGGTTCTCAAGTCGTGTACCTTACTAGTTTTTATATTTTAAAGGAAGACAGAAGAACATAGGAAACTGAACTTGACAACACAACTGAGAAGCTTAAAAGCATAAAAACATATTTATCTTTTCAAGTAAAACACAGATGAGTTAGAGAAAGCAAGCTGTTCTCCAAGAGGTGGAGTTTAAGGTACAAACATACACATTGCCATGCCAAGGCTCAGACTCAGAGTTGTAAAATGACAACCACACCAGAGTGCAATCAGGAGCTACAGAATATGATTTAATGTAGGACCAAAAGCACTAACTTGATTTTTTTTTGTCCTTCCAGATCTTACAAAATCATTCTGCTCCAGCATTATAAAGATTGTGCTGATATGCCATACCTTCACAGTGGGAGTCTGCTTTTTTCCTTTTTAATTACTAGGAAGCTGGAAAAGACTTGACTTCCCAAGAGAAAAAGGACTTGAAACTCAGCCAGCCACCTACAAGTGATCCTACAAAGACAGTACAAGCTATGTTTCTATACCATGATCAAAAGCCTGAAAGAAATGACTGGGAACACACTGAGTTTAGAAGTTCCTACTTCTTCTTTTAGACACTGATCCAAAAATCATATTTTTTTTTTATTTTTCCTCTAAATATCTCTGGAAAATTTCGAAAGTTATATAAATTTAAGCTAATATTCTCATATTTTGCATCTTTTTTTCTTTTTAGCCAATATTATAATTATATTTCTGAGTTTTAACTGAAGATCAGGCTTTCTCACACCACTGACTTCAGCTTGGGCTTGTTTTTGCCTTGTTGAATTTATCAGGTGTGTCTTATAAATAAGTATAAACACCTGAGAATATCAGGTTGGAGAAAGAAATCTGAGCCTGACAAAGTTAGGGGAAGATTTCTCAAATCCTGACCTATTGGGTTTGGCCACACTGAAGAGTCAGGTCTCACTTCATAGTTGTACCTGAATGAGAGTCAGATAAAATAAAGAGAGCAAATGGTGAATATGTGGTACCTCATACTCCTTTTTAACAGTTTTATAATTATAGAGTTGTAATATCTGAAAAAATATTGTTTCTAAAAAAACCAAAAAAAATCATTCTAGATAAGGTACTTAATGAAACACAAATATATGTTTTGCACTGTTTTATAAAGGGTAATTTTTTTCTTAATACTAAATAAATTAATGAAATACTGCACAGAATAAAAGTAGTTCATTGCCTTTACCCCTAACAGCACTTGGAGTGGTGGGAGAGGGAATGGGGGGATTTTATTTTATCAATATTTATTTACACAGCCTCATTCCTTCAAACATCTGCTACAGTAAAATATCAAGAATGCTCCATACAGAGATATACTTAATTCTGGCAGGGTTTGGTGCCTGTTTTCTGTGTTTAGGGGATGAAACTTGGTGTTAGTAGTTCTAAAAGGAAAAAAATCTTTTTACTTCAAGAAAGAATAGTTGAGAGATCAGACAAGAGAGATTTCATCTTAGCTCATCTGTGCAAAGCCTTGGACTTTTCATCATCTGTAGGTCTTTTGGAGGAAGTTCACCAGTAACTCTCTGTACAATCTTCTCCATCCCTCCCACTAAGCCCTCAAAATCTCCTTTGCACAAACAAAACCAAAAGTACTGTTGTTTAGTTCAGCAGATTGTCTGTGCTCTTAACTCCTCCTAAGCGGTGTCTGAGTGTTTGGTATCTCCTCCCTTTCTGCTCTGTTCACTAAAGGCTGTTCCATCTGAATATCACCTATTTCACTTTATTACCCAAGGACAGTTCACTGTTTCTAAACTAAGATCTTCAGAGAGATTTTGGTGTAAAAACCTCCAACAGGTTCTGCAAACAAATGTAGAAATGATTCTTGGTCTCAAAGCAAGAGTTGGCATTGTGAACACATATTTTATAGCCAAAAAGAATACAAATTGCTGGATGAACTTCAAATTTCCAAAAATCCCATATAAATTCCTTGGAGTTCAGTAACATATGCATTTTGGGAAATCAAGGCAGCAATGTGAAAAAAAAAAATTACATATATTCAATATTATCTGAAGGTACCTTTTTATTTAACCGAGAGTTGAGAGAGTTTTGTTTCATTGGTTTTGGCTTTCCGTTGTTTGTTGTTGTTGTTTGCTTTGGTTTGATTGGGTTTTGTTTGTTTGTGGATTTTTTTTACAAATTATTGAAATGACTAATATTTACAAGATATATTTCACTCTTCTGCCTCAGCTGCAGCTTTAGGGCTACTGGTTTGTGGATTACTTTTGGGTGTACTACCTAAAATACATTGACTGAAGAATGTCTGTCTCTTTGTAAATTAAAAGACTGAAATTAGACAATAAACATATTTGCATTAGCAGGGTTCTTAGAAAAAGATCTTCATATAATATTTACTTAATTCACATTAATCACACAAATACCTTTTTGAAGTATTACACATTTCTTGTTCCTTTCAAAACAACCTTTCCATGAACATTAACCTTTTCTTTCCATCTTCACTGTGTCTTTAGATTCTGATTCCCTAGTACCTTTACAGCAGCATAGACATCAAAATTATGGTTATGTTCTATGTTTTTATTTAATTTGCAACATTTTAACTATGTCTCCATGAAAAACTTACATAGGGGCTCCTCACAGGTGAATATATTAGTTAAAAATTCCAGTTATCTTTAAATTGTTCATTGCTTTTCTGTTCATTATATCAATTTTTCCAAAGTGATTTCAGTCCTCCATACTCAGTCTTAAATAAATAAATAAGAAGCTGAAACAATATTCTTTGACCCAATGCAATAACAGAAGTAGATGCTTTTGTTCCCTCAGCCTATATTGTATCCTGATTGCTGGTTTTCTCATTTTGCTGTACAGGCATTAAAAAGTGATCATCATCAATGCTCCCTTTCTGCCTGGGGTTTGATTTTTTATTAATAAAGCATAAACACAGTGAGTTCTGGCCGATTGAAACTTGGTTTTTCAGACAGTGTGCCAGATTTACTTAGTTCTACAAAAAACCTCTATTTTTGAGAAAGCCAAATCCAAACTACACCGGGGTGGATGTGTTTGCTTGACTCTTCCACCATGACCTTTCCATGTTACCACACATGATGTCCAAAGTGTGTTACTTTTAAAAGACATGGTCAAGCCCACTCCTTATACATAATGTTCCTCCAAGAAAATCTAATCACTTCACTTAGCAGAGATGGTCCGAGCTGCAATGCTTTTAGTGACAGAAGAGAGGTATTAGCAACTCTGGGGCAAAGCTCTTGGGAGCACAGAGAAGGAACATAAATATAATTGATGGTTACAGGTCAACACCTTTCTATGACCTGACATTCACACTGCACTGAAATGCCAATTTTATCCTGCTCCTGCACACAGTTTATTACAACCTTTTCCCAGTGTCAAAAACTTTCTGAATTTCCTCTTCATGGTCCTCACAGTTGCACCTTAACCCCAGCACAGTGCGTCAGGAAAGCACACCAGCTGCATTATTGGCACTTGTCTGACGTGCATCTCTAAAAGAACTGTGATCCTTTTACACATTAGTGTTATCCTAAAGCATGGAAAAAACCCATTAAACTGTGATTCCGAGTTGATGTTGTCTCAGTTCATTTTGGGTAATTGTTCATTACACAAGCTCACATCTTTATTACTAACATTACGGATAAAAGCCCTGTATAAGACGGAATTTAATGTAAAGTTCACAGAATATCTTTATTTTCAATGTTGACATACCTATGAAACGTGGTACTATATGTTTACCACACCTTTTATCTAACATTATAAAATGTTTTGAGAAGTGCAAATGGAAAGCATAAAATGAGGTCTCACTGTTTTACAGTTATCAGAGAAATTTTGAAATCTATTTTCCTTTTCTAAGGTGGGGAAAGCTTTTTATTTAATCTTTGACTTTGAGGGAAAGCCACTAATGGAAAAAATATTTTCCCAGGTGCACTAATCTTGGTTATCTGTAGCTATGAAACTTTCTGACAGTTCTTGTGATTTAAAGCACACAGAATCTATTGACACTCTTCAGACTCTTGGCAGCCGTGAGACTTTGCTGAGCTCATGCACAACTGTAACAACTGTGTTGAAAGCAACAGCTTCCCTAAAGCCTGATGGATCCCTGCCCAGGCTGATGCACTGGCTGATGCACTGGAAGAGAGGGTGGAGGAGGAAAAGTACATCTGTGTTTCTTCTTGGAGGATGTAGCCCTAGACCCAGATTTTACTCACATTATTTATTCACTATTACCTGTAAAGAGACAAGGGAAAATGTGTTTGGTATTACGTGTATTACCAAGTATGCAGTAGCAGAGAGGATATGGGGAGCTCCTGCATCAGCCCTGTCCTGTAGCTGTATAACACTTTGTGACACGCTTTGCTTGCTCTCTGACCACTTCAAATCCCACCCTGATCTCCTATTTTCCCTTCCACAAGCTCCCTTGAGGATCCTTAACAGCTCAGAGTATCAAAACTACTGAGTAGAAAAACCTTTTTACCTCAGAAACTGCTATTTCCTCCTCATCCAACACTGCTTAGTTCTCTACACAGGGAACTGGGAAGGCAAAATGAATTCTAACAGCACATACACTGCCCAGAGTTCAAGTCTGTCCATGGAGCAGCATGACTTGCCCATCAAGCACAGGGCAGATATCCCAGGAGAGATGGCTCTTAAGGATGCTCTCAAGCCATCTGTGAACATTGTAAGTGCCTTCTAAGGCACACAGGAGACTGTGGTATCATTTGGAGGGTGAGTGAAATGCATAGCACATGGCTAGATCCAAACACATGCCTTCTATAAGGAGGGTACTTGTAATCCACACAGTTCCTCTGAGCATTGTTTTCCCTTTCCAGAGCTGTGACCAGTCACTCTCAAGGAACAGTTTGGATTGGAAGGGACTTTAAAGATCATCCAAGTGCAATCCCCCCACCATGGGCAGGGACACCTTCCACTAGACCAGGTTGCTCAGGCTATCAGACTGGGTAACTCCATGCTTACAGGTGATTATTTTGTTTCCTTAGTAGCTTCCTGTAGAAGTGCAAATCTTTTATGGCTTTCTTAGAAGCAAAACCAAGAGGGTCCATATTGATGCTGAAACTTCCTGCTTTCCATCTGAAGTGTACAGAAATAATGCATTGGGAGTCAAAGAAAAAGAACTCAAAGATACTCTTGAATATAGTCCTAAGACTAAAAACTTCTGTCTGAAAGAATTGCTTTCTTTAAGAAACTATGCCAAATTGATTTCTTTAAATAAAGGTTTGTTATAAAGGAGGTCCTGTTTTGTTCATTGAGAGTAAACTCTTTTGGTAACAGCCTGTCTTTTGCAGTTAATTGCTGCTTGTCTCCTTGGATATCATCATTTGCATAATTGTGATTCTTTTCAATAAAAAGGGATTATGTAATCTTGGAGAAGCAAACATCATAAAATTTAAATTTATATGAAATTAAAGGAATAAGTGTTCCATGGTAACAGTGCTATTAACTTGCACCAAAGAATAAAGTCTTTAATATTATAAAGTCAACGTATTTACAGAAAATCACTTAGACTGTGCTGCTTCTCAAATGTCATGCAAAATTAAAACATCAGACCATACTTTGAAGCAACATTACTGAAATAAATATTAATGCCAACTTTAAATGTTTGTAATGAGGACACATAAGGTGCTCCTGAGGCCAGTTTTGTCTTTCCAAAATGAAAAAATTGTAAACCTTGCAAATTAAAAATAAGCAATTGGATTGCAATTTTATAAATAAGAGTAAATTTTGAATTATATGTCATAGGAAGTTTTTCATGCTTTTCACTAGACACAATTTGTATAACCCATGGTTGCATAAAAGAGTTATAGTGGAACTCTGAGGTTACAGAAGAGTTTTTCCTGCCAGGGTAATCGGACCATTTATCCCTTCCTTTCTCATGTATGGATTAATTAATTGTGTTTGTTCTTATTGCCACTAAAGTCTGAATTTGCCAAGAGCCTGTGGCAGGCTAATCTAATTAAGAAAGTGCTTTGTAAGCTGAAGAACAAAACCAAATCAGTTCAAAGGCTTGACACTGAAGAGTTACCAACTTGAATTCTCTAACATTGTCAGTGCATTCTTAAAGAATTCCTTCACAGTAACATGTTTAATACTCTAAGAATTTAAATTAGGTCAAACTCCAGCTTATAAAACAGAAAAACAACCACTTGAACCTCCTTCCCATCTTGCACCCTCCAACTTCCCCCAAAGTTTCTCCTTTCTGTCAAGTCAGCTATGTTTTTGGTATCTTAAGAAAATTTATTTCAATTAAATTCCAATGACAGCCTTGGCTGTCGTTATCTCAACAAGTTCCAATCAGTCAGTATGGAGAACTTCCATATGGAATGTAACATCATACTCAACACAATCAGCTCTCTTAAGAGAAAAAACAGTCTCATTTGTTGAAGTGAGATGATGGAGACACAATTCAAGGCATAATATAAAAAAAACCCCAACACATTAAAAATGAAGCACCTGTAACTTTGAAGGTCATAAAATTCACTGCTTCAGCCTGATAAAAATACTTTTCCCTTGACATTTATATAGTTTTAAAGGGTGACAGAAAAATCAACAAGCTCAATAATCCAGATGTCAGCATGATCTGAGTGTGAATGAGTTGGAGTCTGTTGCCTCAGTACAACATGCAGCTCTTCAGCGTGGCACAGTGAGCAACAAGAGCTTTTCCTAGAAAAAAGCTATTGGCCACACGTCAAGGAGTCTTTGCCTTCTGAAATATTTCTTTAGCTAAAGACTGTTCAGAAAGACTGATAAAATGTGGGTCTCACCCTGGTGGTCAGAAATAGCAACAGTATTTTAGTTGGTTCCTCGGGTGGCAAAAGCTTTTTCATTGATGAGAACTGCATTTGAGAACATCCCTGCCTACCTTGCTCTGTCATGTCTGCTGGGAGGGTTTGGGAATCTATGAATTGATGTTCACAGAAAAGTAAACAATATTGTCACAATTCAGTGTACATATTGAAAAAGATGTCCAGAGCAATCAAAATAACAGTATTTATTTTAGGCACGGATCTTGGCTAACATAGCTGGCTGGGAATACAGACAATGCAGAAAATCAGCCCTCATGTGCTTTGTATTTGTCTTTCTCTTTGTAGCCAAATATGCTAAATGTTCATGCATAAAAATAAGCTTTGAGGGAAAAAAAAAACCCAGTAACTAAATACTGGGTGGGGAGAGACTTTAATTATTTATTCAGGACAAAATAAACCCCCAAACTCTAGTTTTGCAGCAGCAAAACATTGGAAGACTTCCTCTGCAAAGTGCAGTGACACAAACACAACAAACCAAATGAACAGCAATTCCATAAGTGTCCTATCTTCAGTTACATATATATATATATCATGTTATAACAACACAATAAAGTAATTTCTGAGACACAAAGCTATATATAACAAAGCAAAATAAGGACAAGGAAACAACAGGCACTCATGCTTTGAGATAAAATATTTGCAAGATTGGAAGAGTGATTTCGGATAAAAAGCAACAAATTTATGTTATTCATTACATTGTATTGGGCTCCTGGATGCAAAGAATATTTATGAAGCAATCAGATATAGTGTGTTGGAAGTGGTTGATGATAGTTAATGTCCATGGACATCTACTCTGCAATGTCCAACACAGTCTTGCAAGTTGTGCTTTTGTTCAGAAATGTGGTGGTACGGAAAACCACTGTGCAAAACTTACCTGGCACAAAATATACATGATCTATACCCTGTGGCTTTAAAAAAGTGCTGGAAAAGACACAAGAGAGTCTGGTGTGCTCCCAGAAGGGGAAGGACCAGAAATGGAATAGTTTCTTCTAGAAGTGAAAGGACAGTAAGCGCTGAGATAAAGTCACACCTACACATCCAATTGTGCACAGCCCACTGTGCTCAGCAGGAGCGGCTGCGCTTTCCTTGGAGTCGTGACAGCAAAGGCAAAGTTCTGCATTTCTACCCAGGATACAACAATCGTGACAAAGCCACTGGCACCAGAACTCTGTGAGAACCCAGGTGTTCCAGTCTTTTCTGGATTTTCTCTAACAGTTCTGGGTAGACTCTCTTCCTTTTGAGTACAGATGGCTGAAATGAAAATAGCTATGACAGTTCATTAACATTTTGGGGGCGGCTGCTTTCTGTCTGTCCTTTCTGTCTGGACTCATTTTGTCCTTTGCCAAGTACAGATCTGCTCCTCACTAGCCCAGACAGAAAGCCTTCACAACTGGTTCCTCTTGGGAGTCACTGCCATAGCACCATGGATTTACCCACCACTCTGCACTGCCTGGCTTAACACAGAGAGTCCTTAGAAAACACACACAACCATGATCTTCAAAGTTTTGTGTCAAAAAAAGAAAAGCCATCTTGAGAGGAAGAGGAACACCAAGTTTCTTTTTCTTCTGAAAAGAGAACCATTTTCTCTTAGCCAAAATGAAAGAATTCAGGTCTTAGAAGACTCTACTAGGTCTTTAAATAGACTCAGAACCAGTATGCCTGTTTACGGAGCAAAACGTTCCTTTAGATTTCTTTCTGTTTGATTTTTCATTTAAATATTTTGAGTGGGAAATTCTCATTCAACTTTCTAACAGCACACAACTTCATACAAAACCTGAAGTCTAAGTTCTTTTAACCTGAAAAGAACCATCTTGCTTCAACTTCAAATAATGGTTTAGTGCATATTCAGCCCAAATTGGCCTCTGTGAGCAATTGCTGTTGGTAACCCAAATTAGTGTGTCTCCATGCATTTCACTGGATGTCACTATGCAACACACACCATTATGAAGTATCCACCCTACAAAAGGAAGTTCAAGGAGTTATTTCAATCATTTTTCTCCTGGAAGAACAGTTGTATAGTCAGTAGCCAAAATGTGCTGACTGCAGAGACTACAAAAGTTCAGTTATTGCACCCTGAAGAACATACAAACACTGGGTCATGCTTCTTCTTACAAACAAACAAAAAAAGAAAAGCAAAAAAATAGCAATGACAAAACAAATGAAAAAACCTTGAACACCAGAACCAGGGCAATTTTCCTGGAAATTTAACATCCATGGCATATCGCTACTCTTTAGTCCAGATTCACAAGCTTATGCAAAATATTAGCTGTACATTACACCTGATATGTGATTTTAAATCTGGATTAAAGAGCTATTAAGAGATAAGAATCAATGTAGAGCATTCAAATGTGCATCAAGCCCATTATTACATGCAGTCACTGCAGACTGCAAAGGAGCTGTTAGCTTCGCCACTTCTAACAAGTTAAATGTAAGTTATTGCTGCCACCAACAGGATGTTCCTCAGTATATTTTATCTTAATATTTCTCAAAATCTGCCTGTCTGTACAAACACCTGTATGCTTGCATTTGGAAATAAGACTGATGTGATATGACATTCACAATCAGCAGTGAAACACTGCACAGCAATTCCATGTTCCCTGTTATGTCTGGGAAGTGCACTACTTTTCCTCCTTGCAAAAACACCCTACAGAGAACATGGTGTTGTCATAGGTTCAAGTCAATTACTCTAAAAATAAGCCCACACAAAATCCCCACCCAAACAACACTGAGGGAGTGAAGACAGGCTGTAAAAGGGATGAGGGGTTGAATCTGGTGAGTGCCACAAAAAGTGGTAGTGACAGGATCTGAATTCTTACAGTAGCAACAGAGTCTACATACAGATAATGCAACTGTGATACAACCATGACTAGAACAAAACCGACAAAGCAAAATTTAGAATGAAAAGCACTGCTGGTGTTGACAAGGAGCTCTTCCTTTTCACATTCTTGTCTTTATCTGGCCTTGTTGAGTACAGATGTGTTTGCTGAAAATGAGAGGGGAGCAGAGGAATTAAAGAGAAGGAACTATGTGTGACATTTCATGTGGTAGAGAGAGGGACACAGTCCAAGCTGTGGAGAGTCACAGAGAACATGGATGAGGAGATTCCAGGCAAGGCTGTCTGTATTGGAATAAATAAATAAATAAAAGGTTTTAAAAAAATCATTACAGCTGTTATGAAAAACTGATAAGTATCAAGCAGATGATAGCAAAATTATTGTGTGTAAGAACAAAGCTTTGACAAGACTAGCAGATTTATAAACAAATCAATTTTAATCTGCTGAAAGGTCATCTTTCCATTTAGACTGAATAAGAATGAGATTAAATTACATGGTTGGCTACAGATATCTACAACAGGGCACCAAACAAGGAGAAGGTTAGGAGCTCAATTGCATTAAAAAATGCAGTGATACTCCATAGCTTTGCTAACAAAACCCTCCCATGAGCCACGTTTTGGTGAGGCTGAGTTTGAAATATATCTTTATGATGCTTAAAATGGAAAATCTGACTGAAGAAATACTGCAGTGATAGTTAACTCTATTCTTCCACAATAAATATTTCTTTCCTATAAATTAGGTCCAGCTGCTGAAATCTGCACTGGCAAGACTCAGCTGAAGTGCATCAGCCTCTGCTGTTTCCCTCCCCTGAAAATTTTGCCTGATAAAGAACTTCAATAAATTTCTGGGTTTTTTTTTTTTAAAAAAAAGGAGACTGATTGCAAAATCTACAAGCCAGAGGCAGAAGCAAGGGACGTGTGTGTTCAGCTATACTGCACAAAGGGGAGGAGAGGCAGGGCATGGCCAGAACACCAACTTTGCCATCCGCACTCACGGGGAAGGTCATGGCTTACCCGAAAGGATAAATTGTGAGGAGACGTAATTAACATCTGGGTTACTCATCCTGTCTCTGGAAGGCTGAACCCGAGTAGGTCCAAATCCCTCTTTTTGCTTGGTGGGTGGATCACCTGCAGCAGATGGGGGGTGGCTCTGAGGCTGCAGACACCACACATAGAGGCTGCTGCAGCCCCTGCTCTGTGCTGGTGTCATCTCAGTATTCCCTCTGAAAAAGGGACAGAAACACTGTGCAAAGGATTCTCTTCCACTTCTGCCCCACAACATGCTTTAAGACTATCTTGCTGTTTCAACCTTAAAGACAAAGAAAGCAGATTGATAATAAAAAATTGCTAAAATAACTTGTGCACTTTGCTGGGAATATTTTAATGTTTTTCTAATGTTTCCTTTAAACCTGTCATTAAATACGTTAGCTTAATTAGCTTATAGTGGCACCTATTGGTAGAAAATAATATTTGCATGCTCCATTATCAGTTATTGCTTGTTCTTTAATCCACAGCAGAAATGCTGTTTCTAGTAATTATTGGTTTGCACTCTTCCCACTTCATTAAGAATATGGTTTCTATTGTTTTAATTGTGTGAAGAGACAAAAATCAATGACAAAACCAGACTTTGAATGGAAGCATAACATGCCTGAGCCTCAGCAAGCAAACCAACATCTACAGCAACTACAGAAGAGGTAATTGATAATTACCCTTTGAATGGTAGTTAACTAGAAGAGCAACACTAGAAAGAATAAACTAAAACCAAATTAATAAACAAGAAATAAAAATACTATTTATGAAAACTATTCCTGAAAGGGACCGATATGGAAATTGCTTTCTAGCTTTCTTTCTTTGTTTCTCCCTGTTTGATTATGGATCCCATTAGTTATTCAGAAGGTGGAAAACACAGTTCTTCAAGAGCAATTTGTTTAGCAGATCATAGCAGGAAAATAAAATAATTTCAAGGCTATCTGCAATTGTTCTCTGAGTGCACATCTTTCTAGAATATCTAGAGATAGCTCTCTAGAAAATCTATAATAGCACCTCCAAAAGTTTGTCCTGATTTGGAGACACTTTATTTTCCCCTCAAGGACTTAACAATACTTGAGAATATTACAAATTATAAAAATTTTAAATCATATTACCTTTCAGTTTTGAAATGGCAGTTTCCTGTCATTTCCAGAGACTTTTTTTTGCCTCCTAGGATCCCAAATTTTACCTAATATAAAGGTCACTACTCAATAATTCAGCTGTGAAAGTATAAGTTTCTTTTTCCATGTTCATCTGTAGCCTCAAGCTGCTGCTCCAGAAGAATGCAGCTATCCCATCCATCCTGCCTTATACCCCACAAAACTGTCTTTAATAAAACAAAATAAAAAATCTAAGGGAAAAAAAAAAAGGCTTTAGATTTCAATATTTAGGCAACTGAACTTTTCCCCTTAATACCCAGAAGAGATTCACAAAGTTACTCCTCCTGTCACCTTGTATTTTGCTGGTCATATACATTGCTAATATGAATACTGAAATTGGTGCAGCTCCCTGAAGTTTCACAGAGTGCATTCTGTGACTGCTGGCATTTATCCTTTCCTGTTGTCTGTTCTTCAAATGGATTGTTCAGCCAATGGAATGAATCAAATCAAATGGCTATGTCACACAGTCCAGCAATTATAGTATTTGTATAATGAATTTAGCTGGTTTTCAGATGTTGGTTGAATCCATTACACAGGAGCCAGAATAAAGATACACAGCAAAGCCAAAAAAAAAAAGAAAAAAAAATCTGAAATGTATGAAGCATTTTTATGGAGCAGTACTGACCAGCACTAGCAATAAAATGAAGTATGGGGAAGGAACACAGTGTCTACTAGACATTTTGACCATATCTTCTCTCACTTCAAGCTCTGTAAAGATGCCCTAAGCACACATCTTTATGGTATTGTGGTTGTGATTTCGTTTCACATCATAAGCTGCTATCAACACAGCCTTGTCATTGCAATTTGTCACACACAGGAGTGTGAGTTTTCTCTATCTCACTGAAATTTTTATCTCACCGGTCACAATCACAGACTGTTAGTTTAAAGCAGAGCTCTCAGACATTATGAGAAGATGAAATCACAAAAGATAACATTAATAGACGTTGCCACCACCATAGAGACAAATACTGTGTTTTTTCTGGAGCTTAGGAAATCAGAGCTAATACGGTGTAATAGCCAAGCTCTCACATATGTATTTATGTATGAGGGGAAAATGAGCATCCACTTACAAGACTCCTGAAATTTTCATGAAACTTATCCAATGCTGCTTCTGTGAAGTATGAAATTTGCCCTTTTTTATTTTTATGTGAGAATTTTTAATGTCTCCCCTCTTCCCCACTCCCTCCCCACTGTGGCAGTCTCAGCTTTTTGCATTTCTCAGCTCTTGAGTTTCTAACATTATTTTTTCACCATTATTCAGATTTGTTCTGGTCATGTCCTGTTGTACTGTGGACTGTAAAAGACAAAAGCCTTAAGCCAAAGATTCTAAATCAATGTATGGATCAATGAGTGTTCATCCTAAACTAAGACATATGTAGAACTCACAAGAACAAAGAACTGCATTTCATGGTTTTAAAATTCCTGCCATACTTCGACTACAAATTCTTGAATATTCATTTGTGAATGATCCTCTTTTTAGGAACCTATTATCTTCTGAAGTACTAAAGGAGGTTGGTTTTTCACTTCTATCTCAAAACCAGCTGAAATATTTTATTGAGACCTATTAAACCAATATCAGCAAACCCACCTATGCCATTATGATACATGATTATATGTTCCTAGTTTCTTCTGGTTTCGACTTAAAAGGTGGACAACTTTATCAGTGGAGTAACTTCTGATGATAGCCATGGAGAATAAAGGACTAAACATTCAAAAGTATTTCAAAATCTACTTAGCTCCCAGTTATGACTCTGGAATGGATCGAAGCATCAATAAAATCTTTTTTCCAGAAAGCATTTTAAAAGAATGAGCCCCCTAAAACATATTAAACTAAATCCTCCCCTTGGGCCAACATGTCACACTTACCTGGGTGTGTAATTAAAGACAGGATACAAGTAAGTGCTAATTGCTGTTACATGAGTGAATCTGGAAACAATCACAAACAGCTTGCATTGTCTTGGTTTTATTAGTGTTCTACCAACATCATTTTTGTTCCAAATTCCTTTATTAAAAATTGTTCAAGAGATATTTTCATTTCAGTTAAAGTCAACCAGCTTACTCTTCAAACAGTAAATTATGCTTATAAATAGAAACGATCTAGTTGGGTTTTCTCTGGTTCTTTTTTTTTTTTTTAGCTTTCATTATAGAGTGAAACAAAAAATACTGTAAATATACAGGGAGGAAAAGCCAACGGTCTAAAATATCCTGCTTTATGCATTATTGGGCCTCTGTTTGTTCTAATCCACACCAAAATATCAAAAAATACATGACATCAGTTTGCTGTTTAAGCAAATTGGCCACATTCTGTGGTCAGTTGAGGTCCAGTTTAGTTACAGTTTAATATGCCAAGAAAAGGGGCTGGGACTTCCCTGCCCCAACAGACGCCTTGTGTTCTCGTGTATCCAGCAACCACAACCAGCATTTCAAGTAGAACTTTACAATAACAAAGTGTTTTCATTTCCCCTTATAAATGACAGTTCAAAAGATGCCGTACCTCTGCAGAGTTACACTTAATGAAGTATTTAAAGCAAAAGACAACCAAAAAAAAACCCAAACAGTTTAACACACAGTCACTTGATTTGTCACAGTCTGAAGCTTCCTATTAAAATATTCTCCACAAAGGGATCAAATTAAAACTAGAGCTTCTGAAGGCTGGAAACTTTTTTTGCTGCCATGACATTTTGTATGTTATGTAGTTGGATTTATTCCAGCTTTTGCTTTCTTTATCATTGTTTGCATTGTAAAAACCAGATGCTTATCCAAGGATGTACAACCTTTAACTTTACTTTAAAAAGTATTTGTGTGGCTTAAGAAAAACTTCTGGGGCCTGATATTGGAGTTTGCTTTCTCTACAGAAAGCTGGCATTTCTGAATAAAGAACAGCAGCTCGGTCAAAACCCACAGGTTTTTAAGAACACTTTCCATTGTTGGGTGTAAGAATACAACCTCATTCTTATTAAGTAGGGTTATAGAAATAGATTGTGTAAAAACTCCATTTTTAGCAGATATTTAAAATACTGCAGGGAAAGGCAATGACAGATGTATAAAATTAGCATTTCCTCTTGTCCTGTAGCTTGTTACGTGGGAGAAGAGACTGACATCCAGGTCACAACAGCCTCCTAACAGGGAGCTGCAGAGCCAGAAGGTCCTCCCTGAGCCTCCTTTTCTCCAGGCTGAGCCCCCCCAGCTCCCTCAGCCCCTTCCCAGCTCCGTTCCCTTCCCTGGACAGGCTCCAGCCCCTCTGTTTCTTTCTTCTAGGGAATGGCCCAAAACTGAACAAAGTACAGAACCTTAAAGCTGCAAACCAAAAGGTAATGAAGTGTATTGCCATATATATGCTAGTAATAGCACTTTCAAATTCTTCAGGATATTAATAAATTTGCTGAAAAATTAAACATTGGTAACTGCTTATATTTCTTTTATTAAGAATCCTCCCATCCTCTCCTGCATTACTGGAAATGACTGTACCTTTTTAAAGCTTTTTCTGGAACACTGATAGAGAATGACTAGAAGTGAATCAGTTAAAAACAGAACTAATTTTTTTCCTTTCCAATTTATCTACTTATTAATTGCCTACTATTAAGGACATTACAGTTTAAAAGTCTTCCCTTATCTTGAAAATTATTGCAGTAAAATAGTTTGCAATCAATTTCAGAAACAACTCACATTTTTGCTTTCAGATGTGATAAAAACCAAACTCATTGAAAAAGTATTCCAGCACAACTCCCACATCATGCTGGCAGACAGATAAATCCTAGAAAAAGCCAGGGCAATTGGTGACCTCAATATGCTTTCAAAATGCAGAATATTCATGTTAATGAGTTAATGTTAACTGCAAAATCCTGAATTCCTTACAGCCTCTCAGTGGTAAAAAAGGGGCAAAATTATCCTAGAGGTAAAATGTCCTAATTATATAAGCTAAAATGATCAAAGGTTGTGATTTTATGGTCTTAAAGTCTTTAAGACTGTTCCCATAGTTATAGGATGCAAACACTTTGTAAATGGAAATAATCCACAATGTCGAATATGTGGAAATATTTTACTTTACTGTATCTTCAAATTTACTTAACACTTAGTTTAAAATGTCATGTAAGAGAGACTTCAAGTTGGGAAGTACACAACTTTAGAGAACAGAATATTCCTTTTAAGACAGCACTTTTATAAATAATATAATTTTCCATATTTTCCAGAAAAAAATAAGAACTAATATTTAAAAAGCACTGAGGAGTCATGTAAACTCTGGAAAAAAGGTCCCTCAACAGTCAGCAGAGACATTTCCTTGTCATCAGTTAAATCTTTCAGTTTTGTTTTTGGTTCCAGATTTGAAGAAATAGTTAAATTTCCCCTGGGTTTGGTTTTGCACTGCTCGTTGGGGAAGTAAAGGGAATCCCTGGGACATTTTTTATTCTGGGAGAGGAGAGATGCAACTCTGGGCTCAAGGACTTTCAGTTTTGCAACACATACTATGATAGTGCCTGTCCTTTCTCAGCTACTGGAAATCATAAAATGTCTTTTATTCCTGGAAGTTAATTACAATCTGGTTTGCCCTTACAAACCTAAACGCAATTAAATAGATAAAGCAGTAGAGTGTTCAGGAGATGTCTCTGCTGATGAAATAAGCCTTGGCAATCAGAAATCACAGCTAAGAGGAGGGAAGCTTGCACTTAAGAAAGCAAAATATGCTAGTGCAATAATCCTGTTATTTTATTATACCTCTAGCAACAAAGAATATCCTCCATCTCCATGGGTGGATAGCTGGGATGGCCTTAAGCACTTGCTAAATGCATTTTCCAATCTATAACTGCAAAGACCATAATAATCACATGCCATTTGGATTTTCTTTAACTTAATAAAATCTACAAGACTTCCTTGGAAATATATTGTTTAAGCTATAGTACTTTTACATAAATTTAGTTAAAAATTAAAGTACCTAAACTGTCCAAAGGTGGTGTCTGGAGAAATACTTCATTTCTTTAGGAGTCTCTATGGATGCTTCTGTTTGCAGTAATAATAAGGAGATCAAGCAAATGTCAATTGTTTGCAATATGCATCATCACAAGTGGACCTGGTATCTTAGAAACATATAAAACTTAAGATCTGACTAGTACAGCCTAAAGATGGAAACAAAATAGAGAAAACTGAGCTGAAGAGCAGATGGCACTGAATAAAATTGCAGCAGAAAACCAAAATAAAATAAAAGAAAAAGAATAAAAAGAAGCATACTTCTGAAATAGGTATAGTTCCATAATGACACTGTAACTCTTTCGGCTGTAAGCTGCTTTCTGGCATGTAGAAAGGCACACAGACACATCTTCAAGATAAGTCAACTAGAAGTCAACTACTGCACCAGAAATAAAGAGCTCCCTGCTCCAGCCAGATTTAATTAGCTTGCCTAATGAGGTCTTTTAACATAACTGCTGAACTATTCACCTGCTGTACTTTTCAGGAAAAATATCAAGTACATCATTTCTATTTTGTTGGGGGAAAAAAAGTTTGTTCTTTCTGTGTGAAATGGAAAACGATCTCATATTTTGAGGCAAGCCTGGAACGTCATGACAGGTACTTTGGGGTCAGTCTCCTCTCAATTATGTTTAACCTTCTGGGATTTTTAACTAACAGTTAAAATACATGTAGCAAATAAACACATATTTCCTGTCATTATAATTATGTAGAGTGTGAGATGACAACATGAATAAGGAGGGGTAGAGTAGCCACTAGTCGATGAGTATGTAGTGAACAGAAGAAACTGGACACGAAAGAATTCCCATGGCCAGAAACACATTTTAACAAAAGCTTAACCCCTTTAATCAATGTTTTGATTAAATATTTCTGAAGTAATAAAAAAAGTTGAAGGTACAGTCAGTACCTTACTCCCAAGAGACCTGTGTCAGACAAGCCATGGAATTTTCCCACATGGTATAACACAGGGCTGTATCTGGGCTAAATGAGTGTGAGGTGGAGGGCACAAACCATGGCCAAAGCACACGGGGAAAGTAAAAGCCAGAGATGAGACTTTTCTTACCTAAGAGAGGAATAAACACCAGTCAGACTCAAAGGCCAGTCCTCAGCTGGTCAGGAAAAGCTCAGCCAGGCTGACCCTCAGAAAGCCAGGCTGACCCTCAGAAAGCCAACCCAGGGAAGCAGCAGCTGAAGGGCTCTGAGGACACTCCTTCCCTTAAATGTGGTTTGTATCCACCTGATTGCAACCCAGGCTGGCAATTCCAAAGGGCCCATTATTTTTGTGTCCTCTACAAAACTTATCAGCTCTGAGTTGCCTTAAAAATTGCTTTTCATGACTCTCAAATAACTGTCTGGGCTCAGCCAGAAAAGTTTGGGGTTTGATGGAAATGAAATTCTGTAATCAGGTAAAGCAGGGACTGCACAACCACAAATGGTCTCTTACAGCCTTAAATTTTCTAAATATTATGTGTATTGAAAAAAAATAAATCCAAATTGACAGACAAAAGAAGAACTGCCAGTGAAAAACACCTCTTGATTTAGTATTCCAAAGACTGGTACTACAAAGCAAAGTACTGAATACACTGAAAGCTACTGATAATAAAATTGTAGTACAAGCAGCAGAGTTTATTTCGCACTTAGGGAATGAAGCCTACCAAAACTGAAAATAAATTAAACATTGAAATCTGTCTTGGGGCCTAGAGGTATTCTCAAGAAAGAAAAAGAATAGCTATATGAAGAGGGAAAAATAAGCCTCACTTTTTCCTAGACTTCACCCAGTGATCTCAGTTAATCACCCATTTTAACAAGGATAGCTTTCAAAGACCAAATATGTCACTACAAGCAAGTAAATAATAACACATAAAAATATATTACTTGAAATTCAAGTTCAGGTAAGCATCAGAAAGATAAATTCACTGCAACAGCTTATCTGTTCTCCAGTGTCTTCCCAGTCCAACAGGACACCTAGAAAACACAAATCGTCAGGAGCACCTTACTAAAGTACCAGGCAGAAACCAGAAAGCTAACAACAAATGTATTTTAAATAATTCAGTGCTCTTCTAATACGTAGATTTATTAATCATTCCCCAATATTTATACATACCTATACATATACCTCCCCCTTCACTCTCCCCTTGCCAAACAGAGAAAATTACACATAAACCAAGGCATTTCTTATGGGTTTCTAACATAGATTGGATAAGTTTATAGAACAAACCCATTAAAGATTTCCCAGAATCCACCCGAGGACATTCCTTGACGTCTTGGCTGGTATTTGAAGGCAACAGACTAGCAGATAAAAGTAAAATTGTTAATCCATTTATGGGTTTTTAAATATAGAGTCCCTTATGTGTGTGTTTTTTATGCGACAGGACCTGCTGAATTAGTGGGAACAGCATGAATATAATGAAATGAGTCTGTAGAACTTCACAGCACCATTGTCAAGACGATGACTTTGATTAGAGCTTAAATCAAGTGAAAATGATAATTTCTGATATATGAAATACTGCTCATGCAAACATTCATGTTTGCTATTTTATTGACTCAGTAGAAATGAATTAGTGCATGAAAAATTATCTAGTCTTATTTTTCTTCTTCAATCTAATACATTTGTGTTGAATTTGGTGTGCAATTTCTTGATTTGCATTGTCAGCTTTGTATAAAAGTCATATAATTAAGGACTGTGGGTATTTTTTTCTCTCTCTGTCACTTTGCTAATTTTAAAATTTAATCATCCTTTCCATCATTTAGGATACTTGATTGGTCCATGAATTTAATCGGAGTGTTTATTAAGCATATCTGTGAAAAAACAAGGGTTCTCATTAAGGGGAACTGGTCAAGCTTTTACACTGCCAGCTGGTATCCACACAGGTCACCAGAGGTGCCGGACCCACACTGATTAAAGAAAGGTGATACAAACTAACTTGTTTTTCTGACCTTGATTTAAGTGTTTATTGTTCATTTCTTTGGGTTTCTCTGCATTGCAACACAGAAATGTTTGAGGAATGCCAAGGAATGACCTAGTTTCCAAGCTGAAAGTCACTAACTAGGGCACTACAGAGCTCAGTCCACCCTCATCTAACTTCTTTTTGGCCACATTACTTCCAAAATTTAGCTTCAAAGTATCATCCAGGGCCTGTTGTCCCATGGAACCTTTCTTGTCACAAAAGGACAAATGGTCAATTGAACACAAGCACGTTATGCTCATTTCATTATGTTGGCTTCCAAACAGATCCTCAGTGGGTGAAGGATTCAATGTGGTATTGAAGTGCTCAACATCTCCAGCTTACCAAGTCGAAGGCTGTATTATAGTATTCTTTGTATGCAGCCATTTTTTGAGACTTGAAGGGCAGAAGGGTTAAAGAGCAGGAGGAAAGGTCAAGCCAGATAAGTAAAAGTCCATATTTCATAGAATTACTGTTTTACTTATCACCTTTCTTGAGATTTGACAGGCATACTGGTAATTAGGTTATCACCTTCAAATAGATTTATAGGCTCTCGGGAATTTTTATTCTACTTACCCTTGGGAATGTCATAATATTCTGTCTCTGTGTTGGCATTTGTGATTCTTAAAGGTCTCACAAAATAATGAAGAGAGACATATGCAGCAAATATCTTTGGATTTGCTAGTAGTAAATTTATAACACTATTTCCAGCATGTCTGTTTGCATTGCACATTGCTTTTGAACACACAGTTACATTTCCAAGATAGTTTTTAGATAGTCAAAGCAAAAATACTGATTTTCATTCACTAACTTTGGTATTTGGCTTTTGTCATTAGTGATCTTCTTTGATGCAACATTAATTAACTTCAAGGGATTCTTTCATATTAATTGGACAGGTGAGCACTGAAGCAAACACAGTCATGGATCTAAACTTCTCTTATGCAGGAACAAGTGCTCACACCATTAAAATACAGCCAACAGGATTTTAAACAGGGAATTTTGTAAAAGCCTGTGACTTTGTTAGAAAAAAATGCAGCTGAAGCACTGCCTTGAAACTAGACATCATAAACCCATGGATTTACTCAGCAGCTGAATTCTTGAAATATTTTCAATCTGTTTTTCACAGATGGCAATCTTCACTATAAATCCTTTAAAAAGGTGGCACTGCCAAGTTTGCCACAAAAGACATTCCCATTTCTACCAAGAAAAAGAACATCAGGTCCCATTTTGTACAACATTCTAGATGCAGCAAACAGGAGAGACAGCAAGATCCAGACAGACAGCTGCCTGTTCAGCAGCAAGACTCTCCTCTGGTTGATTTTTGGACTGCCTTATTTCATTTTTCTGGATTCCAATGCTGTTTTTTGGTAAAATCAGCCAAGAGTTTTAAGAAAGGATTATTATGGTGCCTGGACAAGCATTGACAGACTCATTTCAAAGGTAAAAATTACACTGCTGTCTGGGTGACCCACCCCCCAAGTAAGAAGTCTCTCAATTTAAACCTCATTTCAGTTTTTTAGTTTCACTGGGACAATGTACAATGCCTATGCACAAAAACCAACAGGATCTTTTTTGTCCTTTGTTGTTAAGACCCATCAAATATTCATGTGGTTTGTACAGACACCTCAATATTGTGGCAACTGCTCAGAGCAGGAAAAGAACATTTCCCCACAGGAAGAAGCTTACTCAACTTATTGTTCCTTCAGCTTCAGAAAGAAGATACCTCCTTGTTCAGGGGCTGTGGAGGGAGAGGGGGGAGAACTGTCACTGCTCCTTTCACCCTTTGGAGACAAAAACATTGACCGTCAGCGAGTTTGTGACAATTGGCTGTTATTAAACTCCAACTTGCTTGGGCCAGCTGTGCCTAATTTGAGTCACTGGTGCAAAAATAACCAGTCAGCAGGAATTGAGGCAATTATGGGTAATTCTGCTGGAGAGCATCCCTGCATCAGAATCCCAGGATTAACTTTAGGCTGGCACTCCAAGGTGATTGAATGAAGAACACAAGTCTTCGGTAAAATCATCAGTAGCTGAAATCAGGTTTTGTATAAGCCAATTTTGGAAGTCTGTAACCTGTATTTTAATTTGCTTACAGGAAGGTTGTCAAAATTCCTTTCCAGCTTGGAGGTGCATAGAAGTACAGAATAATATTTTCAAGGAGTTGTTTGTTTTGCTTTTATATACCCAGCCCTCTTGCTGAAACGTTATTATAAAATCATTTTAGAACAAAAACGATATCTAAATGTATTTAGCCATTTCTATGCCTTGACTTGTTTCTACTCTGTTGCACTGCAAAATAATAATTTAATTCTATTTTTTAAAAAACCTCAAACCTTAATTTTAAGAAAATACTTCCTTCTTCCTTGTTGAAAATCATATAAGGTTGTTTTGGTAAGTACTGCTACAAAATGCATACAGCAAACAAATTCTAAGAATAAGTATTCTTCTAAGCAGTCAGCCTTGAGTTGTGTTTCTAGGTTAAAAAAAAAACCAAACAAAAAAGACTATGTAGAAATGAAATTTTAAGTAACCATGTCATTTTGACAAACAACTCCAGAAAAACTGATACAACTTCATACTGCACGACATCGTTTATTTTAAGCTTTTAATATGAAAGCAGCAACTGGCTGTGCTATATCACTTAAATAGCTTCATTTTAAAAATAATGCATGAAAAACCTTATGAAAAGAACCCAGCAAGAAGTTTAAATTTCCCAGAGTCCTGTCATTAATAGCAGTACTAGCCAGACCAAAATAAAATATCTAGCTATGTTTTCAAAGACGGCACCTTAGTGTCAGCCCTTCTGACTCTGTCATGTCACTGTAACAGAAAATTTTTCATAGAGAAAATTAATAGTATCTTTGTTGTAAGTGAGAATTACCACAACTTCTAGTTTTTCAGCTTCTTAGGATATATATGGCAGAAAAAAATATCAGGTCTCCTGACACTGCTTCCTGAATTCAGCTTCTGTTGAAACAAAGCATAAGCTCCCTACCTCTAACAAGGTATAATTTAGGACATCAAGCTTCTATTCAAGCTAATAAGTAGATCCATGTCCTTTCAATTATTTATTCCTCTGGCAGACAATTCCATTAACCCCCTCCTGTGCAATAATTTGTTCTGCCACATGTTAGAAAAATTATTTTCCAGCTGCTCAGCAATGTTGCTAGAGTAAATTGAAAGTATTTGCTGGTAGACAGCTGATACTCAGCAGAGAGGTGAGCAGTGACATCCGATATGTGCAGGGTAATGTAGTAGTAAATAGCATAAGACAAATGTTAAGTTTCTCCAGCATGATGTTTGTGGACTGACAGCGAGAAGACATGCAAAAATACTGATGAATTATTCACTCAGCCCAAGAAATACATTAAAGCTGCTCCTGCTGCACAGGTGAGACCCAAACCTTCAGTGAATACGAACACTTGTTACACAGAAGTTAACTTAGTAGTAAATAGTGCAGCACAAACATGTTTGAGTTCACCCACCACGACATTTGTAGACTTACCACAATGAGACATGTGAAATGGTAGTGAATTATTCACCTGCCTTAGGTAAACAAGAAACCATTTCATTTTCTGCACCCAGGAGGAATCTTTGGGGAGTCGATACAGACAAATATGTAGTGACAGCAGGCCCTGCTCCCAAACTTCATTTTATAGGAGGCTGCACAGCTCAGGAAGCTGCACACCTCGTGGAGGATTTGCATAAGGTTTTGCAGCTGCACCAGCTGGAATCCCCTCAACAGGTCTGAGTTTTTGAATGGGTATCCAGTAGCACGTAATTCTAGACTGAGAACCATTCCCACCATGCTGGAAATGACCTGCTATGAAGGTAAGCCAGCTCAGGCTTTGTACAGAAATTCTATTCTTGAGTTAGAACAGGTTAAAATTACTGGAAGGTCACATTGTCACCCCTAATGTATGACCAAGAAACAGAGAATTAAGAAGCAGACACAAAAAAAACAAACAAAACCCCTACAGCACCAGAAAGTCCTGTCTCATGGCTCACATACCAGTTGTCTCTAAATAGAAGTCGTATCAACAACTACTAAAACAATTGGCTGAATTCCTCTTTTATTTACTCTCTTTCTTAATTTTCCTGGGGAACTCATTTCTTTGTCTTGTTTTTGCAGTTTCATTTCCCATATATTTAATCAAAAGATGTAAAGTTATGTTTTTTGTTCACTTACATACACACACATACATGTATATTTACATATTAGTTAAAAGATAGGAAGGCATTTTTCAGGAGTAGTTTGACCAGAAAAGAAAATACATAGTTTTAAAAAAAACCTATAAAGAAACAGAAATCTAAGCACCAGGAGAAACTGGTTTACTGTAGAAAAGAAAAAGCACAGCATGCTTTACAAATGCTACTGTATGTGATAGAAAACTATCAACCTCATTTCTCAATAGAAAATTTAAAATTCCAAGCTTAAATGGTTTACCAAAAATTACACAATAAGTCACTGCTAAATTCTGAAAGTAATCCCAAACCTAATCCCCAGACCACAGTGAGTCCCTGGGGAATTACTTATGGACGTATTTTTCACTGAAATTGGGCTTTCCTTTGTTTCCTTTGCATTTAATAGAAACCATGGCTCAACACCCTTTAAATTTATTATATTGTATTTCATAAGCAGTGGGCAGAGATGAGCACAGGTTGAAGTCATTCCCTCACTCTTTACAGGTCCATCAGTCCCAGGTAGATCCCACCCTGAGGAATGTTTGTGTGAGGTGTCCCTCAATCCCAGCCCTCAGGTGAGCCCAGGCTGCCAACATCCCACCCTCCTCAACTGCCCCTGTGCTCCTTAAAACGGCCTCTGAGCAAACCAAAACCAGGTTTGAATCAAGAAATTCATGTCCGGGAAATTTCCATGAGTCACTGCAATGTGTGAATAAAATTGGGAACTAAGTATTACAACCATAATCGTAGAGCCCCTGTGACCTACTGCCCTGCCAGTGGTGCCTCATGCTGAAACAGCTCTTAATTAACTTGAGAAATTGTGTACCAAACAGTATTGTAAAGCTTTTTACTTCACCTATTTATTTGCTTATATTAACTGTAGGTAGAACCATTATTTTCTAGATCATTTTAAAGGACATTTAGGTTGCCATAAGAAAATTTTATACATCCCAGGCTGACTGTGCTTACACAGTAACAAAGCTGCAGCAGAAGAGGGCTCGGTACAACCATGCCACTGAATTCAGCAGAAAAATCCATTTTATTCTAGAATTTAGAATACTAGATACTGCTGCCAGTCAATGGGAAAAATAGAAGAAAGTACTCAACAGTATGGGAAGACATGAAATATCACTTACATGTTTATCATCCAGACTGAGAGGGACATGTTGGAAGGACTGAGCAAGGACACTGGGATGGAAAGTCTGTTTCTGGATATAGAGTGACTGAACTAAAGATGAGTGTAGGAAAAAAAAAAAAACTGGCTAAGTGAAGAGAATGAACAGAAAAATAGACAAAGGTAAGGAGAAATGGCTTTGATGAACCATTGCATTGAAATGAGACACAATTGAACGTTCTTTCTGTGGAAGATCTCTGAAATCACAGTAAAGTGTTCCCTCCCACCTGGGGCTGGTTGATGTGCCAGCAGTAAGGGCGTCCCCAGCAAGGGGTCCTGCTGGGCTGAGCAGCACAGTCTGAGCACTGCATTGAAAACCTCCCCAACTGATGCTGGAAGTGGAACCAACACTATGAAGAAAAAAGAGACATATGAAAATGTCACAGCTGCAAAAAATTCCCCAAATTCTAAAACATGAGAGTAAATCTTGCCTGAAAAGAATGATTTGGCTCTCTCATATTTAGTGACTGATTAGCAAATGATAGACAAACCCACATTTATTTGTTTCAGTTTCTGTAGAAATTAGAATGTAAATGTATCATTGTTGAAAAAGAGAAAAGGATTGTCTGATACTCAGAATGGCTGAATGATGTTTTAAAATACAAATTAGCACTGCTTTTGTTGCACAATTCACATGTAACGCTATGCAATCCTTTAATTTGGGTTTTTCCATAGGTAGTCATTTTCCTCATGGAAAGGGTGGTATCTTCATTATTTGACGAGCACAGAGCTTTGAAAATTGATCTTCATTATAGATATGGTATTACAACAGCTAATCAAGTCAATGTATAAAAATACAAAGTTCCACCTAATTATGAACATGCTGAAAATACCAGCATTTGCTTTCTTGTTTTGGGCACCCTGTATTGAGAGAGTATTTGTATCTTCTTTTTGTGCCCTGATTCCCTAGTAAAAATTCCTTAGTTACAGGGAGATTTTTCATCTTGTTGTTTTGACAGCAGACTTTTCAAATTCTGTACAAAAGCCAGATAGAAACTAATTCCATCTTAATAGCTTGATTCCACTTGCACATCATAACTTAGGATGAGAAAAGGAACAAAAATGAGCATTATGTGAGCACTGAGCATCTTAAAGGAGGTAGAGTCCGATGGAAAAACATGATGGTTGTTTTAAAGACATTGAAATTCAGATTAGTGACAGGCTTATTGATAGTGACCAGACAGCACTAATTAGAGAAAACCTCAAGTCTGTTAAATTGGAGTTGGTGTTTAGGTAGCATTTTGTGTGCAATATTAGCTGTAACTCTCAACAACAAGCAATGTTTAGAATAGTAGCTGGGCTAGAAAAAGTAGCAAAATGATAAATCAAACAAAAAAAAAAGATAAACCTTATAAGTAGTGCTTATGAAGCTTCAGTTCATGCTAAGAATACAAATGGAAAGTTGTAAATATCTTTTTGTCTTGTCTTTTAAAAGAAGTGAGTTAGAACAAGCCCATAGAAAGATGATTGATGGAGTATGGTGGTATTATGAGCAATATTCTGGAAATGTCTCAACAGAGAGCCTATAAATTTGAGTTCACACATCCCTGCCTCTCACAGATCACAGTTCCACTGAGCGATGTCTTCTATATGACCTTCCTCTGTCACGCTTGCTTTATGCATCACCTCTGTCTCAATGCAGACACTTGTACTGGGGGCTTTAGCAAATCAATAGGGAGGGGCAAACAAGGAACCTGTCAAAAGGTTACCCCAAACCTTCAGAGGAACTGTCTGACTAGAATCCAGTCAACAGCCAAGAAAATAAATGTGCTCTCAAATTCAGTGCACAATAATAAGAAGATAAAGGAAGAGCTTTTATTAACGCTGGAGCGAAAAACAAGTTGATATCTCTGCCTTCCCTTGGATCTACATCCTGTAGATACACTTTGGGCCAGCCTGTAGAGCTCAGCAAGTTAGAAAAATCTCAGATGTGCTGGCTCAGTATTTATCTCCCTTGGCAAGTTAAGGGGCAAAAGGCTTTTGGGAAAGGAGTTTGGTCAGCAAGAAGGACTTAAAAACAATAAATTTTTTTCTATTGTATCTGATCATGGTGTCTAAACCACTAAGATTAATTTTTAATAGCCATTATTTGAAGTTCAAATAGATACAGAATCTGTATGTCACCAACTTTAGAGCAGAAAGATTTTGACAACATAGAATGGATATTTGAGACTTGGTTACATATCATGTATAATGAAACAAAGCTGATTGGGAAGCTGAAAGTGTGTATAAATGCTCTCACAGCATCCATCATCTCACTTATCAGACTAGTGACACAGAACAGCAAAGGAGAAAACCAAACCTTTTTCTGCATGTACATAAACAGAAATATCCAAGGCAACTGATTGTTGCCAATCCAGTGATGAATTCCTTAAAAAGTGACAAAATGGAGATAACAGGATGATAAAAATCAAATAGTAAATAAAGGAAAATATTTTAAAAACTCACTTGTTTTGGAAACCTTCTTTTTATAAGGAACTTTAGTTTTCTGAGAGTTGCTGTATTAACTCTTTAACTGTGTTGTATGATGTAAAATTTCTTGAAAGCATATTCATAAAAGATTTCTTTCCAGGACAGTGATATTCTGAACTCTGATATCTGATACATTTAAAGTACACTATGAAGTCCATCTGCTACTAATTTTAAATGAAGATTTAGTGTAGTAATAGATTTGATCAGAACTTGGTTCTAATTACCTGTACAGTTTGTCATAATAAATTGGGTTGCCTTTCATCACATTACTTGGGTGGCACAAAACAAATGAATATAAACTGGCATAACATGTACTATACTTAAAACACTTTACTAACTCTTACATTTTACTGCAAATGAGTGAGGTAGTGGAACAAATATTCCCCTAGGATGGCAATTTACCTCTAATTACGGCTTCAACTGTTAAGACCTCACTTCTGGTAAGAAAATCACTTCTGAAAAGAAAAGGTGGAACTTTTCAAGAGCACTAAGACTGGAATCAAAGAACATTTTCTGAGTTCTTATTAAGAAAGCTGAAATTGGAAGAAAAACTATGCTTTTAAAACACTGATTCAAATGTCAAGAAGATGTGGCTTAATTGGGACTGAATAAAGTCTAACAGGATAACGCATTGCCACAGAGCCAACTTGTGCCTTCTGACTTGGAAGCAGGATCTGTCTAGCAAGATTTGCAAATCCCACATATGTAGCAGGACAAATAGTAAGTCTTGAAGTGTTTAAGAGATCAGTTGTGGGGACGTGATACACGCTGCTTTAGCAGGAACAACAAAAAGCTCATATGCCATTGGGAAATGTGCCCTCTAAAATATTAAAATTTGCCTGAAATGCAATCTTAAGCTTCACCCAAACAAATTTATCATGAAATTACATAATAAATGAAGTCCAAAAAGTAGCTTACACATACAGAACTGGATACACTGTAAAAACAAGTAGCAATTTGAAGTACTTTTAAAAATGACAGCCCATGAATTAACAAGGATATTTCTTTATTGTTCTTACAGGTTGAACAGCAATGTAAGAAAAGCTTTGCCCCAGATCTAGGCCATATCAGTTAAGAAATTCAAAACTTTATGTTTAGTACCCTATTAGGTGAATACCTATTTACCTGGAATATTTCATTGGCTTCTATTCTAATAATCAAAAAGACAATCACAGATGACTATCAAACCCAGGGTCTGGGTGGTAAAGTGATATCATAACTCATGATAGTACTTTCATTAGGGATCTTCAAGAGTCACTTAAGAAGCAAAACACATATACAAATGTATTTTTCTATCTCCATAGAAACCTAAAAGGATGATGGCTCCTCTTTGTACATTCCCAAGACAGAATAAGTGATATTAATGAAATGTGAAACATCATGAATTAGAGGTAGTCAAATATTAAAACTTACTTGTAGCGGTTGTGTAACTATGACACCCAGTCCACAGTAGAAGGATACAAGAAAACTAATCAGTGAGTCTTTCAGTCTTCTTTTTTCTTTAAATGAACTTAAATGTACTTAATAAATGCAGTGGGTGTTTCAGTGGACATATTTTACTCATCCTACAATTAAGAGATTTTAGAGGATTAAATTTATGGCACTGCCTCCAAAATGTCATTGAGTCAACATTTGAGAAATGGATGCCATAGAATAGACTAATATAGAATGATGCAAATTCGTAAGATGCCATTCTTCCACATTTCTGAACTGACCTTCTTAGGTCTTTGCCTGGAGAAAAGGAGGCTCAGGAGTGACCTTATCTCTCTCTACACCTGCCTGAAAGGAGGATATAGCAAGGTGGGGATCAGCCTCTTCTCCAAGGCAACCAGCGACAGAACAACAGGACAGAGTCCCAAGATGTGCCAGAGGAGGTTCTGGTTGGACGTCAGGAGGAATTTCATCATGGAAAAGGTTGTTAAACATTGGAATGGGCTGCCCAGGGAGGTGGTGGAGTGACCATCCCTAGAGGTGTTCAAGAAGCATTTAGTGCCATGGTCTAGTGGACAAGGTGGAGATCAGTCAATGGTCAGAGGTGATGATATCAGAGGTCCTTCCCAACCTCAGGGATCGAGGAATTCTGTAATTCTGCCGGATCATACCTAAACTGGGAGAAAGGTTTTAGAGTGCTTAGATAAACATTTCACAGCAATAGTAAGGGATGAAATCTAATTAACTGTAAAATAAAGCTTGCAACATTTGCAAATAGGATTATATGATTTAATTCCTAATGATAGAGAGGCCTGGACTCCCAACCAAGGTACCTGCTATTTCTAGTCCTAACATTTAGTGTGATTAATTCTGCAGAATTAATCTGCAGGATAGACTTTATATAATTTGCAAAGTATGATTAGCCAAGATAATTGTTACTGAAATCATGTTCTATACTTTTGCTCGTGAATGGCCCATGTTCTAACTTTAATTTGGATGCGAACAATGGTAGCACATTTCACATCACCTATTTTTAATCTTCTCTCCCTGCCTGCAATGAATATGATTTTTATATTTCTTCTCTGACTACATAGTGAACTCATTTATATCCTGTTTCAGCTTCCTATCTGATTAGTTCTGTTCCCCACAGATTTAGTTTGCTGAACCATAATGGTACCACACAGACAGCAGAATAAAATATAAAATTCATACATAATCATGTAAGCAGAGATAGAATACCTGCAACTCCTATTCATTTCAAAGAAGCTGCCATTGTTTAATACCTTCAGAAGTTGCACCACTGTTTATATTCAGCAGAATACCTTATCCTAGTATAGAGCACTGAATAATTATCAGTAGATGAATGCACACTGTAAAATAAATATCAGAACTGGCACAAAAAGAAGTACTTTCTTTGCAAGCCACTCTTTCTCTGTAATAATTATGTAATCTTCAGAAGGGGGGAAGTCTGAAAAGACCATTGAATGAAAATCTTCCCATATCTTTGGGTTTAACAAGGGTACTGCTGAAAGAACATGTACAAAGCTGGGGAGGAAACTGAGAGAAGCGATTGAATTTCCATCAAGATTCCAAAAGATTTTAGTACTATCAGCAGACTCAGATAAAACTCTATACATAAGCACTTCTCTGTCTTGCAAGAGTATGTAATAGAAAAAAGGAGCAGCAGATTTCGTTATAATTGTCAGTTCTATTCAGATAAGCATATAGTGGTACTGTTCCCTCACACGAAGCATTTTCTGCAATTTATAAGGCCATTGGAAATGTGAGCAAGCTGGCAGTTTATTACCAGCTGCGTTTCACACAGCAGAGATGGGACAGGCAATTTCCAACCAGAATTAGAGCAAAGTGGTGGCAGTCTCCCACTGCCAACAACCACATGGTCTGGTAGGCTGGATGCAAAATTTGGGTTAGAGGAGACCAATACTGCTGCAAACTTTAGCAATGGGCTCAGAATTCCCTGCATTACCCAGGGCTCTTTACACAACACAGTCCCAGAAGCACAGCTAAGACCCTTCACTATGGAACATACAGTTCCTATGCTCTAAATTAGTTCACAATGAGAAGTAACATTATCTTTTAAGGTATTGGGTCCAGCAGTTTCCAGCAACTTCCTCTACAGAAATTGCCACTTGTTGACAATATTAAATTAGCAGTAACATTGGTAGACCTTAATTAATATTGGTAATACAACCAGTAATTATAATAAACAAAAAGGACAGTAGACACCATGGATGAAACTAGCTTGAATTACCAGGCTCCCTGAGACTGAGTCTGAACCTGGACACTAACAAAAGCCTGTATGCAAAATTTATCTCTTTTGTTGTAAATTTGGGGCCAATATAGAGCCCAAAATATCTCTCTTACTAAATGGAGTCTATTCTCTTGCCTTTAACCTATTTGATGGACAAATTAAAAACCACTGTGTGAAAATTCAAGCACATGAACAGAAGAGTTCTTCAGGTGGATCAGAGGAATGTTAGAGCAGCAGTTTTTTGAGCAGTGAGAAGCACCTGGAAGCCTCTTACAGTTATGCCAGTTCCCATGTCACCTGTTAAGGATAAGATGGCACTAAAAGTGGGTCACAAGTATACCACTTTATGAGAATTGAGCCCTAAACAATCAAAGTGGAGCTGCTGGAATAACTAGTGTGTGAAGAAGAAATGAAAAAGGTTAAATATTTGATGGAGTGGTGTCAAAGCATCCCATTAGTATTTTGCCCCTGCTTCATGGCTTTTCTGAGAAAACTTGTAAGCTCAGCAGCAGCGCTTCAGTAGCACTGTCTGAATACATAAAAGCAGTCTAGTGAAACTTGTGACCAGAAAATCTGCATGAAACCGAGAGCAGGAAATAAGTGAAAGAAGAATTTTAAATATTTACCATTTGATCATTCAAGAATGAGTTATTCCTTCAGTTTGCATGATTCAAGGTAATAACCTAAACTTCAGGCTCCCTCATCTTCTTGCTGTTACCCACTCGTACTCCGGTATAGTCATTAATGTCTCCCCAACAACCAGTAACTTTTACAATCTGAGTAATTCCCACTTCAGTGATGGAACTTTAAGAGTTGCTGCTCCTGAAGTGCATAAATATAACCAAAGAAGGTCTGGGAGAAGGGGAAGTGTCCCAGTCCTGCAAACATATATGAGCCTCCAGGTAACCCTTTGAAATGGCAGTAAAGAAGTCACACTCTTAAGGGGTGTGTCACCCTTTCTCACTTCATATCTGCAGTTCAGTGTAGGGAAGTAATAGTTCCACTGTTAGTGGTGACCTCACAGGGGGGCACTGAAGAGGACCTTTGGCAGCCCCTGTTCCTGGGCCAGAAGGTGCTGGTTCTGTTGTCCATGACAGGCTTTTGGGACCCAGCCCAAACTAACACTGCCTTCCATTATGTGCTATACTTTGGATGAGATGCTGTAGATTTGGGTTCATTGCTACAGATCTCACTAAACATTTTGAAAACAGATGGGGATAGCCAACATTTCCTGGCCGGCATATCCTCCATCATAGAACACGACTGCAATATACCTTCTGTCAACAGAAAGAGGATGTCATGCTGAAATCTATTTTACCAGCCACTGCTGGCCATATCAGAACTGCCACTCATGCCACAGTCTCCCATCACTGTCGCTCTACCTTTACCATCTGACTCCCTCAAGAGAAACTGGATGATTTCAGACAAACTTCATTAGAGACTATGGAGTAAGCAGAGTTCTTATTCTCTTTTGAATTCCCTGCCATCTCATTTTGAGCTGAGGCAAAGGTCAGCACATCAGCTGCTTAACTTAAGGTAACTGAGTAAGCAGTTTAATTTGCTTCCACTGAAACTTCACAGGACTTGGCAGTAGTATTTTTAGATAAATATTTTCTAATTAATAAAATACTAATAACTTGAGACTTTTCAAATAGTACAGAAATACCTATGACAAACCAAAATCAATTATCATGTGATCAAATGAACAATTATGCTGAACAATAAACTTACTTTGAAGTTTCTTTTATGCTCCACAAAAGGGACTTTCTGCCTGACCTAGGCTAGAAATGTCTTTTCATAACCCACTAATTTGGATTTTCTTCAATTAAGTCAGTATAGAACCATATTCTCATTTTACATTTCTCTACTGCAAAAAGAGGCAAGAAAATCTCACGTACATGGATTTCACGTCACGCTGATACCTCTATTTCTACACGAAAGTCTTAAAAAAAACCCAATGTCCAAACAAAACATTCTTTAAAAAGAACACAGTAGTCATTTTCCTGATGGCATACAAAATCTGTTCTCTTTTTCAGTTCTTTCTGATTACTTTTCCACAGGAGAAGAAAGATTTCACAAAATATGAAACAGGAAAGGGCAAGAAAATCCACATCACAGACAAAAATCTCCATGTTTTTGCTGGAGTAGTGGATTCTAATCACCAAATAGCTTTTGAGAAGCAGCCAGAGTTCAAGAAACTGCCTTCTTTACAACACACCCTCCAAGGAAACAGCATTTTCACAACTGGAAAGTATGAAATTTGTTCAATGCTTCTGTTCTTACTCTCTAGGGATGAGTCTGAAAGTGAGACTCGGTATAAAACAATACATGCAACACAGTGAAAAAGAATCAACTCTTTGCTAACTTCAGTACAATGAACACTTTTCCAGACCAATAAAAGTGATATTTGTGTGGGTTGTTATTTTCGATACCTCAGGGCATCATTGTGCAGTTAATTGGATTCAAGGGAGTGCCACAAAGTATAGGTGGTATCTGTCAATAATAATTGTTGCTAAAAGTAGGGGGATGTTTCAGAAGTAAAATTACAGACTAGATATTCCAGGGGTGTTTATTTTTCTACTGAGAATACAAAAATATTTATGTACTTTTATACCTCTGTAGCAGATGTCTTACCATTTCTGATTAAAATTGCTTGCCAATAATAAATTTCTCTCAGGCACAGATTAAAATCAGCTTCTATAGCTAATTCCACAAACTAAAAATTTCCACTGCATTTCCCAACATGTCCTCCATATTTTCTGATAAAAATAGGGAGGCAGATACAAATAGGACATAAGGAACTGCAAATTAGGAGTCATGAAGATTCTGAGTATCATCTGAGAGCTTGTTCATTTAGAGACCCCACTACCTATGGTTAAGTTTTGTGTGCTCATTTCAACTATTGCTGATTTAAAATATTAAGACAGCTCACTAACCTCAGTAAAGAGATTCACAGGCTTGAAAAATGGAATAAGGCAAAAAGAACAAGCTTGCTGAGCACACCAGATGAAAAATTTATAATTGTAATATCTTTGTATTTCCATATACTATTCTATGTTCCTCAGAATCCGAAGCAAAGAAGAGCAGTTACTTTATTTCTTTTCTGCCTCCAGGTATACACCAAGGCATCAGGCTGATAGGTTGGTTCATACAACGCCAGCTCTCTTATTACTCCAGATAATTTATTTATAATGAGGATCATGTGTTTTCCCAGCAAGATGTTGATGCAATATGACTGCCTTTTCAGTTTCTGAAGATGTATGCTTGTTAAATGGGTACAAATATTGATAAAACATTCCTTACACCAGAGTGTGTCCTACAAGGACGGGTTTCAGTGATGAATCCTAGGAAATATACTGCACAACATCTGATTTTCAACTCTATGAAAAAATTCCTCAATATTTAAAGTCTAATCATACCTCACTTCATAAACTCTGTAGAGAATTGAACACAAATGTTTCCTAGGTTGCTGGAAATGGAAGACACTAAGACACCTTCTGAGAAGCATTTCACAGATGTGAGTCAAGTTATATAGATCAGTTTAATGAATGCAAAAATAAAGGAAAACAAATGAAAGAGATCTGCACACATCTGAAGGTACAGTTACAGTTAATATAACCTTCCCCAGAGAAAAATGAGATTCAAATCGTGTGATTCTGTTAAATTCTCAAAATATGCTGAAAAAAATAATTATATAACTTTAAAAGTTAGACATCAAAACTTTCTTTATGGTTTGGTAACCACAGAGGTGGTAAATGTCTTCACCTCTACTCAGATTAAGCTCTACGCAGTACAACACTTTTCCAGCTCAGAAGTTAAGCTGTACATTTGGAGCTTTGGTTTGTGCCCAAATGACTTGGCAAGACTAAATTCAATGATAATGAAACTTTACAGATTTACAGACATCCTGAAAACAATAGAAGCAGGTTCAGTACGATGCTCCAGGACATAATTACAGTACTCACATATTCTCCTTAAAAAAAAAAATTAAAAAAATATTATGAAGAGACAGAAATTGTTCACAGAATTGAACAGTCATAACAAGAGATACCCGTAAAGAAGAAACTTTACCAGCCTCCATAAGTGATATATTCACTTAAACTGGTGCTTTCAGCGATTAAATTTCAAAATACTTTAATTTCAAAACATCTGCAATGTTCACTCTGGTATGTAAGAAACAGTGACTTAACTGAGAGCATTACCAGGTAGCTCTGCAGTAATTAGCAGTGTAATCTACCAGTGCTTAAACACAGGTCACAATGCCCTTACCAGAGATTACTCCCAAAAGAGGAAATCCAGTCCATTTAGTCAGCAAGTAATTTAGGATTAAACCCAGCTATGAAGGAGTCTGAAGTGAGTATGTCAAGAGTAGCAACAATGTATCCCCAACACTTACCATAGTGTGGTAAAAACCAGTTTGACCTTCTTAAGCATTTTTATTCCTGAAATCTGAGTTTAGCCATATGAGATAATCTACATCTACAGCAACCAACCTTAGTAATGTTTTCTGCTTGAATTTAAAACACAGTCCATGACACTTTCAGAGTCTCCCTCTAAAGAAAACTGTAAAATCCATCTGTTCTGATGAGCAAAAATAAATAAATAAAGCCCTAACCCTTTTCACATTCCGAGCATGTCCGTTAACTTTCGCCATTAACACTCTTTGGATAGAAACAGCATATAGAATGCGCAAGAGCTAATATTGGAAAAGCTAAACAAAAGCTGTAATCAGATTTTAAAACAGACAATATAAAGCATTGTAATTAACTGGGTTGGAATAAAGTGGTCTTTATTAGTGCAAATGAGCTCATCTGCTATAGGAATGAATATTTCACAATCTAATCCAGAATGTATTGACATCAGCGAAACATTTACATTTCTTCCATGGACAGATTGTTATTGACCTTGTGATGTGACATATCTACTGTCACTAAGCTACAAAATGGGAATCTCATCCTGCCTCTCCTCTTTTATATACAGAAAGCAACTAATTTGTCAGCATGCCAGCTTTAACTAGCTGAGATGAAGGTAAGCTAATTTAATAGGAACTGTTCAATAGCTTCGACCCACCTGACACTGTCAGTTAAGGCAGCTCCACATTGCAGTGTCTTTCATTATTTCCAGCTCTTTCTTCAGACTACTTGAACAGCAAGTCAAATAATATGCTTAGGAGTCAATAGGCCTGACTTTTTCTCAAGGACATTCTTTTGATGCCAGGAACCGTCAAGTGGGAAAACACGTAGCGTGAAGGTGAGAGGACACTAATTAAATATACATAGCTCTGGCCAAAGAAGAATGAGGCACAGCTTGCTATCTGGAAACTCAGTTGCCTGCTTGGCTGAGGTCACAGCTGTTGACTTGTACAAGTTCTGAAGTTGCAGTCTCAGTATGAGACGCTTTAACACTCTTAAATACTAGACAAAGGCTATCTTCAAGGATTCTGTGTACAGTTCTATGTGTCTTTGTAGTTTAAAGACAGACATAATAGAGTCCTTATTTAAGTTCAGCTAAAATGAATATGTATCTTTTATCTGTCGAAATATCACAGTGTTTCCTGAAGCTGGGGAAGAAGCTATGCTTGTTACAACACCACTAATGTCATTAATCATGTCCATGCAGAAACTGACTTTCTAAAGCATTATTTCAAAGCATGAAACTAATCACAACATTCCTTCAGATTAAACTGGCTGTAGGGACCAAGTGTTTACATACATGTACTTGGATTATTTCACAGAGGTAAGAGTGCACATTCCCACCCACCTAAAACACTTTCCAGTCATGAACTAAAAAAAACATCCAATAGGCTAATCCTCTCTTCCTTTCTGTTTTCCTTGCACTACTGATAGCTCCCACTTAATATATTGCCTAAAATCAGTTTCTATTACCCAGAGCTGGATATTTGCTTTATTTACATTATAAAGTACCAGTACAATTTTTCTGTTGGACACTTGTGTTTTCTTGAAAGCTGAATTCTTCCTCCTAGTTTTCCCTGCTGACCATGCAAATAACATTGCAATCTCTGTTTGTGAGAATGACTTTTGTTCACCAACCACCACAGAGAAAAACAGAAACTTCAGAACTTGGGCTTGACCTCCTTCTTCCTGCACCAGGTTTTTCTGATTTGAAAGCTGAAGGGTTAAACACTGTCTGATAAATTACTAATATTCCTTTTACCTAAGTCTCTAGAACTGTTTGAGAGCAATCACAGGTCTCAGTTCATAAGCTTTTGTAGTTAATAGCCTTTTTGTCCAGGTTGTAACTGCATTTACTCCCTGAACATATTTATGTGTAGGTTGAGAGCAATACTGTTCATACTCCTCAGGAGCAATATGCAATATGCTTTTGCAGGAGGCAAAATTTCCATGAGATTAACACATGCTCCACTAGATCCTGTTTTTCACTTCCATTTACCTTTGGTTGTATTTCTCGTGCTTACTTGATTAACAGTCTCTGTGTATGTGCACCAGTCCCTTCGGCTCAAGGCTTAGCTGTCCATGGATGAGCAGGTTCCACATGGACGAGGGATACCCAGCAGCTGCCTGCTCTACCTTGCCTGAGTTCAGTCTGTCCACGTGATGCTGTTAGTACAGTTTTACCAGCATAATGCCATAGCAGACACTTCCTGCCTCATTGCAAGTACATATTTTTCAGCATCTTGGGTGTCACACGTACAGTTCACAAAAAGCTGGCTGAAGCAGCTGGGAAAACTGAGCCTTCTGGGTTTGCAGAGGCAGCTCAGAAGACACTTCCTCACAAATCCTCCTCCCATTTACTGAGACTTTGCAATGATGTTGTTCTGCTGATTGCAGAGGAAAGCCTTATATTTATAAAAATGTAACTCATAGCAAATTTTGTCCTTTTGGGCTTAAACGCAGATGAGTATTGGCTGTGGTTGCCAGTTTCAAATCCTTTAACACATTGCACTCCATCTTCTGATACTGTGCTACAATCACACTTTCGTCCAAAACTACAAAAATTATATGCTTTGATCTTTTCAAAAACATGTATTATTTCCAGAGTATGTTGAAGTACGGTAATAGAGAGAGGAAATACAAACACAACCATCAAGAAAACTGTAAGTGATGGTAGCTTGTGAGAGGGGCAAATTGTTCACGAAAAATATTTTTGACTTACCATTCACCCTGAAACAATTGAAATATATTGATGGTAGATAAGAAAAGATTTCTACAAAATAATACATCAACTCTCTCCCCAACGGCAGTTCTTTAATTAGGGTACCTTAGGCACTGACCCACTTTAAAAACAAAAATAAAAAAAGAGAATCAAAAAAAATTAAGCTGTTTTCCTTCCTTCATTTCTTCAGGGCAGGAAGCATGTCAATGTTTGTAAACTGTTATGTAAATGTACAGCACTACATAAATTTTGTTAACAATGAAATAATTCTATTTCTATGCACAAGCTCCAGACATTAAGAATATGTAGTCCAGTGTTCTAGAAGCATATATGCCAGTAGGGCAGAACAAAGGAATCCCCACAGCAGCAGCTTTGTCATGTCACACAGTCCTGCAGCTTCACAAGGACATTCAGGTGGTGTCAAGACTGGCTTTCTGAGCAGCTGCTCCCGAAACCATCACTTGGTGACCACCCTGACTTGGTCATGACTGGCTGGGTCTGTCAGTGGGGTACATGCTCTGCTGTGGCAAATAATGTCCATCCTGCACTTAGGGGATGGAACAAATGCTCTTCCCCTTCCCTTGTCACTTCTGTAACATAAGAATATCCCTTTCTTATGCTTCATTTGAATGTATAAAGAAATAGTGAGTCTGATAAATAGAACTTACTGCATAGCAACAGCTGAATTGCAGATAATATTCCAGGAAAGAGCAGGATGATTCACTGATTGTACAAGCCAAAATGAAATTTTTATCCAGGCTTTGTGCTTGTTTTGCTGCACCCATTTGGCTCTCAGAAGGAGCACAACCACAAGCATAGGCTCGCTGTGGGCACAGTAAGGACCAAAAGGGTCTCTGCTGCATTAGAGCAACCTAGCGATGTTATCTGCCTCATACAAGTCACTGAGGAGGGACAGATCTAGCCTACAAATAATGCTTTATTATCTTCTTTTAAAATGACATTTTAGAATGGAACATATGTTTATGGGAACTTTATGGATAGATCTCTATTTTTTCTGGTTTAGGTTTGTTGAGATATAAAAAAAACATTAGCAGCATGAAAGGTCATGTTTCTCACTGAGGACCTCCATCGAACATGTTTCTTTCAGAAAATTGGTGATTTCAGACCTGTTGGTTAGGTGCTGATTTACAAGAACACTCATGTATAATCAGACTTGTTTCTTTTGTTTGGAGAGGGAGTTGTATTTAGAGGTTTTATTTCAAACAATGGAAAATATGAAATTATACCATTGGTATAATATTGGTAGTATAATATTAAGATTAAAGTCTACCTTTAGGATTAAATCAAAGCTCTATTTCCCAGATTAGGAATGAGACATATTGTATATTAATCAAACCTAGCTGAAAAATAGAATAAATCCTGACATTTATCTACAGCTTTTACAAATCAGCATTTAAATTTTTGCAAAACCCAAAAAAGATCTATATTTAAAAAATAAACAGCATATTATCATACCTGATTTCTCATTTCATAACAATTACTTGGCCAAGATGTTGTTCAAGCCTCACTAATTAGAACAGCACATCCATATGATCTCTCAAGTGCATTTAGAGTAACTGAGGATTCTCATTTTTCAGTATATTCCTGGACATTCTCTGGGACCTAAGGAGATGGGGTAAGTGAAATTAGAGAAATTCTAAAACTTGAATACTAATCCACACCTTTTTGCTGGAAAAAAAATGCTTATTCCATTCACACCAGAAGGCAGAACTTCTATTTACAGCAGTGAAAAATTGCCTTCCCAGTAGGTTTTAGAAACCTATGTCAGTATTAAGGTAGAATCCTCAGCATTCAGCTTCTAGGAGCCACTTTTCAATAGGCTGGAGGTCATCCTGTCACTTGAGTGACCACTTCTCCCTAGAAGAGGACACCGATTCTCGTCATATTCATGATGTTTATTCTTGGCACTACAAACACTGGCAGCTGACCTGTCCCAAACTGACATTGGTGTGGAGCTGAGAGCAGGCAGGTCCTCACTCACTTCATCAAGGGGAACTACCAGCCAGCAGCCTTTGGAGATTTAGGTTATGGTGATCTTCAATGAGATTAACAGTGCTATCAATCTGCCTAAAAAACATTGACTGGAGGTATTCTAACAGCACTTTCATCCTCATTCCTTCATTATAAAAATCTGCTGAGTATATTATAAGGTCATTTGATCGATCTATGGTATTTAGAGATATTAAATATTTCAACATTTTGGGCAAATCATGAAAATTAGATGCTAAGAATTTAGAAATCACATCCATGGTTACCACAACATTGTTCTGGTTCAGCTTATGTACTTTATAGGATTTTTTAGATGATAATACTATCCTTCAAATTAATCAATCAAACTAATGGCATAGAATTTCAACAAGAAGTTATAAAAAAAAAATCCTGTTACACGCATTGATTTAAGAAAAGATAAGACAGGTATATAAGATAAAGAAATATATGACTCAAAATGCATCATCTCATCAGAAATGATCTGAGAGCTAATGAAAACTGGGAATTGATTATTAAAGGAGACTATTTTTTTTAATATAATGCATTATTAACACATGGAACTCACTGCTTCCTTCCAGGCACCTTTTAATGAAGACATTTATAAGGTTGGGGGGTTTGTGTGGATAACAAGGAATTTCACATTTAATCCAGAAGGCACATTCTGCTCCAAGCTAAAGACCAGGGGTATCATTTGTAAGGCAAGACCCAAAAGACTTCAGGTTTATAGTCGACTAAACCAAAAATATCCTACTGTGCATTTTGTCATTACAAGTCACAAATAGATACAAAATTGATCATTGTATTAAAAACACTCCTACTTGAGGTAGAGATGGAAATGACAAACCAAGGCTCACCACAGAAAGCAGGTTATTCTAGACTGCATGTGACAAGGGTCAGAAACACCCCTGAGAAACCCCAACTTTTCAGTCCAAAAGTACCTGAGAAAGCATTAGGAAGAGGTCAAATGGATGAAATCAAAGAAGCCTCAATGGCAACAACCTGCCTGTCTCTATGTGGACCCTTAAGGAAAAGCTTGATGGAAATGCTCCCACCATCCACCAGTTCGAAAGCTAAAAATTGTCCTTTCTGAAGTCTTTATCTATCTGATATAACCCTGAATAAACTTTTCCAGCAGGAAACTTTGAAGCCTCTTCTGGAATACCTGTATACTTTAAGTATTCATAGCATAATAGCAAACAGAAGATTGTTTAAGAGAATCATCCTTTTCTTTAAACAGATATTTCCATTTACCTACATTGCATGTTAAAGATCCATGATAAGAGCTGTACCTGAATTGGGAGATGCATTTACATTGTATTTTCGACTTCTCTAGACAAGTGTGCTGGTCTAAATGTTGGCCTTATCTGTAAAGGAATGTTCCCCCAAAACTTCTTAGACAATCTAATAACAAAAACAAATCTAAACTTTTGCCTGAAACAGGAAAACAAATATTTTTCTGTAGCATCAATGATACTTTTAAAGCATCTTTGGAGGGTTCTGAAGTCACATAAAGTCTTGTTTTGCCAAGATTCTTGAGGAAAAAAAAAAAAAGAAAGGTGAGAATAAAAGCACTTTGGAATCAGTGGTTAAATTCATGTCACAGCTGAGTGGGTGAGAAAAGGAGGTGAGAAGCACCTACTGAGGTGTGGATACAGGTACACAAATCTATAGCTGTCAAATGCAAAGGAAAAAGGGGCAGAAAAACCTTGCTCAGCATTTGTGGGAGTAGGTCTTTTCCAAATTTGCTATTTCAACAAGATGGACAGAAAGCGGAAGAATTTCAAAAAACTGGAAAAAAGCCCCATCACAAATGCCCATTGCACTGCAAACACAGAAATGCTCCCAAGGTTGGAGAGCCCTCATCATCAGCCACAGCCACAGCTTTCCCCTCTCTTTGAAGGTATAAATATGCGAAACGAAACAGCTTCAACAGGAAGAGTTGAAGGTCCTCTCTTTTAAAGCTTAACCATTTAGACTAATATTTGAAATCTGAACTTTTACGTCCCCGACATTAATCTAGTGCTCTTATCATCTGGATAGAAGGAACAAACATGATCACCACGATGAATTCACAGCTGCAAGTCTAGCTCATTATTTCCTTCTATTTCCTTGCAAATAACTAAAAACAAAAGGTGTAAAAGTTCCCACTTTATCTTGTGCAAAGTAGTTCATGACACAAAGCACAACGAGAGGTAGAGGTTCCATTTATTATTTATTATTTGGAAATGAAAAATACAGTGAAGATAGATTTGGTATTTTTAACTTGAGTTTGGTTACCAAATGAAAAATGCAAATTCAGTTTGCACAGCACCAGAATAAATTCTCTCTGACAAAATCTGAAGATTTGAATATCAGCAACCAACAGGTATGATAAAAAGAAACAAGTATTGGCCTGTAAACTGGACCCACAGCTATTGATCTCTGGTTAAAGAGACCCAAGCAGAGTTTTAAGACTGCAGGAATTCCTCTATTTCCATGGAAGGGGAAGGAGGAGAACTGCGAATATGTTAATAAGCAAAGTATTTCACGATATGCAGATGGTAAGAAGCTAATTTCCATCTGACTTTTTTTATCCATTGGGTAATTTCACTCTCCCTAGCAGAAGCTTTATGTCTGCATTGAAAGCAATAGCCAGTTTTCTGTAAATAACCTACTTCCTGGATTGGAAGGGGGAAAGGGAGTTTAGTAAAAGCATTTTTATCTTTTTTTTTGGTTAGATTTTTTTGTGCTGTAATTTCACTTCAAGTGGCTACTGTAATTACAGGTTAAATTTGGCACCTACACTCTACTAATATTTTCCTAACTCATTTAAGCTATAACATAAGAGGAGAGAAAATTAGTTTTAGGCTTCTGTAATGTAATTATTACCTTTCATTAAAAAAAAAAAGCGTACCCATTTAGTAAATAATGAAAACTAATTTCCTTTTGGCAGTTGGCAAAAAAAAAAGTGCGATTTCGTTCTTACAAATTTTTTAAATTACCTGCTCGATATGACCAATTTTTCTTTCCTGTACTAAGTTTGTAAGGACTTTTGCACAAATAAACATCAAAATTCTATAATTACGAATTAGAATCACTGATTACATGTATTTACAGTAATTACATAATTAGCAATAATTATGTTAATTACATAAACAATAGCCTGCCTTCGGTAGCAGTGGAAAACAAGAACATTCTCACATATAAAAACCTGCTTTGAGTTAGGCAGAAAGGATTTTATCATTAGCACTAAAATGCAGGACTAAAGCAGAGAGCAGCACCACTGTAGCATGCCCTGCTTTGTTCAAGCACTGAAGACTCTTTAGAGAATGCTGCTTACAAACCTGATAAAGTATTTTGGGACACACATATCCCAAATAACACAGGGAGCAAAGGAAAACTCAATAAATGCAGAACACACTAAGGATAAGGATTTCTCTTTCAAAATCCCCTGTTTTCAAGAGCCTGATCCCATGGCTGCACAATCAGCTTAAGGTGACCATGCCATGGGCTGTCAATGGACAGTGGGACCTTGAATTTGGCACTGATGCTCCTCCTTCATGCTCCCACTCTTTCTCTTGTGCTGCCTGTGATGCTGGTGTGACCACAGAGCTCAGATATTCACACTCACAACTATTTTTATTCTATTTTACTGTCAGTTTTCTGCCAAGCTGCTCCAGATCATCCTGTGGCTCATGCTAGAAGGAGAACGAAATCCTCCTTTGGAAAGGCAGCAGTATCTTAGAGCCAGTGAAGCAGACAGTGACCTTGAAGGTTTAGGTGGCTAAATTAGATGACCATGGTATGTAAAATCAAAGAAAGCCAGCTCCTGGAAGACAAAGGCACCCTGGGGACACGTCCCTGCATGCCAGTCGTACATGGAACCTACTGCAGACGAAACCACTGGAAGAAAGCTCTGAAACAGAAACACATGTTTTCCTCAGAAAATTAAAACCCCCACATTCTCATAATTTCATCTGTGACCAATGAAGGGTCACAGTTAAGAACTACATATAGAAAGAGTATTTTTAGTCTGGACCTTGTAAGTAAGAAACTATGGTTATATCTGCAGTGCTAATTGCATCCCTATTGAGGGAATGAGTCCCAGATTGCAGACAGTTTGTGCAGAGTGGCCCTGGATTCCTCTGACCTTCACACCATAGTGTCCTATTCTCTCACATGGGGTGTTGTGGGGGGTGTTTAATGAGTATTGATACCATGTGAGAACTGTATTGCAGCCCACCTGAATAGAGGTATCTGTGCCCTACAATGACAGGTATGCTCTGTGCTGTGGGGGTAACTAATTAGTTCAAAGCAAAAGAGAGATTATCACTGAATTAATATTTATGCAACACAGACCGTCAAGGGACCAGGAAATGGGACTGAATGGGGAGAGAAAGTTCTTGAAAACACAGTTGTTCCCATTGCTTTTATTAGAGCTGTAGTGTAGTAGTGTAAGGAAGGGTGTGAGGCAATCTGGAGTAACAGAGTGTGGAGTTATCCATGGTCAGCTCGCAGCTCCCCCAAGGATCAATGTCCTACTGTCCATTCTTCTTTCCCAAAGTGTGCCGTAGTTACCAAGAGAGGAATCATGAGGGCTGAAGCTCATTCAGGTCAAGGAGGCAGAAGAGTGTGTGTTGAAAGTTCGAGGCTCTCCAGTGCAAACTGGTCTGCAGCTGAGAAGTGAGGGAGACAGGAGCAGTCAATCACGTACATAAAAAGTATTTTCTAGATTAATTGATGTTTTGGTACAAAATAAATTACCTAAATATTGGTTGTTTTTTCTGATCTCTAAGTTAAAATTCTTCATTAATATAAATTCAACACTGTGTTTAACACAGCCTCAGATGTTATCAGTGTTTCAATAAGTGGCTCACCTGCTTTTAACTGTATTGCCAAATGACCACAATATCATAATATTATGATATTATACTTACCGTACTAATCTAAGAATTAGCAGGACCACAGTCTGTTTCTGTAACCAGAATGTCTTGACATCAAAGGCTAAAACATTGGGAAGATCTACAAAGTTCAATAAAAAGCCCAAACTTCTGGTGTCCACTAGGATACATCTTGCTCATTATAAGCATTCATCCTTATTCCACAAAACCACAATGAGGTACAGGTAAAGTGGTTACTGTTTAGAAATTTAGCTACAGCAGTCTGACTAAAACACTTCAATTATGCAGCTCCCGCGCTACCTTTGTATTTAGTGAATGACAGCCCTGGTGAAGGTTTAATGAGCTGTGAATGACTGTACAAAACTTAGAGGATCACAAAACCTGCTTCTGGTAATTTACATGAACAGTTACATCTAAGTGCCAGAATCTGTGTCATGATCCATTGTTAATATACTCTGTATGTTCCTTCTTAGGACTGGTTGGAATATAATTATTTTCAAGTCTCCAAGCTAAACCTGTCCACTCCGGTTTGTGCTAATCTGAATCACTCATTGATACACAAAAAGCCTGCCTACGAACATCCACTCCCTAGAGCTTTGAACAGTTAAAATATTTGAGACGTTCATACTTTCCACTTCACACATGGGGTTTTTAAAGAGAAAATGCTTTACATTCTGTTTTAATCTGTCACATCCTGCTTGTGGATTTGCAGACTGCCAGTATTCCCTGCTGGAATACCTGTAGGCACGGAGCACTGCTCACAAGGCTCTGATGCATTACCTTACCTTGCACAGATATTTGATCTCATGCTTTTTCCAGCTACCCAGAGTGCCCAGAGCTTTTACTCTTTGCACATTGCAGCTGAGAACATGCTATTGCCTGACTGTGGTATCTTTTCTGGTCCTCTTGCAAAGTGTCTGTATCAGATATAACACTGCCTACCTTGGGAGATTTAAAAATCCTGTCTCACAGGGGCATAGATTAACATAGTAATCCTTTAAGCTGTCATAGTGTTATCTCATTATTTATAGTTATTCCCTAACAAAGAACTCTTCATCTCCTATATTCTCATCTGCACTTCTATCTCTACTTATAAATGGTGGCCACATAATTTAAGATATTCCTTTATTAAGAAATCCTTTCTTTGAGTCTCTCAGCTCAGGAAATGACTTGACATCATCTCTTCATTAACTACATAGTCAAAAGCTATGGCCCACATTAACAAGGGAAAGCTGTAGGAAACAAAGAAACCAGAAAGAGAATTGATGATCTTTCGTGTCAAGGCCCCTTCAATTCAAAGTATAAAGTTTTTTAAAACATAGATGAAAATGCATCAGGAAAAAGAATTCCCTTTTAGCCCTTTATGTATATGTACATAGGTGTTATTATTATGAAAGGATCTCTTTCTACAGTCTACAGAATGCTCAAAAACAAGTTAGAGAATAACTCAATTGCAGTAACATGGCTAATGCTGCAATGTTGAAATCAAAAATAAAGTCAGAAATGCTGGGAAGTAAAACATTATTCTTTATTGCAAACTTGGAGAAGATTTAAGAAAAAAGAATCTGTAATAAAAAAATTATTTTTTTTTAAAGTTCTGGTTACAGAACTGTTAAAACCAATTATAGAAATATAAAATAATTATCTAGAACTTTCACGCAAAGAATCCTGCCCTTGATGTTACAAAGTTGGATGGAGAAAAGCACTTGGAACCTGAAAGGTACCACAAGCCCTACAACACACCTGCTTAACATCTTCTTCTGAAATAACTCCACATGATCAAAACCTCCAGAAAAAGAGGAGCACAAACAATAAAAAATTCACTGTGCAACAAAGAAATGAAAGACACAGAGAGGAAGGAATTTGCTACAGCCTGGGCTGACGTAGACATGGAGAAGTGAACGTGGGGTTGCTATCCAATTTCAATTTCCAAAGATGAACCCAAGGTAAAGGCAAACATTGGTCTTATGTGTGAGTTCTGCACATCAATCACTTCATATGGGAGGCAAAAAAATCGGAGAATATACAATGCACAAATATTTCACCTTCTGAATGCCTCAGTTTTGAACTCAATTACCCAGTCTGGCCAAATTACATATGCCTGCACTTTTAATTTTTCTCTGTGTATCTGAACTATAAAAAGGAATAATTGATTTCAAGTATTCAGCATCCAACTGTGTTTGTCCATGAGCTGTTGCAAAATTCCATGCCTACACTGGGATTAACCCAGATTAAATTGTGCTACTTAGGGAGTCTGTTTTAATGGCAAAGTCACATGTTCTCTGGCATCTTTTGCAAATTAAAATAATACCCCAACTCAGTAGTTACAACAGTATGGTGATGTGCCTTAGCGTTAACAAATAAATGATAACCCATCCTACTTTACATGATGCTGATTATAACCTTATTTCTTCTCTATCCCTATGGCTTTTCAGAAGAAAAAAAACCAAACAAGCCAACCTCAAAATCACTAAGACTTCTTTTCCATCTAAATGGTGGTAAAATTAATACACTTGGAAAACAGTCCAATATTCCCAGTTGTAAGTTTGTTCCCATTTGGGGAGAACATTCATCTTTCAGAATTTCAGCAATCTGGGTAGTGAGTTCCTTATACAAAGCATAGGAAGGGTCATGATTACTAGCCCAAAATTGTCAAAACATTACACAGAAAGGAAAGGGAAATTTCTTTCCCCTGAGCTACTGTCTTCCCATTACCCATGTCCCCTTGTTTGGATCTGTAAGTCTCATCTGGAGCCAAGTGCCTGAAGCTGCACTGCTCACACAGTCATCCTTCTAAAGCTACATCCTCTACTCCTCACTGTTGCATCATCCTTTATTTAACAGAGCTATTGTTCTTCATTTAATTCAGAAGACATTATTTGAATGTTTACTGAACACAAGGCGTAGTTGAGAAGTAGGTGGATCAATTAATCTGAAAAGGTCACAAATTGGTGTTTCACTCCCATTGAAAAATTACAAGTGATGAAAATTTATTTGAAGACAGAATTCTGCAATAGACTTCCATAATTAACAATCCAATGTAACAATCAGTCTGATTCCCAAGGGTCCAGAAGATCAATTTTATAGTATTTTTCTTACTCAAGCCCTATTAATTCATACAGTAATTTATTTTTTATTTTTGCTGCAATATGATTTGTCAAAGGCAAAGCATTTTCCAGTTCTATCTTGTTCTTTTGAACATGAGCAAGGTGCTAAAAAAACCAAGAGAATATATTCGAGGCCAATTACTAACAGAGAGCCACAAGACTGCCTGAAATGCTGCTGGTTTTCTATTCCAGTCATGTAATCAGAACTGGCTCTCCTGTATCTGAGGTTAGGGTACTAATCTAGTGTCTACATTGCTTCATTTTCCTCCTCTCTCACCCCTAAAAAAAATTTCCCACAAAACCCTACAACACAAAGTCATGCTTCAGTAAAGAGAGATATTTCAAGAATATTTAAAACACCTGAGCTGATAATGTTTAAGAGATGGACTTGATATCCAATTTCCAAAGGAATAAAGATATGTCATGAATGCTCCACTCAAGCTATAGTCAGAAGGAATTACAGCATAATAACTGCAGTTGTGAGACCTTTCAGAGTTCATCAATAAATCTCTCTTTGATGCTATATGAAGATATGGGGAAGTTTAATCAATAATTAATGTTAATCACATTCAGTCTTAATCAATACCAGAACTACTACTTTTTACAAAGCCCAGAGACAGTCCTGTTAGTTACAAAATCAAATTCAATTAAAGCTGTGCATGCAGAAGAGAGTTTTTAATGCTATCATAATTAGTTTGTTTAATACTGCAATTTCCAAACTCCTCTGTACATTTTGCAGAGGACTTGAATATTAAATTCCTTATTTGCACCTGCTGTAAGACACAGGCTGTTCATGGGCAGTGCTCACACAGGAGACTGACTGAAAAGAAGCAGGACTTCTCTCATCCTTCCAAGCCCATTGGAAAGCCTGCTCAGAAATAAGTAGATAGTAGCCAGAAATCTGAGCCTTTCCGAAGGTGAAAACTATTAATGGAAGATTCATCAGAGTCACTCACCCGCCTTTTGCCAAAAGCTGCTTTTATAGTGTGCAGAATAACAATTTCATTTGCTGCGAGTTATTGGGGGGAAAGGAGTTTCTTCTTTAACTTGGGGATCAGAAAAGGCAAGTACTGCCCAGTGCTCCACCTGATCTCTTGAGACATGTCAAACGGAGCCTTTCTATTCCCCTTCTCTTTGAAAGAGGAGGTCACAACGCAAAAGTCAAATATTTGACAACCCTCCGCACAGTGTATTCAGTGTCAGAGGACCTGAGTCAGGCAAGAGGGGTAAACATTACCTGAACGGTGCCCTGGAAAGACTCTTCTCTTTCCGTTCCAGCTCTGCTGTTAGGTGTCTATTCTCACACATTATAAATTAGGTAAATGTTAACCCATTCACACTGACAGCTGCCTACAATGGCACATTTCACACCCCGTGCAAAGGAAAGAAAAAAACCCTGTTTGTTCTACCTTTATTTCTCATTCACACTAGCAAATGTCACCAGTCAAAGGACTGTTTGATAACACGGTTTTGCTGAGAAGCAAGACAGTGATGTGCTCTGATTTTTACTTGATTAAGATCTAAGTTATCCCACTGAGCACTAAAATATTTCTATTTTTTGATTTATAAAAGTAAAAATTCTCCCTGCGTTCAGTCTTAGCCCACCTATGTATTAGTGTAGGAATTAATATTGCAACCTAGACCAATATTCTCAGTTTCAGCCACTTGAATAGCTGACTCAAGCTCCCAGGTATAAAATTAAGCAAGTAAGTAGCTATTTGTGATCTCCAAACCTTAAAAACAGGCGACCATTTTCTGGCAGTCAGGTCTAACTTAAATTAACAGTAAAAAATCCTATAGCATGATATAAAAAAATCAAAAGACAAAAAAGAAATTTCGTGAGCAAGTGTGCCACCACACACAATAAGGAATGCCGTCGATTAGCTGCCTGAATGGCTGTTATGGCTCTTTTCTTTTTTGTTCTCTTTCTTCTTTTCTCTTTTTTTTTTTTTTTGAAATTAAGCACAGAAAGAAATTTGCTCTGTATGTATTTTTCTGCCTTAAGCATTCCTGATTGCCTCAAGATTCAGGCTTGTTAAAGTGCAGTCTTGCATCATTATATATTTCATTGACCATTTACTGTAATGCTGAATGACCAATCAATTGGCAGTTAAACTGCTCATTAAGAAAAAAGTACAAGTTTCTCTAAACTCAGCTGCTCCATTTTTCTCCCAATCATTTCCTAGCTCTATTAACAGGCAGCTTTTGTCCTGCTGTTCAATAGTTCAAAGTTAGATTTGCCTTATTCTACGTAGTTTAAGCACTTAGGCTGTTTTAAAGCGAAAGTACTTTTAGAGAAGCTTCTTTAAAGCAAAAATGACAGTAATAACATACATCTTAAATGCTAAATTTCCATGTTAAAGCATCAATTCAATAATCTGTGATCTGTGGAAAAGCAAAGTTATTTTCCTGTGAGTTTATTTGTTACAATGAACTGAATGCCATTCCAAGGAACAAATTATGCAGGCTATAAAATTTAAATTTAAAAATTTGACACTAATGGAAACTTCAATACACAGACAGAAATCTCCTTAGTCAGCAGCCACAAATCAGGACCAACATTTCCTTTGAATAACCTTTGCAACCTGTCTTGTAAGGTGAAAGGTCTTATTAAAGAAACCAAAAGCAAATGCTCCCAAAGGTGCCTCCCCCTAATTTTTCAAGCCTCCACTCCAGCTCTGCAAGGTGGTAGGGTCTATATAAAGCACAGGAGCATGTCTGTGTCACTTCAGATGATTCCAAGTTATATACATCATAAAAACTTCTCTTTTTGTTCTTTACAAGATTGGGACTCGTATAAACATATATGTATATATGCATATAATTGAGTCACATGAACAGGTCTTCTGAACCAAGATATTGACTCATATAAAAATCATAAAACTTATTGTTAGATCAAACACTGCCCTATTTATTACTTCACTGCATAGTCCCTCTTTCCAGATAGATGGATCTGCAGCAGTTTGGCTCCACACTGGATAACCAGATGCCCAAAATATGAAAGGCACCTGTTTACTCAAGCTCAGAAGCAATTCATCCACTTATAACCCTGTTACCAGTAAAAACTTGCTAAAGGCAGTATTAAAAGTTATGTGTCTCCATTCACAAGCCACTGAAAGAGCAGAATTATCATCTCAAACACCTGCACGTGAAAATGTACCATTAAAAATCCCCACATGCCACCTCGTTGCTGACAAGCTGATCTCCACAGGGGACAGAACCAGTGGAGGTACAAGTGAGGAAGGATGTATGAAGAGCGTGAAAACATCTGAGAGGAAACCTGGAGGATGCTGAACATCCCAGAGAAAGAAGGGGTCCATGAGAAACTAAAAATTAGAGAATCAAATTAGATGTTGGGCAACATCCTGACCAGAAACAGCCTGGAACAGACAGAGGCACCTTTCTTGTTCAGTTCTTCCTGCCTGGGAACATTCTCAGAAATTCATCCCCCAGTTCTCCTCCACAGAGAAACTGAGCAGTAAAGTGAACATTGGTGAAACAGTTGGGCTAAAATACAAAAAAAAAAGAAGAAACATCTTTGCTCCATCTGCACTGTTTGCCAAATAGCATTTTAGGAACAGGGTGAAGCACTTTTACTGTTATTTTTTCATACTACTCCGGTGCAGATGATAGAACTGCAACCCTCTGTATTTTTAAACTGTTCATTTCCTTAATACTAATGTAAAATGCCTCTCATGTGGGTCTTTTAGTTAGATTAAAGGTGTGATTCTCCTGATCTGCTTTCTTCAGTACGCAGCCTTTCTATATGGTTTCTTTTTCATTTAAGTATATTTGCAAACTCTGACAGCCTGAATCTCATCAGGTTGAAGAAAATAGAAATGTGACAGGTCTGGACCTAAAAGACCAAACAGTTCTCTGTGACATTTGGGAAGGGGATTTTATGTTTTGGAGGATGCAAACCACTCATAATCAAGCACAAAAAGCAGAAGTTGCTATTTGGCGGCACTCAGAAATTTTTTATATTTGTAGTTTTGCACACAATGTATCCAAGGCATGCAGGGGAAAGAACAGTTTACCACAAAAAATGCAATTTATTGCACAGTTGTCACCAATATGTATAAGACTGTAGAGAGAGGGATTATTTGCTTCCATTTTTGGTTTGAAACTCTGCCACTTGTGATACAGCTGTAACTTATGATAGACCTGCACATACAATGTTAGTTTAGTCTAATTTTGAGAATTTTCTAACAGATTTCTTCCCCAATTTTTTAAAAGACAAGTTATTGAATTATCAGTTTTGTATATTAAACACAACTAATACCATTTTTTATCTTATTTGACAAAATTTCATAGAATCTCTTTAAGAACACTACTGATGACTTGTTCAAGTTTATATTATTATGTTGCTATTTAATGAAGAAGAAAAAATATCAGTGTTTAGGAAGATCAGATGGGATGTGATAATGACACCCAGTACCTCAGTTATGACCATGTGCAAAAGTCCTTATTGAGATGAAAAACCTGAATGAACACGCTTAATCTCGTGGGTACCAAGTAGCATGAAAAGTTCTGTACCTTTACATATTTTTTGCTCTTCCCTCATTTTGGAATAAAGCTTTATTTTACCCAGAAAACTCCAGTTTGGCTCCTCTCTTTTTCACAGTTTTTCTGCTTGATTCCCAATTAACTCTGTGATATAGTAATAAATATAAACCATCCACCATAATTACTGAGATCCAAAACCACAACCTCACAGTCGCTCTAATAAAGGCAGCATCAGGCATAGATAGGGCTGAGTAATTCTGCTCTAAAACTTTCTAGAAGGAACCCAACAAGCTTTCCAAAAAGCCATACAGCTTCTGAGATTCAACTCTCTTTTAAAATGAGAACAAAATACGTACTTAGATTAGTCACACCTATCTCTCTCTATATACTTATATGAAACTAGGTATATACTAAAAAGCCTTTATTTCTAGATCACAAAAAGTTATCACATAAAACAAATAAATGTCAAGAGGTGGATTGTACTTAAATGTTAGGCCTAAAAGCTGTCACTGCCCCTTTAACTTTTAAGTATAGGTCTTTCTCACAATAAAATAGTCAACTACCTCCCCACTGAACTATAAAGAACAGATTTAGTGGATACATTATTAGCACTCTAGTCTGTTCATAGACCTTTGCAGCAGAAAGCCAAATTAAGTGCTGGCCTAAGCAAGATCAATTGAGTTGCAGTCAGCAGAGATGCATCACCTTACCTGTGATCACCCCTCCTTTTGCAAATGAAGAACTGCCAGCATTAGAGAAATAGTGATGAACATTACCTGAAGGTTTTGTTTCCTTTACATACACACGCCTCTTGAATTAAGTCCAGAAGTAATGATGTTATTACCTAATTGAAGACAATGGCTTTTAGGGGCCCTGTATATTAACACTGTTGAGAGGGAACTCTGGCAGCAATTGTAGTAGTGCATGAGGAGGAATTAAAACATATCCTCCTGTTTCAGCCACTGTGCACATTCCTTCCTCAACACAGAAGGAAGAGATATTAAAGACATATTAAAAAGGCTTAAAAATGAAGTTTTACAGCGAGAAGCAGCTTTTTGGGATACCATGAAGTAACAACTTGAATGACCCTGTTGAATGCAGCAAGATAAATGAATGTCTATGAGTATATGAATAAATAGAAATGAAATGAAATGAAAATTCCTTGGGCTGTGTTGTTCTGGAGCAGCAATCCAGCATTCTGAAGCTGCAGAGTCAACACAAAGATCCTGCCTTTGGGATGTAGCTTGGTCAATTTATTTTACAATCCCTTTCCTATGCCTGACTGCACCAGCAGGAAACTGGATTCAGTCATGCAGGCTTTTCCTTCCAGTGCTCTTCCCTGCTAAGAGATATAAATAATATCTTAAATGCTTGTATTGTTTAATTTAAAAAACCAGTGGACTGAATTTTCTAGTTAGTTGGAGCTCTTACAGTGGTACAGAAGGAAGGAGGCTTTGCCAAACTAAGTATATAATTTGCAGTGACTGCAATTTGAGTGCACCTGGACAGAGATGCCCAAGGAACTCTAGGATGAACTGGTAAGTTCATCACAAGTTGCACAGAAAGTAAATAGCTGATCCCAGCTGTGCACATGCTTTTTAAACAATAATACTTTGCCACAATCCTGCACATAAGTATGTAAAGGCACTTTCTGCCATGGAAAGCCTCTTTTTCCTAAATACAGATTGAAGAGTTTAGTAAAACCATTAAAAATCATTCTGATTTGACATTTTTCTATGCATGTGCAATCTATATGCAGTGTCTGAATCCTGTTCTGGGACTGTTTATGTCATGATCATCAAATTAAGAGCTGTTTTGCTTCTGGAGCAGTCAGCTGGATAAATATCTCCACTCCTAGTTCACAGTTCAGAGGGTAGTGATGCACAGTTAAGTGTGAGAAAGGAAATAAAGCTATACCTTAAACTTAATTTCCTGTAAATACAGAGCTGTATTTTTCCTCACACCTATTTTATTTATCTCTTTTCGATAAAAATGGAGGTAAGTGCTCTTACTCTTGAAAGTGGCTCTCAATTTTGACACAATGATGCCTTTTGGTAATATTTAAAATCTTTTCTCCACGGGCCTCTTGAAATCTTCCACCTTTATTATCTAAACCCATGGTGGGCCCTTCCATTAATGGTGACTTGAATAACCATAAAGGGCACTTAGGTATGAAAGAATGAGTAAAATGCAGATAATTGGGGCTTATATTTGTTAACGAGTTAGGAAATCAGGAAAATAAATATGTTCATGATCATCACTGTTACTTTTATTACCAAGATTAAAAAGTTTGTACATTTTATTTTCTTCTCTGTTTCTTTGGTAGGTTTTATGTATTTTTGTTTGTTTAGGAGGGTGTTTGTTTATTTATGGTTTTTTTACTTTGTAGTATTTTTCTAATACATTTTCTATTTTAAACCAAGTTGACAGGGATCACTATTTTTAATATGGGTATGCTAGATTAACTAGAAAGTCAACTATGCAAGAATACTAAAAGTTCACTTTATAATAAGATACAAATTCTATTACTGTAAATCCAACAACATAAATATTCAGGTGCTTCCAACGAGTCTTGAGTTGTGAAAAATTTTAACTCCTAGCTCATTACTTTTAGATTATACATTTTTAAGTCTTTTAAATTAACAAAATAAATAAAGATCTGGTCTTCCCAATTGTGATTTAATACAGTCTTCTTCTAAAATGCCATATCATTAGGTTGGATTACACCAGCATCCAGCTTGGGTCTTACAAATACGTTTTTAATTAATCACACTGTTTGGGTTTTTTTCCCTCGTGAACTTCAAAGGTTTATCTAAAACACTGTAATCCAGAAATGCTTCCATGTCATATCATAAGCTAATAACCTTGCTAACCACTTAGTTGCTGACAGAACACACTGTCCTCATTTGCAGAATGTGAAAATTTAGAATTTGAAAGGAAAAAAAAAATTCCTTAACAAGGTGCAAAGCACAATTTTTGAAAAAAAAAAAAAAAAAAGCTTCATCACACAGCTACATCCAGACAATAGCCTGCTCTCCTCTAAAACCACTCTAATTAAATACAGCTGGAGATAGCACAAAAGAATTCCATTAATTAATTGGCAACCTGCTGACACTAATTAAGCTATGAAAATTCAACTCCCTCACACCAGATTTTGAACATTAGTCAGTTACATTTGTTGGGAAGTTTGCCTTGCGTCTCTAACACAGTCAGAAAAGAGAAAATGAACTTTGTGGTTAACATTTGCGGGAACAAAATGACCTATTATTGGAAAAATTAGATATTAAACCTTGCACAAATGCTACAGAAGCTCTTAGTGAGAGCTCTCCTTACAAGAGAGATTAAGGGCTTCCCTATTACAGCCAGCTGCTTCCTATATAGGAAAGAATCCCAAACATTAATAGCACAGGGGAGGGTAATCACCTTTATTTCGTCTTCTGCCACACCCTCTGCAAGGTGCCTCAAAGCTCCTCTTCAGCCCTGCCCCTCAAGGTTTCCTGCACTAACAGAAAACACACCAATCTCATCTAAAGCGATCAGTGAGACCTCACTTAACATTTTAACACTTAATTACACTGCAACAAGGAAGATGTATTATTTAATGTCTCAAGACATACTGGCAATGAGTGGCTGTGCTATTATCTGAGTGGACACTAATGAAGACCATCTGGTGCTCCTTCTCTTTCCAAAAACCCAGGCCTATCTCATGAGTAAGGTTTCAATGCCATGTTGGAAATGTACTAACCTTGATCTTTATCCACATTGTTTAATTAACAATCTAGACAAAAAGAAGAAGAAAATGAAAACTAAAAGTATTGTCTACTTTCCTTTAAATTCTAACCCTTACATTGAGGCAAGGTCCATGAGAACCAGCAAGCAAATAATATATTTTAAAATAAAGGAAATAAGTTACTGTAGAAAAGAAGAATATAACTTTGCTGTTAGGTTTTTATTCTAGTTTTCTTCTTCACACAACACTCAACAATTAAATCACACAGCCTTCAAATGATACAGTACAGCACAATTTGCCCACCTCACCATATTTTCAGAAATCTAATTAATTTGAAGCTGGCAATTAATTTTTGTATCTACAGGAAAGCATTTTTCTGAAACAATTTTATAAGAATTAATTTATATAAAGGTTCTGTAACCTAATATGCTTTCAGTTCTGAAATTTTCAGTTAGTACCTGGCAAATCAGCCAGGAATGTGGCAATTTCATGTTAATGAATGGCTCATTCATTAAATGCAAAAGTCTCAAAAACTAAAATAATTTTAAAAAGGAGTCTACATATATACTAATGCACATCCTCCTCTCCAAAACCCCACCCACTGCTCTAAGATGTGAGCTTCATAGTGAGGTTGTAGTTCAGTCTAAAGTCAAGTAAAATTCACCCTTTCTCTGCAGGTTAAGCTCACTCACTGTGGTCTCAAGGCTGGAGAGGTCTGAGGAACTACAACTGACCCCTTCCATAAACACTTTCTTGTTATGGTTGAGCTAATCCAAATGGGCAAAAGAGGAGCACGTGCTTAAAAGTTTCTTGATCTCTTGCCAACTAGGAATAATCGGTCACTGAAAAAGAATGGAAGTCCCATTGCCTCAGTCACGGGGCTAAAGATCAGTGAGACATGAACATGCTCACCAGAATCAGCCTCTCTACAGTGTGCTGATCACAACACACAGAATATAATAAAGAATATTTGCTTTCCATTAAGGGTGAAATAGAACTATGTTAAACTGTGTACAATTCCTACTTCTAAACTTTATTATACTCCCATTTACTACAGTCATAATTGTAATATTTCATCATAAGATTAGAGTGCAATTGACAATATGTTGGATAATGCATTTGATTAATAGATGAACTAAAGTACAATGTTGGCTTCTATCCCACACTTTTCACAGGGAGTCCATTTTTCAGCCCACCTCATGTTATACTATTTTGGGAACATCTTCAAAATGCTGTCAAGTCAAACTGGCAGCAAAGCCACCATGGTACAAGAGAAGATTAGCAAGTGAACCAGAATCTCCTTGGAGGTTTGACTTGGGTACAAAGCAAGGTCAGACAAGATCAAATGGGATACGACCACTTTAGAGACAGATCTTCACATTTAGGCATTGGATTATTTTTCAAGAGAGACTCACAGTTAACTCCAGAAGTATGTTTTTTACAAATATTTATTTATATAAAAATAGTGAAAATAAAATTAGTGATTAAGGGAGAATGGCCTTTGTGCATGGGGATACTGTCAGATGAGGTTTGGGAAGAGGGAGTGTTGAATGCAGCACAGGATGGTGTCTCACTCATAATAACACCCATAGGAGGAGGAGTTCTCATAATTTATATTATGAGGAGTTCTCATAATACCACCCAGAGTCATCTCCCAGGTAACTGGCAGTTCCTAATGGTAACACTTTCACAAAACTACCAAAAAAAAAAATAAAAAAGAAGGGTAAAGAAGAAAGGCAAAAAATAAAAGCAGTACCTTATTTTAATAAATCCTTTTTTTACTCTATTTGGACATTACATACAAGTAAAATAGTCAAAAGTAACAGGCTTTCAACTGAGGACTGAATCCTTCAGTTACCATGAAGACAACAAAATGAAAACTGCGACAATGAAGGTCATATTGACAATAGAAAGGAAAAAAGTTCAAGCCATGCCTGGGGCATGAAATGGAGAGCAAAAGTTGAAGGAAAAAATCATGAAAGATGCATGACTATCAGATTCACATGTATTACTGTTAAGTGCATTCATTAAATGATCATAAAGAATATATGGCATAAAAATGAAAGAGAAGAGCACAGTCTCTAATAGAACCTGATAATTTCAGAATGTGAAAAGCAGCAGACCGTGGCAACAATTTAAACTAAGAACACTAAATCTTGCATTCCAGCTTCCACTGCAAGTAAAGGTGGAGGGGGAATCCCACAGTAAATGATAGAAGTGACAAAAGAAAATATGAGATCAAATTTTGAGGCTACACTGGCACACAATGAAGCAATCATTAGTTTTGAAAGCATCACAAAATTATCTGGTCATTAACCATGTTGAGAAAGGCATTGGTTCTGAATGCACACACACTGCAAACCTCCTGGAAACACAAATCCTGGTAAATGAGTTGTTGTGATCGCCACCGGGGCGTTTGGCGTTTGAAGCCCTGTATGTTCCATGGTGCTTTCTATCATCTGTATTATTTCACATAACAGGTTCTAACAGTTCCTTTGGCCGGGGTTCTGACACCTCTGCATGAGGCTGTGTTTAACACCTCATCAGTTGGTATACATATGCTAATCGTTGCTGTTTAGCACCTGTTTTCTCCTTTCCTGCTGTTCAGGCGCAACACACAACTACCACAACTCCGCCTTTGCGGTGTTTGAGGAGCTTTTCATTGGTTTACGGAATAAATCAGACCCTTTGAAAACGCAGCAAAGAAAATTCTGTCCCCACCTCAAGTAGAGTAGTAAAATGGCTGAAGTGCTTGCTTTTTCCCCCACTAGTTTTGTTTGTATACTAAAAAAACAGCACGTCGGGTATGGAGAATGGAAAGGGGCTGACTCCTCACCAGCTTTGGAACTTCTTTGTGGCCACTGTCCACCAGTTTCCACACCACACACACACTGGTGCTCTTACCAACCCATCGCACTCATTACCTGAGCATTCTTCATTACAAAACAATTCTCGGATTAAACACAAACATCCCACGAGTTTGCAATCAAAGAATTCAGCCATTAGCTCTCTGTGTCACTGAAATAAAAGTAGGTGATGAAAGCAACAGGGATTACTCCAGTGCCAGTTTCCATGGCTCTGTCTTGATTTCTCAGGGGCTTAGCAGAGTTTAAAACTCACTCTTTCTCATCATCTCACTGTTACGAGTTTCTTCTTGGGAAGCAAATGAAGGATGTGAGCAAATGGAGGGAGCATGTTAGAATTTCTGACAAGAATTATCTCTGCAGTCCAAAGCAGTAAGAATCTTTGCAATGAATTTTGAAGTACATGGCCTTACATATTCCATCTTATGAAATAAACTCTGCATTTTCAGAAAGTTTGATTGACATTCATGGATGCAGTTGTAGTATCATAGAGAAAAGAGAATATTAAGGCAATGGACACTGGGGAGTGGTCTCTCCTGTACTCTCCCTTCTCTGTTACCAGACAATGATGGTGCATCAGATTCAGGCATCTCATCTAAGATTTTTATTCAAAGAAAATCCCTATGAGTGGACCTTCAAAATACCAAGCAACCCAAGGAAACCTTCTCCCATTTACTTGTAGTCAAGTAAAGCAGATCATAGTCTTTGACAAAGGAGCTTACAATGCACCTGCTGTAAAACTAGTACAGGAGAGCTCACAGAATGTGTGGCCTTTGCTTACAGAACTAAAAACCCAACCAAATTCTTACCTTGATAAAATCATAGACTGTGCTCTTGAGAGATGTTTACATTGTTATATTTATTAATTAGGACAATAGCAGATCTGCTTCAGATACTGAGATATTTTAGAACTCAGAGCAAAAGAAGAATGACATCGGTGCTTCAGGTTCTGCTGTTTGAGCTTTCAAGATAACCAGAAGCATAATTTTACTTCATGTTGTAAGCAGGTCTAGAGCCAAATTCAGCATTCCCTGCTGAGCTAGACTTGATATCACATGTAGCTGTGGCATAGAAATGTATGAAAAAACAGAAATTTGACCAATTTAATTTGAAGAACAGAATACATTGCATAAAGCTTTCCAGCTCCTTGACATTGAAAATAATGGTGTCTGACAGTTCTAGGGTTAAGTAGCCACTCATTCAGCACAGCAACGTTTATCTGCCAACAGTACGTGTCTCTTGTTGTTACTTCAAAGAAAAAATTCAATGAAAATTTAAATAAAAACAGATCTGTCAGTATAAAGCTTTAATATTTTACACTAAACTCAATCTTTTTCCTTTGTAAAGTGCTTTCATACTTCCTGAACTTGTCCTGCAGTACACAATTCTCATTTTTTAAAAGAAAGAAACCATGAATCACCTTTAAACATCTACGCTTTCCTGAAACATTAACATTTATTTTTAATAGGCATCACTTTGAAAGTGGCTTCAACTAAGTACTGTAGAATGCTAAAGAACTCTGTAGATTGAGGGAACTAAGAATATATATGTTAAGTACTTCAACATCATTACATACAAGCAGGTTACTTGGTTAAGCATTCATGATTCAGAATATAACAGTAATTATTTCATTTCTAAGCATAAATCTTTTCCTTCACATATATGAAGTATAGAATTAAATCCAAATGCTGTCTCATACATTTGCTGTTACAGAGTGCAGGCTGCACTATAAATACACTTTGAAAGGAGTGAAACAAAGGATTCAGTTATTCAAGACAATGTCCTCTCTATGTATCTTTGCCCAATTTTTCCCTTAACTCCCACGTACTTTATGAAGCTAACAATTAAATACTGCAGCAACCACTGCTTATGTCAGAGTTTTTGCTTTAAAGTTGTTAGATTTGAGAAATCAAAGAGAGTTTATGGAGATAATGAATGTCTCTCTTCTATAGGCGCATATGGCAAGGTATAATCTCTCAGTTTTAAGTTTCTCCCACATATATTTTAATAATAAAATCATGACTGTATTTAGAAAGCTCTCATATTGTTTAGCAAGTCAGGTTTGGACTGTAACTACTTTGAGAAGAAAAGATGTGAGCCACTGGCCCCAGGTAACAGATTCAGATTATAACAGCCTCAATAAAAACATTGTTCTTACATTTGATTGCATACTCTAAAAACAAAATTAACAACCTGCCAAAGCCAATATGCTCAAATAAAGAAAGGTTGTAAAATATGATCATAATTATATATATGCAGTCTTCCTTCTATTTGATTTTAAAAGTTTCTTCCAGCATTTATTTTCTATCCCAGTCACAAGTTTATAACCATGTTACAAATTGCAGCAGTAAAATTTTGTGAAGAAGATTATGATAAAATTGTCATTTCATGTCAACTTTACTGGGCAAAATATAGGCATTAACATGATAACAGGAATAATCTATTACCTTATTTAAGCATCTTCATTATTTGAAATGATAGTTGCTCCACATTATTTGCCAAAATACGTTAAGAGGGTTCGAAAGTCATAAATCTCTGCCACTCTTTTCCTTATACAAGTGTGAACTATAAAGTTCTATCATAAATTATGAAACAAAGGGGTTTAAGTCAACCCAATAATATTAAATCTGTTCCTTCAATAATAAAATCCACGCAGCTGGGAGCTGTTCATTATTTATTTATCTTCTGCAAACCAACACCTCTATTTGTTTCCTTGTAACTTCACTGTTTATCTTGCTTTTCCTAGAATGAAATAAACCAAACTGTAGCTGTATCTTCTCACCCCTGTGTGTCACACTATTCCCTGGACTAATCTAGCTGTATCATCCCATTTTGTCCCTGTTTATCAATCCATCACATACCAGTCCAATGAACTCATGTTTCTGTCAATACCATCACTAAACATAACCTGTCTGAAATCTCAAAATAACTGAAATGTGATAGCATGGGACAATACTGTTAATTATATAGATTTTGCATTTGTTAAATAGGTCATCTGATTTTCTGACAACTGGTTACGTGTCCCTGCCTGATAGGAGAAACAAAAATCATATCTAAAGCAAAGTACACTAGCATGCAATCCCCACAGACAGGAGGGTCATGAATTTACTTCAGAAATATATCCACAGTACATCCTGCACATCCAAATGGCCAAACAACCTTTCCAGTACATTCCAGAATATGCATGGATTCAGCTGCAGGCTCTGTTACTGCACCCTGTGAGAACAGCCCACCTTCTGAAAAGCAAAAGCAGAAAGGTAAAGGAGATGAAAATAAAATTAAATTTACTATAATATTTGTAGATGGTGGTACATAAGACTTCAATGAAAGCCATTACTAGAACAAGGATAAGATGACACAAAAAGGAAAGAGCATGTGGATTTGAAGAAGGGGTGAAGGGTGCCCTGAGTTTCTCAGGAGGCTGCTCTCACACTCAGAGCCTGGCTCAGCTGATATTCTCTGGGCAGTTCGGTCTAAGCCAGGAACGATCTGACACAACTAATACTGAAGAGGAAAGCCTTGCAGCCTGCAGAAGTGAAGGGCAGGAATTCAAGCAGCCAGCACATCTATGCCAGCTTTAAGGCTCACTTGTCAGAGCAGAACAGGACCAGAACAGAATAGTGTTTAAAACAGAACTGAGCTTAAAATATTGGAATCCCCTTAGGAAAGTGCAGTAATGAGACAGTCTATCTATAACATCTCATTCCAAGCTAAAGCCATACTGGAGAGCCCTGCTCACTCCCACAAGTCAAAGGACAGGAATAATCTCCTTCTCAAAAAGCCAGCAGAATTTCTGTAATGGAAATGAAGAAAATGAAATGAAGTGGCAGAAACTAAGTTCAGTTTTGCAAGTCCAAGGTGGGATAGGAGATCTCATTCCCTATTGGCATATGTTAGCAACCAGCATGAATCTGGCATTTATTAATGACAACCCTTTTTATTCTGAAAGAAAAGCCTTGGCCTTCTGTTGGAGCATGAGTTCCCAAAGAGCCAAGGCTCTCAAGCCAAAGCTGGGAGGCTGCAAAACAATTTAGTGAAACAAAGAGCGAAGGAAAGTAATGTCCAGGACTCTAAAGTGCAGATAAAAACAGCTGTACGCCAGATGTGAAAGATGTGAGTGAAAGGGGACCTCTTTAGCTTACCCTTGATTAGATAATTGCAGAAATAATGGTATGAAAGGTCATCTGTTTGCTTTTCTCAACATGAAAGTGCTGCAGTTTTGCAGTGATAAGGTTTCCATAAAGGTAAAGTGACATCGATAAAGGAAATCATTATGGACAGCAGGAGATTCTGGAAAATCTTCTCATAGGAGGGAGTGGAGAGGAGGCATCTGTATGCAGCTCTTGGGGTTATGGTTTAGGGTTTAGCTGGTTCTGGGCTGATGGTTGGACTGGATGGTCTTGAAGGTCTTTTCCAACCTTGATGATTCTGTGATTTTGCAACTTCACCTGAAAAGGACACGACTCCAGAGAGTCCTCTGCACATGTTTGCACCTCGTCCTACCTGCCTTCCAGCTTGCAGGGGACAGCAGCACCCAACTGGGACCTGTATTGAAGGCATCCATTTTAAGAGAAGAGTGTGAAAAACTGTAGCAAATCTGGATCAAAGTACATAAAAATTCTTGGCACTTCAAGGAAAGAAAATTTCCTCCCTCTTCTTGATTTACATCTCACAATCACGCCATACTGCATACAATACACAAAATGCTCTTTTTTGGTTCAGAAATACTACACAAATAAAGTTTGAAATCTTCCTGTGGAACTGTAAATGTGCAATCAATGAAAGCCCAACAGCTAATCAATGGTAGTTTCATCAGTGATTAGTTTATGTAAGGGCAGCCTTCCTCAAGTTCTTGATTTAAAAACTTGAAGTTAATTCAAAGCAACATGAGGCAGGCCAGAAAAGCATTGTCTGCCATCAAAAAGTCATCTTTGAAAGTTATCTTACGTACAAAAGAAAACGTACTGCTAATAATCACCACAAAAGTAGCAGAAGATTTGATAATATAAAAAAAACTGTAATCAGAAAAGTGTGTTTTCCAGCAAAAAAAAAGCTTTTAATATTTGTAGAAATCTGGTAAAATAGCAATTGATGCAGCTAAGCTTTCAACTAGCAAGAAAACAATGAATGGCTTGCTGACTCTTCCCATTAATTATCTGTTATAACATTCATAAAGAAGGTTGTATTTCAGACAAGTTTAAATGAAGAAATAATTCTCTGTGAAATTCAGAGGCATTATCAGATAAACAGAATTAATCAACACTCAAAATCATTGAATGTTGTAGATTTTAATTCCACTGGCAGCTTTCATATCTGCTCCATAACAATGTAATATTAACAGGGTTTTTTTTGCAGTTCAATGAAAGTGTGGGTCAATTTGTAACCCACTCACTGTTAAAACATAAACTTCAAACACACCCACATCAGAGAAGAGAAGAGCTGGAAATAGCAGTAGGATGATCCTGCTTGGTTCAAAGAAACTTCTGCCAAAAAGGAGGAGAATATAACCCTAAAGTGATGGACAGACAGAGTATGCACAAGTGCAGCTCCATCTGAAGGAACAGGTCTGTGTCTTCAAGGCTTTTCTAGCTGTTCACTGATTAATTGAGGGCAGGGTATTACAAAGAGCTTATATAAAATGCACAGGGATAGATCACTGCCTGAGCCTAACAGCAAAGTTAAATATATGCAGAACTCTTGCAGGTTTTCAATCTTGCTCAGCTTCTCAATTTCCCTTTTTGTTGCCTTTTCTACTTTTCATCACACTTCTGCTGTGGTATAGACAGCAATCCTTGGCTAAAATTTTGGAAGGAAAGATTAATTTTGCTTTAAGAAAGATTAGAGGTAAGAGAACATGAACCTCAAAGGCTATCCACTGCAAGGTGAGGTCTTCTTGACCCATTAGATGGATGCTCAAAAGTAGTTCATGTGATTTAGTCAGTCATTAAATGTAATAAATGCTCTATTTTGTCCTTGATTCTTTGACTCTTTATATCAATCTATGTCAAGAGTAGAGAAAGAAAACCACTCCCAAACAGTTCCAATTTTCCTCCAGCAGATATTACATTACTATGAAAGACAAATTGAGTAAGGACTTTAGTCTTATTCAGAGAAAGAGATTCTTTAATTAAGAAAATCATTATTGCGGGCACAAATGTAACATTAAAAATACTTAATTTCTGGTGGTCATAGTACCACCTTTACAGGCATAAAAACCAAAGCTTTAATAAACAGGATTATCCTAGCACTGTTGAAAAGTGTATGACTAATAACATTTAAGATTAAGATTTTAGACCTGTACAGGATCTTTAAATGAAACTGATGACCAGAATTTGATATATTTTTTGTTTCATTTTCTGCATTCTGCAATATGTTTTACCCTTTAAAAACGAAGTATTGGTGCACACTGTTGGTAGGTGTGCATAACAGCACTTGAACAGAAAATTGTATTTGCCCTCCTTCGATTTACTAGAAGGGAGACAGCAGGGAAGTCACAGGTCATGGAAACACACCTTTCATTTTGCCCTTCTGGAAACTTACCTCAGGCTGGACTATATGTACTATTTTGTTACAGCTGGACATAAAAAACAGTGTCGTTTTATAGAAATTGAAAAAAATTAATAAAATTGTCTTTTATAAAGATCAACAAGGCAGTTTAACTACCAGTGAACTAAAGGTGCTGCTTCAGAGTCATATTAAACCCTTCAATATACTGCTCTGGCAAATGCCTTCACCTATGGGGTCATGTGGCAACAACCAGCCTTCACCTGGGATGTTCCTTCTTTCCACCTCTTGTGGATACTCTTTAACTCTCTGCTTATAATATTTCCCCTTGCCCTCCCAAAATTACAGCTTCAACAAAATTTATTCTTCCAATGTTACCTTTAAAGAAAAAAATCTGTTCCCCTTGGCATTTGTCTGGTATTTGCTTGTTTCTGAATAGATTTTTCTTTCTACTTTTTTTCTTTTTTTTAATGGTGTCATGACTGATTTCTTCCTTTACCTGGAAAATTAGAAAACAAGAAAAGCTTTCAAAAAAAAAACCATGCCCCATTGGTAATTTTCCAGTAAGGAGCAGTAACTCCTCCTACCTGCCGCTGGATGTAGCTATTCAACATTATTAAGTACATCTAGTTCCTCACAGCTAGACAAATCCCAAAGTACCTTCTTTATTGCGTTTTTTTATTGATGAGGTTTGTCATTTTATGGGATGTGGTACAATAGAAAGCAATTTAGTCACTGATGCACACAAATGTTACCTTTTTGCAATGCGTCAGCAGCAATAATCTTCTTTCAAATATGCTGAGAAGGAGCTATAAACCTTCTCCTGCCAGAGGCGAGCTCGACTGAGTCTGGTTGCGCTGAAAGTTCCTCACAGAATGTGTTGTTTAAGGTCTGAATTTATCAAATACAGCAATAATTAAGGTGCACAAGCAGTTCCATTTTTGCATGGCTCAAAGAAAATAGCCAAGGAATCGTCTCCTAGATTTTCAAAACTGTCTGTTTGATCTCTTTTAGTGACTCTGTGTGAAAACCTTGAGGAGGACACAAGGGGCAGATACTATTTGCATGTCTTAATCATCTCAGGGAAGGGGTGATTAGATGGGTCACCGGAATCAATGAACCTCAGGATTTTAGCATTCCAGCTAGCAGCAGAACTCCTGTGAGTTGAAAGTTTTCAGGTGCAGACCCCTGATTTAGGGTTCTGGATCAAAACCTTTTTCCTCTAACCTTGGTGAAACTATCACTTTTAACTTTACCAGAAGCAGAAAGAAATGAAAGTTTCATCCTCTCCTCCTGAACCTTTACAAGTCAGCTAAATAAAAGGTGTTGCAGCATGCAATTGCATGAAGCAGTAATATTCACTGAAATGAAGAATTTTTTTCCCCAAGTACGAGAAAACACTTGATATTTGCTAACAGAAATGGAAATATTTCATGGAACAATTTATACAAGTGGCACTTCCACTAGAAACAATCTGCACTAAATCATTCAATCACAATTTATATGTAGAAGCGAAACGTTGGACAGATTAAAAAAAGGGAACTCGTCCACAAAACTTGTTTCTGGATAAGCTGGAGCTGTAAACTATGATCATCATTCATGGAGAAAGAGCTCCCAGGGCCAGTAATTCCAGGAGTGACAGACAGGCAGGGGAGACTCTGCAGGCTTTGTTACAGCCCTGGTACCGGGCAGGAATCGCAAACTACTCAGTAATAATTTTGATTCCAATCGCAGTTTATGGCCCTGTGGAAATCACTCCATTTCTATCTCAGTTTTTTCTTTTTTTTTTTCATTTATATAAGGAGAAGGCTGTACATTTTCCTATAAACCTATTTCAGATGAGTAGTGGGCAATTACTTATGACTTGCAAAGCTTTCAGTGGTAACAAATCTCTTTTGACCAAGTTTTGTATTTTAAAAAGCCTGCCATTTTCATAAATCTGCCTCTAAACAGTTCATGGCACTGGAAAAACTAACCTAAATTTTGATTATACTTTCAGGCTGAAATAAAAGTGACCTAAGAAAGTATAAATTAAATATATCAATATCAAACATTGACCCTCACTGTGCCTGGGGAGAATTTTCTCAGCATCAATGATGGTGATGTATTGCAGGACCACTGCAATTAACACCACTGAAAGCTTCTAACCCAGCAAGTGTTCCCTCTCCAGGAACTCTGCTGTGTGCATATATAAATATATATATAAACACATATATATATGTCTCCCAGATGAGTTTGTCAATGATTTTTTTGGAACATTTTTAGTACACATATATTTCCATTTCATGTTTTACATTATATAAACACACAGATGGAAACTTAAACACGTCAAAAAAAGATTCCAGCCCATAACTGAGGTAGTGCTTTATATTTTATACCAGCCTTCATTTTTATCTTTTCTATCAAAGTAATTAGAAAACAATTGTTTCAGAAGCTGGCAATAAGTAGGAATAATAGTGAACCACTATTAAACCTAGAGTTACCCGCCAAACTTCAAGCATTTAACTATGGATTTAAAAGGAACTGCAGATTCTGTGCAAGGCCAACAATAAGATGCAGGACTTGCAGAACACAATTCCTCTCATATCACCACCATTCTCCAGATGTTCATCTCTCTTTCTCCTTAAAGACTAGAGAGAGAGACTCTGTGTTCATACAGTTCTTCATATGGGGACTGTGGGTAGATGGGAGAATGCTGGGCCCTTGTTCTCTCAGTCTTCTGTATCATCCAGACTGCTTTTACATGTGACCACAGACATGGCAAATTAAGCTTGGCCAATGTCAGGTGCAGGAAACTCTCAGAAATACATTTATGGTAGTATTTGAATTAGTCATCACTTAGGAATACTGAAAGTTTCAGGCGTAAGTACTTGCTTTTCATACTGTTTTATTATTTTATATATACCATTGTTCTCTAAAAATGCATCCATCTTGTTATTATTTCTTCATTGATTGAAAAGAACAATGAAATTGTGATTGTGCTTTTTTCAGTATGTTTGGCATATTCTAATACTCTCAATCTTTATTAGTAGCTACCTACAGAAGGCTACTTTAGTCAACAGGGAATGGCTTGAGAAAGTGAAAAGCACTTACTTCATCCTCTGAGACCAAAAACTTCAAATCCCTATTTTAAAGTTGCTCTAGGCTTGAGACATGATTCCATTCTCCTAAAAAGCAGCACTACACACTGCTGCAATTCCACTGGGTCATTCTTTATGTAAATTCTCATTAAGAGAGGCTTGGGTAACATTACATTTGCAACATACTTCTCTAGATTCTGTATTTTGAAATCCAGCTCTAAAGCTAAAGCAGCTCTTTCATTAACTCACAAATGCCAGACAGAGCACTTGGCTTGGCAGCCACATACAAGTTTTTTGGAATGTTTACAGACAAAAATCCTCTCCCTTGACCAGAATAATAAAAGGAATTATACCCATAGCTTTGGTCTGAAGATTTATACATAATACAGCTGGAACAGAAAGTTAATGGTAAGTGAGCATTGGTTGACAGAGCTTCATACAACACTCTGATCCCATTGACCTTCGAGGGTAATGTGGCTCCATTGTTTATTCAAATTATGGACATCTCAAAAGGGAAAACCACAGTGTTGACTTTTCTTAAATGTTTTTTTTTGTGCATTGCAACACAAAGGATGCTTGTAGAAATGACAATAATAAACAGATTTAAATAAACCCATTAATAGATTCATTTTCCACAGACTTTGAGCTGATATTGAGCAATCTATGGTTCTCTGACCCAAAGTGGTAAACTAGTTTCCACTCAGCAATCTATTACTAGATTGCATGGGTTTGCTGTTTGTAAAAATGCAAGTGATTATAAAGAAAAGAAAGAAGAAATATGAATTTTCCTTTTTTTTTTTATTACAAAACCATTTAACAGCTGGACGTGGCACCTTGTGCAATGGTTTAGTTGCCATGTATGGTTGCATGGTGTTTGGTCAAAGGCTGTACTCAATCTTGGAGGTCTTTTCCTATCTAAATGATTCTATGATTCTATAAGTATGTTTCATTTTGATTAAATAAGAGATTCTGTCATGCCCCTATATTCTAACATTTCCCAAAATGAATAAGTATTAAAGAATGGACATGAAGAAACTTGGTTGACCCGATAAAATATATTTTTTGATAAAATTTTCTCTGCATATAAGTGATTTTGGAAACCCCATCACAGAGACCATGGGGCTGTGTATAAACTGACAAACCTCACTGCAGAGCTGTTGATTAACTGATACCTTGGTGGATTTTAAGGAACATAGTGCAGAATTGCACAGAGCAAACAGAATTCTTGAGAGAAAGGCTTGCCCAAGTCCCCATCACCCCTCCTGCCATATTCCAGGGGGATATGCTGAGCCCTGGATGGTCTGTATTACAAGGGAAATGCAGTTGCTTCTTTTACAGTTGCTCTGCTTTACAAGAGATTGAAGCCTGGCCTCACATTCTAGCTAACTCCACTAATTAAGCTAATTAGCTCTTTAGATCAGATTTCTTCCCCTGAACTGATGAATATTAGATTATTTAGAACACAGCCAGCTGCCAGAAGGCAGTAAGATGATCAATCCCCAGAACAGGCAGTGTAACTCAGGTGGAACAGTAGTTTCACCTCAAATTCTGTTATAAACATAGAACTGTTATATACAACATTATGTTCAATCTTTAAAATAGAGCTTTGTGTCATTAACTCATAAATATACGTCCTACAAATTACACAGTGTATTTTCACATACAAGAGAGATCTAAATTGGAAAATAAAAAAATATAACCTCTTAAATCATTCTGACCTATAAGGCAATCTGTTAAACTGAATCAATATAAAAGCAGTAAAGCTAGCTATCACAAAAAGACATAAAACATGGTGCAGAATTAAAATCTGTGAAGACAACTGAAGTCATACTCAAGTTATAGTTTCATTTTGCTTTTTACTTTTGTATGTGTGCATGCATTATGGAGAGCCTTAGAAATTTATTATTTGGTTTAACTAAGATTGACCAAAATAATTTAAATTCCAAATCATAATAAAATGCCATTTTATGTTGGCAATTTTACTTACAGATAGGAGTAAAAATATTTTTAGACAGAATGAAAGAAGACTTGCCTGGTTTATGTTAAATTATAATTTCAACATCTTTTGTAAGAAAAGGGAAAATTCCTGCTCATCTACACATGATTCAGAACTGCTCTGAGTGTCCAACTGTCACTCACTGGCACAATAAGTCATGGTTCTACAAAATGACAGAGATACAATATCCATGTAGGCAAAATGCTCACATGAAATTCAAGAGATCTATGTCCAAGTCCATATGCTTAACAGGGGTGTAAAATACCCTGGCTGTTCTAAACCCTCCTATGACTGCTTTTCTGTTTGCTAATGGAAGAGAAAAAGAGATATAAATGTTGGGTTTAGAATATTTTTTAAATTTCAACAGACTTCATAGGACAGGAAAGTGAAGCTCTTTGGAATATTTTCAAAATTCACTGCATGTGTACTTTACACATTTTCCAACAGCATTTCTATGCCTCATTTTCAGAAGTTCATTAATAAAAATGTTAACCCTATGGGCAAAATATACACTGAACTGCAAGCTCCAGATCCCGGAGCCAATAAAGGCACATTGAACATTGTTCCTTGGGAAAATGGCAGCAAGCAGCATCAGGCTCACTGCTGTGACAGACCTCTCTCCACAGTCAGCCTCTGTCTTTTGATAAGTCATTAGAAAAGATGACATGTGGATCCTGGCACAACTGGGTCCTGGGGAAAAGTTGACAGATGTTACAGTATAAATCAGTTCTGATGCACATTGTGTTGCCTCCAGAGGCATCTTCTGGTCTTCTACAAAAGGTTACTGAACCATATATAATACAGAAATGCAGATACAATTGTAAGGAATAAATGTAAGATTCTGTTCTACCCCACTTAGAAAGTCTAATGCATGAATAATGTTCCATCTGCACAATGGTCAAATGTGACTAAAATTGATTTTAGATGTACCACATGGAACAGCACAGACCTTAACAAGCTTAGTGACATAGGGGACCTTGTCAGGAATCTGTACAAAATTCATGATACAAGAAATTTGTATAAATGAGTATCTGGGACAATGAAAAATAGGGGTTATATTACGAGAAACTTTTGTATCAAGTAATCAAAATGAATCACATACTAGAGGCATTCTCAAGCAGAATATAACAAAGTTTAGTCACATTAAATTTATAATAAACATGTGAAACATGTCAAATGTGCAACTACATATCCTGACCATTAAGTTTTCTGGATGCATGAATAAAACGTGAGCAATGGGAATGAAACAGTCTTCTGCTCATGTCCTTAGCTGGAGAGATGTGGGTTTTTTGCCTGCAGCTCCGATCTTTCCTACCTTTGTCAGGATCAGGGCAGTGTGTCCCACCTGCACCCATGATAGTCTGGAGTCACTCTCGGCTTTCACACATCACTCCTAAAATTCCAATGACATCTGGCAATTCTGCAGAAGAAAAGGGAGAAGGTTTAAAAAATCGCTGAAAGAATGAAACAGGCTGTAAAGGAAAAAAAGCAGTAAAATAAGGCATCTAAATTTTGGAAATAGCCTGTGCCAGAACTGGTGCCTTTATTCATTAAAACTTCAGGACCAATAACAGTCTTTGAACAAGCACTCATAAATATTTTACCTTTCAACCTAACCTAGAATTTTCATCAATATGTAAATACCATTGATGATATTTATATGTATTCATTGCATCCTCATTTTTTGGAATATGAAATAGTTCATTTCTACCTCAGCTCTTTAAATCTTTTGGCTACAGTTATCTAACAAACAGGAACTGCCATATCCTGATGAGGCAATATTAGTGTTATCTTAATTTTCTATGGGGAGAAGAGAGTCAGAAAGAATAAAGATTCTTTTTAATTAGAATATCCAATCTAAAATATTTAAGAATATTTTTATGTTGGAGCATTTACATTTATAGCACAGTGAACATTAAAGTCCCTAGTTTAATTTACTTCAAATTGGAAGTCAGTGCCCAGTTCTCAAGTTCTAAGCCAAAAACTGTGAGGAAAACAACATTTATATTTGTTTCAGTGTTTTTAAATATTGTCCCCAAACTTCCAAATTGGAAAAAATTCAATCTGAACAGCCTCAGCCAGGACATTGTGCTCTGAAATCCTCCTATCCTGTCCCACTCAGGGTTCCCCAATACATTTGGCATTGACATTTCTTCAGCCTTTGTGGCAATCAAAATAAACCTTTATGCATAAACCCACTTCCACATTCTTTGGGTTGGCTCACTCTCAGACATGTCTTTCCCAGCATGGTAAGTCTCAAGTGCATCAGAGTTCATTTAGCAGGAACAAAAAGTCTTGCTCAGTTTTAATAACTCTAAACTTGGGGGTTTCTTTTGCAATCTTGGTTTCCTCTGGCAGTGTTTTGGGTGAATAGCTTCCCCTATGCTTAAACAAACAAAAAGCAAACCTAAAAAATCCCCAGTAACTTAATCTTGATTTTCTATCCCTTGATCTGCTGCATCTCCACCAAACCCCACCAATATGGGATTCAAAACTGAGGCAGATGTAACAGAAGAAGGATGAAGGAAAGAGATGTAGCCTGAAATAACACAGAGCAGTGAAACCCAAATGGCTGAGAACCAAGACAGCAAGGCCAAAACCGATGAAGTCTGAAACAGGCATAACACATGCCATATTGTAAGTGTATAGTGAGGAAATGCACCCTCAAACCCAACAGTTTGGAGTTCAATAAGCAGTTGATTTACCTACCTAGTTCCCTCCTTTGCATTTCAGAAAATTGGAGTTTTGAACTTTCAGCATGACTGACGTGAGGACTGTGAGGATGTGGATAGAGCTGAGCTGCACAGGAATGATGAGCGGAGGGGACCAAAGCAGCTTCCTTACTTGCCTATGAGACGATTGTTTCAGAGCTCAGCCTGTGAAGGAGACTCACAAACTATGTCTGAACAAATCTGTTCTGTTCAGGAAGGCATTCAGGCACCACAAATTCATGAAGTAAAAGGTCTGTCAACCCACCAATTTAGCGCAGTGATTTATTCTTACATGTTGCAATGGCATTATGAGCCACATAATACTTTGCTTTGGAAGAAAACAAGGGCAGCATTTTTCAAATCAGGTTAAAATTTATACATTTATTCCACAATGTCTCAAGCGGCTTTCTTTAAATCACTTCAAGATTTTGATTATTGAACCATAGAACTTAAAAGACAAGCAACTGAAATAAGAGTTAATATAATAAAACCAGTTAAGAGTTTCTTTCTACTGTCAGTCAATTCAATTTTCACAGATAGGAAACAGAAATAATTTAAATAGTCATTCGCCCAGTCTTCTTTTCTGGATTTTAACATACTTTGTTTTTCATTCTTTTAAATGCATCACACTTTAAAGTGGTTAGGGATCATATTCCTTGACATATAAAGATTCTTCAGTATAGATTTATACAGAGGGGACTGCAGCAGCTCGAATGATGGAAGTTAATAACATCAACACAGCATGCATATGATTTTATGCAGAGAAACTTGGCAAGACTAAGAGTGCTTTCAGTGGAATGTGGCTATGCTAATACTCCCTCCTGTGAATAGCTCCTTTTCACTGTATAATCAAGATCTCTATGCAGTGATCTGAGATGGCTTTGCACAGGGCTGCTTTCAAAAATGAAATTATCTTCATTATTATTAATTTTATGAAAATAAATTGCCTTGGGGTTTAGTGCTAATGACTGCCCCTGTCATATAGCCCAAGAAGGGGAGGTGTAGAATTTTGTGCAACAGAGTCTCACGGATGCAGGCCACAACCTTGCAAGGTAAGAAAATTACTTCTAATAGGCATAATAGAAACCTTGAGCTAAAACGTCTCTAGTCACAATTATCTCACAACAGAACACAACACAGAGCATATTTCCCCTTTATTTTAAACTCCAGTTATACTACTTTTATATTTGGAGACTATTTCAGAATAAATAGCACCATTTCTCTACTGTGTTTTACAAGTTGTCAACATGCACACATGGCTGACAAGGAATCCACATGTGAATTCTGGTGTCTTATTTCCATGTTTTGCAAATAAGACTCTTTATTGAAATACTATTGAAATAAGTATTAAAAAGCACATATGGAAATCCATAAGTCTCCAAAGTTTCTGCCCTGACTTCACCTATAAATGAAGGGTTCAGGAGCACAGGAAAACTCACTAACCTTGATTCCTGTTATCACTTAAGAGCAGGCCAGATAAGCTCTTGGATCAAATTTAAGGTACTTCAGTCTAAAATCCCTTGCCAAGTGCTCAACCACAGGCTTAGGCTGAGCTTACTGTCCAGGACAGTATTGTCTTACATGTCACAACTTGATGGCAGCAGCAGGTGAAATAGGAGCTCTGGCACAGCCTCGTACACCCCCTCCCCAGAAGGACTTTTTCAGGATTTATGTATAAAATCGAGCCCCAGGATGCTGTGAGCAGTAACCTGAAGAGATATGCTTGATGAGACTGAAAACCACTCTCTGGCTTAAGGAAAACCACAAGGCTAATAACAGTTCATCTCCTCAAAAACTAGCAATTTTGAAAATGACTAGTTTTGTTCTCTGACCTTAAAAGTCGCGAGAGAAAGAAGCTAGAGACATCTGAAACACATCCCAGACCCCACAAAATCCTAATTCATGCGAAGTACCAAAAGGCTGTCTGCATGAGAAGAGGCAAATGTGGAAACTCCTGCTGCTTTTACTGCCTTTCTATATACTATAGTCAGCAAAACTAAACAATATGATACAACATATCCTACGTAAAAAATAGTTTAGCAACTGCTAGCTAAGAGAAATAAAAGTTAAAGGAGGAAATACTTTTTTCCCCATTCTCTCTGCCTCTTTCCCCTCACTCAAACAGGGATGTATTACATGGAAGCTTCAAGGAATCTTAGGGGTTTAGTAAGGTAAAAGAAATTAAGAAGAAAGAAAGAATTTAGGAAGAAATGACTCTTTGGGTGCAGATGTAAATACTGTTTTAGTTCAAAACCAAGCCAAATGCAGCACAAATCACCAACTATATGAAAATAGCTACCATTAAAGAGCATTGCAAGCAGATATATTACATTGTGCACTCCTGAGACTTTAAGGATTGAAAGCAAAGAACATATGGATCTACAGAAACACCACTTTCCTAATTCTTTGGCTTTTTAAACCTAAAGGATTTATTTAAGATACTGTATGCAGTGAACACTTCAGATTTATGAAAAACCCACCCTGTACATTTAGTGTTTTAGAGACATCTAATTAAATAAATGTACTGAACTCTTATTTTTCTCACAGTTTGAGAAAGCAAATGTGAGGTTTTATTAGATATGAAAAATCAGAAAAAATAACATAAACATTACATCCATCACAATCTCACTCAGTTAATTAAATTCAGATGCTCAGCCGAGTAATTTTAATTAGTAGTACTGGACACATTTTCAAGTTGTCTGGAAGCAGGAGTTTTTAATAATTTATCCTCATTTCTTGGAACTCATAAATATATTTCATATTTGATTTTAAACGTCTATAGCCATAAATTTTTCCCATGAAGCATGAATAATTGTAACAATTTTTTCATGATGAACAGGTGACTAAATAGGAGTGGGACAGGGCTAGCAATGTGTTAAGAGCAGCTCATCGTTGGAAGATGTTATCTTCATGGACCAGAGTAAATGAGTTTCTTTTCCTTAATCAAATCTCAAACCCAGATCTCCTGTAAAAGCACTTTTTGTTTTCAGATGAGTTAAGGTTGCACTTCGACTCACTTACAGTATTCCCAAGTGACTTTATGAAGTTGTTTTTTCATCTAGAGTGGTAGCTGTACTTTTGACCTCAGCAAGTAACAAAAAATACTGACATTGGTTTTTTCTTGGAAGGAGAAACTGATAATGGATATGGTTTGATACTCTGTTAATTGAGAATTTGTTGTTTTACAAAATATAACTTCTTGAGAGCAGGAGACATCCAAGCATAAAATCTTTGTCTTCAATAATATAGCTGCCTACACATGTTTTGATCTGGCAACTGCTCATTATCAACAGTAAATTGGAGTGACTTTTCATAGCTGTCTTAAATGACATATATCCCACATTCTTAGCTAAATTATACCTAGATCATAACCACCTAGTACAAACCGAATTTTTTCACAGCTAAAAATGGTGCTAAAATTGCTAATTCAAGCACTGAAGGCTAGAAAATGTCCCCAGGGTTTCCTGTTCAACCTTGGTTTACCTCCTAGGCACCATTAAATACTGTTAATTTTTAATAGGCTGCTAATATCCCAATTTTTTTTCGCTGACTACATTACTAGGGAGTCATTTACCCATTGAAGCAACAGCATTCCTGATTTCATTTGATATGAAGTGAATGGTAGTGAGGATCACAAAAAACAATTCACAGACTCTTGCTAAAAGCAGCAGAATTTGCCTCAGCCAGAGAGGTCCTTGATTTCTTTAATATTATCCCTACATTAAACAAGCCTAAAACACAAAAGATTTGTCAGAAATACTCCACCATGTGCAAAATTTTCCAGTCTAATAGTTGATAAAGCAGTTGATTAAACAGTGTATTCACTGCTTCCATAATCTCCAATGCTGGGCACGTGCTATTGCTGAGATTCTCACACATAATTTTGGTTTAGCAGTCAATCTTGTTAATATTTTTTTACAGGGAGAAAGTAAAGTGCCACTGCATTAGTCTGCCTGCATGAGAGCTCAACCTGAAAGCACAATGTTCTACTTTTTCCTGTAGAACATCTGTGAAGTATAATTATAATTAAGCACGTCTTGAATATTAATTGTTCTAATGTCACTGATGCAGTGTCCTAGGATACACTGAATCAGTTCTGTTTCAAAGTACTGTTTTATTTAAGAGCTTTGCCAGATGTTCTAATCATTTCACTTAGATTTTTCCACCAGGAAAACAGTTGCTGAGACTTGTGAATCTCCTGCTTTTGCCAACTGTCAAGAAAATAATTTCATCCCCAAAGAGGAGGAAAAATCTCCAATTTTTTTTTTTAAAGAAAAAAGAGAAGTGATGTTTCAGAAACACTTGTGTTGCTGCTGTCTTAGAGAAGATTTTGCTGAGAACAACACAATTACTGTAATCTTTGGCAACAACGAGCCCTTTTTCCCCACTCAAGGCATCACCTTAGGTTTTTATTTGCATCTTGTTTTCAATCATATCGTGCAGCAGGAATTCAATGCAGTTTGTTTCTGTGTTACAGAAATTAGAAATGACCATTCTACGGAACCACATCCTTAGCCAATACACCACTGTATTTTTGCTGACTTGAGTGCCAGAATAGAATATTTGAGGATCTGATCTCTGTCCAAACAAGAACTTTTCTTCTAGTGAAGAGACTCAACAATTGTTCAAACTAAATTATATTTTACAATTACTGATTCTGATATTCCTACAACATTGAATCTAAATTCACTTGCATTACTTCACAGCTGCACTCCTTTAAATATGCTATTTTAGCTTATTTGTAAAGAACAACAAAAGAAAAGGCTTCACATCAAGGTTCAACAGTGACAATGAATGACTGAAACATCAAACTAGGCCTCAGTAAGAAGCCTATTTGCTTGACATATTTATTCTGAAATAGTTCTTGCAAAGTAACTGCTTAAAAAAAATTGCTCAATAACACACTCCTTGAAAACTTGGTCTCATAATGTGTCAAGTGCCATTCAAAACCACTAAGGTGTTTTTTTTAATCCATTGTTATCAGCAATACAGATTCCATGGAGTGGGTTAGAATTTTTTAAATCCACATGAGCGTCACACGGACTTGACAGATTTTGGAATCTGGGGTTGGATCAGGATGACCTTCCAACATCTTGGGACTCTGAAAGAGAAGGTCATTTACAATTGGAGAGGGGGAGCAGAACCATTGCCTGGATTTATGTTTTTATGATGAACATGAAGAATTTGAGGTGCAGGGTGGGTGAGCTTTTGGGTGAGCATACCTGAAGTTCATGAATGGGTAAGAAGACTCTTTTGGTTAGAAAAGATAACAATGGGCACTTTTTTGCCTTGTTCACTTCACAAAACACTCACCTGCACAAAGATGATTTTAGTCAGCATGTGGCAACCAAGGTGAGTTTGGCTTGTTGCACAAAAATCTGGATCATTTTTTTTTGCTAGTCCTGTGTTAACTGCAAAGAGAAAATGAACATTGCCAACAGTTCAACAAACAGCAAGTTCCAGCGTGATAAAGAGGATGAGCACTGAGTCTCACATTTTAAATACACAGCTAAGAATCTGGTTCTTTCCTAAAATATACTGTCTATTATGTACCCACACATGTATGCTAAAGACTAAAAAATTTATTAGTAGTACAAACCTGAACTGAACTCCTAGATAATTGTAAAACTTCTGTGAGAAAATCAGGTTCTTTAGAATTGCCAGATCTTCTGTCAGAGCATGGCTTTCATAGAGAACTTAAAAGAGAAAAAAAAATTACTTTCACCTTTCTGTAGTAATTGATACTGAAATTAGGTACCTCACTACATAAAATACACATTTATTCATGGTGCGGTGATAAAATCTTTTGAAAGATTACTAGAAGTTTCTGTAACAAAATAAGCACCATTTTTTTAACATCTGTCTATATTTTTATCCCAGAATTTCATCACAAGGACTCAGCAGACTAAGTCCTTCACTAGCCCAATGAAGCATCAGCTAAAGGTAAAGCAGAAATACCTAAGCAAAGCTTTGAAAGGGCTGCCCCATGTAGCAAAGTTGCTGTTGTCATTGAGCAACAACAATAACTTATGTTATGTGATTATTTTCACACTATGACTGATTAATTTTGACTCGGCTGGATGTTTACAAAGCACTGGGTAAGTGCCAGAGGTAACTGTCTTCTTTCCCTTTTTGTTTCTGGGAGATTTCATGTAACAATAGAACACCAGGCAGTGCTCCTCGAGCCTTAACAAACCTTCGTGTGCTCTTGCCAGCTGATGAAGAAAGGAGAAAATTAATTCCATTACCTCTACTAATAGAATGTGTTTGCCAGCTAGTAACTAAACAAATGAGCACATGAAAAACCTATCAAGATTTACAGAGCTGTTCTTTATAAAGCAGGCTTGTGTTCTATACATTACCATAATTTTCTGGCAGGTCTGTGACCTTGCAATCTTACAAGTTGTACTATCAAAATCTATTTTCCACAGACTGATTTGCAGAGGTTCACAGAATTACCAGTGAGGCTGGGCACCAAACCTGCAGATCCATGATTTCACTTCTCTCTTACCGCTCTCTCTCTTCGGGGAACTTTGCAGCTGTCCTCACACCAGCAAAACAGATGGGAACATTTTTTATTTCAACAAAGAAAGGGAGGATATAGTGCACTCGCTTCCACAGAGAGCAAAGGCTCCCTTTAATGGGCTCACCGCATCCTCATTTCCATAATTAATTCTGTTAATCAAGAGGTTGAAGTTTAATCCTGCATCCTCTTTTTCAGTCTAAACCAAAGACTGATGGCTTCACCATCTCATCAAGACTCACAGGTACTGCTGAGTTTCCACCAACAGTAACAGTTCTGCTTTTAGTCAAAGCCTGAACCACGAAAAGAAAACATAATTAAGGAATGAACTTTAATCTAGTAACTTCCTTATTTTTAGTATTAGCTTGCCATGAAATACATTAATCATCAGACTTTATTTTCTAGTAAATAAGACTTGTGGTTTGAAATGTGTCCTGTTCTTCATTTGAACATCAAAGTGAAAAGATTAACTTCTAGTTATAAACAATCAGAACTTCTAATCAATCAGAAGAAGCAAGACTACTTCTTGTAAAATATATTTCATGTTAAAATATATTTTGCTTTTTGGATGAATTTGTATCCTCAGATCCTTCTGTTCTCACTCGCTAAACAAGTTCTTTGGAAGTGCTACTGTGTTTAGCTGAGGTCACTACGTATCACTGCCCTGAGTAACAGAAGAGCACAGAGATTGAAAAGATTACAAATAGTTGCTCTAGAAATCCCCCAACCAAATATCTGTTTTTGTATTTAAAGTACTCTTAATTTTCCTTTCCCTATCAGGAATATATGCAAATTGATTTCACATAAATGTTAGATAACCATAAATATCACTGTGTGAATCCTGCCCTGTGTGACACTTTATTCTCAAACAGTGGAAATGTGGTGAATTTGTTTAATTTGATGAATTTTTAAGATGTAAAGCACTCAAAGGGATGCCACTGTCTTTACACCCCTAGTAATTAAGAGCAAACAGCCAAATGCATCACACAGCCACCAATAATACAATTTCACTTGCAAATCAGCACATGGTTCCTTACATGTATTACTATGTATTTTAACTCTGAAGCCATAGTTTTATAACTATCATTGTTTTATCCAAAGTTCCCAAAGCATTTGTGCATTTTGTACCATGAAAGCTGATAAACAACATCTATTAAGTAAATAGTACTATTGACCTACCTCTACTTCCCAAAGCAATCTCTTATTTAATTTTCTGCCTCACACGAGGCAGGCTCCACTGAGAAATGGAAAGGAATCTTTGCAAGACTGCCAGTAAAATATATTTAGTTTTGGACAGAGTAAGTTATAAACAAGATAATTTGTTTCTCATTACATTTATCCCACTCGATACACTATCGTTTGTTAATTATACCAATATGGCCTGTGTGCACAGCTCTTTTTTTTCAGGTGAGAAGTAAAAGAAAGTGTGGCTCAAGCAGTATGGCTGGGGAAAAACCAGCTAGGAAATGAACCTTGAATACACTTCAACATGATCAAATTCTTATTGATTTCAAATTGTCAGAGGTTGACAAACACCCAAAATCTCTGTCTCTTGCCTTCTGATTTCATTACTTAATGTACTAGGCTGGATGACAGTTTTCTAATATGCTTACTTGCTGCCATCACACTGTTGGACAGAGAGAAAATACCTTCTAGAATTCTTTTTAATGGAGGCATAATGAAAATGGAAATGGCATGTGCTAATGATAATAGTTGTTTATTAAATTAAGGTACATTAATATTATTTGAAATAAGTTGTCTTAAATTGTCTAAGCAGAAAAGCATCTTTTAAGTTTCTATGTGACTTTGCAAATGTCACTCTTTTTACTTCAAGACTAAAAGTGGCATTTTTCTTAGTGAGGGCAAAAGGTGCTATCTTGTCCACCACTGGAAGATGTTCCACAGGCAGGTGGGTCATACTTCAGGTAACACACTTCCATTGGTGACTGCATCAAAGAAATGCACATGTGGGTTTGGCCCCCTAAATCATCTGCAAACCCTCCCAGATGATGACTACAAAGAATCAAGTGTCAGGTGTTTTTGTCCACTATTATTAACTAAACACACAGAGAAAACTTCATTTGCTTTCATTGCATTTTCTCTTACAATCCACACACGACAGGCTTCATTCTTTGGTGAGTACCGCAGATTACTTTTTCACACATGAATAAAAAAGTTACTATTCTATGAACAACATTGCTATTTTCTTTATATAATGACTGTTCCAGCAAATGGAAGTTTATATTCTGATATCAAGTGAAAGATAAGCAAAACATAAGAACTGAGAACAAATTTAAAATGTTGCTCTGTTGGGCTGAACAAGCAACTGTGCTGCACACAGGAACAGTGTGATGCAAGCACGTGGCTCTCAGTTCCTCTATATCAGACATATATTTTTGCTGAGCACATTCTTAGCATTGCTAATATTCATACCTCCATGTGAAAATTCTTAGGGCTAAAACCATGCTGAATTTTTGCCCATTATTTTTCTAAACAGAAAGACATTCATAACAATTCAGCTCACAGAAAAAAAACACAAAAACAACCAAAAATAAAAGGGAAACAGCATGTGGTCAATATATTTGCCCTATATTAAAAGCAGAGTAACAAAGTAAAATATTTACGATTTTTTTTGTGCCTGACTAACACTGAAGAGAACAAACAAAATAGAATTTTCCTCATTATTTTTTTAATCTAGTCTTTAAATATAATATTAATTCTAGTATTTTCATCATGGTGAGAAACACTTTGAAAGTTTCTCATATTTAACAAACACAGATAAACATATAATTGAACAAAGGAAAAATGCTTCATGAAAATATAAGCATAAATGTCTTGATCAGAAGTTTAAAAATATTGGCAAAGAGCTGGAATCTTACCATACAATCTCTGTCAGGTAAGAACAAAGATCTTATGATTCAGCTTCAAAGAAAAATCTTGAACAAAAAGTGATAAATACCTGAGATAGTAAGTTTGACAGGCGGTGCTGTCAGCTCTGACACCACATAAATTACTGTAATCCAAAACAAAAAGGGTATCATTCAATCTTCTCTTGCCTAAAAGACCTTGAGTTCTTACCAGTTTTGTAACAATCCTATAGAAAACAAGGTAATCTCCATGCTCTTGTACATAAAATAAAAACCCCAACCAAACCCTAAATCCCAACTGTTATTTTTTGCTTTTATTCTACTTTGAGAGTCTCAAAACTTCATCTGAAGTTTGCAGAACTTAAAAGTCAAGGGCAGAACAGCATGTGTCTTTCTGCAGCAACACCCAGGCAAGAGATTCAGCCCTCTGTTCCTTGCCAAGGATTGAGAGGATTTGGTGTGTTCGAACCCCGTGATGTCGAGTGAATTCCAACTGCACTCAGCTTTGGGAAATTGCTTGCACATTTATCTGCTACACAGAGATAGGGGCGTACACAGAGTGTTTAATCTGCAGTCAAATGTGCATTCCTGTACAATGAGGCTTCCTTTGAATGAAAAAGTTGCAGAGCAGTGGCGTCTACTCCAGGAAGCAACCAGTATTCTCTCCTCTGCCTCTTAAAAGATTAGTCCAAGAAGTACTGAAATCAGAGAGGTTCAAGACCATTAACTGCTCTCTGGGAACATATTTCAAGTGAATGCAGCCCTACCACTGCCTAATGGTGGTGGGCTTTGACTAGTGGGTAGTAGAGCCCCAAGGGTTTCACCAGTGGGGAGTACAAACTAAGTAAGTTACTCCAAATACAGTCCAGAAAAGTTACTGAGAGTAAGTGATCAGTTTTGTATTTATTTTGTAGCACACCTCACAGTAACTCTCAGTACACAAACCTGTTATGGGCAGTCTAATGCAAGTCACTTGAGCCCTGGATTATCCCTCAGGATCCTCCCACATGCTTCAAACCCTGGCCTAGGGATTGCTAGAGGATTAAACTCAATCTGAAATGGCCCTTAGATATACAAAATGCCACCTGAACACTGAAAACAAGATCCTACATTTTTTCCATGTTTTGAGAGTACTGTTTTATTGTATAATTTTAAGTTTCAGACAGGAAGTTTTCAGTATAATAGTTATGGTTTTGGCTGAAAAAAAGACTCTGATATTTGACACTGAAAGGAGCAATCGTGATCTTCCACACTGAGTTGCTGTGTAGCAATACACACAGCAGGCTTCAGTCAGGACTCTCAAACATAGCCTACAATTTGTTGTTATCATACAATGACAGGCACAGAATTGAATTTAATTACCCCCAGTAACAGACAAATCTGTCCAATATCTAACAATCAATTGCAGTAATCCCACAGATATGGTCTTTCATAAATCTTACTTATAAAATTAACTTCAACTTGCCTGCAGATAAGTTCCTATAACAGGGACTGAAAGCACCCAAAACAATAATCAATATGCCACACTGTGAAGTTTGATGCAGGAAATAAGTAGAGACATTTTCACATATCATATGAAAAACATCCTGAAATATGCATAAAGTACACATGAAACTGGAGGAAATAGAGACAAAAATAATGAAATGGGAATGGGTTCTGAAAGTGAGAAATACATAATGTGCTCAAAGAATCAGAAAAACAATCTGTACGGTGGGAGAAACTTGAATAAAAGTATCCTTACAGCCCACAACTCCCACCTCAGGAAAGGAGTCTTTACTGAAAAGTATTGCAAAAGAGGAGTGGGATAAGCTTATTTCTTGGGAACCAAAATCCACCATCCTAGAGACTTTTCTCCTCAAAACAAACCTCACAACTCAACCAGAACCCCACCCAGAAATCAACTGTCCACAAACAGTGAAAACACAGATTTTCCACAAACAAGTAATATTTTTTTCCTAAAGTTTTCTTGTATTATATTAAATAATATTATCCCCCACTTTTCTTCAGCATCGACCTGAACATAATTAACCACCAGAGGAAACAAGGGGAAAGTCTTATCTCTATCTTTTATTTCTGTATTTTTCAGGCAATTTAAGTGAACTTTCTCCCTCTCCATCCCCAAGATCTTGGCTGCCTTTCCTTTTCCTTGCTCCCTCCTATTATCCAGAGCTGCTGTATTTTTGTGCTCCCTGCTGTCCTTGCTTTGCTCTGCTCCACTCCTAGTGACTCCCCTGCACTTGACTCTCCCAAATCACCAGAACACTGTCCATAAAAGTGCATTCTCTCCCAAAATAAGTTCATAAACAGTCTTAGGGAATGGCACACCAGAGGGTCCTAGAGCCACTGGTACTTTGAGCCAATGAAGTTGCCTGCAAGACAGAATTATTCTTCCCCCATCTTCCTGCAACCCAGCACGACAGATAATTTGCTTAAAGAAAAACAAAAAGGCTGTGCATGCAGGGTACTTTTAGGTGAGCAGACTGAGGTTAATCTGAGAAAACATCCTTTGTAAAGAGCTCAGACAAAGTCCTGCTCCTGCTCTTAAGCAAACAGGCAGCAGCAGCAGCTCTCTGGACTGAGCTAACCACTCCTATTAATGTCAACGAGGACACAATTAGTGCTCTGCAGAACGTGCCTAAAAATGTCAGCTTACATTTCCAGCAGAAAAATATTTAAGCTGCAAAGTATGTATAGTCTAATACACAGAAATAGAGCAAGCAGTCCAGAAATTAGGAACAAGTGAGTGAATATTCATATCTGCCACGCAAATTACTTTACAGATTCATATGTCTATATGTAGATCTTTATATAGTTTTTAAAAAGTGTTCCAAGTCACAAGAGACAAGCAAAGATTAGATCTGATCTGTATTTACACAACATCCAAAACACAAGGGTAGTTTTCAAATTCTGTTCTTTCTGGGGATGCTAAGAGAAAAAATCCAGACACCTTCAATTTGTGTTCACAGTTTTAAGGTTTGTCCATAGTAAATAAAATTGAATGAACATACTAAAGGGAATTTAAATTTTAAGAGTGACTTTCAGGACTCGAACCCTTAGCCTGATTGTGATTTGGGGTTGCAAAGGATGCATTTATGTGACCCAGAGAGAACTAAATCTGCTGCCTTGTTCAGCCTCAGCTAATATGGAACACAAGCTCCATATGCTACAGCACTGCAGTGATGCAGAGCGTTACCAGGGTACTAACAATGCAAAAGCCTTTCTATGTTTTAGCTTGGAGTGAGTTTTTTTTCCTTATATATCTTGAGTTGCTCTTGTTAGTCTTTATTTGACTTAACATGAAGGTGCCTGGAAGCAGCAAAATATTTTCTCTTCCTTATTCTACTGTCAGCAGCATTACTTTGACCTTATCAGACAAATTTATGTTCAAAATTTTCTCAAGCAGTATTCTCCTGTGAGCTGCTATAATGTGCATCTTTATATTATCTGCTGTAATTTAGATGTGTGAGGAACTTCTTAATTATTAATTTTGTCCCGTTTAAAAAGTATATATTAAAAATTGAAAGAAATCCCTGGACACATACATCTGTGTTGCACTTTATAAATAATACCAATAAATAAATATTAATGCTTCTATTTCATTCATATTTCAAGATTAAAGCTATGAAGCTTGAGATTGCCAATAATTAAAGTTAAAATTGCCTAATGCTTCACACTAAAAATGTTATAGTACGTTTTCAGGTTGAAAGTTACACCACCATAGCACAGCAAGAATGAAGCAAAGGCACCTCTGATCCAATGAGAAAGGAATCACGTAATGACATTAAGTCCTGCTGAAAGAGAGCTTCTAGAGGCAGCTGAGATCCACAAAGCTGTCAGATTATGTACATTCACTAATTATTTCAACAGTATTTTTTACAAAACAAAAGAAGAAAAATATGAACAGGGACAAAATTCATTCAATAAATTAAAAAGCTGAACAAATTCAACAAAATTTCATTTGCAAAAATCTTAAAAGCTCTTCCTTGAAACAGCATTAACATGATTTAACTGATGTTAGATAATCCATTTAAACCAACTTAACCTTGTTGCAAAGTCCAGTGGAAATTCAGAGCAGTTAATCTCACATTTGCAGGTGGCTGCACCTAGAAATAAAAACTTTATTCTCACATGAGAAAAGTACCTGTAGTATATAAACGTCAGTCTCCTAAAGAAACAGAACTTAGATTTTCTTATGCCAAATTTTGAGGACACTCTTAGCAACTTCCAAGTTGCTCAGACCATACTCTTGGCATTAGCCCCAAATAGCCAGTTTTGGTCTCACCACCCTCCGTGTTTGCCACCAGCCCATTCATTGCTTTCCCAGTTCCCCATGGCTGGCTGCTGCAGACAGGGAGCACAGAGCAGCTCATCTTCTGGATCAGAAACTGGCACATTGTCTTCATCCCACTCACATGTATATACGGGTTCAGGAGGAGTCAGAACTGTGGGCTTTGAAGGCTTTTTCTGGTGTTTCAGTTCAGAATAAAACCATGTCTCTTTGGTGTGAATTTCAGGAGGGCTGCTTGGGAGCCTGTGCTGTGCCTCGGGGAGTCCCCACTCCAGAGACACTTCTCCTGTGAGCATTTTTTTGTTTTGACTTATTTCTTTTATGCTTTGCTTCTCTGTCATCTAAGTGTTTGTCAGGTTAACCTCTAAAGGGAGCCTACAGGGGTGTTGTAAAGGGGAAACTGAAGGATAAAAATCAAGCTTCCTAGTCCACAGAGTCTGTATTTTGTTTCATATGGAAATCTATGGCCAAAGAACAGTCTTCTCTGTGACCCCTGAAAGAGCAATGCAAGTGCGGGACCTCACAAGGAGATCAGAATTGCTTTGTGCAGCTGGGTTTAGCTGACACTGTTACCTGTTTAGAAAGAGGGAGCCAGAACCACTGGAGTAAAAATGACCTTTATGATGGATGTTTTACTTCACAAATAAAACCTCTTGAGTGAAGGAAAACTGCTTTGCTCTGTCTCAGCATAGATTTTGTCCCCTTGCTCTCTAGGTACTACTGGTGGAAAAGGACTTTGAGATTAAGAAGACAATAAAATTTCCTTCTCACTTTGAAAGCTGAGGGAATAGGTTTCTGTGGCAAAGAAGCAATAGAGAGGCTTTGGAAAAAATAAAAAATAAAATCCAGCCACATGGCACTTCTTGTAACTCCCTCAGCTGCCGTGGCACGGACTCACCCATCTGTTATCCGACGACACTTTCACTGCAGCTCCAAATTGTTCAGGGTGGAGATTATTCACATGTCAGCTGGGACTCGGTTTCAGTGCAGCCTGCTCAGCTGTCCTGGCAAAACATTTGTCATGAAACATTTGGGAGATGAGTTTCTATGGCCTGTCAATTATGATAAAGGAATTGGAAAGGGACGTGTTCCTCAAGACATTGCTTCAAAGAGGGTTTTCTTTTTTCCTTTTTAATTTTGTGTGCATTTGGTGATAGAAAAAAAAGTGCCAGTTGGGGGAGAAATAAAGTTATTTTACTTCTACAGAGCTTTTAAAAGTCCTGCATAAATTTTTCAGGACCATGCCCTGGACGTGATTCTGAGGAAAGGACTCCTTGAGCTCTCCTGCAGAACTGGGGCCACCCAAGATCAGCAAAGAGACCTCACCTGCCTCTCCCACCACTGCTGGGTTGTGCTCCATGACCAACACCCAACCTCTGTTCTACACCAGATTGAACTTGATCATTTCTGTCCTGAAGGAGACATAGAAGACCCACAAAAGACTTATTACTGTTATATTATCTTTTCTTTCACAAACATTAATCTTCCTAGTGTCCATTATTGATTTCCATAGAAAAAAGGGAGAAATTAATCAGCTACTTCAAATTATGCCCATAAGCAATGGCTATGGGAAGAAGAGTTATTTAAATTTTAATGTACAATCATGCAGAAAATATTTTAGCTAGATAGCATAAAATAAATAAGCAGAATACTGAGATATTCAAGGAAAGAAAATTCCTTCTAGAAATCAAAACTTCCCATTAGATATGCAGAATGTATGAGTGGCCACAGTATTCCCCACCTGCATTTCTGCTTCCCAATTAATATTTTGGGTTTGTGGCTGGGCAAGCTGCCAGTGCATATAGTTCCTACTACAGGATTTTGCTGCTCTTCTGTGAAAGTGACCTAAAATGACATTGAATAATACTTTAGCCATAGTAGGAGATGCCAGAAAAGCCTATAGCAAGCACTAGGAGCAGCCATAAGAACACAGGTAAATGCTGGACAGAGTAAATTGATGACACATTGGACAACATTTGACCTCTGCTGTAAAACAACACTGTCTCTTCATAAATATAAATTTGTATATTAGACACATGTATTAAATCTTTTATGTTTTTTCTCTCTAAATAAAAATAAGACATAGTGCCAAGTATTCTATATTAGTCCTACCAGCTGGACTCAAATATGTTGTATATGTCAGCACAAATCTGTGGTAGGGGCTGAGTTCAGCTGATACTTCACTCATGTGAAATATTCCTAGTTGGGAAATATCTAAAAGTAAACATTTGAAATATAGCTTTGCCTTTCATCAAGCTAAGCCTAGACTGAAAGGCAAGATACCATATGGTAAAGCTGATTTCTCTGTCAGCTGGAAAAATCATAGAAGATGTCACCCCTTCTCCAGTGTCTGAATACTGGCACACTGTGAACCAAACCTTGAACTTCTTGAGGTTCCTCATCACTCTGCCTTGTCTCTCTGATTCCATAGTATTGTCCTGTAGCTTGTTGCACAAAGATACAGCGGAGGATGAGGGTGTGCTCTGCCTTCTGGAGCTTTATTACCTGACCTTGGAGACCTTTGGATACTGAAGAGAAAGATGTAGAAGCAGAGAGAAAAAAGGACATCATTCCACATCAGCATACACAGATTATGTCTGGGGCCAGCAGCACTTTGAATGTCAAACCTAAATGTTACGTGTGTGTATAGCTGTAGCTGCTCAAGATGCTCCAGCTGAAAACAGAGACCAAACAAGTCATGAACACCTTTATAAGGCAATAGGAATCCGCAGAACAAACCCACAATACAGAAGCAAATGGCTTTTGATATTGAATCGTTCAAGGACTGAGCACATTACTGATAGCAGGCCATTCCCCTGCAATAATAGCAGATTATAATGCCTGTGATAATGTCAGAGGGCTGGATGTGCTGCATTAACCAGCACAGCAGCCAACAGTAATGTACGACGCCGTTCAACTCATTTTCAAGGCTTACTCACTTCACAACAGCCTTAGATAAACTGCAAATCCAGTTTAACAGCTGAGCTGAGCAATCAATCATTCAGAAACAAGATTCAGAGTAGTCCTGGTGCACACACAGAAGGCAATTAGATGCCACCGTTTGTAAAATAATATTGGTGGGAATTCTTCTCCCTCATCTGATTTATTTCTGTCAATCTGCAGTTTAGATTCTGTGTCATGATTAACTCCTTTGTCCTGAGATGCCATATAAATGTAACACTGGCATTATTAAATACCTCTGAAAGTAATTCTGAACCTCACAATTGCTAAGGAAATTGATTGAAGAGAGTCAGCTAGCAGTGCTAATTTGCAACTGGTTATTTTTAATGACAGACTGATAAAATGAAATGCTAAACTTGAGAATAAAACTCACTTTCTGTAATATGTTAACTTGTACAGAACACATTTGCATAAGCATTTTTAGGATAGAATGAGTCCTTGGGCAGTTCAGGCTATTCAGGCTGACTGGTTTGGAAGAGTTGCTAGACAAAAATACAGTGACTGCACAAATTACAATGTCAAAAACCTCTACTAAAAGTCATAATCTGTTTAACTTCTTTTTGTCTGGTTTTACAAAGCCATATTTTCGCTTATGCTCTTCTTCAATACCAACAATTAAACTCCTCTGAGGGAGCTTAAAGAGTCAGTAAATATGATATTCAAGGACAAAAGAAGTGAGCAGGTTTGGACACATGCAGTTAAATAGGTAGGAAGGTACGGAGTGGTTTCCAAGAACAGTCTTTCAGGAACACCAGGATGGTATTAACCAGAAAGCTTTTATAAAACAGGTTTGCCTAAAGAGTACATCGCCCTTTTGATGAGACAGAAAAGTATTTGAAGCAATCAAAAGATAAAAATCTGCATTGATTGCTCTCAGGAAAGCAGGGTAACACTGAATGCTTATGTCCTTACAGACACATTGGAGAGATCCCTGAAATCCTCAGAAAAGCAAGTTTAAGGCAGAGAGAAAAAGAAAAATCTTATTTCTGGGGAGAATTTTGTATACTCCTTCCATTTAAGCTTCTTCATTATGATAAAGTTTAAGTGATCATTATTTTAAAATAATTTAGAATATTGGAGTAATAGAGACATATTTAATTCAAACTCTCCAAATTAATCAGGTTTACTGACAATCAATGCATTAGAAGCATTTTCTGAGCCCTGACAACTGATTATCTCATTTTAAAGCCTCTATAAATTAATTGACCACAGATAAGCCAAAGGTGAAATTCAATTTTAAAGCAATTTAGGAGTTTTTCAAACATTCACATGTGACAGAGTTTCGAGTGTTTACATGGGGACAAAATCGAATCTCTTGAACAGTGCATTGTGAGAATGGGACACAGCACTGAGGCATCTGCATTCAGACCAGACTCAGGGTCTGAAAGGGATGTCTGAGCTGACAATACACACAATTCAAGTGGTATTCCTTTCCTGTTGCCAGACTTGACACCTGCATGCTTGATGAACTTCACACAAGGATCTATTCCCGGTTAGCAGGGTTTACATTCTGGAGTCCTAAAGTAAGAAGCAGTTTTGCAGTTTATGACCTTCAGCAATGACCACAATTCTACAAAAAGTAGAGGTCTAGCAGTCTAAAAATTCCAGTTTTCCAATAAAAAGTATGGAAATGCCCATATTGGACAGAGAGCATATTGTATTGAGAGAGTTCTTACCCTCTGAAAAGAAATGGTATAAACCTCATGAAAAGAACGCATCTGCACACAAAATTTTGCTATAAATCCATGTTATTTTCCATTAAGAGAGGTCCACTTTAAAAAACAATCTTCTAAAATGTCTCAATCAAGATAGAACTGACTTTTGTATTTTGGTTGCATACATATATACTTTGAACCATTGTACAATTGAGTTTGTCAATGTTGGTGGGTATTTGGAGGTCATAATTGTTTTAGTTGTTTGCTGAGATCTAAACAGAAGAATTCCATGTCAAACGATTATCAAATGTCATATCAAATGGCATCTAGTTTTAGTCAGGGCAGGACTGGAAAAGATAAATTGCAGTCTGTATTACACTGTGTTGAATGTATATTACATTCTTTGTAATATTTTCACTGCTGAAAGACAGAATAATTTTGACCGCAAATCTAATACATCTTAAGGTATAGGTGTCTCCTGATGTAAGTGCACCGTTTAAATTCCAGTTAGGAAAGAGTTTTCAGCTACACTCCAACTATTACTGGTGCCACTTTTTAAAGATTGACAGCAGAGTTTCCTCCAGAATCCATCAACCTCATTAAGTACCAGTAAAATCTGGGCTATAATTCAAGATCAGAGTGTTTAATGCACATCAAACAAAAGTCAACATAATTCAATATTCAAATTCTGTACAGCACTTCACTGTCCATCCAGTAAATACAGCTCCACAGTCTCTCGAACAACCCCCACACCTCTGTGATTCAAATGTGATGAAACAGAAAATTAGTGGCTCTTTCCAAAGCATAACTAAGGTACATTGCCATTTTTCTCCTCCTCTAAATATTATGCTTATTAGTTTTATAGACAAACATACATACTTCAGCATTGAAATAATAAAACTACTCAGCTGTAGTAACACAATAAACAGGAAAACCCAAGTGGATATACATCAAACACTGAACGCCCTGTCTGAGAACCCAACCACTATGAATTACAGAAGTCCATGCAGGGCTACATCTCATCTATTACAAGAATTCATTCTTCTTGCCCTCTGAATGCAAGCTCTCACTTTTTTTTTTGTCCCATTAGCCATTTGGGATTAAGTCTTGAGTGAATAAATTCAAAACAATTTGCATTGTTATTTTTCACTAACTATAGATGTCATGGTTAAAATGGCCATCCTTATCTCATTATGCAGAAACCATACACAGTTATTCTGGTTGATATCAAAGTAGGGGAACACATGTTACTTTCTTTGTCCATATTTTTATAGCAGTAACTCAAATATATCATTCATGCCTAGGATGGAGATTCTGGGGCCTGGGCAGAGAGTGCTGAACAAAGAGTATCTCAGTGCTCAGCAGAGCAAAACCAATCCTGATGCGTTATTCTGTTTCTATTCAGGACCCTTACTTTGGCATTTGCTATAAACCTCAAAATCTGTGTATTAAGAGAAATTTAGTGACCTTAGAAACAAGTAGAAAATTAGTAAATTAAAAGACAAAAGAGAATGTTTAGTTGGTTTTGAATGGCCACACTAAAGATAGTTCAACTTTTAGGAGTAAATTAAGAAGTGCTGCCAGTAACATATATATGGACAGAGACTATTAGAAGAAAAATTATGGAGCTGAAACATGTCAGTGTCAGTTTTAATGTACCTGGGATTTGAAATACATTTTTTCATACAAAAATTGAAAGATAAACAACAGCAGAAAGGGAAAAAAAGAAATAAAAAAAATGAAAGGAACACTGCTCAAGTTCATTTCCAAATTGAATGGGGCAAAATTTATTAAAAAATCTATAAGTGAATATATGTGGAATTAATCCAACATAAAAGGTAGCAAAGGTGCTAGAATTTCACTGTATGTGTGGAAAAGGAGGATGTTTTCCCAGAAACAGACCTTGGGGAAAAGACAAAGCCTTTCACAGAACACAATGAGGAAGGAGAGCAAAAGGCATTCATTCATTTATAGGAAACAAAAAACTGCCTATGGTTACATTTTTCCTCATCAGTTCTGTCTTTTTTATTGTCACTTTATGACAGAAAAATCCTTTTCCCTCTGAATGAGAGGGTCAAAATCCACTCCCTTTTGCTTTGGAGAGCATTTTTTCACATTTATAGAGTTGCCTCTGCCCCATTTCTTCAAAAGACATTTCCTAGCGCAAAGTCACCATCACTTTCTGAGAATGATCCTTCCAGTGCTTGTCACTGAGACACCCCTTACACCATCTTTGATCTTCCTTGTGGTTCCAAGAATCCTCACACACTCCATTGGTTTACAAGAACCACTTCATAATATTCAAATCTTTTTTTTTTTGCCTACCATGGCTCACCACAGACATTTTTCTCAGTGCATTTCTGAGTTCCTAATATATTCCTAATATATTTTCTGCTTTGGAGAGGGGCTTTGTGAAAATTTTGCATGCACTAATGAAACCACCACAACAGGCATTTCCACGCATTTCTGAGTCACAGTGCATGAAAGCGTGACTGCAACTGACTTTTGTTTAGTTGACAGAGTACAAACCCTCATGAAATACCCACTAATCAACATTTCTTTAGGGGAAAAAACCCACCCCTGAACACAGATTCCCTTCATACAGACAATTACATTAATAAGGCAGCAGCACCAAGCACTGAAGTTCACACACACACAGAGGAGATTTGCAGCCCTTGTCAAATAGTTTGCTTCTGGCCATCCTCAGTCTTGTAACATTTTCACATTAATTTTGGGCAGCATGAATTATCCTGCTTGAGGCACTTTAAACATGCTAGAAAATAAATAATTAATGCATCGGACACTATTAATTAGCAAAACTCAGAAACAGCTACCGTTGTAGTCTGAAAAGTTTTTCTAAACTTGTCAAGCTATTAATAATAAATAGAGTGGAAATGGCCAATTAACATACTTAAATAACAACCCTTATAAACAGTGAAACACTCTTCCTGTTCTTTTAATGCTACAATTATAAAAACACAAACTCTGCTACTTTATTCCTGATACTTCACTAACAGAAATGTGGGTTTACAGTTCTAGGTGATCTCCGCACGAACTAGACCTGTGGAACCAAATACTACCTAACCATGACCATTTCTTTCAGATATTGAAAATACATGTATTTACACTTTTTGTGTGACAATAAAGTTTGTTAAAAATAGCATATGAAGGTGAAGATCTATGACCATATTCACTTATTCCTACAATTTTGAAAATCACAGATCTGCAGTAATACAGGTTACATTTCAGCAAAGTATGACTTCTCTAAGGCATTAATACAAAATATAAACGACTTGTTTTCTAGTCTCAACCTTTTCCAATAAAGACTCATTTTTGTTACAGTACAGGAAATAATGATAATGACTGGGAGCAGTCAGTATGGATTTACAAAGGAGAATGACACCTGCTGAATCCCACAGCCCTCTCCTGTGAGGAGACATGCTCAGCGGATGAAGGGAGAGCAGTGATGAGGTGTATCTTGACTTCAGCAGGGCTTCCAATGCTGTCTCCCATGATAATCTCATGGACAAACTGTCAAGACACGAACCAGAGAAGCAGACAGTGAAGCAGATTTAAAGCTGGCTGAGCTGCTGGGCTCAAAACTTTATGACAAGCAGCACACATTCCAGCTGGAGGCCAAACTCTTGTGTTAATGGAAAATAACCCGGTGTCAACAGGAAAAAGGAGGGAGAAAGGTGCAAAATCAGGCAGCAGTACTGCTCCTCTATTTTCCTTTCTCACAAAAATTAATGGATCAGGTAAAAGAGAAAATTATACAACACTGATTGACATAGCTTTTGAGTCTTATCAATATTCATCTTGAGGTGACCAGGACTCTGACAGAGCTCACACACCACACTGGTAGGGCATAAACCATCTACTTGACAGTCTACAAAAACTGCAGTACCCTGAGCTATAATATTGTTGTTGCACTACTAGTTCATTTATTCATGAACTGCAGAGGAAAATAAGCACGTGGAATGTATATAAATTTTCAGTTCAAAAGTTACTGCCATCAAGGGACAGCCCTAAGTTATGCACTACCTTTATAAAAAAGTTGGTGGTTTGTTTGTTTTTCCCCAGGAATGCTGCACTGCATCTAATGAGCACACCCCTCAGCCTCCTCTCTTTTGGAACAAAGCGCTCCTTTGCTGCTTGGGGCTCACACTCAGCTGACATGTGCACCACAAACAAAACTGCCCTAAAAGTTTTGAAACAAGTATGTTCGATTTACTGCCCTTTTTTTCCCCAATACCCAAACTCCATCTTCATCTGTAACTGTGCCCTCATTGGCTGCTCTTGCCTACATGTGGCCATGCAATAAAACAGTCTTGCACAGCAGAGTAATCCACTAGAGGACACAGACTTAAGATAAAAACAGATATTTAGGCAACATGCAGAGAATAAACTCTATCTTGGGAGGTGATGCAGCCCAGAGAGCATTTATGTTTTCTTTACTCCATTGACTATACTTGAAAAGTATAATGTTGTGGTTTTCTGACTGCCTTGCTGTGCAAAGGAAGAATGAATTTATACAGTTTTCATATTAAACATTAGTTAATGAATAAAGGTAATTGATAAATGAGAATTACGAGCAAAGATGTTCCTACCTAATGAAATTAAAACCCTGACCTGTTCAATCACCAAACATTCCCAATAAAGCCACACTTGTAGATTTTGAACATCCATAAAGACTTCAAACTTTTAAAATCTTCAGACTTAATTATGATGAAATTAAAAAATCTCCAAAGATCAATGATGGTTTCAGTAAAAGACTAAGGGTCAAGTACAGAACTATATACTTGGAATGAAAAAGTAGTATCAGTGAATGGGAAAGGAAAGATTCAATTTGTTGTTTATAAAATGCAGAAAAAAAATTTAAATTTAAAACATATTACACACATACCTTACCATTTTTCTAGTTCTGCAATTTAGATTTCATGTGTTAATTATTAAAAGAGGTTATCGTGTCAGCTCTTCAAACTAAGAAAACCCAAATAAACTGCTTATAAAAGCCATTAGCATTTCCCTCTTGCTCCTTACAGTAAAATCTCTTTTACTGTAGCAATCAAAGTGTTATCATGCTGCTTTGTGTTTTCCTCTGCCCACCCCATGTGAGACCAAGCACAAAAACGGGGAGGAGGAGAGAGATGACGAAAACGTGTGGTGCAGCTGACACCTGATCTGAATTCTGATTACCACCTGCTGTACAGTTTAACTGGAAACAAGACCTGAAATCTCTTGGGTGTGGAGGAGCTGTGGTGGAGCTGACTGACATCTGGATGCTCTACATAAATATAGCTGAAAGAACATTTTCCTGGCAGTCACAAGCCCAGCTGATAAAGTAAGCAGTTTGAGCATTAAGGCTTCAGGTGGCTCATTACATCTCTATTGACAACTCAAATGTTCTTTTTCCCTAAATCTCCAGCCAGTTCCTACACAGACTCTTTACACCATGCACAGTTGATTTTTGTGACCAGTCTTTGTCTCCTTTGTCTCCTGCATTACACTGCACAGGGGAAGAGAACTGAGGAGGCAGCAATGCTTCATGTATATGCAGTCCAACTTCTAGAAGTTGTATTTTGCAATAGGGATTCTTCAGCTCATTCTCCAGGCCACATTTTGCTATTAAAACAACACCTCAAAATAGATATCTTCAAATACAGATTATTTAATTTATTCATCGGTCCCCAAACAAAGTAACACAAGCAGGTAATTCAAAGTTATATAGAAAGTCCAAACCACTGAAACAACATGATTAAAATCTAAAATAATTTTATGCTTGTTTTTGAAGGTTACTTGTCACTGTGAGCATCAAACATTGTGAACTGAATCAGGCAGAAGGCCTATTGTTCAGCAGATTCTCTGCTCTTGACAAACAAATCCAGAACCAATTTGTTCAAGCAATTCAACCTGGGAAAAAATGGCATTTTTGAATCAACACCATAAAGTCTTATTAGGAAAACAGAAGGGAAAAATTAAAGTAATACTCAGGATAAAGGTTAGCCAGTAAAAACCTTAATAACATAAAGCATAGATTTATTCCAAACACCTGTAAAATTGCAAAATGAATCACTGCTAAAGTATAAAAATGCTTTACTTATGATATAAATATTGGAGCTAGAAGTTTTGTGGTACAACTGAACTTTTTTCTTTCCTAAACAGATTCAAAGGGCTTTACCACAAATAGTCTCATTTTCTAAATATATGAGATAAATAAAATAAATGGAATCTAGTCTCTTAAATATAACAAAACCCAAACAGTTAAATGCATGTTAGAATCAGTAACAACTGCAGAATCCTCACTCCATCAAGCTGTTACCCAGATTTTATAGAATTAAGAGATACATTCAGGAGCCTTAATATGATAATGCATTAATATAAGGGTGCATTGTGTCTCAATATCACTACAGGACAACTTTTAAAATGCAAAACAAAATTAAGTTGCAACATAAACCCATTCAATCTAATTTGCTAAATCCCATTTAGTCAAGTTTGCAAACTCTTTTCTGCCAACATCAGCTATTTTGGTTGCCAGTTAGTGACAACATTGAGAGGAAAGGTGAAGCCACGCACAGAACTATTGCATGCAGACCTCTCCCTGCCTCTGCAAACAGCTGCTTTCAGCTTAAACAACTGTTGGACAGGAGAAATCATAATAGACTGGGGATGAGACTTCTCATTTCTCAAAAGTTTTCATAATTTCTATTATCACAGATTTCTTATATTAATTGATTCATTCACTTTGTAGAACTGTTTGGAAAAATCATAATAGCAGTAAACATGTTCTGTGAGTAGGTAAGAGTAATTGGGAATTTTCTGCTTAGACAGTGGAGAGTCTTCAGGGATGCCCAGAAAATACAAATCTTGATGTTTCTAATAGTGGAGAATCCATTAGATTTAAGTGGATTTTCTCTGAGTGTTCAAACTATAATGGGTAAATTTAGTTCACTCTGATGCTTCCTTCAGTTACAAAGCTACTTAAGAATTTCCTGTCTCTAAGTTGCAGCTCAGAGCTTCTCGTAGTTATGACTGATAAATTGATTGGGTTAAACTATGTTGGATTTGTCTCAGAAGTTCCAGAAAGTATCACTGTTTTGCTTTGATAATCCAGAGTAGCTCCACTAACCTCTCAATCAGCAGAACCAAGGTGGTGCTAATGAAAACATCTCATGAAAAAGCCTCTCAGCCAGCAGAAACCCCAAGTACAGCAGGAGATGTGGCACCAGAGTAACCAGCTGTGGAGTCTTGCAGTGAAATGGGAAGGAGAACCGCTCCAGCATGGTTAATTCCTTTATAAACTGATTAGTTATATCATATCAGCTCCTCAATTCGGTTCAGCAGGGATACACCAGGCCTCCAGGACTGGCACAGGGGAAGGAATGAGCTACCTGGGGCATGAGTGGTAGGGCTGCTGCCAGCAGCAGCTTTCAGCATTTGCCAAAATACAGCTTGTGGTGGACCCTGTGAGACACCTGGGAGGATTGAAGGGCTTGCTCGTGTCAAAGGGGCAATCCCTCTGTTCCCAGCTTCTCTTGCACCAGCTGCATGCTCACCTGACTTCTCAGGAAAGTGGTTCAGCTTTTTGCCAGCAAAATAACAATTCAGAAAGGGAAAAAAAAGAAAAAAGTGACAAGTATTAGAGTGGACACAGGAGAAGCTGGAGTAGTGCCTGGACTACAAGATGAGAGAGAGGAAGCCCAGTAGGAAGCAGCAAGCTGTTAGATGAACTTAGGTGTCATGAAACTTCACGCTTCAAGACCTAGGTTAAAATTGCTATTTGAACAATTCATTATTTCAGGCACATGGGCACTTCTAGGGAAATGAAACAAAAGCAGCGAACTTCATTTAAATACAGGCTGGGAACAACTGCCAAGAGGAACAAGGTCAGTATCAATTCCCTTGATCATATCCCTCAGTGCTGTAAAGTACATGCTGCTTTTATCTTTTAACAGTTGAACTGATTAATATGACTAGCTAAAATTGCTGGCCTCCATGGGATGAAAAGGAACAGATCGACATGAACATGTGTTGAAAATTAAAAGGTGGTAAGAAATGAGTAGGCCATTCCCCCAAACTCTGCAGAAAGCACTGCTCCTGGTAGCCAAATTCTGAATTTGAGTTCCCAGCCTCACTTCGGAGTTGCCCACCCTGCCCCAGACAGTAAGATGAGCTCATTGGCACTGAACTGCCCCTTTTTCAATAATACTTTTGATCTGATAGAAGCTAAAAGAACTCCCATCTTTAGTCCCAACAGCACAGCACTCCCACCACACTCTAAACAACCCAAACCAGGAGAGAGCTCATGGCTGACACTGCTCTGAGATAATTCAACCACTGGCTTTTTCTCTTTCAGTTTTCACAGTATAACCCAAAATACCTTGGTTTAATACTGATTCTTGTCAAGAATACTGCTGAGAGCTCAGTATTTTTTTTTATAAAATAGATTTACTCGGAAGCTGAGAACAAATCCATTTAGATGAATTGTAAAATGAGGGCTTAGCATTCAGTGACACCAAATGACAGGCACATGCTGCAATGAATTAACCCCACTGGCTTGGATGTAATTCTTGGTGTCTTTAAATGTATCATTCCCCCATTTCTAGAGCTATTTAAAAAGAAAAACTCCTAAAATGTCACGAGAGTAAAGGAAAGGACTCAAAGTAGAATTGAGCCCCTCATTCTGGTTTTGATTTCTTAGTGATCTTAGCAAATCACTAACTCATTCTTCACTTTCTGCCTCACAAAATTGAGGAAAAAAACCTTGATATATACCTGACACTTTTAATATGAAAAGCACTTTAGAGAAGCTTTTTGACACGGGATGAAAGATCGTCCTTTGCCATACAGAATAGCTGCACTCCCTGACATGCTCATTATACACTGTCAGAGCGCAACAACTTTCAGCATATTTTCCTCTTATTATTCCTCACTCTTTGACTGTGCTCAGGAATTACAGATGGAATTCTGTAGATTGCTTTAGTGACTTAAGAGAGTAATTCCTCAGAAGTCCAGGCAAGCCTGTTTTTCAATTCTTCAGAAAAGAGTCTTGCAGGTGTTCAGGTAGAGGTTTTTGTAATGTAGCCTCTTCAGTCCACTAAGTTTCAAAAAAAAAAAAAAAGGAATCATCCTTATTAAAATCTCTAGCATTTCTTACTGCTATAAATGGAAAATAACCCAAATGAACTGAGTTTCCTGCCTGGTGTCACTAAACACTGCACACATGTCTACTCAAACAGCATTCACAGCACAAACAAAATTATTTGTGATTTCTACGCTTATGTTTTTGGGTCACAACTCAGAGCCAGTTTTGCCTCCTCTCCCCATTTGTCTCTGCTCTATGGGCTGCACAGAGGCACAAAGATAAGATGACCACATTGTGAACATTACATGATCATTTTTGCAGCCACATTAGCCCAGCTCCCCTGGCTGTGCTTACAGCCACTGGAATTTCTCTAGCAAATCAGAATGATTTTTGGCACACTTCAGACTCACTCTCCTTCAGCAGAAATTGGCCTGCCTATTTTAGAAACAATCAGAAAGCACCAACCACACATTTATTTGACTACCTGACCTGCCCTTCAAAACAGTCATTACCATGCAGAGTAATGACACTCCACAAAGAGGAAAGTGCCACTCTCAAAGGCAGTGAGTGCTTTTGGGAATCATTTCAGCAAGCCAAACAATGCTGTTCAGCCAATGAACTGACATCACTCCTAAAAATACTTCTTTGTATGTCGGTGGAAATTACGCCCAGACACACTAAACAAGGAGGCTGTATGTTAGGTGGGGGTGGCAGCCAGCCGAGACTGCTATCTCTCCACCCATCTGCTTCTTCCACACTGCCAAATCAAAGGGCCTTTATTAAAAACAGGGCTGGAATTATGCAATTTGCCAGACTCTGCCCCTCTCCTACTCCTGACTCTTACACAGTGGCACACTCATATCTAGAGGATAGCAAAAGAACTTCTCTTCCACTGGCTCTCACAGGAGGTTCAGTCAAAACACACAAATTGCTGTTGAAAATTCTTAGAAAATTCATGGTTTCATGTATTTCTACTCCTTCAACTCCCCATGCCAGTAAAAATTCTAATTTTCTTCAGACTGAAAGTCACTGTACAGAAGAGCTTAGCCAAGTGCAAAGGAATCCAAAGGGATGTCTTCTAACAGAAGTGTCTCCTCACAAACCCTGCTCCATGGAGCACCAAGGGGAAATCCCTGCAGCAGAGTACGACAAACACGTGAGCTGGAGAGGGAGCTGGTCAAGGGCTCAGGAGCCCTCACAGCTCAGAGCTCCACCTGAGGCTGCCTTGGGCTCGTGAACACATCCAAAGTTTAGTTTTGGTCAAATGTTGGGAATGTCGCCTAACAAGATATTTCAGAACCCAGAACTATTCCAGGATGCATTCATTTCCCAAGACTTACAACAAAACTAAGATTTGGGAGGAATTTGGGAAATTACTGTGTGTCCTTCTAATCAAAACTAAGCAGAATGGTTAAAAATAAAGAAATATCTTCAGTCACCTATTGAACCACAAGGTGGCTACACAAACTTTTGGCATCATTTTGTTTGCTCACTGCCCTTTTGGGGAAACAACCCCAGTCATCAGATGAAACTCTGTTCCCTGTCTTTTGGCTTAAATATTTCTGGGACTTTCAGAAATCCTACCCAACACTTTAATGATTTATAAATGCGTCCTAAGCCACAGCTGATCTTAATATACCTTTCTGAACATTTTTATATGGTCCTGAACATTGTAAAGTTTTTGTCTTAGAATTTTGCCTTTCCATTTACTTTTAGATTTATACCAAATCAAAAAGAGTTCTCTTACTGTAAATTATTCCATTTCAGGCAGTAAGAAAGCTGTACACATGGCACAAGCATGTGTGCACTCTGAGTAGCAGGGGAAATTCAGCTTTAAATGGAATATAGCCAGTAAAGGAAAACTTGATGCAATAAAATCATATCTAACTCAGGCATAGCAGAGCAGTTGTGTTCTTAAACATCTCAGTATTAGTGAAGAGCACAACAAAAAGTACAGCCCCCAAACTGGTATTATGTTGTGCATCTTCTCCATGTATTCAAAAAATACTTCATGATTATCAAAACCAACGGAAAACCAGAGCAAGCTTTCTGAAGATTGCAGAAATGCACAGTAAAGCTTTATATATACTCAAAAAAAGTGACAGTTGACTTTTTAAAATATATTTGGCTGTTCTACAGAATGCACAGTAGTGAGTAAAGACCAATGTCTGTTATATTATGGTAAGAGTTCATCCTGTCTCAAAATTCCTCTTGGATAATAGTTTAGCCTTAAGGTTCTGTAGGCAAAAAAAATTGCTTGATTTAGAAAGTAACTCCCTGTTATAAACAACATGCACTCTGGGGCCAAGATAATTTTACTGTGCACTTGTTATTTAAATGAGTGCAGTGTCTCCATATGGCCATATGGATTCGAGATATATGTTATATACTCAAGGGGCATTGAAGGGTTTAAAGTACATATGTTAACAAATAATGCTGAATTGGCACCCATGCATTGCTGTCATCACTATGGCAAATAGCAACATATTCTATTTTCTTTCAATCTATTATTTTCCTTAGAAGTATTTTAAAGAACTAAAAAGCACCTGGGTGTTTCACAGAGACTTTACTGCACAATCAGGTTATTTCAAGGATTATGCTACTGGAAGCATCTCATGGCTTGCAGCCCCTTCTGGAATGGTAAATCATACTTTTGTCTATGCTCTTCAAAGCAAAACCAAAAACAAAGTCCATATATATAATTATAAATATTGGTTAAATCTAGAATTCCCAGACAGGCTTCTTAGTATTAACACCTCTCATTTATTATGATACTATGTTAATTCATGCCAGATGGAGACTATTCAAATGTTCATGACTTGTACTTGTCACGAACATATGTTCCTGGAATAATGGAGTGGTATCTTAGCAAACAACATCCCATATTTAAAGACCTACGATGAGGCTCATAAAAGAAAAAAAAAACCAAAAACAAAAACATAAACAGAGAAGGGCACAGCTGGAATATAATAAAAAAAAATAAAAATCCAGTTCTTCAGTACCTTGAGGGTTATGGAGGGTAATGCATTCTCTGCACACTCCCAGCTCTATGCTGGGCAGAGAGCTTTCATCTATTCCAACCACCTGAAGAGGAACACTTTGTATTTTCTGACTGCCCCACATCAGAGCAATTCTTGTACATTCAAGACAAGTATTCCAGCATAGGGGAAAGCAAGATAAAAATTAGATCTTCAAAATCCTGCATTTCATTTCAAGGCTTACCTTGTAGGAATGCACAGGGTGAACGTGTCAAGGACGTGCTTGGGAAGCAACAATTAGAGCACCTGAATATCAGTAGAATTTGGGTCTAAACCCAAGAAAAGTGTATTCAGGGGTAATAAAGGCTTGCTCTCACAGTGCTGACATTGAGTAAGCCATCAGAAATAGGTGTTGGAGAAGAAAGCATGTGCTATTTATTTTTTAAAATATTCTGCTTATTAGAAACATAGATATCTCAGTTTGTTGCCATAATGTCCTTGAATTATGAGCACAATTCCTCTTCCCTACCTATGTGTCTCATTCCTACTGCCAGAGTGAAGTTCTACCTGAATATTTCCTTTACAATAAAATGAAATGATTGCTTTTGGGTTTTGCCCTAGACTGCAGAGCGTCTCCAATTAACTGTGTTGCAGATGAGTTGGTTTCTGATTGCAAAAATATGATCTGACTAAATGTTGGTTTTCCTCCTTTGAAACAGACAGTGACAGAATTATTATTGCTAATGTGATGAAAGGTTACAGAACACCTTCCTCAAATTTTTTATAGGAGAGACACAAACTCCAAACCTAAATTCTGTCCTGTCATAAGCAGAATTTCCAAGCTCTTTGTGCATATGGTTGAATGGGAAAAGAAAGAGAACAGTAACAGAGGATGAACTTTGATGACAAAAAAGGCAGCAGAGTTGAAAATGACACATGATGGACTGAGAGGTGAGTGACGGGTACAGCCGAGAAATCAGAGGAAAAGTCCATGAAGAAAAGGATCACAACTTCCAAATGGATAGAAGAGGAGTGGTATAAGTAGTTATGAAAATATATTTAGATAAAAGAAGCAACAAAGGAAATTTACAGTCATATAAATATTTCTTCCACAACACAGAGGTTGCTTACAAAGGAGGAGAATTGTAATGGGAATAAGAAAAAAGGCACTTTTGTTTCAAAACAAAAGCATTAAGTGATTTGGACAGGTTGCATTGCATGTCACACCAAGAGGTTTAAGCCTTAAATTTCAGATGTTCAGACATTAAAAATAACAGGCAAAATTTTTATCCTTACAGTAACTGAGTTACTTCATCTGCAATCGCCAATAAACAGGAGGAAGGAAATTACTTTAAAATAACCAACCATGTCTATGCAACAAACTTTCAAAGGCATTACCAGAGACAAATTGCAGGAGGGGAAATTCCCATTGTGGTAGGTAATTCTGCCAGAGCACCACTGGTTCTATCTCACTGAATGCCGAGGTGTCCCATTCCCAAAACGCTGCCTCAGGCTGTGCAGGAGAGGCCACCTGGTCAGGAATGCATAGAAATATGAGAGCAGTGAGCTGTATTTAGGGTGTGTACACTCATACTGGTAAAATTCTGAAAGAAAAACTTGATTTGATTGTATTTTTTTTCCAGACAGAGAAGGGCAGAATAGGGAAAGCTGAAGTGAAGAAAAGAGGACATGAGTTGTTGATGCTTGCTGGTACATGGCAGGAGTTTGGGGTCACACTCGGTGTCCACGGGAGAAGCACACACACAGTGACCATCCTACAGGCAACCTCACATGGACCTGGTGCCTGTGAAGGGCTCACCTTGTCTCATCTCTCGTGTTTTTCTCACAAATCCCACCAGATTTTACCCTGCTGATCAACTCAAAATAGAGACCCACACCCTACACAGTCTGTATACATGCAAAAAATGATTATTCAATGCAAGTAGATTGTTAAACTATCAGACTCTACAGGGTATTTGAAAGTGAATGTAACTAGTTTCTTTAACAGTTACTTCCATTTAAAGTGCCTCCTTATCATCCAGACTGACTGCCCGAGACCACAGCTCCTAAAAGGAGACACTGGTTGCAGCTGCATGTTTATATTTCAGAGGCTCCATAAATTCATTTGACTGATTGAATCAATTCATAGCCCAGTAACATGCACCATCTTTTAGGCAGATGAGGGTCAGGATACCATCTATTTTGGAAGGGCAGATGAGAGAAAGGAAGAGACAGGAAATAAGGACTTAGATTTTGAATTATCATGACAGAATGAGCTTCTGCAGGACTGAAAAGACTGTTATAATATTTATCAAGTTCTGCCAGTAGTAATGGCAGCATGTTTCCCCCTCTGTGCTGACTCAATGTGCATAGAAAATGAAAACCTGTTGGATGAGATAATAAAATGTGCATGTGTTCTGCCTGATAGCAGTAGCCCTGGTGATAATCCTATGAATTCCCAAAATATGTTCCAGCATGATTCAGAGACCAAGTATTACATCCTGCATAGAAAAAGAAAGGGAAAACAAGGATTGGGAATGACCAAAATCTCCAGCCTAACAAACAGATTAAAAAAACCTCTACACAACCATTTCTTTCAGAAAAAAAAAGAAAACAAAACAAGCTACGAACAAGCAGATACCCAAGAAGCAAGGATTCAGCCCTCAGTCAAATATAATCTAAAAACTTCCATCACTCAATAAAACACAGGAAGGAACTTTAATTTGTCTCTGCTTGGCATGTTTTGTTTACAAGCTCTGAAAAATGTTGCCCAAACTATATAGCTTTCTGTGGCTGAGACAGATCACGTGTGCTCTTGAATGTAAAGGATAGTAATGCTACAAACCCTAAACATTTTGATTTTTTCCATGTTGCAAGAACTGCTGTATAAAAAAGAATTGAGAGATGCAATAATTTTGTCCTTATTTCTATTTACCCATTACTTCAGAAAATGGCAGCTTTCTGTTTCCAGTCTTAGAGTGAGAAAATGAAGGAAAAGTTGAAAACCCTTTGCATATTCTTTAGTCGTTCTGAGGTAAGGTTACTTACACCTAGAATGTATATATATGTGTATTTAAGCCAGACACGTATATGGGAATATATATATGTAAACATAAACACCTTTTTACATAGATAGTGCTACTTATTTTGTTATGAAACAAGAATTTTTGAAAATACCAAAAAGCTACTGTTAGCAACCAAGCAGAAAAAGAAATGCATTCCTCTTGTTCTTTTTTTTAAATGATTTGTTCAATCCCTTTTTACTACAGACCATTTAACTTGCTCTCTCCTTCAGTGACAGCAGACAAATCAAAAACTGTCAGGCATTTGAAACTGTGATCTGCACTACATTTGAAGTTTGAACTGCAGCTCAAAGCATTGGACTCAGACCTACAATTGTTGCTATTCCTAGACATGTCACAAAAAAAAAAAATCAGCTCTGTTAGAGGTATTTGGATTCTGCCTAATTCAAAAATAGGACAAAATGTTGTTCAAGGCAAAGAAGGCCTACAAAGCCATAATGCCTATGAACAATCCAAACAACAATACATTCTCATCTCATCACCCCAGCACAGCTCAGCAGTTGTGCCCATTCAGAGTAAGCCTTTCCCATGCAAATACTTGTTCTACCTGTGCAGCTTTCAAATGCTTTCCCCTTAGAGAATAAAGTGTTCTCTGACCTTTCTCTTGTTCCTGTTCTCAGTCTCATTCCTAGATCCACCCTGAAGCTGCTTGTTGTGCTCGCATTCTTCCCTTTTCCAGAATGGATCTCTTGAGTCTCTCCAGAAAAATGCACCTTCCCCTTCCCCTTCTGCAGCCTTGCAGCCTATTCAGCAGCTTGCAGGAGTCTCAGCCTGCTAACTAGCCCCATGAAGGAACGGTTCCCTGCCTCAGATGTGACTTGGCAATCCTTTGCTGTGCAGAGGTGAGGAGTTTCTCTCATCTTTGAATGTATTCAGTCAAAGAACAGAGTTCTGCACAGAAGATGCTCAGCTACACCCAGAGGTTAAGGATGACAGTGGCCAACAAAAGTTCCAAATACAGCAGTCCATAACAAGAGTCACCACTAAATTCATGTATTTTTCTACTGTTCACCTGAAGATGATAGTATTCTATTTGAACATGTGGATGTAGGCATCTAGAGTCATGATTTGTTTATTTACACTGAGCAAAGGTTCTTCAGGAAACTCTTTAATAAAAAGATAAATTAATCAGGATCATAATGCAAAAAAATTTCATCCTAGGTCAGAAGCTTAACTTGACTCTTTTGAAACGTCCTGGGTACAAATTTAGACATAACACGTGAGGAAAGAAAAGATTCCATGTTTCTGCAATTAGTTTTCTAACTAGTGCCCGAGAAGCAGAAACTCTCAGTAGCAGATCCTGGCCACACCACTGAGTCTGCTTCAGTAGCAGCCCCTGAGAGATGTTCTGAAGCATCTAACACATGCAAGGTAAAAATTTGCAAATCAATGCTTCTTGAAGGACTTATTTCTATTGACTCTTCAAAAAGATTCTGCCTGACTTTTCCTGTCAGTGCTCAACATCGAGATTGCACCAAAGGAAAAATATTCCAAAGGACAAACCCATCAGAAGTCGAAATTCTTTATAGATTGTAATAAAACAAACCCTATACTCCAAGTCTAAATCAGTACATCTTCCATCTTCTATTCAGGGAATAAATCAGTGTTACTAAGCAGAATGAAAAGGTGAAAAAGGACACTCTGCACTTTATTTGAAATATGCTGCCCAGACTCCATTTTGTATTCCTTTTGTTCTTCAGCGAATAATGTTTTACTGCATCACTTGCCTAGATTAAGAATGTTTCAATCTACATACTTATCATTTAAAACCACAATTCCCCCGAAGGGAACACAATGGGAGAACATGATGTTAATTAGCCTTATGGCATTATATCCCAATTCTGTGCTCAGTACACCACAGTTGTTGCATTCCCAATGCCTATTCCTTCAACCTGCTATGAAAAGGATCTGCACTTAGTCAACTTAGAGCATATTACTTTCCCATAAGGGAAAAGGTCTCATGTAAAATGTACCGGCCTGGAGTGAACACCACTAAAACATTAATGCACTGTTCTTTAAATAGGCTTTCCTTTTATGTTCACTTTATCCCAGTGTCATGTGAAACTGCTTGACATGTTTTGTTTGGCTGGTTTTTCAAAGAGTGCAAATTTTACTCAGTCCAACTTCCAGGCCCCTGCAGCCCATTCATCCAATTAAAGGAGTGCAGAATGAAAACAGAAAAGGCGCTTTGTGGAGCTTCAGAAATATTGTCCCTCAGGAAGGCTGCCTGCAAAAAGCGAACAAATCCATTGTGCAAACTGGTGCATTGCAATAGAATAAAATTGCTCCTCAAAGTCTCTTTATCCAACAAGGATTACTGACTCCTGATAGCTGTAGGTTAGTTGAAGGTAGAGTCTATTGGAGGCAGAAAAGCTCTTATTACCTTTTATTACAACACATCCTCCCCCCATAATCTATAAAAAAGCCTCTAGGAGCCCATTCATTTCTACACCTCTTTGCTGCCTTTCAGTTTCAATAATGCTGGAGTACAATTCAGTACTCTTTGCAGTCCACTGTAGTTTTCATATGTGTTCACAGGCTAAATATTCCTGAAATGCCCTTGGGAAAGACAGGTTGCCATTTATTATTTAACATTTTGGGGAACTGCAGTTCTTGCAGCTACCTGAGCATATTGTTTCAGATGGTTCTGCCAAAACCTACAATCTTACCTCTTGACCACACTAAGTGAAATTAATTTTCCTGCAAAGTAGCATGTGATACCCTTTTATATGTATTAGTAATATAAATAAACAGCTGAGGAAGACATTTAAAATGAGGCTGACAAATGCTAACACCAAGTTTTTATGATTACAGAACTCAGATTGGAGGAAGGTCACAGCAACAACTGCATAAGGATAATTATGCATTGCTTCTTGCTGATTGAAAACTCAGGAATACTGATGATTGCCCACATTTCAGGCACGCACACACACAGTCTTCAAAAAGCCAAGAATGAGCTAGATGCACAAACTTCTTTTCCTTTTCATTCAGAAAGAGAAGAAACCTTAAAAATTTGAGCTAACACTCCTATATCCCACCCTTCAATACATTCACATAGTTTTGGTAGCCCTGAGATTAGGTCACTGCCCTTGGCTTCCCCTTTCACCATGCCCCGTAAATGAAAACAGCAACCATTCCAAAAATGAATTCACATGTAGAGTGGTTGGAATTAATCCAAAATCTCAAATTGATATAAACCTGAAGAATTTTGCAGATGAATCAGCTGTAAAAATTGTTTACCCACTACGGGGTAGCTGCATCTCTTGGATGATACTGGGCCAGTTAGTTTGGATGCTGCTTTTCCACTGTGGTTAGCAAGTGTTTCCAAGATTCTGGTTTTCCTCTTTTTTTCCTCTTTTCTCATATGGGATTGGGGCATCACCATATTCAGTGATGCAACTTGAAATATGGAATAGTGATTTGCCAAAAGAAATCATATCCTGAGATGGAAAGAACCACTCACTTCCTGCAAGATTTAAATTAGCTAATTATCAACCAAAGTGCTGAACAGAAACCTGGACTTCTCATTTATCTGTAACAAACAAGATTCTTGGCAGAGCTGATTGCAAAACTCATGTGAGAGGAAGGAAACCCCAGTGGTCCCATCTGTATTCCTCACAAATTTGTTCATGGAGCTGCCACATACTGGCAAGGAATCTCTTTTTTTTTTTTAGTTCCAGTATATTAGTACAAGTTTTAGCCTTGTATTCAAGAACCTCTTATAGTTTCTTAAAGATGAATTCTTTTTTTTTCTTCAATATGTAGATAAAAAATGTAACATTGAGATTATATTTTCTCTTTTTTTTCATATACTATATCATGACCATTTCAATATCAGATAATGGTTTTTAATTAATTTTCCAATTGGCAATTACTAACCCAAAAGTATTTATCAAGGGAAAGACAAGAACTAGCTAAGAACTAGTTTAATTGATATCTTACTGTTACAAATTTGCTTGTTGTTGAATCTTGTAATTATTTTCTACTAACAGGGGGAAGGTAACTTTCTTACCAGTGTATCATAATTATTGATTTTATATGCATGTCTAGGTTGATATATTCCAGAATTTAAATATACACTAAAACATTTGGATTCCTTTTCTGAAATTTGTCATGACAACAAATAATTATTGAAAAAATTATTAAGTGAGTCTTGCATCTTTATTTTCTCTGTGCTGATACAATATGAGTAATTAATCACTCAAAATTATTTGCTAATTTCTGAATTCTAAATAAGCTTATAATGCATAGGAAGGAATACGTATGCATATTTGATTTATAGAATTTTCCTTCTCTGTTGATTTGATGAAGTCCCTGTTTGTCCATGCATCACTAACAGCCAATATAAACTTAGAATAGCAGTACCTAACAAAGGCAGTTTGAATAGAATTAAGTTTCAGTTCTCATAAATAAATATCAAGTGATTAAATTTATACTTCAAGTAACTTAAAACAGATGTGGTCAAATGAGAACCTATTTTTCTCGTCAATGACTATTGTCAAACATGTTCTTTCTATCCAGTTACACATGAGAGAACCTAATAAATCATCACCTTCAAAAGAGATAAAATAGATGAAAATAGGCAGATTGCAAATTAAATGCTTATTTACCTGTTTACTCTATGACAAGTTAAAACAGGATTTTCTTCCTTAAATGCAGTAAATTATGGCTAAATTAACTCCATTAATATTTTAGATGACAAAAAACCTCAAACAAAGAGAGAATCATTAAAAAAAAAAATCAAAGCATTCATTAAAATAACACTTGCTGTCAAATGGTCAGATCAAACAGCTGCCCAAGCTCGTAGGAATCACATTCCCACTTGTGATACCATTTACAATGCAGGGTCCCTCCTCCCCATTTTCCCTTTCAGCTTCTCAAAGCTCCCTGTGCAGCTTGGCCACTCGTTCATCAGACTCTGAAACAGCCACCTCTCCTTTTCAAGGTTATCTATTAGATGAACTTAAAAGCAAAAGCAATAACTATGAAACCACTGAATTGCAAGCCTAAGCATTCTCAAAAATTCATTAAGAGATGAAACTCCATAATTCACAGAGCTGCAGAATGTCCTGAGCTGGAAGGGACCCACAAGGATCATCGAGTCCAGCTCTTGGTTCCAAACATATTTGTTTGGGAATTCCTGGACCATTAGGTCCCAAGTTAAAAAATATATTTAAGTGTCTTTTCCTTATTGGGGAGCTTGCATTTGTGCTACTTTTAGGGTGATACAGACATCCTTTTCTTGGGCATAGGATGAAAAACATTCTCCAGAACCAATTGTTAAGTGTCTAACAACTAAATCTTCCTCTGAACTCCTAGAAAAATGATTTGCCTGCCTTACAGTAAAATTAATGACCTGAACAATTTAGTCTGTTAATATATGGAATCCTGAAAGCCAGAGCTTTTATTGTCTTCACATAGACCTGTAGGACACGAACATTTTCTACAGAAAGCATGGCTATAAATATAAACTTTGGACATCAGCTACCAACTGGCCTTATCAAATCATGACCTTTTTCAGCAAGGAAGGCCTTCTGACCTCTCAGACTTTGGGGCTGTGTGCTGAGTAGAAGGGGTCTTCAGAGCTGACAGTGAAGCAGAAACAAGATGATGTACTTAATCATATTCAAAAGAGTGTGGTGTCACCTCCAGCACCTCACAGCAAGCGCTGCTGCAGTATAAATTCCATCAAGAAAAAAGGGGGGATCTGTATTCTTTTTGCCTCACAGTGTGAGACCACACTGGACATCTAAATTGTTGACAGCCCCCTTGTTCAAGTTCAGCATAAGTTGGGAATAAGACACCTCGACCATCAGGTGGGGAAACTTGTAAGCATCAAGTGTTAAAAAACTGGAGTGAAATTGCAGCAGTCCCAGAAGCCCTGTGGACACAGCCGTTGGCCTGGCTCCTTCCTTTCCACCCAACCCAGTCAGTCCAACAATCTTGTTCTTGTTCTCAGTTCTCACTCCTGTCTGTCCTGGCCTTAGTGCAGCACCACAATAGGGACTCAAGCAGTAATCTGTGATCCACTGCCACGTTGCACAGGGTTCACTGTGGATGGGAGAAAAAAATATGTGTGAGATGAGATGAATTGAAAAATTAGAGTTTTGCCCCAACCACATGAGGCTCAACCCCAGGCAAACTGCTCAGGTGGAGGACAAAGACAAAAGCACCCAGGATCAAGCACTGCAGCACACACAAACCCAAGTGCAGTCTGAGGGGTTAAGGCAGAATACACACAACCAAAGAAAGTTGTTGCCTCTATCATCAGTTACTTGTTTATTGTGACATGAATTTTCTTGACATCCACTAATTCAAAAACTTAAACTCAGTGTTATCCAGAGAGGATATGCATAGCACTATTCTCTCAGTCTGTTCTCTCTTCTCCAAGTACTGCATGTAGCTAATGAATGTGACAACATCCCTGTCCCTGGGCTCCTGTCAGTCTGGAGTGCTGGTCACAGAGGAAACAGTCTGGAGTGATGAAGCACATTCTTTGCTAGCAAGGAACAGGTTGTCCTGGGCACTGAACTTTAGGCATGACTTTCAAATCAGTACAGCTGGACTAAATTAGTTTAGGACTAGATGATACATACTGTACAAGTGTGGGCTTCTCAGTTATTGTAAGAATTGTGGTTGTTCCACAGTTATTTCTCAGGAACTTGTTGTGAGGAGCACATGGCACATGTACTTGCTCCCTTTCGTTTGACATTATTTCCATCCTCAGCCCCTGCAGCCCTTTGAACTCTGCAATCAGCTGAGTTGGGAATATAGCAAAGAAACAGGACCATGTCTAGAAAGTGCTAAAACTGTTAAAAAAGCAAGTTTAAATATGATAGATAATTTTACTGTATATAAAGGTGTTGTTTATAAATCAAAAATTATGTAAAATGTATTTTACATAAATTTATGATCTGATAGAAGAGACAAATCAGCCTCTATCTTGTTAGATGAAAGGGAACTTCCAGATCTACTAAATATGGATTCTATGTTTTTCTTTTCTTTGTGAAAACAGGCCTTGGAAGTTCAGCCCATAATATTAGAGCAGTTAAATGGCAATGATTAAAAAACCCTGTGTGTTTTTATCACCTCTCTTTGCTCTCTTTCAGTTTAATGCTGATTAGGATTTCCGTGAAATTTCCAGGGCTCTTGCCTGGCTGACTTCTTCTATTTCTCAGTCTACTGAGAAGGAGATTCTGCTGCCTACAAGCCCTTTTTCTGTATCAGAATGTGCAGCGAGACCTCTCCTGGCATCTTACGCTCCTTTTCTATTCTGAAAGGGCTTGTCAGGCTACAAGATGACATGCACAAGTCATTACATTTCCTTTTTCTGTGCCTCCAGCTTGGAAGAAGGTTTATGCAGCAACAACAGTCTGTTTTTCTTTGCATTGTTTTTCCTATTTATTTGTGTTGTGTTTCTGCCACAGTGACTTAATTTGTGCAACTGACAGTATTGTCTCACCCACCTTCCTGCTGCCAGCAGGAGAGGAATTAATGCTTGGCACTGATGCTGCTGGTGAGTTTGTAAGGCTAAACTCTTTGGTCTTATTTAACTCAATTTTATTCTTTCTGTTCTAGGACTGGCATTAATGCCTCACAGGCAAATGCAATTCAGTCTTCCAAAACTACTTATTTGCTACATGATTTATGTGCTACATAAACATGTAAAGAAAAGCTACATGTGCTTTTTCATTCTTCTCAACCTCTCAGCCAGCTATTCACCACAGTTGTTTTGGGTTTTTTTGAGAAACCAGCAACTGTTATGTACTACATAGCATCAAAATCTCTTTTACAACTGCATAAAAGAGGAAAGGGCATGTGGTGGGAGAGGGAAAAGGAGGATTTCACCCACTGCTAATTCCTCAGATCACTCTGAGACCTCACATGGGAACTGAAGGGGTGGAAGTGCCCATCTCGGTGGGCAATTCAGTTGGGCTCTCTGCTGCGATTTCCTAAGTGATTACTCTCCCCATCAATTCCTTGGTTATTCTGAGTAGATGTTTCTTGATTTCCTACTGCTGCTTTTTTGAATGAATAATTACAAAATCATTTGGGGAGACAGAGAAAAGATGGTAACTGTCTTGTTGCTAAAGACTCTGAAGATGAGTCTTGAGAGACTCAGATTCAAAGCTGTAAATCAACAAATATTTAATTACTTCATATGTAGCAGGTCAACGATTACAGGAAAGTATGAAAAGGAGCAACTTCAGAGTAGCAATTCAACATGATGCTACTGAGAAGTGAGACTTCTAATCTAATTCATATCAGAGACTTTGGGGTTGAACTAATCAAAGCAGCCTGACTAAAACTGCAAAATAATCCAAAGAGCTTTATCCTTTTCCCTCTGGTGTAGGATAGGATAAGATGCTTCCTTGAAGCAGACAGCACACATGAAGTGAGCTTACAGCAAACAAAAACAAATAGGTGACTTTGATCTCCTTCCTTCTCTAATTAATCCCTTTACTGAATTCCCCATCTCCATTGACTGGGTTACTGACAACTTTAACTGAGATGTGCTTTATTAGCCATTTCCGTCCCATGTGCCCCCATCTTACTGGTTTTGTGTTGTCCACAAAGTTCACATTTTGGCAAAGGAGAGCCAACTCACCCCTGATGAGTCCCCAGAAACACCAGGAGCCCCTGGAAATGCCGCAGGTGGTACCGAGATGAGGGAGGGGACATGGTGGTGTCCCATTTTCAGCCAAAACAAAGAAGCCAAAGAGACTATCCACGTTCCTTCTGCTGATCTCCCAGCCAAGGAGCTCTGTCCTAGCAAGGGCATAGATATGAGTGTCCCAAAGTTGATTTGACAGTAGAAGAGGACAGGTATGCAAGACTTGTTTCAAGTTTAAGGTCTTGTGTATTTTTAGCTGACAGGCTGAGGAGAACTGCACCACAGGCAGCAGAAATGGGTCAAGCACTGGTGATGGGACATCACACTGTGAGGAAAAGCACTGAAGGGGAGAATCTTTAACATCATTTAAAAAAAAAAACAAAAACGAAGTGTCTTTTCTTTAAATCAGAAATGTGATTAGAAATTCAACAGTTGCTTCTAAGGTGACACAGTGAAAAGCCTTGCTAAGGATTATACAAGACACACACACACACAGAGGTTAAAAAAGAAAGAAAATGATTTTCCAGAACATCTAGGTAATGCAGAGTGAACACAGAAGAACATTAAACATAAAACCCACTAATTTATAACATAAGAATGAAATGAAAAAAGGCAATTTTTCAGTAAACATATCATATACAACTCTGGAAACAACTAGAAATCAAGGTAAAGTGAAAAAAAAAAAAGGTGCACTTAGTAGGCATTAAAAATTAAAAATATCCCCTAGAAACTCTATGTGCACACAAAATATAATTTCTTGTGAAGAATAGGCTGATTCCCTTCTAACACAAAAAGCTGCTTTTCTTACCAGCCAGAGGAAACCTTTGGAATACTTTGAAGAGCTCAGAGTATCTAATTATGAGTTTTTTAAGCTAAAAATCCTGACAGTCCAGCAGAGGGTAACTAAAGATTCAAGGCTTTTAATTATTCAAAAAAATTAAAGATGGTAAGCCTGTCATCTCTGACAAAGAGAAGCTGAGGGGAGAGCAGCAAGACAAACTGTTCCAAAGGGAATAGAAAGGCAAATTGTTAAAACTGCACTGCAGCTAGCATTGAAAAAGACATAGGAAGAATTAAAGAACATGGGAAAAATAAGACATTAACCTAAGATAGTCAGGGTGACACAGGGATATAAACAAAATGTGTATTTTGGAGGGCTAATGTGGCAGAAAGTGACCAGGAGGTGCAGAGTTGGGGCTTTAAACCCCAACATCTCAACTATGGCCCCTGTTGCCCTGCTGGGCTTTACAGCCCCATCACTGCCCTGCCTGTCCCTGCCCAAAGGGGTCCTGCCACTGCCAGGGGTGCCATTCCCGGTCCCCACAGTCACCCCAACAGTCTCCAGCACTGGTTACTGTTGGGATGTTATTGCCAGCAGAACTGCTGTTTGACAGGACTTTTAGCTTTTGTCCAGCAGGGAAATGTTTACAAATAATAGAGATGGTTCAAAGTGCTCCCTGCCAAAGGCAGAGAATGAAAACACACCTTTAGGATAAAATGCAAGGAAAGGACTGACACCCTTTTACACTCTTCAGACAGTGGAAAAGGAACCCCTTGCTAAGAAAATTGTAAAACAGTCCCAGAATACAAAAAAAAGTTTTGGAGAAGCTAATGGAGAAAAATAGTACCTTAACTAAAGAGTAACGTCTTAACTAAAGAGGAGCCACCTCATTCTCAAATTCTTTCACTACTATTTTGAACAAATACAATTTTAAAGTGAATTTCCTTTGGAAAAACTTTGACAAGTTTGAATAAAAGGTAAACTAATTTTAAATTGCAAATAATTATTGTTTTAACTTACAAAGTGTTTTTCTCACTGCTTCTAAGCTGAAGATTACCTTGTTCAAAAGCACTGTGTTATCATGAAGATAAGACAAGCTCTCCAAACTCACCTAAGCATTTCAGAACTAACTTGCCTCTGATGTGTCTGTATTGCTCCAATGAATTTCTCCTCACTTCAATTGTAAAAAAAGTGAAAAAATACGTCATTTTCTTAATTGCCTACATTAGAAGAACTTCCATAGTAACATCACCAGACAAGAAAGAGGAAAGCTGAAAAAAACCCTACATGTTTAAAACCACTGGACTCCTTTGTGAATGGCATCGATATTTGCAGAGGGTATTGTCTAGTGGACTGATTTCTTCCTGTTGAAATAAGCAGACCAGATTTCACCCTTTCCTTGCAGGACAGCACAGAAGGCACAAGGAGTCCAAGGTCTTACACTGACCTTTCTTCCCTGCCTTTTCACTGTCTATACGCATGGCTTTGTAAGAAGGACTGTCTCATGGACCTTTTCCCAGAATATTGTTCATTTAGTTGAACCTACAGAAAATCCCCTTTGATGGTGCTTTTCCCTTTCAAGCTCTTGCAGAGAAAGTCAAGCAAACTTTCCACTCCCACCCAGTAGTTTACAAAACGGGATCTAGATTTTAATAATTAAAAAGTCTTGCTGAGCTATTTATATTCTTTTTCTAGCCTATGACACAAGTAAGAATGCCTTCCCAATAATTATTTAAAAAATAATTTCTTAGGGCTTGATTTCCAATTCAATCCAACAGTAAATCTAGTAAGAAATTTATATGACTTAATTCAAAGCATCTAATTGAATGATTTAGCTTTGTGTAAACGTAATGAGCCATTTCATAAAATCAATAACATTGTAAAGTATAAACTAAATTATTATAAATGAAGGCAATAAAAAAAGAGCTCCTTTGTGTTAGCAAGGGTGACACTTGATTAATGGGTTATTATTGTAGGTTGCACCAGAGCAGGCAGAAGCGAGTGGGCTGAAATTTCCAAAGGTACAAAGGTTGGCTGCCCAGCACTCAGGACGTATGTTAGGAGTCCAACTTTCATGTACATATGTGGACATATTCCCAGGAACATCAACTGCTGGTGTGCAACTCCAGCTCCCCTTGGCTGCCAGTCCAGGCAGGGCAGAGATCACACCCCTGCCCATGAAAGCACCTCCTCTCCACTCCTGACCCCAGGGACCGACTCACCGATTGCTGTTTGAAATGCACTTGCTTCAAACTCAGCTTGGACGTGGAGGGACAGAGGTCACTCAGTGGGAGCTCACTCTGCCTCTGCCTGAGCTGCTGCTGCTGGAGACACCCACCCTGGTGTAGCAGCAGGGAGTGCTCACAGCCTGGCTCAGCCTTCAGCTCCGAGCTGAGCACGGGCAGTTTCTGCAGCCAAACCTCAGTGCCCGGGCACAGGGACGTGGTCTCTGCCTGCACATACCTGGGCAGGTGTGTTTCCCTGTCCTTAAAAACATAGTCTCTCAGAGAGTTTGACCACAAAGCTCTGTTCACACAAATGCTGTTACAACTCACAGGTCAGTATTGTCCATAGATAATAAATTCCAGCTCCTTCTTACCAAATACATGCTAATTTCCCTCTGTGAATGAGGAACACATTTAGAACACTGTTATTTAGGCAAATGACTTCTTTTAAACATTATTTGCTAACCAACAAAAAATGAAGTGCTAAAAACCTTCTACAAAAATGAACATAAAAGCGGGACAAGAATAACTTACTTTATACACAATATACACGTATCTGCCTACACAGCCACGTATCTCCAAGCTTCAAACAGTATGGAAATGGAGCTACAAGTCTAAGCTCCTGAACCAAACAAAGAAATTCAACATTTAGGAATGCTGCCTCTATTCTTCTTTCCTTCACTAAAGTACAATATACTCACAGGTTTTCAGGAAAGCTTAATGATTAATTACATGGATGGAATTTAATTTGTAAACATGCATTGTCCACTTACACTGATTTTGTTGCTGCACAGCAAAATTCTAAGATATATTAATATATATAAATATACATTACTGTATGGGCACATAGATATATTAATGTCAATAAGGTTACTAAATTATATTGGTGCATATTTAATATAAATACATGTTATATATTACATTATGCAACATGTAATTATGATATTCAACAATAAATACATAAATGCATCAGATATATAAATAATATGTATTATTTCATAGTTTTATTTCCTGTATATTATATACATCTGTACATATTTCTATTTAGAACATAAGAATTTAAAATTAAAATAAAACTATATAACTATATTAAACAGTATGTCTTGATCCTGAGGCAAGCACTTTATTGACTCAATCTACTCAGCTTAAAGTAGCTTAAGACATTCTGCCATATGACAATCAAAAGGGCATATTAACTTAAAAGTTTCATAACATTTGTTAGCAAAGACCTGCTATATGTACAATATTTAAGCACACTACATCCCAGCTTCACTGCTAGCAATGGAACAAGTTCTCTGATTTATCTAATATTATATATTGGTGCTACAAATGCTATTTTACAGCTGAGACATATTCCAACAAAATTATTTCTCTCTTATAACAGAGAAAATTTTCTCTTCAAAATTTGAGAAATATGATGTTAATTATACTAAATATTTGAAATACTGATTTAAATGCCAAGACTTCTGCTATTTATAAAAAGGTTTTCCCAGCATTTTATGTGCAGCAGCAAACACCAGTGCATACATTTTTCCTATGCTCTGACAAACTGTTCTCTTTTAATACCAATGAACAATTTTCCTTGACCCACCTCCAAATGCCCTTTGCAGAAAATGCTTTTTTATGAAAAATTTAAAAAATACAAGTAGAATTTTTTTTTTTTCCTATCCATGCTCCCTCATTTTCTGATGAGGGGAGTACCAATGTGCTTATTCATTGTAATGTTCATTGACTGGCTGGGCTACAATAGCTGGAGGTATTTTAGCCTTAGAGTTAACAGCTTAGACAAAGACATGAGGGGAACAATATTGTTTTCACTACAAAGCAGAACGAAACAGGAACTTTTCCTTTGGTTTCTGTCAGTGATTCCACACCTGCAGAAACAATCTGAGGACACTCTGGAACAAAGAAAAGGCAACACGAGAAATGCAAGAGAAAGCGTGAACAAGAAGAAAGGTCTTTTAAAATAAAACCCCACAAATTTTGACTGCATGGCCAAAACACACCAAGCTGTCCCCAGATTTCAAGTATTCCATTTGACTTCACCAAACCCAACATTGTTTGTGGCCCTGCAGTACAGACAGTGGTTCTTGCAAAAGGAATTGCTCTCCAGAGCAGCACACACACAATCCTCCTCTTCCACCAAAGGTTTCTGGTTTTGCATCACTGTATTTCTGACTTAAAATATATCAAGAAATGCAAGCTATAACATGAAGAGAAAAACCAAACATCATTTGAGAAAATAAGAATGCCACAGGCAGAAAGTGTCTCGATCCACAATCCTGCTTGGAAAGCAGAGGAACACAAAAAGCAAAAACATAGGTCAGCCTCAGGCCACAACAGATTAATAGAGGGAAACAATCAATGATCTGAAAAAGTTAGGCACAAAATCAAGCCACATGCTCACCGAGCAGCAGATTTATAGCAAAATCCACATCTTAAATTTGCCTCTAAAATGGACAAATGACGGAGGGCAACAAGTTTTTTTCTAAAGGTAAGAGCAGCTCACCTCCTATTTATTATTCCTTTAAAACGGAGGAAAGGGAGACATCTAGCTGCTGAAAGGAAATTAGCAGGACACACTGAATTTAGCAGCAGCACCCTAATGGGTCCTTGAACCCTGAACCGTGAGGGGTTGTAGGGACTCTGGGTCAGGGCCAAGCTCCGGGGAGGCAAAATGCCATTGGCAAAAGCAGCAGCTCATGGAAGAGCTCCTGCAACAAAAGCCAATGGATTTTCACCTGGGAAGATAAAAGAGGGGAGGGATTGCTCATCACTGAACCAGAAGACTTGCTTTCGGTTCAAAAACTGAAAGAAGGATTGCCTTCATTCACTTGAGTGATGATAGTCAGAAGTCTGGCTGGGGAGAGGAGGAAGAAAACATTCTTTATGTTGCAGAGTGTTCGTCTGGTCTGTGGAGAGAGATAAGAAGTTCCTGGTCAGCAGAGCACCTGAACACCAAGGAACACGGGCAGTTTAGCTCAGTACGAGACAGAGGAGTTAGGCAGGCAACGACAGAGAATGATTAATTGGGTCTTTGGCAATTAAGTTAAATATTTAAAACACTTGGAAATAGGTTCCAGTGGAATTTCCTCCTGAGCTGAGGATTGCCCATTTTGCGTAGAGCAATGTTTCTATCCAAAATATCTGCCAAGGGTGTTGATCAGAGGCTGCATTTTCACTTGGGTCAACAAAACACAGCAATAACATGGTAAAGAGGTGGCAGGTGAGGCACTGTCCCTGACACCTGGCTGTGTGTGGGCAGGACAGGAGGAACATGCAGCACTTCCATTCATACAAAATACTGTCCCTTTCACATTGATACCTCAGTGATACTCAGGAAAGAGTGCAAGAGTTTTGCATCGTAATGGCCAAGGCTATGGTTTAATCTATCTGATGTCCATCACAACTTCCTTGCCTCTTTCACCAGTATGATCTCCTCCATGGCTTTGATTTGGAGTGGTTCTTTGGTGTAGAGTTTTTGAGATCTTCCTAAGAAATGATGCAGGTGTGAATGCTAGGATTGAAGTCAATGACCTACTGTTACACAAAATGTAAGTTAGTATTCTCCAAAGAAATAAATATGCATAATATATAGAACATCTCCTACTGCTATTTATTTAAAGGATAGAATAGATCTGTGAATGAACTATTTACATATGAGCATTAAGCATTTCAGTGAAATAGCTTTTTTTCTAAAGCTGAAACAATGCATTTTGTTGTTACTTAAAAACCAGCACGCTGACAAAGTAACAGGTATGAACCAAAAAAATAAAAAATATTTGCACCAATCACCTAGCCCATCTCACATTTGCAGATACACCTGATATCAGTGTAGAACAATTTCAGCATTTTAATAACTGATATGCATCCAGTCACAGAACTAATAAAAATTATCCTACATTTCTCCATAGAGAGGTGCTACCAGCTGAACACTGAATACCAGCAACGCTTGCCTTGGTTTAAACTGGATAACTCATAAACAACTCTATTCTTTGCCACATCCAAAATGCTTGCCCTAAGCCCTGCCACCTACACCTTCAGTCAGGACTACAGACAGAGACCGAAGCTACCTTCTGCTGTTCAGTTTCTCCTTTAATATCTACTTATCTAATGATGTTAAGATGTGCCCATCAGTGAAATGACCCACCTCAGTGCATGCTGTTGAGCACTGGAGCCACGCTGTGCCAGCCAAAACTGCCTCAAAAGACCCCATAAGACCCATCCTTATCAACCATTGCTTGCAGTATCAAGTGCTATGAGTGTCAATTCAACAAGCAGGGCATGCAAAATTATCATCTTCACAAACAAGTCACCGAAAGTGTCAAGTGGATTTCTTGGGGAAAAATCCCAGTTCGCGAAATACTGGGAAAAAGTGTTCCCTGAGCAACAATATTTGTAAAGCTTGTCAGCTTTGATTAAATGATGGAAGCGTGTTTAGATCAGTTACCTAACAAGGAAAATTCTAACAGTAGACTGTGAAGATCTAAACATTATTTTTGGTTTTGTTTTTTTTCTTTTATAAAAATTGCATCCTTTGCAGCAGTGGATATCTGAAAGCCCCAGGCTCCAGGTTGCTTTTCAAAGATCTGAAGCTCCATCAGAGGTAGGGAAATCAGCTTTAATACCTCACAGGTTTAGTATTGCTTCAAACACCTCACAGATTTACTATTCCACCCACCTGTTCAACAAAACACTGGAAGCAGGAAGATGTTTGTGACCTTTTCCAGACTTTAGGATATCTGTTGTTTACAATGTCTCCATTCAATAACGACTTGAAGGGATTTTTCACGTATGATGTATGTTGGTATTGGCACAAACATCAGCATTGCAGTCTTAATCCACACCTTGGTTTCATCAGTTATTTTCTCTTAGGAGACTTGAGTCACATTTATCTTGCTAACCTATTGGCATTTTGAACATTTGGCATTTTTAGGGCACATTGTGTTAGGTATATCTAAGCACTAATAAGTGTCAGGCTTGGCCCACTTAATAAACTCTTATATTCTAAGTTAAATAGAAAAATGGTTCACAAAATACAGTCTGGTTGTCTGTAGTATTTTGGTGGCATGTGAGGAGGGGTTTTTAAGGATGAAATCTTTAGATATTTTTGAGGCCAAGCAGCCTTTGTCTGAGGAGTTTGCAGGTATGAGAGCGTGTGTCTGGGTATGCAGAAAGAGAAGAGAAGGAGGGAAGAGACCACAGAGCTCCTCTGGGGCCAGCAGCAACACAAAACTCCCCAGATGTTGAACCAGCCTTGTAAAGGAAAGGCTTTCATAGATGAAAACACAACACATGAAAAGCTCACTATAGATGGTGGCACTTCTGATCTTACAACAATAGTTAAAATATTGTTAGTTGTTTGAACTGACATCCTGATCAGCACAATAATGTACAACCATTAATTGATTTAGCCTGGTAACTCCCCTCTGGACAAGGCTAAACATTGGTTTCAGATTGCCATGTAGGCACATGGAAACAGCTTCACACAGAGAACAGGTTCAGACTTTAACTCCCAGCCAAAGCCAATGGCCAGCACTAACAACACTGTCTCTTGCCAAGGGGTCCCACTGCTTGCATTCCCACCACTGGGCTGGGGTTTGTGCTGTACATGCCAGAGTGTGAAGGCTCCTGCCACACAAATTCCTTGTAATTTAAGGATGCACATAATTCAAATTAGTCAAAAAAAGCCCAGGTAAAGTATCAGGTGATGCAAGAAGTGTTTTCTCTGTATTTGATACATGGTGAGGGACAATTCTCTCTCTTTCACAGGGTTCTACTATGGACTTAACATTAGGGGCAAGTGTAGAGCAGATTATATATTAAGAATCAAAAACTGATCTTGAAAATTACTATAGTGCCAAAGATTATAAAAAAAAATGACAAAGAAAGACAAACTAGAATGAAAATACTCTTCCAGCCCCAGTCCTGTGGCTCCAGACACAGCTCATTCCATCTCCAGACCTAAGCTGCACTTCCTTACCTCAAGCAGAAAGTAAGAATAAATAGGAGTTGGGGGGGAAAACAAGAGAGGTAATTTGCCTAAGAGAGTTAAATGAGATGACTCTGGTCTATTTTCCTTTGTTATTCCATGCCTAATGAAGTGTCTGGGTAGTTGGAACAGCTCCTGCAGCATGATCTGATTGTTGTAGTTGCCTGTTTGTTTGCTGTGAGTTATTGTTTTATTTGGCTTTCATTTCTGAGCTGTTTCCCTGGTCTGTTGGGCAGACGGATGCTGCTGGATTGTGTTTATGAGCCTGTAAATGATTGGGGAGCTGTTTCTCTAACATAAGAGATTACGAGAGAGACAGAGAGAGGGGTTGTGCTGTGCTGTGCTGGGAAGAGCACAGACTGCTGCAGCATATGATGGTCTTTCTGCATCCAAAACCCAAAGCAGGAGTTGAATACACAACAAAGTGTGCTTGTTTGTTTGGTTGGGGTTTTTATCCAAAAGCAAACTAGTTGGTCAGTGAATGCTTAAAATTACCCATCACCCCTCCTATCAAACAGCATGTTGAAGGACTCAGTGTGGTGAGAGTCAATATCTCCAACAGGGGCTTCTTGCAGCTACTTATATCTGCCTGTGAAAAGGATGACAAAGGGATTTCATCTTCACAGCTGTAGCTTCTGGCTTCCTATTTAAGTTATAATCAATATTTTTGTTTATGCCAGAATATAACATCAATCACCACGCTGTATAAATCAAATCTTTTGAAATTAAATTCTTGTGCTTCGCTGCAGGTGTAAAATGAATATTTGGTGAGTGTCCACCGCCAATCAATCAAATTCTTTCTGGACTGAAGAAGACATGCATTACACCTTGGACAATTACTTACCATTTCTGGAAAAAAACTTGGATTTTGATAGTTTCAGTTTCTTATTTCCTTAACTGCTCTAAAGTCAGGCAGCATATAGAATCACAGATACTAACAAAATATTCTACAAGATAAGGGAGGGGGCAGGGGAAACTCAAGGGGAGGAGAAAGGTTGTGTGTCCTTTACAAAAAAAGGAATTGCAAATGCCAAATCAAAAATATGGCACATAAATATCAGAATCTCAAGATTCACCCAAGCTCTCCAGCAAAAAGTAGCTTCTGTCCTTTGCTAAGGGAATTAAAAATCTGTAATAATACAGAGGGCTAAAAAATTGCCCTTTTAGTTCTCCTACTATTAAGCATTATTAACAAGTGTCTTCTGTGTTTCTTTTGCACAAGGGCACTACAGCAAATTCCAGTTCATTATTCCAAAGGTTTTCACCTTGTTTAAGGAATCCTGAGAGCTCCAAAACTGTCCTGACAAATCTCTCTCCCAGGAAACATTTCATCCCAAGAGTCTTTTTCAAAAGGAAGATAATATGAAGGCAGTGGCAGGGCTCATGCTACTATGCTTTTTGGGTAAAACACAGCACAGGAAAACAAACAGATCATTGGCAGGAACTATGTGATAAAACAAAGAAATTAATGTCATTATACTGAGGTCTTTAGCTACCACAATGCAGAATATCCAGTCATCACCTACTGCACTGGAGGTAACTATGCCACTTCTTAGGTTGTTTACAATTTAACATTAAAGTTCCTTAAGAGCCCAGACTTTTGCTTCTATGTAGGCTGGGTCAAAGCAGTTGTAAAAATGAAGTAACAAATAGTGACAAGGTTTATATCACAATTTCCTTCCTCAGCTTCTAGAAATAAAGCATTATTGCTTTGGCAAGCACAGGCAGCTAGAGAGCCAGGGATCCTTGAATATACACCTCAGTGATCCTTTGCTCAAGTGCTCCCTCTCCTACACTGGCAATCTCCTGCAACATCACTCAGAGTTACTGGGACAGTCAGTTATTCCCCGTGCCTGTACTGAGAAAAATAAAAAAAACTATTCAGGAGCAACAAAAAGTACCAACATACTTGATAACCAGTTGACTCGGCCTCTCCATGAAAGATTCCCAAACCTGCTTGTAGGCATGGCAATAGAAGGAATTCCAACTCTGATCTCTATTGGAGAACCTCTGAGATTTTAAACATAATAGCTCAGCTCTGTTGCCTTCCAGAATAAAAAACCATTTCATTTAGTATTCCTGTTCCAGCCTGCAGCCATACTATCTGCATCACGTGGTGGGAAATACTGAAAGCAGCTGCAAGGTCTAAATGAACCAGCCTGTGCTATCCTTGGGCTTGGTCCATTCCCTCGCACAGAACCCCCGGTCTAGGGAACACTCCAATATCCTCTGTGGGGCCAAGCACCATTAAGAGTTAAGACTAAAATGCACCTGCAGCCTCAGTTGGTTGGGCTTGCTGTGGAATCAGCCCCTTCCATCAATAAATTCTGCTTCTGCAAGTGATATTTCAGGCAGTCACTGAAAGATGGGTGACACAGTTGGTTTCACTGGCAGAGCACACAAGGTTTTATTTGTCAACAAATGGGTTTCATGATCCATCATTAACACTTGATTGATTGGCCCAGCACTTTGGCAGAATATTTTTTATCACACTTTTCCACCCAGAATGTATTTCAGGAACTCTCTTACGTGCTGATTCGCTGGCAGGGGCTCTGTTGGCAGAAGGCAGAATGTTTCCTTGCATTCCTTGCTGGTCAGTGTGAGAGTGCAGTAGATAACATGAGGGACGACGTTATGGCTTTACATCTGTTTTTGTTATGATCAGATCTGTTCTTCCTCTTATCACAACAAAAACAAGTCTCATGTTGTTTTCTCATTCCATCTAACACAATCCAGATTCTCAGTTGCAAAAAATAAATAATTAAAAAAAATTAAAAAATGCCCAAGCCAACTAATCATTCTATAACCCAAATTTTAAATATTCATATTTAGATTTTTTCCATCTTTCTTTGTGCAATAAATACATTCAATCAGAAGAAAAATATACTAGCTCACTGTGACAGATTGGACTCCATCTGTCAAGATTTCATGTTTGATATAGACTAGAAATTGTAGATAAAGGGGAAATATTCAGGTACTGTTCTTTCAATGAATGTCCCAGAGGGAGATTAAGAGAATGATAAATTGGTTATGGTTACACCCTGAGCCAAGCCATTGGAAGCCTAATTAGAATCCACAAGGATTGCAGCCAGGAAAGACAGATGCCGGAAAGAAGAGTAGTAGGGGGAAAAGGATTTTAGTTTCAACTGGGACAGAACAAATATACAAATGACCTTAAGTGCTAGCCAGGAAAGAATATACTTTGTCATCTTCATACAGGAGATCTTCCTGTATATGCAGTGGAGGATATTTTTGAAATGGCTTGAGAAAAATAAGAGGAGGTATTCTTCAAATGTATTCAAGAGAGGGATAAACATCCACTAACTCAGAGCATTGGGGTGAGAATTAGAAAGCCAGAAGACTTGTCTTATGACAGCCTCCTGAATGATTTTAACCAATTAATTTAATTTCCCTGAGTTTCCACATGTGTGCTGAGATCTGCAATGTGCTCTTTTAGATAAAAACCAAAAATACCAGCAAGTGAAATGTCCAAATACAAACAGGGACTGCAAACAATTGGAGATACACAGTGACTTTTGCACTAAGAAGAAAGTGTCTTCAGGTGAGAGCAGGTGAACAAATATTAATTTCACCTAATGAAGACGAAACAAAGTATCTGGCAAAGAATATTTGTGCAAACTCACTCTAACTTGCTGCAGAGAGCGTGGTGACTAAAAGTGACAGGCCAGCAGAGCTGACAGAGGGCACTTTGCCCCTCGGGGCTGGGAGGTGACCCCTGACAGACGGCAGTGCTGACGGGAGAGAGGGCAAGTCCAGCTGATGGGCTGAGCTGACCGCTGGCACTTGGAGCTGGACAGGGAGTGAATACAAGATTGGATCTTAGGCACAGGAAGCTGTTTCTCAGTTAGAAACTTAGTAAGTGTCAGGACTGCAGGAGCAATCACACAGGAGAGGAAAAATGATGTTCAGAGAAGCTCTGGAACGTCTTGATGCTGATTTTCTCAGAGCTGGGAGGATGCCACTCTGGCCCAAACAATAAATCCTGCATCACAGATAACATCTAGCCCCCCCCCTCCCCCCCTTAAGTTCTACCAAAAAAAGTCCAAAGCCAAAAGAGGAATCATCTTATCCAAGGGAAAAGGTGTGAAATAGATTCTTTTCACTTAAAACAAAGGGAAAACTAATTATACTGAGTCAGCAGAAAGACCCTGAGCTCTTAATGCTGGGTTCAGGAGAAGAAGAGCTGCCTGCAGGAAAGGTCACAAACATCTCTGACTGCACCTCTGCAGTTTGTGAGCCTGCTCAAAACCTCAGCCTTCAGGCACTACAGCAAACCAAGAGCATGGGTTTATGTAAAGGATCTTCCTGATGGAGCAGCAATACTCCCTCTCTGCAACTCCATCCTTTCTCAGTCACTTACAAGCCCTAATGCTTGCGCTTTATAAAATACTTTTGCTAACTTTTCTGCTTAATGAATCTTTGAAAACAAAGAAGGAAAAATATAAATATTTATTTTCTATTTATGAAAGAGCTATTAGTGAAATTTTCCATGCAATGCATTGCTGTAAATTAAATTAATTAGATAAAAGTAGTACAGGCTTCAGGAAAACAGAAATCCAGAAACCCAGACATTTTCCTTGACAGACATGAAAAGAGGTACAGATGTGTGCTATTTACAATACAAAATACTATATATTTCCATCTATATTATCTCATATCAAAGAAAGACAAATGCTAGTGATAATAAAAATAAGTATGTTACATGTGGCAAGTCCGGTAGTTAAGACTTTCACTTAAACTGTCAAATTTTGTTCTGGGTGTGGCAAGACAGTAATTGAAACATCTGTGCAATTACAGAGCATGAGGATTGGTTACACAGCACTATTGCATTCTGTTACTATTGATAATTTTCAATGTAGAAAAAAACTTATTTAATTTAATTTAAATTAAAGGAGCTCAACTCCTACTAGCTGTGACACTGCACTGTGGTACCACAGTGCTTAGCAAAGAAAATACAGAAGATATTCCTCCATGCCCACTTCCATGTCAATAGTACCTTCTCCCTAAGTTAGTGCCTCTTCTCACTTAGTCTGTTTTCTTTTGTCTGACTGATAAAGTTAAGAAATGGCCTACAACATTTATAAAACTAATTAATCCTTCTTTTCTTTTCATTCTCTCAAAGACTAAAGAACTAAACACAACAACAGGAACTCCAACAGTAATTGGGCTTCAGTGTCACTGTGTGTCAACTACCTCTGGGCTGAAAGACAAACTTTAATTTAACAAACATCATCAGCTGAATTGAAAAGCCTCACTTTAGCAGAGATCTCTGGTAGGATGACATTGAGAGGCACATTTTCAGCATTGCACAGTGAGTCACGAAAAGGACTTGCATTAACAACAGCAGACACTGGACATGATTACTGTAAGTACAAACAACTTTTCTCTGTTCACTTCCCAAAGACAGTGTTGAAAGTATGACATAGATTAGAAGAGTATGAATATACAGGTGGTGAATGAAAACAGTTCAGTCGTTTATAAATGACTTTTTGCACTAATATATCTATATATGATCTCCAGATCCAGAAAAGTCCAATTTACCTGTTGCCAGTGCTGTGGGACTTAGGCTGTCAGTGAGAATTAGGTATGAAACCCAAGTTTGCCCTAGAACTGTAACCACGGTGTGTGGGGGTCCCTGAGTGCACCCAGAGCATGGAATCTGCTAATTCCCCAGCCCAGGAACCCCCAGGACCCTCCAGCTCCTTATAAAATACAACATAAATATGTGGGACTATCCCTCCTGTGACCCAAGAGATGACACATCATTTACTACAAAGGCACACATTTATCTTTAACTTAGCTTGACATATCAAAAATGTTTTAATTGGCTTTAAGCTTTATTGGCTTCCTTAATTATGACAAAAATAATTGGGTTGATTTTGTTCTTTGTTCTTTTTATAAACATCTCATCAATATGTTGCTATTTTGCTACTTTATTTTGTATTTGCGACAAAGGAACTGGAGGCTTAAGTCTGAGAGTCACCCAGCTTCTGACATTGGTAAGATTTAAGAAGGACAATTTGGAGATCAAGGGGACTTGACTGCTGGCAGTGGAGGGATGCAATTTGGGGATTTAAGTGGCTAAAGCAGCAGTCAGACGACAAGATTTGTCTCCTTGATTTTGAACACTGTATTTGAGGAAGCACAAACATTAATACAGATCTCCCTGGGATTTAGCTCATGGAGGTGTATAGGGCACTCTCATACATTCCAATTTTTGTGTCTTTTTAATGTTCCAGGCAGGGTATCTTCGAAACATAGATGAAAATCCTTTTTTTTTTTTTAATATCCCTTACTAGATATAGAATAAAACCAAGTACAAGACAGTGGGGCCTTGACTCCGAATTAAATTTATTTTCTTTTCCTGCACAGTTCAATGCTCATAAAGAGAGTCTTGTAATCCTTACTTAAGGATTACCTCACCTCCCTTCCAACACTTGCAGAATACTGCTGGCTGCTTTCCAGACACAATGATATAATTTCAGAATTTCATAGGATGCTAAATTTCCATCCAGTGTTTTAAAATGTAATCACAAGCTGGTTCTTTTGAGTTTGCTTAAGCTTAGCTTTCTATCTCAGCTTAACTTCTGTAAGGCACGTTTAGGCTACACTGTCTGCTCCTGTCAGACACCAAATACTGATTCCTTTTTATTTGTCCCCAATCTTATTTACATTGCAGACAATTTTTACTCAAGTTACAGCACATTAATCCCATATTTTCTGGTTTAACAAAGGGAATATTAAAGGCACTGATAAATAAATGTTTAGGTGAGTTGGCTCAGTGGTGACCCTGACATACGAAAAACAAGATAGTCTGGTCTCCTGAGAGATTACTGTATTTGTTTCCACTGAACTTATCATCATCTTGATTAATATTATGACTATCCTAAGATCAATCTGCATCAACATGAAAAATAACTCACCTCTACAAATGCAGAGTGAGAAAACAAGAGCTCAATTTGGGAAGCAGAGTGGGAGCCTAGTGTGGTTAAGTTTCCTCATTACAGATGCCATTTAGGATTCAGTCACTGCTGATATCAGGGAAAAAATCTAGGAAACTATCCTATCTGTTAAACCTACTAATTAAACTTCAGCAATTAATGATTACATGTGTAATTGTTCACAATAACCACTGATGGGGAAAGAATATTGCCACACTAAGATATACTGTGTGATCAACAAAATAAAACATAAAGACCTTTTTTGCTCCCTTTTAAAAATATCTGAAGCATAAAACATTCCTGCTAGCCATTTATTTACAGCATAAAAGGGAAAAAAAGTGAATAAAGAAAGCGCCTGTGATTAATTTGTTGGCTGAAAAACATGGTATCAATCTACCAGCATTGATCCAGACCACATTCTGCTTTTCTATGGCTACAGGATGTTTGGGGAGTTCAGATTTGTTAGACATTACATCTTCTGCACTTCCTAATACACCACCAAATATTTGCCTGACAAAGGAAGTTAAATTCTTTCTTTACCCATGCCAGGGTGTATGACGGCCTCTTGTTTGCTTCTCTATCTTCTTCACTGTTGTCTTCCATCACAACTAACTCTTCTAATTCCCTTTTAATTTCCTTATTCCTCATTCTAGTTTTTCCTAGTTTATTACACCTTATTCTCAGCTGACTCTCTTGGCTGCTCAGCACTCTACTTTTCTTGTCTCCAACTTCATCTCACACAGTTTCAATCCCTCTTACTGAACTCCTTGGATAAACAGAGCAGTGAGGCAAAAGGACACAACTAAACTACATTTTCCTAAGAAAATGTCTCCACTTTTTGAAGATGTTATACTGAAAAATAACATTAAGTTATTACTTAAAAGAAAGGGACAGAAGGAGAAAAAGAAAACCAGCGCTGCTGAGATGTTTTCAACGGAGAAAATACCAGACAATGGTCAAGTCAAGCAAAAACTGAATCACTACAGGAATGCCTTTATACTTTTCCTTCCCTCAGTTTTTTGTTGTTTAACTAGTAAGCAAATATGAAACCTGCAAAATCCTTTTCTATAATGGAATTCATTATGCTGTAGAAGTAGTAGAGACACTGTGAGGTTGGACGTGCAGATGTTTCTATTGCCCTGTGTCACCTCCTCATTTTGAGAAACAGTGCCCATTTTTTTCTGGCAGCAGTGAATTCAATGCATTAATTGGGAATGGTAAAGAAATTACTTTCATTCATATACTTCAAATTGATTGTCTGTCTTATTTTGTTAGAAGGAGTGAATAAAGCCCTAAACAAATAAACTAATCTACCTAGGCACACAATTATTCATTGTGATTTCTTTCACTTTGCCTCTTCCTATTCATTCTTTCTGCAAGACAAACAGCCCCAGTCATTTCATCTCACTGCACAGGAGATTTTTTCAAAGGCCCTAGTTAGCCATTCTTGATAAAAGCATAGCTTAGTTTACTGATTTATATTAAGACTACACAAAAAATATTGACTTGCCTAAAATTAATTGTCTTCAACTCTTTGAAGATAATTAGGGAAATAATTATCTGCAAGATGAAGTTTATGGTTGATGGTTGTCAACACCAAAAGATAAAAAACACCACAAAAACAACAAAAAAAAACAAAAACAAAACAAAACAAACCCAACCAGATATCAAGAGAGGATTGAATTTTATTTTAAAGTAAATTGTAAGGGTCTGGGGTTTGCTTGGACTTACTAGACAAAGCCAGGCTTGTCAGTAGCATTAAGCTCAAGATATCTACAGACTTCTCACAATTTCTATCATATAATGTCCTGGGGAAACAGGCAGAGTCAAATATGTTCAAAGAGGTTTGTTTTGGTTTGGTTTTTTATAATAGAACTTACCTAATTATTCTATTTAACAGAAAATGAAAACTTTTAGAGAAAGACTTCTGAAGTCCTTTGAGAAAATCAAAGTTTGGGATTTGTAGGCTTTATAGGTGGGAAGTGGAGCTGACATGAACTGCCCAAGCAAGCAGTAAGGAGACTGACAATAAACCTCTCAAAAATAATATCATTCACTAAATGAGATTCTTTGGAACATTCCTGAACTGTAAATAATAAAAAGGTTGGTGCTTAAAGATTAGAGCAAGTTAGAGGATAATTTATTTTCTGTGTGTTTTGCAAAATACAGAAATCCAATTTCCAGCTACTTTTTCCATTACCTGAAATAAATATTAGGGTCTGATCACACACTTAATAAGAATATGCATAACTTCCTGGAAATTTCATCAGGAGAAAGGGGGATATAGACAAACAATCTGCAGAAATGAAGCACATTGGCTTTGGGGAAAAATGTTTTCCATATTATAATAAAAACCCTTTCAGAGTGTTAAGGAAAATCATCTTCTGTAGTTTCCGGGACATTCTTGTTTGTTCTGAATTGACAGATTTACTTAGCATTTAGATAATATTTATTTCAGCAGTGTTGTTCACTTACATAAGTGTTTTAAAACATATATTCAGTGAAAAATCTCAGTTACTGAAGCACAGACTTCCAATAAATCCAAATGATTATTTCCCAGAAGTTGGGAGCAGTTGTTAAGAAAACCACTGGCACGTTCTGGAAGGGCAAATCCCTACCCTGACATGTAGAATATTGTGGAGGTGTGAAAGTGCTCTTCAGGCTGTGGCACAATTCTGCTGTCAGGTCAGCAAACAGGTCCCCAACAGAGGGATTAGCGACAACTCTGATTTCAGATTTGTTTTCCATTTTTCTCTGCCTTCCCTGCCTTTAGTTTACACTGTAAGGGCTTGCTGTGACCCAGATTGGGGTTTAAAAGAAAACACAGCAAATCCTTGGTGTAGTTTAGAGCAAAATCCTGCAGAAATGGTTCCAGCCCTGATGAGCAAATGTCACAGCACAGCAGGAGCAACAGGGAAACGGCAGGACAAGAGACTCTTCAGCTACTGCAGATGCTCAGACCTTTGTCTTGGGGTGTATCCTTAGAGTCAAGTTCCAAATCTCAGTTATAAAACTGGGAAACTTATGAAAGGAAATGTTTTTGCACTTGTTTCCAATTAATTGAACTTCTAGATACTTTGCAGTGAAAAGCTGAATGAATTATAAATACTAATAAAATGGAACTCTGTCCACAAAGCCAACAAGCAGAAAGTCTCCGTGCTCTTTAAACCAGTTACACAAAAATCTGCAGTGATACAAAGGGAAAGAGTTCAGCACTTAGAGCGTTTACTTTGGCAGAATTATTCCACTCTGCCTCAGTTAATATTGCCATTTGTTAGTATAGCACATAATTTGATTTAAAAGTGAGACCAATTCAGAGATCTCATGTCTCGCTGTCTCTGTGCATTTTGTTCACATAGTGGCTGAATAACTTAACTCCTTGGAAATGTACACTACAGTGAAATATAATATTTAGTCAGTTTATTACCATTACTGGATGTACTGTTACAGTATAAATCTTTAAAAGCATGTCAGAGCCTACCTAAGCTTTGTGACGGATTGAACATTAATGCTTGCACTGGCCCAGGAAAAATCTAATTTCCCAATATTATGACAGCTAAACAATGTGTAAATGCTGAAGTCACTGATTACATTTGAGTCAAGTATTTATTTACTAAATGACAAACTGTTGGGCCTGGCAAGACAGACAAAACCTGATGCTAATTAAGGAGACAGTTTTCTCCTGATGGCATCCAACACTCCATAATGCAGTTTCTTCAGGGAGAAAAAAAAACCAAAATCACTAATGAAAACAAAGAAAACTCAGGCATTTCAAGGATTTTTTTCCCCTGAATAAGTTCTAATTACTTCCATTTCACGCACCTAATATTTCATGGTATTATTAAGAATGGTCTTCACCTTACTTAGCTCTTGTTTTTCTTCACCACTTCTACAAAAAGTGATGGTAACTACCTAACATGATTGTAATAGAGTGAAAATATCGGAGATACAAATTGCAGCATATTCCTACTCCAGGCCCACCAGAAAACATCACTCACCTCATTTGATGAAGGAGCAAGGATACTGGCATGATACTAACAGGAAAACACAAAACCCAAGCCAGAAAGTTCCTGTGAAAGCAGCAATTGAAGATGGAAAGGGTATTTGCAGTTCTGCACAGGCAGCTGGGGACCAGATTCTGTGATCAGGAGGAACTGAAAGACAAAACAGGCCATATAAAAACTGTGAACTGTGTACTAGGTACAACTCACAGGTGAATTAGTACTCTTTCTGTTCTTTTTTCTATGCTCTTACCTTTTAAACAATGTTTTTTGAATTTCAAAATGACAGTCTTTCTCAAATGTTACCTACAAGAACAGTCTATTCAAGAAAAATTATATAGCAAAAATCAGTTTCTCCATGTTGAAATCAATCTTGGAATTGAAATCGAAGTTCCTGATAAGTCTGTCCTCCTGAACTGAAAGTGTTCTGGCAATTTTTGTTTTAAACAAGCAGCAGAGTTTTTCTTTTTTCCTTCCAATTTTAAGTTGAAATTCACATGCAATAAAGATGCAGGTAGGCAAAGCATTGAGAAACACACCCAATTACCTAAAAACAATGACAAAAGCACATAGAGAAAAACATGTTAGAAAAACAGACAGGAAGACAATAAAAGGACACAAAAAAAACAACCAACCAAACAAAAACTCACAAAAACAAAAAGCCAAACAGAAAAAGCCCAACAGAAAATCAACAGGGAATGTAGTAAAGAAAATCAGAATACAGGGAAAGGTTAGGCCATGGAAAAATGAATGCTGAGATATATCCAACACAGAATGAGTAGAGATTTTGGAGTTACTGTCATCACTCAGTTTCATTAAGAAATTAATACACACTGTATGATTTGAGTCTCATAAGGTACCTCATGGTACAATACAGTGATATGCTGTTTGTGTGACATTTTCACTCTTAAACATTCATCTTCTTTCAGCTAAAACAGACTGATTAAACTTTGAACAGAGAAGACGTGAGTTCGGAAGGGTTTATTTGTGGCTCACATATGGCTTCTGTCATTGTTGCATATGACATTAGAACAGCACGAAAGGGCAACTGTCTAGACCCCACTGAATCACTTGGAGTCCTACATATGGTTTCTATTAATCTTTAGTTTGCTCAAAAACCTGTTCTTTTTTTCCACTTTCCCCTCATTCTATAAAACTCTGCCTGCCTTGTAGATCTTGCCACAAAACTAATTTGTGAAATTAGAGTCTGATTCTGCAAACATTTGCCCACATATGCACAGAAAACTTTAGGCTACATCTTCTTAACGACTCCAATATGACTCAAATAATTAAAGCTCAAAGCATATGCAAGCTGTCTTAATTCAGGAGAGAAAGTGACTGCCTTCCATGTCACAGTCAATGAGGACTCTGATCTGAGCCAGGGAAAAGCTCAAATTCAAAGGCAACCTCCATGTCTGACGTTCAGTTGAGGTAGAACAGCCTCAGGCAACACACAGCCAGGGGAAATCAGCCAGAAAGGGAGAAAAGCATGTGATCAGAGACATGCTTGCCCCCTAAAATAAAAAAGCATAAACCAAGTAGTTACAAAACAAAAGTAATACACACACTTTTTTATGGGCAGGCCTCAGACACTTGGGTTGAATTGGTTAAACAAGTACAGATACAACTTTATGGCTTGGGGGACACCTTCTCTGAGCAACTCCCTTCCCCAGCAATGGCACATCAACTATTACATTGTATTTTACAAATGTGTGTTAAGCCACGTACACACATGCATAAAAATACACATACTCACTAGTTTTTTTGTTTTCTATTTTTCCCTCAGAGAAAACAACAGAAAAAAAGGCAGGGAGGAAGAAAAATACTTCACATTAAAGTAGTTACCAGTACAAGACACTAACAGCATAAATCCACTAAAACTATGAAACAAGTATTATTTCTTATGAGTGAAATATATGTAAGCATTTCACTAGTTAGCTGATAACTTACACTAATACAGTAAAGTTTATCATAATACACAGAAGTATCATCCTCATTAATTTTATTTTGCACTGCAAACTTCCTGGCAGCAGAAAGCAATGAATGGTTTCACATTTCTTCTGTTTGTTTAACATGAGGTGTCTGAAACAAAGATTATAGAGGAGAAATATGAGTTTCACAAAGTAGAAATCACCTTTCTCAAAGCAAATCAATGGCAATAATTTTTCAGTTTCTAGTGAGTATATCTGTCAACCATTAAGAAAGGCATTCTCCTCCAGGTCACCTGTATTGGAAGAAAAATATCAAGTTGTTAATAAAACAAGGGAAGAGATACCTCGTGGGTATCAGTGGGCTGTGCTGCCCTTTTTGTTATCTCTGTGACATCTGAAGCTGAAAAGTTTTTTCCTCATTTTTCCTATCTAGCACATATTATTTTTATTATTAATAAATATAATAATACAATTATTTATTGAGAGAGAAGTCTAACAGCAAAAAGGACCCAATTTTAGTACCTAAATAATACTGTGTTTTCTAAGTGTGACAAAAAGTGACTGTAAGAAGATGCCTCCCTCCCTAATAATAACAACTTACCCTATTAAATTGTGAGGCAAATTAGTTGAAGTCCTCAAGGCAGGACTTCCATTCCTCTCAGAAAACTGGTGTTGAAGGGCCACTGACCACTACTTTACAGGCAATGTTAATATCTCATCACAGTTATTGCTTACCAACACATGGTGTCCAATGTGCACTGTTTTAAATTATACTTTCTTGGGACAAAAAATCCACTCAGCAGACCTCATGATCAGTAATTTTAATTAATTAGTCTTGTAACAAAATTACAAGTTTATTTGGTTTTCACTTTCATTAGGTGGTTTTTGGAATGAGTGTCCATCAGTAAAAGTTTCTTTAAATACAGAAGATAAGTTTGCATTTGTAAAACCTGAAACTAATTTTTCCTCCTTTTTTTCTCTGTATAAATGTATAACAAATTGCTGTATAATAGAATGAAGAGTTCAGGATAACTTAGAAGGGCACTCTCCTAAAGGAACCTGAGCTAGTTGTACTCCAGAACTCAGTGAGTTCCTTACTGCAAGAAAATGGCTCTGAATCCTTAACAAGGCACAATGACTGAGTTAATTTCTGCTGGTTGATTATCTCAACAAAGCAATCCCCATGGAGGATATTTGGCTGTAGAATTAAACTCCCAGTAAAATATGGAGCATTGAATGAGTGATCCTTCGAGCTTAGTTGTGCTGGTGTGGGCACTCGATGCATATGTTGGATAAATACTGCTCAGGGCTATCTCTATATGCCCATTTAAAATACAGTGAGTGACTGAGAGATAGGCCTGTCAAATATTACAAGGACATGCTCAAGGCAAATTTTCGAGCTGTGTGGCATTAATTCCACAACATGGACTGCAGGGTCAGAGATTATACACTGAATCTGTCAAAGTTTATGAGCAAAACAGTATTGACACTGCACATCACTGCAGATGCCAGGGAAAAGCAGGTGTTGTGGATAAAAAAGATGCAACTTCTGCACCCACTATGCTGCTATAAAAATCAGAGCAGTTTCTCAAAGAAACATCAAAGGCAGAATTTTTTATACAAGATGGATATAAGACTTCATTCTTCCCTACTTCTGCACTTCTTCAAAATATAATTATAAAATGAACTGGACCACTTATGATGCAAATCCATTTCTGGGAGAAAATCTAATCCACTGGCATAAACCTGCAGCATGTTGATACCTTATAATTAAACAAACTGGATTTCGCTTCATCTTATCTGTACTGCTCAAAAAAATGCATTGTTTTAAAAAGAAGATGACTCCTTTTCTGTGTGAACTAAGTTTAGACAGAGAGGTGGGCAGGCCCTGGCACAGGGTGCCCAGAGAAGCTGTGGCTGCCCCATCCCTGGAAGTGCCCAAAACCAGGTTGGACAGGGCTTGGAGCAACCTGGGCTAGTGGAAGGTGTCCCTGCCCATGGAAAGGGGTGGGACTGGATCTTTTAGATCTTTTCTAACCCAAACCATTCCATTCTATTATTCTATGACTAGATGTGTTGGGGAAAAAATTCAAATTGTTTATCTTGGGTAGAATTATGTGAGCTTTTCGCTAAATGAGAACCTGCCTTGAAACCTCACAGAACAGATTTTAGCAAAATATTTATGTTGTAGCCCTGGTTTCAAATATTAGCATAGTTGAAAGTGAAATGTGGATGTTCATTTGCTGTCTTTTCTAGATGGATGTACAGAGACCCTTCTGGCCAGAATCTTCCAGCACAGGGCAGGAAAACAAATAGTCACATCTTACCAACACAAGTCCATCAACATCTGAACCCTGCATTTATTTTTCTGATTGCTGTATTTAATTCCTTATAAGGCAGAAATTTGTAGTAGTTACTAATTTTTTCATCAAATAACATCAGCTGTTCTTGTGCAGCCTCTGGGGAATTTCTCCTCACACAAGTATTAACATAAACATGGTTCCACCTGCACTTAGCAGGTACAGCCAGAGCCAAAGCTTTAGCACCTCTTTCAATTGACTTTGTTCACATATCCTCAATGCACACATTCCCAGTTCCATTTACTATACTTGTCCTTGCATATGTTTTTGCATTATTCAGTAGCAGATTCAGTCCTCAGGCATAAACAAACAAATCACGTATGTTTCATTAGCTACAGAAAGGTCTAATTACAATAAGCAGAGGCACAGAAGTAAGAAATCTGAAAATTTAAGGATCTGTTCAGAATTGTTACTACAGTTCCACCACAAAATGCATATACTTAAGGCAAACTTTGCAATATAAATTAATAGATATGAACTTAATGAAAATGAAAGCACAACCAGAATGGAATATATATTAGAGCATTAATATCCCATGGAAAAATATATTCAGGTGTAAATTGGCTAAACAGTTACAATTTCAAGTTCTCAGGGGGGAGTGTGGGTTTAAGACCCTTCTCCTGTGCAGTAGAAACAGTTGGGATTTCACATTAATGAAGAAATAAATAAACCCCACAGAATATAAAACTGAATTCCCCAGAATTCCAGGCTTTTCAGAAGAGGAGATCACAACGTAATTAACTGCTACCAGATTGCTTTTCTCTTCCCAGTGTACTGTAATTATTCTAGACGTTCCTTCAAACCTCAGTTATATTTTAAAAATACTTTTTGAAATGTAACTACCTAATACTACCCTCAGCTTCTCACAATTATTTCATGTTGCTTGATTTTTCTCTAGTTTGGCTATGATTTACAGGTAGCAATACCAAGCTATTAATAACCCAAGAAGATATAAAAGCATTTAATGAACTTTTGGGAAAGCACAGAGCAAAAAAAAAAAAATTCTATTTTTGTAATGAAATTGCATATATAGAAATAGCATTAAATACGAGAATTTCAAAGAATAGCCTAGAATAGTATTTCCTGTGTTAATTTTGAACCTTTAGCTTGCCAAGTTAAATCAACCAGCAAGAACAAAACCCACAATCAGCTTTCAAGGAAAACAGTTATTCCCACCTCATCAAAAAGAGACAATTACGGCCTCCAAGTTATTTATAAGTTTGACTCTCTCTGAAAGAAATGTATGCAAAAAAAGCAAAAAGTGGGCCAATTCCAGACTGAAACATTTTTTTATCAAGAAAAAAAGGTTTATTACCATACATTCTCTAGTGTTAACAAGAGGTAGATGCATGTCCTGAAAAATGAGAAAAATTTTGTGTGTGTATAAACACATGTATATTATATTTATATGTCGACATATATGTACATAAATATAGAGGGATAAAATAAATACCTGCATTAAAACACAAGACAATGATTAAAAAAGAAGTAAATCATCAACATTTATCATGACTTAGTCCTAATAACTGCAAAGTTTGGACCATATCTTGAATCTGTTGTAGGAATAGACAAACAATGAGTCAACTATCAGCAGTTCTCAGAGATCTACAAAGATAACCATTTTTTGTCTATTTTGCTGGGATTGACAGAAACAGAGCAAATATTGTCCTTGTTCACTCATCTGAAACTGCAGTGCTTTCTCTTCTGGGATGATCACAAAGGCCTTTTGGGGGGAGTGCTGCAGAGGTGTCTCCCAGCTGCAGGCTGCACTCAGGTCTGTGGACACTGACTCCTTGCCCTGACTCATTCCTGTACTTTCACAGCCGTGGACAGAGCTTTGCCTGAGAACATCACACAGGTAAGCAATAAACCACCTGCACTTGCTTTGTTACCTGACTATGTCCCCATGAATGAATTGCTGGGGTACAGCATCCTATGAGACATGAGGTGTGGTATTTATGGATGATTTTCCAAACATGTTTACTGGTTTATGAACGCAGGTTGTACTGAAGGTAGAAGAACCTGAACTCCCATGACATTAAACTGTTCAAGTTCCCACCTTCCCCTACCTCAACTTCATATGACTAGAAAACAAATCCTTAGGGGAATTTCCTATGAGAGATGAGCATTGGTCCAATTTACCGTTTCTCATTGAAGTTGAGAGGGAATCTGATGTAACTGTGAAGAGGAAAAAGGTAAGCTCAGATGAAGACAAATGGGAGCCAAGCACTTCACAAGATATCTTCTTATAATTAAGAAAGTGTCAGAACCTCTGTCCTAAATTTGTTCTGTTGGAGCTAATAGAACAGATCATCGTTTCCGAGGCTGAGATACATTAGAATTTTTATTAAGAATTCCTTCTAACAAATGAGAAATACAAGAGCAAAACTGTTATTTGAATGTCACTGATTCTTCAGGTTTAATACATCTAATTTTCTCTTTCTCTTAGCAATGCTGCTAGTGGAGCTGTCTGCAGCATTATCCAGAGCTCAGGCACAAACACAGAAGAGCCAGTGGTGTGCAATTGAAATGAGATTTCATAAATCAAGGGAATACACCATTGCCTCTTAGTAGAAAGCTGGCTCTGCACTATTTTAAAACAATATTTTAAACAACATTTTAATTCAAGCCAGAAAATGATTTTTATCAGTAGTGTTAGCACCAGTTATTCTTTTATATATTATTGGTGTCTTTTCACATCTTGGACATAAAAATATAGACTATTTCGTTTCTTCTTTCAACAACATTCTTTCTATATGTATTAAAGATGTTATCCAACAATTCTAGTTTCTAAGAATCTTCTCCCTTATTTGATTGTGCAGCTTTGCTATTAAATATTTTTTTCACTCAGTGTTGATTTTCTTCATGCAAAGTCTTCAGATTTATTTTTAGTGTCTTATATAATTGTTCACTAATGCCTTATTAAAGCTGAACACCTGTAGCTTCAGTTATCTTATAAATGAGTTAACAAGAAAAGATACCCCCCCAGGGAAGCTTGTATTATATATCTGAACCAGGAGAATTAAAACCTTTTATAGCTCCTCAGAGTTAGCTGTTCCTTGGTTCCAGCATTTCAAGCTGTTACTCACGCTTTCTGGCAATGAGGAACGAATCAGATTAACACTGAAAAGAATGAACATGGCAAAATGAATTCTCCTAGAGGAAGCTTCTGCAAAAGCTCATGACTTTGAATATGTTAGTCCTTAGCAGACATGATGAAAGCATCCTTGTCAGAAGCTTGGCATTCTGCTCTGCAAACACACAAGAGATACCATCCGAGAATCATAACATTATTTTCTCACAGTTGTTCATTCTTTAAAATACTGATGCAGGCAGTGGCAACAGGTTTCTGTGCTGCCTCTGCAAAGCCTTGATTAGCAAGTCTATTGCCAGGCTCTGCAGAGAGCAGCACCAGGCAGTGGGCTATTGACACAAGGCAGTTTGGGACTGGCTCAGACAGGCAGTCCTACGTGGAGCTGAGCCTACAGCCACCCCAGCAGCTCACTGTCCTCACTCCTCTCCCATGGTAGGATTGTCACTCCTCCAAATTTACCTCCTCGAGCTATGTATGTCCCAGCCAGGGAGCAGGACAGGCACATGTGCTGCCACACCAGCATTGCTGAACTGAAGGAGAGAGTGGGGACTTGTTTCCAGAGCAGTGAGGAGTGGCTGTAGGCAGCAGTGCTTTCACCCCGCTCAGAACCTCACACTGACCCCTGGCTCAGGGCAGATAATGAAGTTTGTTGCTTGCACTGGCACAGATGTGTTCCCTGAAACCACCGTGGGGGAGAGGACACACCATGGCAATGGGACACCCTGCATGGGCTGGCATTTACAACAGATTAGCTATTCTGACAGCAGCCTGTCCTTGAGTGAAATGGAAACAAATCTCCAGTATAAACAAGATCTCAAAGAATGTATGTGGACAGAAGCCAAAGGGCAAGGACAATTTTCTGGCACCCTAGAATCTATTGCTTTAATTTGTCTATATAGCTGTATAAAACTAGCAATTTGTCTTGTCTTTTTCTGAACAGTCTTTTATAAAACAAATCAAATATTCTCACAAGTGAGATTCTAGTGTCATTCCTGAATGGGAAGTTCAGGTCTTCTGAGTATATAATTGGATAGCATGTGATGTAACTGGCCCCGGCTGATGTCTTCATTTATTTCTTGCATTTTCAGATACACATCACATCAATACTGAAATCTGGTGCAAGCCTTGTCCTCTTAAGGAAAAGAGCTTGTCACATAATCCTGGAGGAAGAAAAAGTAAATGATCCAAAGTGGCCATGACCTGAACTCAAAGTTCCCACTAATGTCGTGTGTCTCTTTCCACACTCCATGCTGCTGGATGCACCTTCTGTGCTGTAGCTATATTTAAAAATCTGACAGAGGAAAGATATTTGGGTTTGCACCTATGCACCATATCTGTAATACAGGGTTCATTACAAAAAATAAAAACAAAAAATTCACCAGATGAGCACTAAAGTAATTAAAGCCTATCAAATTGATCCTCATTGCCCCATCAGTAGGATATATCCAGACAGGACTCTATTGAATTCCCATTATCTTAACTGAAAGCATAATAATGCAGATCCACTGCCTGCTCTAAAAATGGCTCTCTGAGCTTTTTCACGACTGATCGTAAAAGAGAATTATTGGAACGTTGTAAAACAATTCTTTGTTTATTTACAGGTATGAAAATAAAGCCCCCAGTCACAGTTTGTCAGATCGTACAGGGTATCACAAACCCCAGAATATATGCCCCTTTAAACGCTGTAAAATAAGGATGATTCACTTCAAATGATGGCCCCAGGGCCTGCATACTGCAAAGTTGACACGTTTGAGTTATAGGAAAAGCAGAGTGTCCGGAGCTAATTAAGTCCATTCATCTTGGACTTTAAAGTTTTGGACAGATCTGTAATGAAAATTTATTTTAATTTCTTTCTGTTACTTCAAACCTCCCATCCTGCGCTCTTGATCTAGTCCTGGTTCCCCAAGTTCCCTGCTCTGGAACCAGAGGGCCAAGAGCTCCATCCATTATTGTTGGCATTACAAAACCTGTAAACCTTGAAACCCTGGGTTGAACCCAGGACTCTTGAGGATTCCCTGCTGCAGAGCTGGAAGCCTGGAAGTTCTGGGCTGGGTTCCCAGGTCCTGGATGGCAGAGCAGCCATAAGGCACAGATCCTGAGAGCCCTGCATCTGCTCAGGGAAATTGATACTTGGGTAGAAACAGAGAAACTGAAACACAAAAACCAATTTTAGAGAACAGCTGGAGAGCATGCATATTTGGAAACATTGCATTTTATTCCCAGAGTTTGGGGAATAGGGGTGTTTTTGTTGTTAGTTTGGGTTTCACTTAATCCCACATTCAAAGAAACAGAATCATCAAAACACTTTAGGTTGGTCTCCTAGCAAATCTACCCTATTCTTAACATACCCAAAACACAACTCACAAGATGAAAAAAAAAATCATGATGACTCTGATAAGGAATAGATGAGATAAAGTGGAGATATCACCAGTTTAGGGAAAAGCTCTCAAAGCAATTATGATATGAGATCTGTGCTCCCTAAAGTTACAGAACAGCCTGGTAGACAAGAAGACTTTGGTTTTACCTAGCAAAAGTAGCACAGGAATGTGCAACTGACTGGATTCTGTGACCTGCAGTTATTAATCACCAATTGGTCTGGCCTTCAGTCACTGCCACTGCACTTGGATGCAGACCAAGAATTCTGCAGGACATTCAGAAAGCCCAGAGATGCATCTCCCTCAACACTGGTGACAGTTTCTCCCCCTAAGTTACTTCTCCTACTTGAGGTTTATCAGGAATGATTATAATTGTGTTCTGTCCATCTCTGACCACATTTAATTTGATGCCTGTAACAATCCTACAAAAAACACATACAAAACAAAACAGGTAAGCACATTTAAGCAGAAAACACAATTTTCTAAGGCCTATCTCTATTATTTACTTGGTTGTGTTCATCATGATTAAGTCTTAATCACTATTTGGGACTACAGCCTTAATCATATTTCCCCCCACTATGTAAATCATGAATGACAAATAGTCCCAGGACTAAAAAGTCGATCAAATCTGTTGAATAATAACAGATGGGGATTGTCTTTTGTGTTGTTGTGACAAATGAGTTTTCCAGTTGTGACTCTGACTTGGCCATTATAATCTAATCAATCAATCAGTGAAATTCCAGGCAAATGAAACTCCAACTCAAAGGTCAGAAGTGGTTCTCACCAGTGTACTTTGTGCTGCAGAGCATTTTAAATAGTTAAATGACTCTGTACGTGTGTATGGCTTTTATTTGTAATTTATTCATGATTTTACATTAATCACTGACATCCTGACACCTAATTAGTAACCCTCACAGGTAACTCGGGGTGAGAACCACCATAGGTATTTTAATAATCAAAGTTGAGACAGCAAGCTCAAATCAGGGCTTCAAATTGAACAGCGACAGGTAGTATTTAATTAGTTTCATCTGTACATACGCTATTCCATTTCACTACTGACAGCTCAGGCTCACTCAAAGTCAAACAGAAATTAAAGCAAAAAAGCTTTCAAAAATACTTTATAGCAATGCTACAAAATTCTATTAATATATGAATAGTGTCATTTATCACCTACAGCTTGGAAAATACTATGGAATTCTGTCATCAAACTCTCTGTAGAAATCACTGGCATAATTTTTTGGCTCCAAAAAGCATTGCTGCCATCCATACATTAAGTCACAACCTGAGGATTTGAGTGTATTTGGGAGATCTCTAAGAACTAGGCCCTCTCCCTTATTCAGATGATGATTCAGGGTGTACTTATTTAATCAGAAATTATTTTCACATTAAACTATTTTTTTCTTTCCTTATTAATGACAGATCTGCCAAGGAGACTTACCTGGAAAAACATATTTTCCATGGTGTGCTGATTTTTTTTGGTGTTATTTTGTTGTGACCTGAAGTTTTTCTTTCAATTTGGAAGAAAAAAGAATTCAAACCATTAAACTAGAGCCAAATAATTTTTTCTCACCTTCTCTACCCTTCTCCAGGTTCAGGTCATTTTGACTAATTTCTTTCATTCTGCTTCAGCTAAGAACCAGAAGAATTATTTATTCACAGAGTTCTGCTGCTCTGTGACATCCTCACAAGACTTTTTCCTCAGTAGAGTTATGAACTCCTTAAAGACTGTCATGGGCTTTCCAGCTGGAGGGATCCTTCAAATGTCTTCAGCTGGGACTTCCTCCAAACACTCATCATTACAGACTTCATCTCCTGGTGTATCAAGAACACGTAAAATGTAAGCTGACTATGTGGGCTAATTCATGAAACAAAAATCCTGATATCATGCAGATAGCGTCTCTTTTTTGATAGTGAATTTAATAGGAATTTGTTCTTTGATTTGGATCTCTTACAACAGCCCTGTTTCTTAGCAACAGCACGTGGTGAAGACTTCGACACAGAGGCAGCAACAATCACTGCATTCACTGGGACAGTGAAAACTGGAAAGAAATAAAATCAGATTTCGTTGGTTTGAGGGTTTCCTCCTAGATAGACCCACATATTGGTGCTCTTTGAGAAACCACTTACCCCACACCCAAGGTTTTCCCCTTCTGCTTGAGCCACAGTAAACTGTGAACTATTTCATCGTAAATGAGGCTGCAGAAGTGCCACTTGAAGGAGATGAAGGGCAGCAGGATGATGATGGAGGAAGTGCTGTCCCATAGTGACAGAGGATCTGGCAACCCTGAAGCTTCTAGATGTGTTTTCAAGTCATTAAGATGCTTCTCCCCCTTTGATATTGATACAGCCTCTTTGGAGCATGATTTAATCCTTGGACTGAACAGGTGAATTATACAAAAATATTCATAATCATGTCTTATCAGGAGCAGAATAGTAAGGACTTTAATAAAAAAGGTTAAATTATTACTCCTTTCTTTCTATTCAAAAAGAATAATTTCATCCATAGAAAACAGATACAGCTTTTCACAAGTCACAAACTCATGGTAGAGCCAGAAGGTCCAGAGTAAAGCCTGATCTAATGTTTAACATAAATTCTGCATTTTTTTGTTCAAACCACTCACCCACATCCTCAGAGCTTTCTCCACAAGAAGCATGGAAGATGGGAAAATTTTGCTGTCCTGGAACTGAATTTTCTTAATTTTTTTTTTTTATTTATGGCAGCAACTAATCAAATCACCTCATGGTAGTACTTAACAAATGATCATAACAAGCACTTCTCCAAACAATGAAAAAAATCCATAATGATAAGAAAATAAACAATTACATGCCTTCAGACTGTTATGATTGAATGACTTCAATGTGTAAAGGGCTTGGAAAAAATAACACTTGTCAGTTGTGCTAAATTACTCATAATAGATATTTAAAACAAGGTAAATTCTAAGTTGGACCATTTTTAGATTGTCATTTTGAGCATTTTAGCCACCTGCTTTAGCGAGTTGCTACATTGGAAAGTACCCTCACATCTGCCTTTTTTTCTGATGGCATTTATCCTCCTTTTTCTCAGCAGCTCATGCCAGACTCCAGTGGTGCAGAATGATTGGAAATTTTTTCTCCTCCTGTGAACAACAAGTGAACCATCCATCTTAAACAGCAAAGACTATCACCACTCCCTTCCAGCAAACTGGAACAGAAAGGCAGCAATTTAACATGTTCTGTTCTAGTCATTCAGTTGCAGATGAAGAGGAACATGTAAATGGCTGAAAATGCCTGTTTGTGGATCTCCATGTACATAATATTGTGTAAACCAGAGTTAATCTCAACTGCCACGTCATCCAGACTCGCCTGTGGACAGTCCAGAAACCCAAGAAATGGCATTTTTGCTTCAGCAAACAAAGGTGTTCTCTGAAAGCACAGTTAAAAGTGACAGCACTGTCTGACTGCACTGATAACATGGGAAGATTACAAGTTATGTTTTTGGAAGCTTTTACGAGTTGATAGATATTTCAAGTGCCAGAGTCTACATCCCCCCTGAAATCCCAGCACTCCAGGAGGTGGTAGTGACCCACACATGGCCTGTCACACAAATATGTGGATTCTAATACATGTAATGTATATAAATATGTAAAACATTCACATATAAAATATTTGAGGGAAAAATTCATATAGTATATTATATATATATAGTATTATATTAATAGTTCAGAATATTAGGGGACTCAAAATGTTGTGAAAAATAGGAAATACATAAACAATTGTATTAGCTCATACACTGAAAGCAGAAAAGTTAAAGAAAAAAGGGTTGGAAGAAATAAAAAGCAGCCACAGGATGTAGTAAAGTCCACTCAAAATGCTTTTAACACCTCTTGAAACATCTTAGCATCTTTAGTCCACTCATTTATTTATGATTTCTCTTCTATTGTCAGTATTAAATGAAAATCCTGCTGTGACTTTTGCCTATGGAAAAAAACCAAACTAAACCCAGAAAAAAACACCCCCACACTTCAGAAGAAATAATTAAGGTTTTTCTAAGGCCTTTGCTTTAACAAGAGCCCACAGTATTCTAGAAACCTCATTTCACAACTTTTCACCCATCATGTTCCAGTTAACTAAAGCAACAACTAATTATTCAAAGGAATACAACTTCAGTTCTCATTTCTCTCTACTGACCACGTGACCTACTTCCTACACCAGATAGCAAGCGTAGCTTATATTTAAAGTTTATATTTATGATGTATAAAATAGCCTTCTATTTGTCCAGCATATTGCATTATACCTCAAGAGCTCAAATGATTATTGGAAATACACTGCAGTTCTTCCCCTCTGCTCAGAAATAAATTTACTCTGTTATCATCTGTACTGAATTTTATTCAAAAGCATATGAAATATATGAACTCTTTCTTGCTTTGGATTTGTAACATCATTGTGACTTCTCGATGTTTTCATTTTTCATAAGGTGACTTTTTTTTTTAATAACCTGTATTCTTGGCAAGAGTTATGAATTCCTATCTGATGGCAGAAAATATATTCTGTAGCTCAGGTATAGGGTTTCTCTTTTAAAAGAAACCCATTGTGAGGCTTCACTTCACAGGCTGGGACTATTGTGCATTTTGCTCAGTAGACAATATAGTATATGTTGCTTTTTGCTCCTTATTTGAACAGACAGGAAAGAAAGGAAAATGTTTTATTATTATCCAGCAGCCTATTTTCTATTTCTGCCTCCCAATCACAAAATGCCCCATGGATCTGGCATCAACTAATACACAAATCTAGAAATACCCATCAGAATTTTACAGCTAGGCATAACATCCTGAAAAGGATCTGATTTCTAAGAGAGCCACTGAGACGCCATGGAAATAATGGAGAGAGCACCACAGAAATGGCTCAGAAGTGATACAGAACCAAGGTACTGTGCAAGAAAAGAAAGGGGGAAATGGATAAAACCATAGCAGAGTGTCTGAACAGTTGGGGAGCAGAGAATCTCCAAGTTTCCTAGGTTAGACCATGGACGGAAAGCACAGGGGATTGCTGACTTCAGAGACCACAGCAAGAAACATTACTGATACAGTCTTTTAAGCTGGCAGATAAGTATTTCTTAGCTTGCAATGCTTGGATGTGTTAATCACTTATGAAAACAAAGAACAAATCTCTGCTAAGCAACAGGCAGGGTTTTACTTTTTTTTTCCTTTGTTTAAAGATGTGTTCAATACCTACCAACATTTCAGACAGAATATCTTCCTCAGAATTGAATAGCAATGAGGGGTTGAAAATTGGTGAAACGGGGTTTTGTTTGCTGGTTCTGGTCCATGTCTCAAGTCCACTGAAAAGGGTACAAGTTAGCCAGTGAATCACTCTCTTTTTCTTGGTGATAAATTAAACCCTCAGACCCAGCATCATCTCTGCAACAAAATGGCAACACTAGAAATTAAAAGGTAACATGAGTTACTGTTTTCGTAGAAATAACAAAATAAGAAGAAAAACCTCGATTATCAAATTGGTAGCCAAAGAATTTAAATGTTAAAAAAGCGCTCATGAAATTTTGGTGAGTTAATGCCAAGCAGCATGTAACTCCCTGAAAATGATCTAGGACACTTATTTGTGTGTGGACAAATGCAGGACAGGGAAACAAAACACTGCTGCATTGACAATGAAGGGTAAATGTGAGATTACTGGATTAGTAACTACAAAAAAGAGAGACTTTTTTAAAACTTAAGGAGGGTGTTTCATTTCCTGTTCTCAGTATGTCACTACCCAGATCAGTTGGTTTGCCATACAGAAATCCTATTGCTAATAGAATTCAATGTTGTTCAATTTGTATATACACAGACCTTTACACAGGGAGGTTCTTCTCTTAAACAAAGACGGGTTGAACCAATAACATGGAATTTAGGACAAATACATTGCATTAAACTGATGTGAAGAGATGCTGCCTTGACATCTGCACAGAATACCCTGATGAATTTCCTTCTTGATGCAGAAAGGATAATTGTATCTGCAACTTGAAAAACATACAAGAAGTATGAAGTAAGAACCTCTGTCTGGAGCTTCATTTAATTCCTCTGAGCACTGATAAAAATGGTCTCAGAAAGCTCTGAGCATTGAGTGGAGAATGATGTAGTGATGTGTAAAAATGCATTGATTTGCACTATATAGCAAACTCTATTCAGAGAGGTGGAGAGTCTGATATTTTTAGCTAAAAAAATGTCAGAGAGTGATTTCAAGGATGTATTCCATAGATTCTGTAACTCTTTAAAACATTTATTTCATAGGTTTAAAGTCTCAAGTCTCTTTAATTTTGAAGATTATTTTTTATAAGGATATGGTGTTCTTACAGACAATTTTTCATAGACAAGCACAGAAACCATTATGTTGCCTTTCTATTGAATTTACTTTAAATACAAAAAATATAGGTGGTCCTCAATTTGGTCCGTTGGCTCAACAGCAGGAGACCAACACTATGATGGAAACATGTTAAAAATGATAAATAGCTCCAGCCACTACAAGACTGAAAATAAATAGTCACACCTGGTGAAGAAAATTATTTGGAGTGTGGTCCTTCATGATTAGCAGAGATCATCTCCCATTGTGCTATAAATCTTGCAAAACCTTGCTGCCACTTACTTCTGTTCAGCAGCCATTATCACTGTCACATTATGTGATACTCAAAAGGGCCCATACAGTGAGCAATGCCAAACAGCAACCTGCAAACACAGACCAAAAAGCAGAGAACAGAAAAGACTGATTCCTATGCAAGACTAATACAGTGGATCTGAAAACAAGCCAAGGCTAATCATGTACTTTCTAAAACACAACGTAGGCATTTAAAAATAAAACCAAACCCAAATGCTGAAACATACAAAATCATTAGCAATTGTATCTAGATACTACATTGATAAATGAATAAAACAAATGTTATTGCTTCTGAAGTCCCTGTACCTTCCTTGACAATCCTCCTGGAAGAGGAATCCAGCTGTTTCAATAAGTCTTCAGCCTATTAACTCTATTTCAGATCATGTCATCAAAAGAATTAAGTTTTCCTAAACCAAAAGTCAAGAGAGTGCTCAGATAGACCCAAACACAAAGATGATATTGAAAGCAAAATTTAAAAAAATCTCTCAAATTAGTTGGGCTGAAAAAAAACCCTTCTGGCAAAATAGAATTTCTTTGATAGAAGTGATGCCTAAAATCCTGGAAAATAGGCACTCAGACAAAACCTTAATGGAGAAAGATAGACAATACCTTTATTGGGAGATCGGAGGCTTCGGGTCTCCGCTGGGCCCACCAAACATGCGTGGATTCAACGAGGATCCCCACATCCGAAAATCCCCGAAGAACCCCGCCCTCAGTAGGGTTACAACTTTTACACCCTTCTACACAATTAACATATGAGATATCCATAACCAATCATTATTTCTAATTTTCCCCGGTGGTCCACCCATCAGGGTCCTGGGCCATGCCCCCTGGACCCCCTCCAACGGTTTCTGGGCTCTTCTATTGTTTTGACTTCAAGTTATCTTGCAGGTGGCTCTGAAAAACACCATGGCCTTCAAAGAGCCCAAAATTATGTGAGAAAATCTCTTTAGTAACTTCAAACACCCCTTAATATGTGAGCAAGAAACCTATACTTCTAAAATTCCAAAAATCCACAAAATTCACCCCAAATCTTAGGCATCAGAAGAAAGTCTCCTCTCTCAGCACATTGGGTTAACATGCCAAGGTTTGGGTAGAGGGGGTCTGGCCACAGGTGTGAGGAGCTTCTAGAAACTTCCCATGCCCGACACAGCCAATGCCAGTCGGCTCCTACAGGGACCTGCTGCTGGCCAAGGCTGAGCCCACCAGCAGCAGCTGTAATGCCTCAGGGAAAACAGATTTAGGAAGGGGAAAACACCTGCACTATTGCAGCTGGAGAGAGAAATGAGAATATGTGGGGGAAATTGCCTTGCAGACCCCCAGGGCAGTGCAGGAGGAGGGGCAGGAGGTGCTCCAGTGGCACAGCAGAGAGTGCCATGGTGCAGCCCATGAGGAGCAGAGATCCACCTGCAGCACGTGGTGGACCCCACACTGGGGCAGGTGGATGCCCAAAGGACCCTCTGACCCCATGGAGAGCCCCTGCTGGCACAGGATCCAGGTGGGATCTGTGGGTCCATGGAGAGAGGACCCCATGCTGGACCAGGTTCATGTCCCCCCTGTTGGGGACCATGCGCTTCTTATCACTACATCTTGTGGTTTCAGTGCTGGACAAAAGACTGTCCTACAATGTTTTTGTTGTTTTGTTTGGGGTTTTTTTTAAATGCTTCCTTGCTTAGAGAAATAAATAGATATACTGGCAAAATAATAGCAAATTATCAAACCATCAGAGCCCATTGGTTTCACATTGCACACAAGACTCTTCCTAAAGCTCTCAAGTCCTCTGAGGTATTAAACTCAGTATCAGGATTTGACAGCAAATATTTGCTATTACATCCTGCAATTTTATAGCAAGAAAACAGTTTAATTAACCAACAAATGTAATGCTAGTTTTAAGAATCTCCCTTCCAAAACAACTAATTGGACTATTGCAGAGAAAAACAATTCCCTCCACTTCCCATCACTGCTGCAGACACAGGCACGATTCTTACCATCACAGCCCCTCCTGTCAGCCCTAACATTATATCTGGCATAACATTATATTTGTTCACCTGAACAGCCAAGGTGAGCTACACATTGCAAGATCTTCAGCATTTTCCCTATTAAATCTTACAAACCCAGGAATTCAGAAGCCTGATTGCACAGAGTATTCCCCACAATCAAGTTCTAGGCTAGCAATCCTCTCAGCCATTCGTAGAAGTCTGAATTAAAGCATGGCTTCATTATCTGAGAGATTGCTTTGTGATCCATCCCAAGCAGCTCATCTTGATAATTTCTATATTCCCACAGCTGATTCTCTTTGGTTATGCTGCTTCTTTGTCTGGTTTCGGAGAAGCATAACAAAACTGCATGAACTGGAAACAGAATCAGGGTGGGGTTTTTTCACATAAATATATGCTTTTGATATCTATCAAATTCTTTTCAACCAGACTGTGAAAAGCTAAACTCAATGATTAATGTGAAAATCAAATACAAACACTCAAAACTCAGGAACAAACTGGCAGGATAAAATCATATGCATTTAATGATGTTACAAATAGGAGGAAGGAAACTGATCTGTCTGTCATGGGTATTCTCCCAAAATTTCATCTTGAGATTCAGCAGACAAGGTATTTGAAAATCTTAAGATATTTGTTATCTTCTAATGAAGAGACTTTCTTCTATTCAGACAGTATGAAAAGTGCTAACACCTGTCCACTGAATACCCTTTTTTCTTTTGTATATCTCTAATTCACCTGTTTGGGATGTATTCATGTGAAAAAAAAAAAGATTTTACAAGACAAAAGTATTTGTTGGAGAAAGCCACACTGCTTTCCTGACTTTCAAGGGAAATTGGCCAAGTAAGACGAAAATACTGACATATTTATCACAGGCTGAATCACATTCAACTCAAAAACATATTTATCATTAAAAAGAACATGTAGGGCTTTACAAAGAGGGAATAATATATTCTGCTTTTTCTTCCCAACGTCTTCAACATGTTTTATATAATCAGTTTCCTGATTATTTGGGTCATTTAAACAGCAAAGCTTGCTTATAAACTCTGCAACATAAACAAGGTTCACTGCAGAAGTTGATAATGAACATGAAAGATGTGTAAGAAATGTAATTCTGGAAAATACAACATGCTTCAATGACACCATAAGAAACTGAATTTGAATATTTGTCAAGTAATACCATTATAATCTTTTCATCAGGAGCCTCTTCAAGTTACTTATAAAAACTTTCTTAAATGTTGCTTTATGTACCTTTACATGTATGTTGGATTACACATGAAAAGATATCATCTATTTTTTGGCAAGTAGTAAGCACAAGGCTGGAGTTACGATCATGAACCCAATGTTTCTTTTGCTCCTTATCTGGATAATGGATTGGACATGACTTAAAACCCAGTTTTAATATGCATTGTAAACCTACCTCCTATAAGGTCACTGTTTAATGCAGATACAGTATTTTTTAATCATAGGATGAAGTAATATATAGCTTTTGCTAAGACATTATTGGAATAAACTTTTTCACTATGGAAACAACACTCAGGTCCATAGGACTCTTTGGCATGAGCTCTTCTCTTGAGGAAAGCAGAGAGCATGCTGAGACACAAAAATCCTGCCTTGACCTGCTGTGGTTTTGGTCATGTAATTGTACAGATCAGGCCAAACTGGATGGCTGATTCCTCCAACCCTGCACCCTCAAATCCTATAAATGAGACAGAATTAAGACACAGCCAAAGACACGCTCAGTTCTGAGAGCATAAAGAACTGGAACAGATCACAATTTAGATATTGTCCACAGAGAGATCCCAAAGGGACTCAGGAGCGCAGTAAGCCTCAATTATTTCTATGTTCTCAAAATAATTATAAGTTAGTCTTATCCCTTGATGCATTTATAAAATACCCTGTACCTGACAATTTAAATTCACGGGACAACAGGAAGACACCTGTGCAGTCACCTCAGCCAAGTTTGTTTAAATCCCCAGTGTGGATGATGTTGAAGAGGACAGCTCAGAAACTAAACACAATTGAAAATTTTATCGTACTTTAATTTTTTTCACCAGTCCTTTTAGCTTGAAACAAGAACTGAAATACAGAATTATATCATGTCCTTAACACCAATTGAACTTAATGCTATTCTTAAATCCTGATATTGTATAGTATTATGCTATTATTATATGACTGTGTGTATGCTAGCTCAGTATCTCAGATGATACTTGTTATTGCCTGACCTTAACATAGTGAAGGCTCAGTATTTCAGAAATAAAAACACTCCCCTAAGTTAGACCTTAAATAAAATCGCATTTTTATGCTGTTTTATAAATCAAAATATTTTGTACAGTTGCTTAAAATAATAACCATGCCCTGTTAGCTTATACACACAAAGTAAGTAAAGAAAGCTTAAACAAAAATCAACACTTTTTATCGACTGTTAGTCTACACTTAAAATTAATATATCATTTCTGGAAGCTCTGCTCACTATAACTGGCAGATGCTCCATGGAAAATTGCCATTAACAATTAACACATAATGAAGAATCAACCTGCTGGGGCACCTGGGATAAATTTCGTTTTGTTCAATGCATTATTATTCCACTTGAGTGAGATAACAGATTATAATTTTAGGGAAAGTGACATATGGAACATTTATGAGACTTTGCAAAAATCATTTGAAGCCCTTAACTTACAGCATTTATCACAGAGTCTTGGTAGTGGAAGAACCTCTTCAGTGAGAATTTGGAGGGCCAATTTTCTTAATGGAAGATTGAAAGACTTATCTAAAGCCACTCCAGCTATAAAGTCAAAATTCTGTTTCTAGCTCGTGCCTGGCAACACTCAGATTTCAGGACATACTGGTTCAATTTTGACCCATTCTCACATTGCTTGTTTGATCATCTACTTCAGAACCTGCACCCAGATCCCTCTCCCAACCTCGTAACTCAAAGGAGGGCACACCCAGTCTTTGAGAACCCTGGGAACCCTGCAAAGGAGGTGCCACCAGCTGCAGTCGGACAACTGAATGTCATGGAGAGTGAAGGGTACTGCCACCCCTTGTCTTGAAGGGGCTCATACCAGGAGGAACCTAAATTTGACTCCCTAACAAAATGTGAAGATTTTTAAATATTAGAATATACAAGTTCTTCACACACAGTATCTTCACATCCACAATGTCCGTGCAACAGCTTCTCATTCCCAGCTGCTCTGTTCCAGCCACTCTGTCCTCCATAGAATGGATCTTCTAGCAGTGCCTGCACAACCTGAGCCCTCAGGGTAGGTAATTACCCAATTATGTGTAATTACAGCCTGAGTTGTTCTGTCAGCTGCTGAGCATCTTCCAGCACCTTAGGATTACATGTGCTTCTTTTGGGAAGGGTATGTTAGTTTAGTTCACTTTGTCCTTTGATTAAGTGGGTAAGATTATATTCCTATTACTTGTGTCTACTCTTATTACCCTAATTAGCAATAGGTGCCATCACCACATAAATGTGTTTAAAAAAAGATAAAGCAAGGTGACCCCATGTCTCTGCCTTTTCACCTGTGCTGACTCCTGGCACCAACTCCTGGAGACTTTGCATCTGCTTCCCTTCAGAAGACAGTCAAAGCAAAGTCCAATGTTGCCATTATGCTACTTCTGAAGTACACAATTTTTTAAGTATTTTTTACGAGAATTTTCTATTTCCAATGCAAAGGCTCCCTCTTGCAGTAGGTGTGTAATGCCTTATTGCTGTTAGGTTATATTTTTATTATTTTGGTTTTTTACACATACAATTATATTACAAATATATACCAAATTTATAACTAAATATATATAAAATATGCATTAAATTACCTTTCTTGCTGTGCAGTGATGAGCATAGATGTGTGCTAAGAGTCAGGTGGTCTCCTGCAGGGCAATCTTTGTGGTATGGAGGGACCCTGAGACCAAGCAATCAGGATTCTGCATCGTGCTTTTGCTTTAGCTCCACTCTGAACCACTGTCCATCTCGATGTATACTCACATCAAAGACAACCCCTCCTGTCTTGCTTCTTACCTTGTCAATTCTGAATCCCAGTTCTTGCTCCTGTCTCCAGGTACAGCAGCCTAATTTTTTGCTCATTCTATCCTTAAAGGGATAGATACAATAGTCCAAGTAATATCTGTAGGAGAAAAAAAAAAGTTTACAAAAGAATATTTCAAATGCATGACTACAACTGCCTTATTGAGGGTATTTTAGTATAATCCAGCTTTTAAATGCTGTATTTACAATGGCTCAAATATATTTCCATCATTCATTTCCCATCACATTCAGAAGCAGTTCTATGACAGTCTTCGGTTCCAACTAGGGCACCACAGTTATTTCTAGAGCAAGGAGTTTCCCACTTCTACAGATTCTTAATTGTTTCGTAATGAATTGGTTGCAAAATGTCACAGATCCATCCCATCCAATCAAATAAAATCTCAAAGTAGGAAAAAACCCTATTGTTTCATAAGCCAGGCTGTTTCTACTGCCCTCATAGAAATTCACCCGTATCAAATAAAGTTTCAAATCAAATAAACTATATATACATAAAACACACAAGTCTTGGCCTCAGCTAAAGAAGGATGTAAACCCAAATGGGCTCACCTTTCCTCAAACAAAAGTTGGAGCTTTTGGGTAAAGTTTGTAGAGTTTGCTGGAAAAGAAAGAGCGTGTTGCATCTCGTATAAATTTCTCCTCCCTTGCCCATGCTCATTGTTTTACAGAATATCCACAAGGATATGACTGTGTCTGCACTAATAGGTTGGTTGAGAGTGGAACAGCAGTTTTGAGCAAAATCCTTGACTTTTCTGGCAGCAAGTCAGTCACACAGCAGGTTTGGTGGGTGTAAACAGCCATCCAAAGGAGGCTGAACCAAACTCCCCATTCATGGACCACATGGAGTCATACAATGGCTTGGGTTGGAAGGGATCTTAAAGATCATCTCGTTCCAACCCTCTTGCATGGACCCCATCTGTTGGAAAGGGAAATTAATGTCCCAAACACCAATTGTAACTATTTTGAAAAATATTGGGGGAAAAACCCAAGCCATTAATTTCCAGCGGCACAGAAATTCATATACCAATGTTTGTAAATTGTTTCCTCCTTTCTCCTACTTCAGAGAGGAGTTCTGACCAAGTCTCTTTGCTCTGAGATGGTGAAGACATGGTCACACAGTTATCTGAATAATGGTTCCAGGTACAGCCAGTCTGACCTGTTGCAATCTATTCAGAGTTTTTCCATTTTCAGATTTCTTCCTTGTTATTTATAATGGTCTATTGAGCAATTCCAAATTTGGCTGTGGTACAAAAAAGCTTTCAGACATACTGAGAGAAAGACTTTAAAGGAAACTGTAAACCACACTTTTAATTCTTTAATTGCTAACCTATATTTTTAGACTTTAGTATTTATTTGTAAGAGGTACAGCAGTCTATAAAATAATTTGTAAAAAACACACAGAGCAGAGTAAAGCTTTGAAGGAAAAACCCTTTTGCTGATGAAATAAAAACTGAAAAGTACAAGAAGGCAATGCAAGCTACATGAGTTCTCTGCAGGAGCAAGTGAGATCCAAGCACAGAGCGTTGTGTTTCTGGCTCTTACCTTTCTGGCTCTCAATCCTTATTCACCTCAAGGTGCAAAAGCACATCTGCTGGGTATGCAGTTGTATGACTAGGACATTAAAAGACAGAAAAAACAAATTAGGTACTCTAAATACCTAATGGACTTAAATGTTTAAAGTGGCAGAAGTGGTGATTAAAAAAAATATTCTCTTGAAAATTCGGTTTCTAAAGTAAGGTATGATTAAATATGTAAACACTGCTTATATCTAATTAAAAGGTGAACATGGAAGGGACATACAATAGTAAGATTTCAATTCACTTAATTGAAACCCTTAAAAGTATTTGAACATCTAATTTTAACAAAAGAGAAGAAATGCTCCAAAATATGCAATTTATTTTAGGTCTCACATAAAAAGACCAAGAATAATGGAGTTTGAGGTTTCCTTCCATTTCACTGAAGCAAAAATGGCACTTAAGCATTCAGAAATTGGGGTTTTTGAGTAAATAAATAGTATCATTTAAGCTAAAAGAAACTTTCCATATCAAAGAGGAAGAAAACTGGAATCCCAAGCTACCAGTTACATGTATTTGCATATCAAACTGTGCTACAGGACTAGGGAATGAGGCAGTCTACAGATCCTTCACTTAGCCACATGAAAATAAAACAGGACACTTCGAGCTGCCTCTTCCTCTGGTTTTTTTGGAACTTTTTTTACCAGAGAGTGATAGGGATAGTTTGGCTTTTCCTTTTAATAAAGCAGAGGTTTATAAAGAAAGAATGCTTACTGTTCTTCTTATATCAGACCATGCAAGAAGATCAGGTTAAAAACACACAAGGTCTGCTGTAAGAGTGTTAACAAAAGCAGCAAGACAAGTTTATGAATTTTCCAAAGCACATTCCCTCATGAACTGACATATTCTGTGTATTGTGGAGCTTCCTTTGCTAAGCTTGTCTTCATGGTCATCTTGGCATGTTGCACTTGAAGAAAACGTGCAAGAAGTTTACATTTCTGAGAACAAAGGGACATTTGATAAAGAAAAGTAACAACAAGACAACTCAGCCCTGGCATTAGCTCAGTGCTTGGAACACTTAGTCTGAGGAAACAGTTCCCCTAAAAAAGTGCCTGCTTCCAGACACATTAAAATGCATTCAGAAATAAGAACTATGATCAGTTGCTGCCCAAACACATCCTAAAAGTGGACAAAGAAAACACAAAGTCACATATTTCATTGATCAGAAAGACGCAAAATTGGCCCAGCAAAATTTTACTCGTTTGTTAAATTGACAGAATTCAGTTAATAGAAAAGCAAACATATTTATAGACATTTTACCCATGCAAATACCTTGTATATTTTGGATGGATGCTTGAGAGTTGATTTGTCCTTTAGTATGTCCTACAGTAGCAAAATTCAAACAATGTGGCAATCCAAGTATATTTTTCATTCCAGAAAATCTCTCCTGTAGATGCTCGTTCCTTCTTTTCCTGCTTTTTCTAATGATTGTCCCTTCCACAGTAACTAGAAGCCACATATCCCTTGGAATGATGCTGTAGCTTTGTTTCTGTGTTTTCTCATTTTTAATAGGCTAATTTCCTCTCTCAGTATGATTTTGTGAATTCTACTACATCTAAGAAGGCTAAGAACAAACTGTGAAGATTAGACAGTTTGTAGATTTTCCTGTCTGCTTATTAGGCACAGTGAGTTTGATCTAAATGAGTTCTGCATTTTCTCTTTATTTTTCTCCCTATAATCTCTCTTATTTTCATGTAATTCACATGTGAAAAGAAAAAGCCTCACAAAAGAAAAAATGTAAAATCATTGTTCTGCTTTAGATTCTCAATCCCTTGAGTGGTTCCCAACCCACAAGTGCTTCTTTATTCCTTTCATTCCAATTACAGTTTAACCATCAAAAAAAATAACCAGCAAAGGAAATAAGTTATGCAATATATGACATTCCCCTGGAAATATTAAGTAGCTTTTACAATAAGTTATTTGACAATGCTGAGAAACAGATAGAAGCAATTAACATCAAATTGTTACTTTTCTCTGAAGGAAAATATTTGTTTAATTCCACCATTCAAATGAAAAGAGAAATATAATTACAACAGTGTTTCAGAGCTGCCTGTCCAGACTAACAAAAGCACAGTCATATCTCTCTGGAGTGCTATTCAATATTAATGTGGAACGAAGGTGAGTTGGGGTAGAACATGTCTAACTGTTGCCTTCCCCACATTCCATGAAAACACCACCACAGGATGTTCAACTCTGTAAACTACCAACACTGGGAGTTTTTCAATAACTGCAGAACTATTTGAGGATTAGCAAATTAAAATATTCCTTTTCCCATCTTTTATATTTAAGCTGTAAGTTTTAGTAAATGCTTAGTCTGCAGCAGGTCACATTGCAATTTTTCATACTCTACTGCCAGCTGTGAATTAAGACTGCACCAAATTGGATTGCCATCAAGACAAGGCCAGCACATCAAGACCATTGCCAATCATCCCCAAAAAATGTGGTAGAGCAGTGAACTCTTGTTTTAGCCTGCAATGATTAAAACTGCTCCATCAAATTTTGCTTCTCTCACAAATAGTCGTCTATGAACACACAGGGAGCATTTTCCTAACATTGGACAAGAACTGCCAGATTTGGAAAGAATTATCAACATGTACATTAACTGGTAACTCGGTTCTTTGCTGTTGAGATGGTCAAGTTCAAAAGTGCTGAGGGGAATTTGTGGTCTACTGACAATGTTGGTCATCTATGACGAGTCAGTTAAATTCTACCAGTTGTATCAGCTAAAGAGCTGTTCACAAAGCTTCAAACATGATCTGATGCCCAAAGGAAACCACACAGAAGCTTTGAGTTTGGTGTGACCCTCAGGGGTCTGTGGTGTGGGACCTGGCCACATGAAGAGCAGCAACATTGGCCAAGGACATAATTGGGCAGTGAAGGGACTAGAGTACCTTTTAAAACATATTTTAAAATGAGGAACACTAGAAGTATAGATGTGACAATAGCTAGTCCTCACCGTTTCACTTCTCATTTTGATCTTGCTGTCATTTATTTGTATTTACAGAAAGTAGCTAATTAATTCAGAGTGCATGCTCATTGTGGGGCTGCATTTTCTTACACACTGAATAACAACATAGAAATGGGTGGAAAAACTACAAAGTGAGAAAAACCAAACAGAAACAGGTTATGAATCTTAAAATCCTTGTGTACTGAGGGAACAAAGAATGAAAGTTGATTTAATACAAGGAATGAGATTTCTATAGACAATTCAGGCCCACCAAATGCGCAAAGGTATCTTTCAGTGAGAGTAGTGCAGTATTCATTCCAGGGCTTGATAAATCCAACTCTTATTGTACTTCAAAATTTGACTGAAACCAGCAGCTTATCACCATTAGATAATATAATACAGGAAAAAAGCAGGAACACATTAAAAGAGCTGGTTCAGTTACAACTGCAGCTGCTTCCTGTAAATTCCATCTTTTGAATAATAAAATTATTGGGCAATTAAAAGCAATTGCCACTTCTGTTTTCCTGCTAATAAACATTACAAAAACCTTCAGAACCACTGCTTTTTCCTGTTTATAGGAAAGCTCATCATCATCCAGCAAACTGCTCTGCATAGGTCACACTGCGTTTGCAATGTAAGCTTAAAAAAAGGGTTGCAGTAGGAATGGCTGGTTAAAGAGCAAATAATCCAGGCTGGTAAACCACAGCATTACAAATCCCCTGCCTTACTGAGCAAGGTAAACCACAGCATTACAAATCCCCTGCCTTAGTGAGCAACTTCTCCACACCTTCATGGCATATGCTTTTAGTGAAACCTGTTGTCAAGCTACAGTGGTAAACTCAGCATGTTTGACATGCCTAAGGAAAACTACTACATCTAATGGTACACTGCTGGGCAAAATCTTCCAGCAAAACAGGCTTCTTTTATTATCTTGAGACATATTGTTCAACTTGCTTTTGGAGATGGAACCATGTAGCCCAGCAAGCTCAGCAGTGGCACTGCCAGCTATGGGCCATGGACTTTGTGCAGCCGAACTCTGAACTCACCAACATGAAGCATCTTTCAGCTTGCTCAGTTCCACAGGGACTTTTTCCTAAGGAGCAGTTGACTCTCTACCAGTTGTTGGAGTGGGGCTGCGGGCCCTGGGGGCTCCTATAGCCAGGTGCCAGCAGCTGGAAGACTGGGAATGCAGGGACCAGCTGCAGTCTCGCCAGGCTAACGCCAGCCACCGAGGAGATACACATTGCATTCGTAGATATGTAGCTATGATATTCATATTCCAACCAACTACCAGACTTTCAGCCTGATGAGCCACAGAAGGGAACAGAATGAGGCTTTTGATCCTGTCTGTGGCTGCCTGAGTGCTGAATGTGTCACCTGCTCAGAGAGATGTGTGTGTGCACCTACTGCAAACCAACTGCAAACCAATGTCCAGCCTCACCCATGGCATCTCCATCAGACTGCCATACCCATGACCTTCAACAGTAGCCAGAGAGTAATTAAGTTCAGTTTCTTTAATATATATTCGTTTACTTGTTCACAAACACTTTCTGAATTTTTAAGCAAATACATTTTATGAGAAACCCTGAATTTCTATCCTTCTCCTATACATAAATTATTTGCTGCTGTGCTGGTTCAAAATGCTCGTGCTGAAAAGGAATAAGGCAGCATTTTCACAGACCAGTAACTGTATGACTTACCTGACAGAACACATGCAAGGTAATGATCAGCCATCATCAGGTCAGTAACAAGACCTCTTCATCAGCCAGACTCCATTAGAGTGTGTGTGATAAATTTTGCCACCTGCAGTGGGATGAAAGGGAATGTAAAATTTATTGTACCAGTTAAAACCAGAAAATCTTTGGATAAAAGTTTCAGTATGTATGGCAAAAAAGAGACTTGTTTTCCTCTCCCATTTCAGACTGTAACACATATTTAAAATTTTTAACAACATTTTCACACCTAGGTCTAAAAATTCTATAATTTTTCAAATTTATAAAGTGATATAAAATACAGAGTACTGGGAGTGTAGAATGATAGGGATCTACTTCTGATATGTCTAATGACCAATTGATTGAGAATAAATGAAAAACAAAAGCAAACAAAAAGGTTTGAGGTGATAATTAACTGATCACAAAAAAAATCAAATAAATAACACTCTTTTGGGGAAATTTCTAATGAATTCACATTGATTGATGATTAGAGGAGGTGATCCACTGAAAATTTCAAAGATCTTTACCCTCCGCTCTAATAAGCAACCAATTCAGATCTTAAAAGAGGGATTTTCTCTAACAGTCTTAACAGTTAAAAATCTGTAGAGCAACTTAAATGCTAAAAAAAAAAGAGGAAACATAAGAAAATGTGCCTTTTAGCAACATTGCAAGGCAGATCATCATTCTGTGCTAGATTATACTCGAGCAGGAACTACCATGAGTGGGGAGAGCCCGGCACCCATCACACACAGGCTGAGGCAGTTTCTTTACAGTATCATCACAGGGAAAGGAGAGTCTGCAAACCTGTTCTCTCCCCAGTCTCGCAGGTTCCTTCTGCTTCATGCTTCTCACAGACTCATGCAGTGAACTGCATCTTTCTGGGTCAATGCAGGATTAAGGTGTACATATGTATTTGAAATATAAAAGACTGCATTTCCAGTTCCAAACTTCAGCTTTCAAATCAGATACACACAGAGGGATCTGACTAACATTAGAAAATCGGAAAAACAGTAATGCTGGAGTGTGAAGTGACCAGAGGCCACAGAAAGAAGTGATTTCCATGTTCAGCAAAGAAATGTGCTTGCTGTACTGCCCATTTCAAAGCAGCAGCTCTTGTCTCCATTTACAGCTAATGTGTTAAAACAGACCAAAGAAGTTGTGTGAAAGTAAAACCCACTCAATGTTACAGTCATTTTACAAGCAACATTTAATTTTACTGTGTTAACGTGTTAAGCTGAGCAATGGAAGGAAACACAATCAAATGCTCATTGTATTTAAAGAGCCTCAAAAAGATCAATTATCTTTATATGGATAAGAAGCTGTTATCGATTTCAACAGTGTTATTCAAATTCCATTTAAGCAATAAATTGCACTGCTTTTTATCAGCAAAAGGAATGCATTATACTGCTGCAACCCAATACTTAACAGTGTTCAAGGGTAGAGAGCAAGAGAGAGCAGTGACAGTGACATGGCTCTGACATCGATCTAACTGAATGGGGCTTGAACCAGGTTTCTTTTTCGACATTCCTACAAAGAGACTGATACAAATAGTGCATCTCTAAGAGGTGTAAGGTAAAACCTGCTCAGAGATGCCAGCAGTTCAGTCCAGGGGCCAGACCTCATCCTGCTGTACAGATGTGTTGTTAAAGACGAAGGAAAACCACTTTAATCAAATCACAGGCAATGCTGACCTCCTTCCAAGGAATTTCCTTGGCATCCAAAATATCTCTGAGAATCAAAAACCATTGCTGGATGTCTAATCAAGCCAAGCAAGTTTCTACATATTACCAAAATACTTTTCTTTCATACCTTAGTCAATTGAAAGAGGTGAGTTTGTGGAAATCCTGGGTTTTAAACAATTCCAAACCTCTCCAGTTTGATAAGAACTTAGAGAAAAGAAGTTATTCATGGTTTAAAAGGACAGAGCTAGGCCTAGAAAGAAAATCTAACACAAATAAGACTGTTTGCACCATTCCTTCAGCATCTACTGGCAGCCTGCTTGATTACAGCCCTTTTCTTCAGTCAAAACACAACTATACTCCCAAACAGTTGTGTGACTCTAATCAATCCACTTTGTGTTCAGCAACAGAAAAAATAGGTGCAAAATTGGGCTGCAGATTTTTATTAACCTGCACTATATGAAAAAGAAAAATATCAGAAGTGATAATATGTCAGATTGCTATGTAATATTACAAATGCTGTGCAGACCACAGCACCTGAAAAAAACAAACCTGCAGAGAGAATCTAAGAAGTCTAAGATTACCTTGGAAACCTTGATAAAAAAATTACCACAAGAGAGAAAAATATTCATTTTGCATGGAACATTTCTGTCTAGGGGGAGGGCAACTAGGAAGCACGACTTAAAACAGATGATTTAAATCTTGCTATGTTAAATTTAGACACCGGGAGAGTTTTCAAGCCTGGCCACTTCCAAACTGTAGGCAAAACCTTATCTCCCCCTAAAGCTCTGTTCAGATGGACAACTGCACCTGGATCAGCATAATCAGCATGCCAGTGGAAATGTCCAGTGACACAGTGCTCCAGAGGACAACACACAGTGAAAGGATGACAGAATTACATTTGAGGTTAGGATTGTCTACACATTCCATCTACCTTTTCCAGTTTACCTCTCTTTCCTCACAATTAAGATGAATTGCCCTATTTTTTATTGGCAGTGACCATGCAATCCATTTAAATTAGGATTAGCATTCAAATGTATTTTCGTCATTGTCACGATTTAACCCCAGTCAGCCACCAAGCCTCACACAACACTGTATCCACTCGTGCAGTGGGATCAGGAAGAAAATCAGAAGTGTGAAAGCCACGAAACCAGATAAAGACAGTTAATAGGGAAAGCAAAAACCACACACACACAAGCAAAGCAAAACAAGGACTTAATTCCCCACTTCCCACGGGCTGCAGGTGTTCGGCCAGCTCCGGGAGTGCAGGGCTCCATCACACACAACAGGTACCTGAGAAGACAAATGCCATCACTCCTGATATCCCTCTGCTTCCTTCTTCTTCCCCACACCTTGTATACTGACAGTTATGTCATATGGTCTGGAACATCCCTTTGGTAAGTTGAGGTCATTTTCCCTGGCTGTGTCTCCTCCCAACCTTCTACAAACCCTCAAATTCCTTGCCAGCATGGTCATACAAGAAGCAGAAAAGGCCTTAGGTTTGCACAAGAAAAAACAAATATAAGAAAATCTGCTCAGCAATAACAAAAACATTTCTATATCATCACATCTGTGTTCAACAAAAATCCAAAACACAACCACGTACCAGCCATTGGGAAGAAAATTAACTCTACCCCAGCAAAACCAGCACATTCATCTACCTCCAAAGTCCCCCACTTGTGGAATTTAATTGGTTTTACAGCTTATATAGCATTTTCAACATGAAGGATAACCCGTTGACCTCCAGTTTGGAAAAATCAAATGCTTGCATAAGAACACTCATTCCAGGGAAGAGGCAGCATCTTACGGTACTCATCACCACAGGATACTGGAGGACATTCACCTTCNTAAGCTGAGCAATGGAAGGAAACACAATCAAATGCTCATTGTATTTAAAGAGCCTCAAAAAAATCAATTATCTTTATATGGATAAGAAGCTGTTATCGATTTCAACAGTGTTATTCAAATTCCATTTAAGCAATAAATTGCACTGCTTTTTATCAGCAAAAGGAATGCATTATACTGCTGCAACCCAATACTTAACAGTGTTCAAGGGTAGAGAGCAAGAGAGAGCAGTGACAGTGACATGGCTCTGACATCGATCTAACTGAATGGGGCTTGAACCAGGTTTCTTTTTCGACATTCCTACAAAGAGACTGATACAAATAGTGCATCTCTAAGAGGTGTAAGGTAAAACCTGCTCAGAGATGCCAGCAGTTCAGTCCAGGGGCCAGACCTCATCCTGCTGTACAGATGTGTTGTTAAAGACGAAGGAAAACCACTTTAATCAAATCACAGGCAATGCTGACCTCCTTCCAAGGAATTTCCTTGGCATCCAAAATATCTCTGAGAATCAAAAACCATTGCTGGATGTCTAATCAAGCCAAGCAAGTTTCTACATATTACCAAAATACTTTTCTTTCATACCTTAGTCAATTGAAAGAGGTGAGTTTGTGGAAATCCTGGGTTTTAAACAATTCCAAACCTCTCCAGTTTGATAAGAACTTAGAGAAAAGAAGTTATTCATGGTTTAAAAGGACAGAGCTAGGCCTAGAAAGAAAATCTAACACAAATAAGACTGTTTGCACCATTCCTTCAGCATCTACTGGCAGCCTGCTTGATTACAGCCCTTTTCTTCAGTCAAAACACAACTATACTCCCAAACAGTTGTGTGACTCTAATCAATCCACTTTGTGTTCAGCAACAGAAAAAATAGGTGCAAAATTGGGCTGCAGATTTTTATTAACCTGCACTATATGAAAAAGAAAAATATCAGAAGTGATAATATGTCAGATTGCTATGTAATATTACAAATGCTGTGCAGACCACAGCACCTGAAAAAAACAAACCTGCAGAGAGAATCTAAGAAGTCTAAGATTACCTTGGAAACCTTGATAAAAAAATTACCACAAGAGAGAAAAATATTCATTTTGCATGGAACATTTCTGTCTAGGGGGAGGGCAACTAGGAAGCACGACTTAAAACAGATGATTTAAATCTTGCTATGTTAAATTTAGACACCGGGAGAGTTTTCAAGCCTGGCCACTTCCAAACTGTAGGCAAAACCTTATCTCCCCCTAAAGCTCTGTTCAGATGGACAACTGCACCTGGATCAGCATAATCAGCATGCCAGTGGAAATGTCCAGTGACACAGTGCTCCAGAGGACAACACACAGTGAAAGGATGACAGAATTACATTTGAGGTTAGGATTGTCTACACATTCCATCTACCTTTTCCAGTTTACCTCTCTTTCCTCACAATTAAGATGAATTGCCCTATTTTTTATTGGCAGTGACCATGCAATCCATTTAAATTAGGATTAGCATTCAAATGTATTTTCGTCATTGTCACGATTTAACCCCAGCCAGCCACCAAGCCTCACACAACACTGTATCCACTCGTGCAGTGGGATCAGGAAGAAAATCAGAAGTGTGAAAGCCACGAAACCAGATAAAGACAGTTAATAGGGAAAGCAAAAACCACACACACACAAGCAAAGCAAAACAAGGACTTAATTCCCCACTTCCCACGGGCTGCAGGTGTTCGGCCAGCTCCGGGAGTGCAGGGCTCCATCACACACAACAGGTACCTGAGAAGACAAATGCCATCACTCCTGATATCCCTCTGCTTCCTTCTTCTTCCCCACACCTTGTATACTGACAGTTATGTCATATGGTCTGGAACATCCCTTTGGTAAGTTGAGGTCATTTTCCCTGGCTGTGTCTCCTCCCAACCTTCTACAAACCCTCAAATTCCTTGCCAGCATGGTCATACAAGAAGCAGAAAAGGCCTTAGGTTTGCACAAGAAAAAACAAATATAAGAAAATCTGCTCAGCAATAACAAAAACATTTCTATATCATCACATCTGTGTTCAACAAAAATCCAAAACACAACCACGTACCAGCCATTGGGAAGAAAATTAACTCTACCCCAGCAAAACCAGCACATTCATCTACCTCCAAAGTCCCCCACTTGTGGAATTTAATTGGTTTTACAGCTTATATAGCATTTTCAACATGAAGGATAACCCGTTGACCTCCAGTTTGGAAAAATCAAATGCTTGCATAAGAACACTCATTCCAGGGAAGAGGCAGCATCTTACGGTACTCATCACCACAGGATACTGGAGGACATTCACCTTCAGCTTCAGAACTCCTGCACTGAGGTCGAATGCTTTTCCCAAGCTCCTCACACCCCTGAATGTTTCATCTTGGATAGCCAGCTGCCACAAGTTACTCTTTTCTTATTGTCTGTGTAATAAATCTATATTATGGAGTTTGTAATTGTCCTGATCTATGTTACATTTTGACTGAGTGCCTGTAAATAACCCTGTTGTCAATAGCAAACACAGCAACAACTGTATGCATGCAGTGGCTTTGACGTGAAAAATGAAAAATCAATGTAATATGCCCTTACTGTAGGCACCTGCAGATAACATCCAATAGAATTGATTAAGTTCTACACAATAGATAATAAAGCCAATTAAAACCCAACTGGAACACTACAGTGCAGCTCCACATTTAAATGAAGGGGTAAAGACAAAGGAAGAAGAAATTAAAATAAAAGCTTAGATATGACTAATGGAGGAAGGTTGCAGTCTGCATCTAGATAAAGGTTTATCATTGCCCCACAAAGTAAAAAGACACAGTGTACATATTTTACTTATTCTGAACACCAAAAGTATAACTTCATACATAGCTTTGACACATTTTTTTAATTAAATGTTCTACTGAGATAGAAAATTTTCCTATTATTCTGCTCCTAGATAATCACAATTTTATATTAAAGATTTAATGATTTTTATAAGCTTCAAGCAAAAGTACCCAAAATAATATCTGAAACAAAATGAAAATATAGTAAAATTAGCACCAGACAATCTTTAATGTGACATTGCCTGCATTCCCTCCAATTCTGGGACTCCATTTAGGTGAAAGTTTCTACACTCACTACATGTACACCCTCACAATTATAACTACCACTTCAAAAGGAAGAATGTGATGAAAGAACAAAAGGAAAAAAGCAAGGGGGAAAAGAATAAAAAAAAAATTCTTATTTTAATTGAGTATTGCAGAGGAAACCCTATCTTGAATGTATCTCTAAAAAACAACGAATTCTCAGTTTCATTTCTCTTGTCTGTTCCTGCAAGTTCATTCCTTAAAAGCATAAACCAAACAGAATTCCATCAGAACAATCTAGCTTACATAGGAGATGAGGCTGGAAACAACAAATGCCTCTCATTACCTAGGAAAACTTTCAAAAGAATAAAAAGGTCGCAGCTGTTTTCAAGCAAGACAAAGTTAGGGACTTATCCAAAATTACAAGTTAGAAAGTTCAGAAATAATATTTTTCATTTTGCTTTTACCAAAGAACACCTGAGACAGGAGTAAAGTCTGGTGTCCTTTAAAATAAACTTCAGAACAGTGGGGGCAGCAGAAACACTTGTGTGTTGGGTAATTCTCAATGGTGTCGGTCTGCGATGCCCCCTCATCCTGAGCAAGCACAGCACACCCTCAATGAGCAATTGAGCACTTTCCTAATTACCAAAGGGCTGCTGCGTTAGAAAAGGCTACACCTAGCTTCATTTTATCTTTTTCATACCTGGGTAATCCTTGTTGTTCCATGAAGATACACCCCTTCCTTTGGCCACACACAGCATTCTGCCAGTGACATTTCTTGGTTGATTCAGGCCACACAGAAGGGGCAGGCACCAGTGATGGTCAGTGTATGTGGTGGAGTCCTGCTCCTGAAGTCATGGCAAAGACTGAACTTGTGTGACTGGAAACTACTTCTGTTTTTTAACAGAGTGTTTTACAAGCAAAGACTAAGCCTCCCACATGTCAGAGGGATGCTGGTGTGGAGGATAAGACCAAGAAAACACAGTACTGTGCAAGTGCAGTAGGACAGTGAACCTGGACTTGAAAAGTTGGAACAGCAGTTTTGTTGAGGTCTGGTGTCCTCTTATATATGAATGTTGCCACTTCTTATATGTAAGGGATGCCACTCATCAGTGCCCAGGACATGTTGTGTTAACTTGAGCATAACAGTAAAAATCAGTTTAAAACTTAGGATAAAATAAATTCTAACAAAAAAATCCAAACTACCTGTATTTTCCTTTCATGCATAAACTCCATAAGGAGACAGATAAAACACTTCCATACAATATATCTATTTCTTATGAAAAGATACTATGAGTGACAATTCTCATGTGGTGTTGGGAGTTGCCTAATGAATAGCAAGAGCTCTTTTAATGTTAATGAAAACATCCTGTCTAACTCTTCTTCAGACAATGTCTTTCACTCTGTGACTATCACCTTTTAAGTTGCCACAATTCCCTCATCTGCAGGAACAGCTGAGCTTGTCAGCAGTCTGGTTGCAGTGTCAGAGATTAGCTGAACTGCTCCTGTTACTGTTAATGGAGTTACCCATTAAATCCCTACATGTTGGGTTGTCAAGTTTTTATTAAGCAATAATATCTTTGCAGCTATTCCAGCTAGCAAAGGTTTAAAAGGAATGGTCTGGTTTTCTCTCCTTGTATTACACAAAATGAAGTCTTCCCTTTGACATTTTAAAGATCTATCTCACATCTATTTCCAATAAACAGAATTTTCAAGGGCTTAGTGGGTATTGTGATGACATCCAAATAGCATAAAGAGAGTTTATAACTTTCAGTGATTTGATGGAGAATTTTACTAGTAGAATAACATGCAAAACTATTTGAAAAGCTCTCGATTTTTCTATCCCACATGCACATATGTATCAACTCTTACTGACATTTGAGGTATTATGTACAAAAGAAGAAAGCAGCAGACTTCAGATACATTAACATACTGTCTTCCTGGTAAGGGAGAATAAGGAATCTTACAGTCTTGTATATCTACAGAATTTACACTTTTCCTACCAACTTTAAATCTCTACTACCCATACGTAGCAAGTCCATCTGTTTTTCTAAATTTGACTATGAAATATTTTTCCATGCATATCATAATTACATATTGATCTTGAACATATTCTTGTGCATGCAAATATTCAACTGGAGCTGGTTGGACAATCTCCTTATGGTAATCAATGGTTAGAAGAGCTCTGAAAATAATCTCATGATAGGAAGGAAAACAGCCTTTTCAGAACATCCACAGTTTTGGTTTTGTTGTTTCAGGGGGTTTTTTTGTTTGTTTTTTTTGTTTTTCTCCCCCACTGGTTTTCAATAAAGTAGTTATCAATACAGTAAACAGAGAAGAGAATATGAAATTGTGTCTATGGCAACCATATTAGAACTCTCTACTTTGTATGTCTCTGGCTTTTCAATAGATTCTTGTATTCACACTCATTTTTCCTGTAAACAGGTCAGTTAAAACATAGCTCAGAACTATTTCAGAATTGCTACCAACTACAAAATTGGATCTGTAAATTCTCATTTAAAAATGAAAGAGTTTTTTGGGGAAGAAAAATGAAAACAAGATCTCCACTGAGCTAATTGCTTCCTAGAAAGCTTCTGCTATTGTTGTTATCTGGCAGCAAACTTTGTTCCTTGCAGATAATTATTGCAAGATGAAGAACCAGGGAAAAGAGGAAAGAAACAAAGCATGAAGTTGTTCACCAATTTGTAGGAACTCAAAGTTGTGGGGAAGGGAAAGGTGGGGAAGTCACAGTGCAAGGTTTTGAATATGAGCCTTCAAAAAGCATTTTGGTGCGATGGGCTGAAAGCCTTTGCTGTTGACCTGACTCTTCCCAGTTCTAGAGGTATACACAGCGTCTTCTAAGTCCTTCTTCTGGGCAATTAAGAGGTGAATTTGCCTCAACAATAGTCATGAAACTCTCCGGGTTCTCTATGGATGTTCTCCTCCCATCCATGTTCAAGGTTAGTTATACAGAATATAGGACAAGAGGTCAGATGTGAAATAGAGTGGATTTAATCTGTGCTGACAGGGTTGAGATCACACAAATCCAAAGCATTCGTAACATCCCATAGTTACATTCACAGATCAACCAACACTGGGGCTGCTACAGATTCCATTGTCTGCTGAACAAAACATACACATTGAAACTATTGCATAACAACGCAGATTGCAGCTTCGGTTGGGCTTTTTTAAGCAAGTTAAAAAACAGTTCTGTAGGAATCATGTATTTTGAAAAGACAAAATATCCTTCCCTAGGTTTCTAATTTCTAAATTTAATTTGAATAAAATTTGTGTGCCTTTGGTTGGAGGTAATTTTGGTTTTGATTCCTCCCCCCCCCTACCCCCAAAGTTCTATTAGTACTATCTAAAATAAAACTGATCCTTTCTGGCTTCCAAGAATGAAAAGCTGTCTTTATTACCCAGATTTACTGCTGCTGATGCTGTGAACTGTTGCATTATAGCAACACACAACAGGTATAAAGTAATTTTAGGTATTAGAATGGTCAGAGCTTTTTCAGACCATGCTTCATTCATACTTGTCACAAGACATTTCTAACATTGGCATTTAGGTTTAAGAAAATAAGAATTTGACATAATAAATAGAACATACTTAGAAGGAATCTTTGCAGGTTACTACAGGAAAGCATTATTTTCATCTAATAATTCAATGGCAAAAGGCTGCCAACCTGCCATGGAAACTTGTCATAAATGCTTACTATGTTATAATGTTTTCAGTGAGCTACTGATTTTTCAAACTCTTATTCTCAAAGGAATTTTCTAGAGACTTCCTAACATTTTTTCCATTTTAAATCGAGATTTACCGTTATAAAAATATTAGAGACTTTCTGGTGCTTTCAGCCAGTGCTTCCCTGAAGGAAGGCATAGGACAGGAATCAATGACTATATTTGCTTTCAGCCTCCTTTTTGTATCTTTTTTTTATTTCTTTTTACAACATGATGCAAGTCATTCTCATTTCAGTGTTTTGAAACAAATCCTCTCTGTTGGCCCCTAAACCATATAGAGAATTAAAGCTTTACTGTTATAAAGTCTCCTCAGACTTCTCAATGCTTAATAAAAATAATGACAGTTAAAACTGTTTTAATACTCACATTCCAATCCCCTGCCTACCCCTCTTGTCTCCTGGGTACTGTTTTAAAGCATGTTCCTTATCCTGGGCTTCCTTTTACATTCCTTAATGAGGAGCAGACTAGTCTCTTAACTGTCCTCCACATAAATGGATTAAGTTTCACATGAAGAGAGATCCCCAGATATGTGTTAGAAAGGCTGCAAGCAGTTGTGTGAGATGGGATGAGAGTGGAAACATAATTCACCTGTCCCTGATAGCGAAAGTACCAACTCTCTGCAGCATTTATTTTGCCTCCCAATGAAAAGACCCTTTTAACTTGTTGTATCTTTTATTCAGCAACTCATTTTCTGCTAAGTATTAAAAGTCGGTAGGGTGTGAGGATTTGTTCCAAGGCTTGCTGAGATATTACTTACACAAAGGAGTTGCAGATCATTTCTGCTGGGTAAAACCATCGGGGATGTTTGAAATTCAAATGCATTTTACCCCCACCCTCCACAAAGAGTTGTTCCTTTTCCCTTCTCTTTGTTACTCCCCCCCACCCTACTTCACTATATGTATTGTCTGCAACTTTTAAAAATACAACAGTTCAAAACATTTGAGATCATTATCTACATTATTGTTCCTATCTCAGAGACAACAATGTTTCATTAAAACTGGTTTAAATTTACCTTGCTATTCAACATCATATTTCCAGGCAAAGATGACCAAGGCTGAAGTATGTTTTCAAGGTGAACCACTATAATTTTGGGTGGTTCACTATGAGCTCAGGCCTCTCATAGATAGACAGATAGATAGAATGCCTCATATTTCTTTCTCTTGGAAGCTTGCATCAAACACAACACTGCTGGCAGCTGTGCAGGTAATGACCTCATGTAACAACAAATCTATCAGCACAACACAATCAGAACATTTTCCTCGGTGTATTTATGGCAACTCTTTCTCCCAAGCTAAGAAGTTGCTGGAGTACAGATTTGCAGAGAGAATGGCATTACATCAGAAAAGAGAAGCTTCTCTCTCGTGAACATTCACACTGATCAAACACCCTGTAACAGTGGATACCAACTCTCAGTGACTCACTGGTTTGTACACTCAACTGGGACATTCCCATTCCTTCCTCTTCTGCAGTTTCAGCTCTGTTTAAGGTGAACAAACCCCAGCGTCTTCTGAAGTTCTGAAAAAAAACAAACCAACAAACAAACCCAAAACATGTTCAAAATAGCAAGACTGAAATACCATATATAATAACTTCAGCATTACAAAACATACCTGCTTGGACATCAGCAAAATTTTCAGATGTAATGATGTGCCTTTCCAAAGCAAGATATATGGTATAACAAAAAAACCCAGAGCAATTTTCAGGCATAATGGCACAAGTCCAGACTGACATGAATATTTCACTACAGTAAATAGCAAATAAGCAAATTAAATATGACATATCAATTTATTCAATTTATCAATGTTTTAGTCATTAGCCCTCACTCCCTGTCAAGCACAATAATAATGTTGATGCTAACATTCAGATTAGATCCAATTATCCTGGTCCTACAGTGGCTACTGGAAAACACATACTAAGAAAACTAATAAAATATATGATTCCTTCAGCTCTCTATTGAAGTGCAGAGAGAACAATCTACACATGGAAGACATGTAAGCTAACATTCCATTATCTGAAAAGCAAGCCTTCAAAAGATTTCTTATAATATAGGTATTAACTGAGCTACACCACCCTTGTCTTTCAGTCTGTGTTGAACAATACACTGCTACAACACTCAGCTACTCCAAGACAGCTGCTCCCTGTCTGCCTCTTACACTTGGGTACTTCAATCACAGCCAATTGGGTTAGTGAGAAAAGGACCCTGGAATGGAGTAAAACTGAATTCTGCCACACAAACATATATTCTTGTTCCTTTTGTACTCTATTTCTCACCTCAGCAATATATTCTATTTCTTTCATCAGTGTCACAGTACCTTTAAAATTTGGGCTTAGGCATTTTCCAAGGAGGCAGAATATATGAATGTGTGTGCCTGTAACTGATTTAACACTGAACCTAAATCTCTCCTGCTGGGAATTGGTTCTAACTGGTACCTCAGCAGATCCAGCACTGGTTTAACTGGTACACTGCACAAGGCAGTAAGCACCACCATGATTTGCTGATTCCTTGCAAGATCTGCTATTCCTGGGAGCTGGCAGCTGTAAGGATGTGAAAGAAAACTAAAGATGCAATTACACCATTATTCTAGTATTGCTAGTGCTTCCTTGCAGCTCTGAAGTCTGGCAAAGACACAGCAGAAACAGGAGAGCAGCAGAATGTGTGTCAAAGAGGCAGCATGAAAAGACTAGGGAGAGTGAAATGGCAGTCAGACCCTGGGTATGGAGAGAATAAAATAGAAAAAAAATTGAAAAAGAAACACTGTGTCCAGAGAAAGAGAAAAAGCAGCTTTAATTAGTAGCTCCACCAGCCCAAGACAGATTGGCAACTGCTGAACTTGGCAATCACTTTAGACCCATCTGGACCCATCACCATCTCCCTCTGTATCTGAAAGCAAAGCAGTGTAGACTTCCTTGGGATATGGAAAAACATCAAATATGTCCCAGCCCTGCAGGGCTGTCCAAAAGTAGACAGGCAGTTGAAATAACATTATTTTACAGAAACTCCAGCTTCTGTTTGGGAGGGGTACAACCACACCAGTGTGTCACTGCCACCAAGCCAGGCAGTGCAGGAGGTGAACAACTCAGCTGACACAGCGGCTCCCCACAACTTCGGGCTCTGCTCACTTGTGCTGCCTTAAGTCTCTCATCAAAGGTTGTCCAGGTGGTGAAGGTAATTCTTCTATGGTACATGGCAAGCACCTCATTTCTGGAAAGCAAAAGGATTTGGGATTGTTCAGCCTGGAGAAGAGAAAGCTCAGGGGTGACCTTATTGAAGTACCCGAATGGGCTACAGAAGAGCTGGAGAGGGTCTTTCAACAAGGGCATGGAGTGATAGAACAAAGGGGAATGGCTTCCCACTGACAGAGAGCAGTCAGACTGCATATTAGGAAGAAATTCTTTACTGTGAGGGTGGTTTAGGTACTTCCCTAGATTGTCCAGAGAAGCTGTGGCTGTTCCATCTTGGGGAGTGTCCAAGGCCAAGTTGGACAGTGCTTGGAGCAGCCTGAGCTAGTGGAAGGTGTCCCTGCTCATGGAAGGGAGGGTGAAATGAGGTGAGCTTTAATGTCCCTTCCAACCCAGACCATCTCTAATTCTGTGATTTCCTGTGTGCATCCTTTGCTTGTTTCTTACCAACCACTCCTGTGGCACTCCACTCAAAAATACTGGCTCCTGCCAATTCCCCTCCTGAGCATCCATGCCAAACAGGAAACATGCTGGGAACTTTGTAGAGGAAGTATGTTCCTGAAGAATTTGTGAATCTGGGGCTTTCTGCTGGGCAATTCCATGGAAATTGTCATGTGCCATGACAATTCATGGATTCAGCTTATCAAAAATACAGATTTTAGTGAAAAAAAAAAAAAGTCTGATTCTTTGTGCATGCTGACAACAGAATGTCAGTGTTCCTTTATGTATTATATTAGGAAGAATTTCAGTCTGAAGCATTCACATTATCAGATAGATGAGCTTAAAAACAACCTTAAAGAATAATCACAAGTTTTATATTTCTTGTGTTGTCTGATCACTAAAAAGCATCTTTAAAAATTTATCTCATAATGCTGAGATGAAGAAAACATGCCTTCAGTGATATTTGATTGCTCCTTGGCAGATAATTATTTGTTCAAACAAAATAAAGCAAATTTCCTTCTCAATCCTTTGCTGCCATCTGTTGGCAAAGAGAAGTTGCTGGCAAGAAGCAATTCATAGACACACAAAAAAAAAATGAAATGCTTGTCTACATCACATCAAATGCACAATTACATGTGATTACAGTGGCACAATTGGGTCTACTGTAAGGTTGCTCTTGGTGCAACCTTAGATGACAAAAAGGTGAGATTCGTGTTGAAACTTAACATTCCCCAAATTCCCAAATCTTAGAGTACTTAAAGAGCTTTTCTCAGTACCAAAGGGGGGGGAAAATAAATAAACAAAACGCCAACAAAGATACAGGGAAGGGTCAAGTTTTTCATATTTTCAAGAGATGGATGACAGAGACAGGAATTTTTTTTTTATTTCTCTGCTCGACCTTCATGGTCAGCTTGTATTTCTTCCAGTAAGAGTCAGTTACTGTATCTACCTGCTTTTTAAGGTATCTAAGCTTTTGCAAGCCTAGTCAATAAAATTTCAAGCACAAGGCCTAGCTAAACACTAGCTAAGTAGCTTGGCAGGTGAATTTACTGTCATCATCATCATTATTACACTGAGCTTGGCAGAAACACAGCCTTTTCCATCTTTCTTTCCATGAATTCCAAATCTGACCTCAAGGAACAAGCACCTAAACCTTTACAGCAAGTCAAGTGACAAATTCCACACAGAAGGAAGACTTACAGGGAGCTCTGAAGAGGATTCAGGTGCTGGTGGAAGGAGCTGTGACCTGTCCTAAGAGCACACAGACCCAGCCATACAGCTCCCATCAGCAAATTGACCTCAGTAACTATTAATGGCATAAAGACAGGCAAAAAAGGAAGCAGGAATAGGTTCTGATCCCATTTTAGTGAAGAATACAAACATCTGTGTTTGACTTCGATGGATAGACTCTAGATTGAACCCAGAGAAACCAAATTAAACAGTTATTGTTGATGCTTAATCTCTGAAAATGGTCCGACACTTTGGTGCTATTTCTTTAATTTCTGTCTAATCCAAAAAGAAAGAAAAAAAAGAAAAAAGACCATTTCAAATTAATCAAATTACCACAAATTTTAGAAGTATTAGGAATCAAGGTAGGTGTCTTCCAAGTGCTAGCTTTTCAGAATTACATGTTCTGTGAGGCACAGCGTGATGGATACATTAAGGATAAATTGAAAAATACAAAGGATTGGGTCAATCCTTTCAATTAGAATAATTTGCTTAGTAAGTTTTTACAGTAACCTCAAGTGAGAGTTGCACTGAGATCAAGTTTTTGCACAGGCAGCAAGTCCTTTTGTCCTCTAAAATACCATCCGTTAGATTCAGAATACAGCAAAATCAAGATCTCCATGGTCAGCAAAAACCCTCTATATATTTTGGTTTAGTTTTTATTAACTTTGAAAGAACAAATTTCTTTGAGGCTGCAAAAATTTAGGGCCAGGCTCTCCAGGTAGAAAACTGAAATGATAGTCCAGAAATATATGGCATATATTTGGCATGAATTTTAGTACCAACCCATCATCACAAAGAAAAAAAATTATTGCCAGTACTCCAATCTTGTATAACAGTAGAAGTTTCTAGAGTCAACACTTGACCTCCATTTGGTTAACTCCATGGAGGGAAACAGTCTACTTTAGGCAATGTCAGCTAATAATTTATCCGCCCAGATAATACATCACAATGTCTTAATATTTAATCTAAATCCAAGAAAATTATTTGGGAGCAATTACGGTTCTGTCACAAGTATCCTTTTATTTATGAGAAATTTACTGTGAAAGGAAAACATGAAATCGACCATTGTGGCCACAAGGTGTTTTCCCACATGTCAAATGCCAACTAGATGTTCATGTCATATATATTAAAGCCTCATAGACCACGTGTGTGCATGTATGTGTGAGTATATATAAAACATTAGCTTTTAAATAATATTTTAAAGAAGAAAAGTGATAAAATTTATAACCTATCTTTCAGGTAGAAAATTATACTTTGTGGAAGGTAGAAACTGAAGGCAGTTACTGCAGTGCCATAAAACTCCTTGCAGGCTAAGTTACCACAAAAATCCAAGATTATTTCTGCCTCCCACAAATCATGCTCCCCAGAATGTTTCCTCACAGGTAACACAAAATAGGACTAACCACAAATATTTCAAAAGAGTATTTGGTAACAAATGATAACTTACCTTGATTCCATTTTAAAATTCAAATACTCTTTAAAAAAAAAATGCATGTGTAAGAAACAAAGTTTACACTGTTCTTATACTGAACACCAGTGTTATTTTTTCATTCTTTAGTTTTTACTTTCCAGCTAGAATACTTAGAAAACAAGGTTAACCATTCTTTCAATAGACACCAGATGGCACTGCAAAAGATGAACTGTGATAAATCCTGGGCTCTCAATAACAGAATCATCACTGAGTCCCAGAATGGTCTGGGCTGGAAGGGACCTTAAGGATTTAACCCCTCTGCCAGGGGCAGTATCTTCTGCTTTGAAACCAAGATTCAAGCCAAGCAAACTGCATTTTGGAAGTATGGAAAGCCCATGTTCAGATTTAAGAACACAGCAGCTGCAAACAGACTTGACATGCAAGGTGGTGAATTAAAATGAAAGCTGTGCTTGTGGAAAATCCCAAGTGAAAAAAGGATGTGCTTATATTCTGAAGATGGCTGTGTGTAACATGAACATTTTCTTCCAGAAGAGTTAAATTCTATTTATTTTACATTTAAATAGGTAGCTATTGTCTCCTGGCCATGTTGCCCAGAAGTACCTACAGGTTTTTGGCTTTTTTATAAAGCTGTGCATGTAAACCAAATCCTTGCTTACCGTGTAGATGTGAGTACCTGTCAGAAGTGACACCTCCTGCTTGAGGAGATTCTCCCTCCAAGACTGCTTTCACTTCCAGTTTTCACTGTATTGCCTAAATTAAACTTTCAGTAATCCATCTGGATGCCAGAAAACCAGCTAAAAGAAGGCAAGCTGGATTATCACATTTGCTCACACAACATGATTTGCCAAGTCTATTTAGATTGTTGACATAGAAACAAGAGGAAGGGGAAAGGAAAGGGAAAGGGATCTCTGAACTTCGAATTGCTCTGAAGAACAACAAAAGTATTGATACCTGTGTACTACCACACATAGCCTTACCTCCAGTAATAGAATCTAAGCATAAAGCCTTGCCTAGAATTATTATTGCCATTATCACCACGGTTGTCATCAGAGGAAGGATTTATCAAAGGCTTGCACAGCTGGGAAACTTAATTAAGGGCTAGCAAATAAAAATGTAGAACCTAAACTAACACTGCTTGAGTTCCAGAGGAGCTGGGGAGAGCTGCTTTGCTTTGGAGGTGTTCATCCTTATAGGAAACATCCTTATGGGATACCCAGGGGTAAGGTCATGTGGCCCTGAAGAATTTTTGTCATCAGTTTTTTGTCTTAAAAGAGGAAACACACAGAAACACTTTGTGGTTTGGAATGCAGTACCATTTCCCTGCCTGTATTCCCCACCTTCCTTTAGCTCTTTGCAATGCCCCCAAAGCCAGGCTGTGCAGCAGGTCCAGAAGAATGGTCTACAGCTCACTGACTGTGACTCCTGCAAGTTGCTTAACATGGTAATTTTATTTATTTATTCCAGGCTACTCAAAGGTATAATCATTATGCCTCATGTCAGCACAGGTAAGCCTTTACTAATTTTTTCATTAAAAGCCAATCTATAATCTGTCCCTGGACTTTATATTTTCTACTGCATATGGCCACAGACAAGTTTAATCCTTAATACATTTAGTAATCTGCTTTAAAGACAGAATTGCATTGCTGTCCACAATGAATGCCTGGTTTTGGAACTAAAAACTGCTCCTACTGACTACACCTTAGTAATTCTTTAAAAATATGCATGTTAGCAACCCCCTCTCTTCTCATGAATTCAGTAGCTGCTCTCTCAAGGCACCTTTTTAATATTACAATATTCCCCAGAAAACTAATTTTGTTACTGTGAACCAGCCACAACACATTTTGTATTCAACCCTTCCATTGCACAGACAACATAATTGCAAGAGAACCAGGACTGACTGCACAAGATGCATTCAGTTGCTCGTTTAAAAAGTAAATTTACCCTTTAGGAGGTATTATCCTCTCTAAACTTGTAGAATTATAAGATCACACAAATAATCAGAATTAGTAACATGGGGATAAGCTTTTGTGTCTTAAGGATCATATAGACATGATCGACCATTTTAGAAATAAAAGAAGTTTCCCTTCATTGTTTAAGGGTGTGTAAGAGGAATTGTCTATAAGTTATATTTATGGCACTCGTTCCTTGATTGCCTAAAATATCTTTTCAACACTGGTCAAATATCATTAACAGATTTGATGAGCTATATGCAAATTGTTTAGCCATGAACTGGATGAATGAAAAAGTTTGCAAATAGAAATATTTTGTTCCAGATGATGGTAAGCAGGATGGAATCAAACTTTTTAAAATGGTGAAGAAAAAGAAAGAATGAAAAAAAACCAACCAAAACACAAACAAAAAAAAAAAAAAAAGGACTCAGGCATCAAAACAGGAGGGGGAAAAAAAAAAGAAAAAGTGTTTTTCTACCTAGCCTTGAAACATTTAATTATAATTAGGACCAACTAACACAACATCCACGGAGAAAAGATGACAATAAAATGTGCCCCTGGCCTAATGACGAAGTGCGTGAGAAAACCCATTAAACTTCATGTCAATTAGGCCCATTATTATCACACCAGTCCACTATGCCCTACAGCCTACTGGAAAATAAAAAAAAAACAACAAAATTAAGATTCACAGGGACAGCTTCAAAGCTCTGTGATCATACAAAATCCTAGGGACGAAATGAGGATGGAGAGATGAGTTTAGCTTTAAAAGAAAATAGAGACATGGAAGGAAATAAAACAATGATCCTGTATAATTGACTATTTCCTAATTGCAGGCTAGATGCTTGCCTTTATAAATCACCTTTTGTCCTAATGAAAGGTTAAAACAGATTTTGTGTGTCCTTGAAGCAACCAAAGTAGAAATAAATGTGTGGCAGCATTACAACATGGTGATCACTTCTCATTTAAATGTAAAAAATGAGAAAAAAAAATCCCTAACTCTTTCTATCCTACATGATACCAATATATCCCCAAGTGCCTCTAAAACAGGGCCACTGCCATCCCTGGAACCTTCTCATATTGTCACCTTCACAACCACCAGAGAATTCTATTCACACTGCATGATTTGAGATGAAAGTTTTATTGCAGTAACCCACCTTCCCCACCAGAAATTCTGTGAAAGTTAGCAAGACACACTGTGGGGTATATAAAACTACCTACCCTTATGGTACAGAGTAATTTAAACACAGTCCATTATATAATTCTCCCTATCTATTTGTAGTCTGCATAAGCAATGGAAAAAAGCAAAACAGACACCAAGTCACAACAGAAAACATTGAAAATGTCAATTAAGAGACATTGTAATCTGATAGATAATGAACTACATTGAGTAGAGGAGAAAAAAGATAAACATTAATCCTTTCTTCAACACTGATCACAAGTAGACTATTCAGTGGTACAACTCTCACAGCTGCTTCATCTGATGGGAAAACAAAATATTATATTTTTTAACAAATATAACTCCACTGAACTTAAAAGCTTCCATGCATTTATGGGCTTCAACAATCTCATGGAATATTTCTCCCAGTATGGATGAACACGACAGCCCTTCCTCTTTGCTGCAATGGAGAACAACTTATCTACTTAATTTGGTCAAGCACAACAGGGAAAACCCGAGAAGTGCCAAAGAAAGTACAAAGAAATTCAACTAACCTGAATTTCCTAAACCAGACTAGACAAGTCCATACACACTGGGACAAACAAAAGTTCCTCTGAACCAGGAAAAGGGTTCATTGGAAGAATCAATTCCACAGCAAACAAGATTCCTGTTGGAATGTGCAGGGTTTATATAACACAAAACAACTCACACTGATCACACATTTAGGGATGTTTGACTGATTCCTGACTTATAAAACACCAAATAAAATAAAAGCACTTCTGGTGCTTCTTTGAAAGGAACTGTTGTGGATTCCTGTAAAAAGCACACGGCAGCTGTAAATCTATTTGGAGAGCTCATCCCTGTTGGAAATTACCATGCAAGGTGTGTGTGGCAGACGGGAACGGGGCAGCCTTGTAACAAGTCAACTCCCCAGTCTGTTCACTTCTTAAATCTCCAAACAATGCAGGTGGCAAGAGCTCGCCATTCCTAAAATGTGCTCTGGCAGCCTTTTCCCCTGTCAGCAGAGCTGCCTGCGAACGCTTCTCACCCGGTGATGTACTTGTGAAACAAATCTGTTGGACTGGAAAGGCAGGCTGGTTTATTAGTCAAGGAATGGGAGAGTTTGGAGTTCATGCACTGGGCTTAAAAACTCTTTATTTTCTGAAGCACACACAGAAATAAGTTAATTTTTGACACATCGTGCTATGAAATGCAGCTGGTGAAGAGTGACTATAAAAGGTGCAGTCCTATTAGCTCCCAGATCATTGTGCTTCTGAAGAAGTTGAGTTAAGAAATACAGAAGCAAATTAGAACAGCTAAAGTGGCATTTAGCCAAGTGCCAACAAATTTCAAAGGTTGAGAGGAAATGAGGGTTTATGTCCTTAATTTGATTTGCTTAATTTGGTCTAGGAAAACAGGTAAAAACCCCAGGAAATTATGTATAATGATACAGTAAGATATGATGGTGCAAAAAAGGCTCCAGTCAATTGCAATTGTGTTATAAATAGAAGTTGTCACGAGGTGCTACAGAGCAAATGCCCCTTTCAATTGGAGAAAGGCACTTATTCCTTGAAAATTAGTTCCACAGCAAGAGGAAATGATGCCTCTGAACAGCAAATACCCCTTTGATTCCTGAAGCTCAGAACAGCTCATGAGGAACGGAGCAATGTGACTCCTCCATACCTCACCTCCCTCCGTCTTCACAGGATCTTGCAAAACACCAAATGTTTTCTTTGTTCAAACCTCTTTTTCCTTGTTGCTTTGTGTAAACCCCAGTCAAAGTATTTTCTGCATGACACCAGTAGAACTGGTGATAATATAATGTTTGGTAGAACTGGCAAAACCAAAAGGACTGAATTTTATTGCAGAGGAAAATGTTCTGCCACCTGTGTAGGATCTGCTGGCATCATTAACAGACTATGACACTTCCTCTGTAAAGAAAAAAGGATCTTTCAGAGCAAAGATTATCCACCTATGTCTTCATTCATTTCTTTTCACTTGTTTAGTGTTCTTACAAACAATGGCAACGTTTTCTTACACTAAAATACATGTAATGTACATACGTATTGCATAAATATGAATGTTTATGTACCAACAACATTCTAGTCTTCCATTAAAAATGAAAATCAGTAATTGCTCAGGGGCAAAGAACATTTAGAGGAGTAGAAATTGTCTAATAAGGCTTGTAAAAATTTGACCAAAAGGCTGACCTGAAATCACTAGTATTGACAAATAAATTAATGATTGCTGAGTATTTACTTGTATAATAACTATAAATAAGTACTTAAAAGTGGCTTAAAAGACAGACAGTGACAAAACTTTTAGCAGAGCCTGCTGTGATAGGACAAGTTTTAAACTGAAAGAAGGTTGATTTAGATCAGACGTAAGGCAGAACTGTTTTACAGAGAGGTGGGCAGGCCCTGGCACAGGGTGCCCCGAGAAGCTGTGGCTGCCCCATCCCTGGAAGTGTCCAAGGCCAGGTTGGACGGGGCTTGGAGCATCCTGGGGTAGTGGAAGGTGTCCCTGCCCATGGAAACGGGTTGGACTAAATGACCTTTAAAGGCCTTTTCCAACCCAAACTTGTCTATGATTCTATGACTATGTGCAAACAGGCTCCAGTGGCCACACCAGGCAGGGTAAGAGCTGGTTCTGAACTTGCAAACAAACACAGCCCTTGCCTTTCTTTGAGAGGTCTGGGAGGCAGTAGCAGAGACTTACTGTCCTTGCAAATTCCTGGCACTTTAGTATGTTACACAGAATTTCAGGAGTTGTCATTTAGGCCCCATTATCAGTGATACATGTTCACATCCTTCTCCCTTTCAGCTGAGAGCTTAGAATCTTATTTTACTCAATACTTTGTCCAGGGAAGCATTCCTGTCTAAAAGCAAACAGGTGAATCCTTTGGAGTTATCAGAAGGCTGATAAAGGATCAGGAGAAGAGATGGCATCGTGAAGCTCAGGACTAAGAGAGACAGATACCAATTATATATGTGTTTTAAAGTCATAGTTTGTACTGTGCTAGGTAGAAGACTGAGTCTAGTTCTTTTATTTTAAATTATGCAAGGAGTGGAAAAGTAAATAGAGGGGTAGGCAGACATTGATTGCCAGATAGCACTTTCCTGGAATTTGAGATTACCAGGATGTTCCTGCAGTGTCTAATGGGAGACTGCAAACAAAAAAACAGGCAGGAGAATGACAATCTACAAACAACAGGATTAAAGTGCTCTGTGCAGTTAGGACTATAAAATATTTGAATAATCCTTCCAAAGTTGAAACGGAGAAAGAAGTAATTAGATTTCTTAGGGAATCAGAGTTTCTGGAAATACTATCACTTTCAAAAATGCTATTAAATGTATTGAACACAGAGTTCACAGGTTTCTGGGGAAGGGGGGAAAGGTTATGTTTTCTATTTAATTATCTCCAAATAAAATTCTCATTAAAAAAGCCCAAAACCCATAAAATGTTGATTTCATTTTGCTGTCAACTGCAAGTATAAGGCTAAACTTTCTCCACTCATTGCTGAAATCAGTCATTTATACTTGATGAATGCTCACAGTCTGTGCCAGGCTTAACTCCCACTGAGAAACAGGCCCTGTTCCAAGGAGAAGGGATCAAAAGTGTAGGTCAGCTACACGCGAGAAACAGGAACAGACTTAATCTCACCTGACATCTTGGGGTACAGCTCAATTAAAGTGAGAATCAGAACAGGTTGCACCTAAATGAATTTTTTTGCTCATTATTAACAAAACTTCTGCTCTTCCCTTGTGACCTGATTCAGTTCATTTACCCAGGAAAACTAACACAGAAAAAGATGTGGTTATGTTGCATCTGAGTTGGTTTTGTAAAGGGTCTGACAAACACAGGAGTCAGTGCAAAGGTGAGGCAGAGGCAGCAGCACATGCAGAGGAGGAATAACAGAGGGAAAGGCAGAGAGGGGCAGTTATGGCTGGGTCTTTTCATGGTAGGAAATTGTTAGATCAACTAAAACACAACTTCAACCTCTGCAAAGAATACATTTCACTATGTGCAAGATCGAGAATTAATTGTTGTTCAGGAATTTCTGAGCCATTTCTTTACCTGTCCAAATACAGGTAACGGCCCAGTTCCTCATCACTGTCTTCCTCCTGAGATAGACCTGCACACATTGCTGCCTGTCTAACTACTGTGCTCAGCTAAATACTGGACTAAAAATACCAGGCTTAGGGGGGGTTTCCCCCCTTTTTTTTGTGTCCACACTATTTTTACATGTGCATGTGCTGCCGTTTCCATACACGGCTCCTACCAGTACACATTTCCATCAGCTGGGCAAAGGAGGAAGAGCAAACAGGTTGCCCCTCTTGCTTCATTCAAGAACAGCAGCCAGGGATGTCCCAGAGCTCAGCAGCCCTATCAGATCAAGTGATTCCACCGTGTTAGGACACATAACTTGACAATAATTTGCAAACTATTTGAATAAGAGTAACTCACCTGATGCCTGCCAGTTTGCTCGTTGGTGTTTGAGCTCCACAGTGCCCCGACACTTCAAAGGCTCAGTTCTGCACTCACTGTAATTTCAGTCAGTGGAAGTTCTTGCTAATGAGAACTTCTAATTGAGCTGGACTGCAAAGATGGGGGGAAAATGACTAGATTTTCCTCAAAAATGAAAAAAACATGCCTGATGTTTTCTTTCTGCTCTCTGTTTTCTGCTGCTTTTCTGCTGATTCCTCTGTGGTCATGAACTGCTGTCAAAATCAGATGCTGAAAAAATAAAAAAACCCAAACAAATCCAAAACTGATAAAATCATCATAAGGAACACCTTGGAGTAAACGTTTGAAAAGTTCCAAAATAAAAAAAAATATATAAATTTTTTGGGGGTTATATCAAAATTACATTGCAGAAAAGATACAAATTATCTCATCTTTCAAACCATTTTGCTGAGACCAGGATCACCATTCATTACTGAGCAGTCATTACAATGACATCAAGCTAACAAATGAAAATTCATGTGACATTCCTAATGGCCCAGTACAGTCAAACAAATATTAAACAAAATGATTGATTAAAATAATATTTTGGCAAATGCAAGATGATTTTTAAACAGTATGATTAATTATTAGACTTCTAATGAACTATAATTTGAATGAATCATTTATATATTTCAAATTATTTATGAGTCAGAGGAAGAGCTGTTTACCAAGATTGCTCAAAATACTTTGTCAGTTTGTACACATGACAACAAACCAAATGAAACACCAAAAAAACCCAAAAAATGAGTTTCTATAACTACAATCTTATTGTTTTAAAATGCACCCAGAAAGTGTTCTGTTTCAAATTTTCTTGTCTTCAAAGCAAAGCAGAAAACACATCAACTGTTGTATTCCAATATGTTTTAGAGTCATAAAAGCATCACAGGAGAAAACAAATATTAAGATCATTTTGCTGAAGGAAGAGATGACAGACAATGGAATAATTCACACCAGTAAGTCAGATAAAACACAGCATGAAACATGAATAAGAAGCCACCAGTCAACACCAAAAAGGAAAACATGGAAAAAACCAAATATAATTTCATTCAAGATTTCACTGTCTAGAGACATGAGAATTTAAAATAATAATAAAAATAATTTCTCTAGATTTTTCAGTGAGTCTATAACATGTGCTCCTACTGCTTCAGAGCACAGTTCAGTTACAACTGGAAAGGGAAGGGGAAAATGTCTCGTCAACACTTTACAGCTCGACAGTTCCTGTCTCAAAACTAGAGCTACAGATTTCTGCAAGCAGAACCAAAAGAAGTGGCTTGTTGGTGCAGCAGCGTATGTTGGCTTGGAAAACAGAGTAATCTCTTGGGAAAAAGAGTAAATAAATTTCTAGGAAGGCCTGGAATAAAACCAAAAAAAACAAGCAAACAAACCAAAACCAATCCCAAAGCGTGGCATCAACCCAGGACCTTCCTCGGAGCTCCAGTGACTGCTCCTGGATTATGTGACCTGCTTCAAAGCTCTGCAGATCAACTCAAACTCAACAACATCATTAAAACAGTTTACTTGCCTATGATTTTACAAATTTCTTGTTAATAACTCTCAGTTAAAACCTTTCACCTGCCAGTGATATGTTATATATTGCTTCCTAGCAATTCCCCCTCATGCTGCATGTGCTTTCTAGCTAAAAGATCCAAACCCAGTCTTTAATTCCTCTTAAGGGTGATTTTGATGGGCCTTTTGGAATGAGACAAGCTGGCTTTGCTCTTAGGTGAAAGACTGAAAAATGACTGCCATAAACCAGAGTTCCATAAATTCCATAAACCAAGTGCAAATAATGAAAACTCCATACCCAGACATACTTATCTCCTTTTAAATCAAGTAGCTCTAAAGATTTTTATCTCGTACAAATCAGAACAATAGGATTTTGACTGTACTTGTTTACACAGTAGAATAAATTACCACTGTTGGATTGCACTGAAAGTCTAGATGTAATAAAAAGTAGCTAATTAACCCATTTATCACAAATACCAAACAGGCCAATGGTTTTTGTAATTATCAAGACAATTCAATTTTTGCTTTAGTGTGCAGGCTTGTTTGCCCAACTCAATTGGAGATCATCAAAATTACTTACAATACACTGTCTAGCAAAGCATGACAAAATTAGTCTGCTACAACCAATTAATTGAACTTAATAAAGCTTTTAAATTATTTTTGTTTATTACCATTCCTTTGGGGTTAATGATGTAGTCCTTTTTAGCTAGGAGGAATAATTAATATTTTTTTTCCAAAGAAAATTAGATTTTCTGTGTGTTAAGATAGACCAACAGCTCTCTGTAATGGGTAAATAGTAAATTATTTTTCAAAACCAATACTTAAAACATTAATTTATTTCTCTAATAAAACCTCCTGCCTACAAAGAGTTGTGTGTACACATACAGACAGATTATAAGCAAGATCTCATATTATTAAGGATGATTGCCGAATTACTTCTCAACAAATATGTACTAATTAAAATTAATATTCATAAAGAAATCCCTGTTGTCTTTTGTAATAGAGAGCAATCTGACCATCACCATGTGAACCCAGCTCGATCAAGTTTCATGCCACACTACTGCAGTTGATTAGCCATAATCAAAAATAGCTAAGTTAATTACTTTAATAACAATGTCAATGCAATTAACATTCAGATATTCAAATGAAGTCATGGCATGCTCATCCAAATGTATGAATGCTGAGAAATTCTAATGAAAGTGCTCATTTCCTTTCTGTTTTCTTAATACAAAGAAAATAATGTATTTACTACTTTGCAAACTTTGCAATTGTTCATTAATGCCAGAAAAAAATCCCTGCCCTCTACATTTTAACATAAAGATTCCTACCCAAAGAGCTTATAATTCCAAAAGGGGCATCTTATTTTTGTGTGGTTTAATTTGTCTGAGCGTCTTTTTCTGAATATTGACACCGAGTGGCTGACAAAAACAATGCAAATGCTCTTTTTATGGTATTCAAATCAATCCCAATCTCCATCAAGAATTCCTGTTGGCTCATTTAGTAAAATGAAACAAATCATGACTGATGTCAGAATAAAAGCACACTGATTTAATTATCAGTCTCGCCAAAACTAAGTATTTGAATTAACTCAACTAACCATTATTAGGATCAATAGCAGGTTAGAAATGATGTTGTGGATTATTTGAAAGCTCTCCTGGTAGTTACCAGTTACTTTGGAGATAATCTAAGGTGACACTATGACCTCAACATTTTTATTAATTTAAAACTACAGATTTTACATCCCTTATTATAAACACTGCAAAGACAGGAAAAGGAAAATCACTCTCTCCAAATACTGAATGAGGACAAACACTATTTGAAAACAATACTAATAGATGGCCTCTTCACCAAAAACTATCATGAATATCTCTTACACACTGATCTCAAGAGCACAGGCCAGATATCACAACATCATTAACAATCTTGATTTAAAAAAAAAAAAACCAAAACATATTTCCTTAGAAAGTAACTCTCTGCTTAAAGTGTTGGGTTTATAGTAGGTAATTCTTTTCATGCATCAAAATTAATAAGGAGAAAATACTGTATTTCAAATTATTATTCTCAAATAAAACTTAGTAACATACAATTTGTGGGGATTTTTTGTGAGCAAGCCTTGCAAGCTCATCATCTCACTTAAGAGAAGAGAATCCTCAGAACCAGGAACTTTTGTGTTAACATTCAGCTAATGCTGTCACGTTTCTGGTGTTGCATAAATTCATTGGCAAGAACACTCCAGAATGCATTCAGCCCGCCTGTGAGAACTGACAGGTATGTATTTTAGACAGAAAATTAACATTTCATTCAGAGGAGGAGAGGGTTTGACTATAACACCTCAAAATATAGCAGTACACGAGGGGAAAGATTTCATTTCATTCACAGTGCCAGCCCTGGGTACAACGAAAGAGGAGTCACATAAAGAATAAAAATTCAGCTGACTCCAGTGGGGATTAGTTTTATTTACAGGCAGAAAGCAGAGAAAGCACAGAATAAACTGATTCTCATTGCCATTATATCAGAGGTGAGTCAAATGGGGTTTGCTGATTACAATCTGGCCCACAGCAGTTTTTGGCCAGTCAGTAAAAAAGTCTGCAGAGCTTGGCAAGGTGACTGACACAAAACTAGCACGTGTCACCTGGAGCCACTCAGTTATTGGGGGTGCTGTAGACAATAAATTCCATCAGCTCCCCTTTTTTAAATATCAGACCATCATGCACTGTTATGTCATTTCAGTGACATTGGTTATATAGAAATACATATATAATATATTAATAAATAAAATGGATACTGTATATTATACATATATATATATATATGTACTTACAGCTGCAAAGCTGCTCTTCTGCAGTCCTTAGGCAGCAATTCTACATCTTCTGTTCAGAAGCCACTGTTAATTCTGTATGTTAGGAACTGGCCTGCAATATCTACTGACCAAAGCTCCTCTTCAGATTAGCTTTCCATTCAGAGTGGATTCTGACACACAAATCCAGTACTGGTTAATTTTTCAGACTCACACTGAGGTGTGGCCTTTCTGACTCTAATCTACAATGTCCTGGCAGCTCCTGAAAATCAGATGAGTGGAAGAACTTCTATGAAATAAGACAGCAGAACAGAATGATTCCTATTGGAGAAAATTGGAACACTTAAGTCTACTATCTCTAGCTCAGTTTGTAACTTGAAATATAACTTCATTTTAACTTTAGAGCTGAACCATCCTGTTAAGATCACCTGACTACTGCTTTATTTGTGTCCTATTAAATGTTATAGTTTATTGCTTGAAATATCGATTCTTATTTACAAGATTTTTCTCCTTCAGTAAATCCCATCTAGGCTAACTGTGTCATTACCTGCTGTCTCTTATCTTCAGTAAAACAATTCTACTGTTTTCCACCAACTACTTGAAACGTTACATTATGAGAATAACCCAAAATGATGCATCACAGTATGATTCATCAAGTACAGAGTAATAAACAGACCAACTTCCAGGGAACCAGTTTGTAGAAAACAGATTCAAAGAATGGAAAAGAAGTTAGGTCTGTCAAAAAATGCTGATTTTAAAACTAAATACTTTTTCATTCAAATGAAGGAGGAACAATTTACAGGAAAAAAATGTTTCTCAATTATCTTACCCATACAATTTTACTACAAAAGATTTCATGTTGTTATTTTTCAAACATTTGACAAATGATTCCACGCTTGTCATGGCAGGAAATCTCACGGCAATTATATGAAATAGTTTTCCAGTGCAGAACCATTTCACAAGTAAAACACTGGAGTGTGCTTTTACTGTTTTTGTATTATAGCTTCTTAAATTCTTCCTCAATCACTCATAACAGCTAGGCTTGATTAAACTTTCCTTAGAAAGTTTCCTTTGCTATTCTATCGATGTATTTTGCCAGAGCCAGAAGGAATCCCCAGGAACTCACCAAAGTCCTGCTGCCTCCTGGGTCCCTATAAGGAGGAATCTACTTGTTTTAATTCCAGACATTGGAAAATTAAGGTCACCCTTGAAAAATGCACTGGTGACTAAACTTTATGGAGACAGACAGTGCTTAAAGTACATTGACACATTAATTCTTCATCTGTATCTCACTTCTCTCAGTGAAAAATCCAGGTGATTTGAAATGGTCAAGACAAGACATCACTTCAGTTCACAGACTGCTGTTTATGTTCTGAAAATTAAGAAACTCAAAAATCTCTTAAAAGCTTGAAAACATTGTTTATGCAGACTAATGGTTGCAAGTTTCTTGTTCCCAAAGTTTTTCGTGCATGTACTGCTTTACTTCAGGAACAGCAAGTGTGGAAGCAAAGGTAGCAATTATCTCTTCAAGCCTCTCCCAGGCACATTAACCAAGCATGACTCACGACCTCCCTGACACCCTGAGCAGGAAAGAGCACCTCACCACTGCTGCTGTGTGGGTTTTGGGGAAGGGCAGAACAGCAGCTCACACACAAGTGGAAAAATTATTTGCCTTTTTTTTTTTTTCCCCAAACTGGGAAACAAGGTCTTGCCCAGAAGTTGGGCTGATAGAACCTTTCTGCTCCTGGTGGCTTTGGCTGCTCGGCTGTGAGTGCACCCAGAGCTCTGTGCCCTGTGTCACCCTGCAGGCAGCCCAGCCTCCAAAGGATGATGCTAACAAAGAGCTCCTGCCACATTAACTCCTTAATTAATATATCCACATTTCTCTACACTGCAGCACAATAACTTTAAGTGCCTACAATAAAAATTTTAAAGGCAGGCTTCCATTTGTGATAATGATGATGTTACCTACATTTTGACCAGAAGACCACAGAGCTCCCACTATAACCCATTAGATTTCCAAAATATCTAAAGGCATAAAATTGGTTCTCAATGTTGGAAATCAAGCTGCTTATTCATATCACATTCACAGCTTTTCTTTAAACACCATCTGTCAGTTCTTGAAGTGGGGTGGAAACTGCCTGCCTTCCTTGGAATACTTGCAGGGCCTGCATTCCAGGGAAATGCTTAAGAGACAAACCATAAAGGTTATGACACTCAGAACAATAAAATCAACCTTATTTTTTAAAATTATGATAGAAATCTAACTGTAGAGCTTACGGTGTTTGAGATAAATACTCCTGACAATTTCAGTGCTCACACTCTAACAAGAAAGCCGTGGGTACAAATTATTTGGGAAATTAGTTTGCAACATACTCATCAAAATTTTTGCAAAGTTTTAGAAAAGTCTGTGCAAGTGAGTTACTGGCTTGTACTAAGCATAATGAGATATAATTTAAATGATTTGTTCCTTCCATTACAATGATGTGTATCACAGAGACACTATAGATACAAGCAAATGTTTAAATTCTCAATCAATAATGTGCTCTTACTTTACTGTGTTTCATTAGATATACAGTCACCTGAGTTATTATAAAGCATGAAATTACTGAGGCTTAAACCCAAAGCTACTTCCATTATCCCTTTATTTCGGGCATTTCAAGTGCTTAGTTATTCTTTCAGATTCTATTAAGACATTATTGCTGCTTTATTGCCAGTAAAACAGTATGTTTTCAAGTCTTTATAATAAGATGCCAAAGGAACATCTGTATGTAGAACAAGCTGTTTGGTGTTTCCCTGAGAGATTTGTCAGCTATGCTGAGTTCAACAAAACCCATACATCTGTGTATAGAAATGTTTATGCCAGTGCATACACCACACCGTACTGAATTCATATTTATAAATATTCATTTGGGAAATTTCCATGCAAATGTCATTAGCAGTGGTCTGTCTTCTGTAAATAAGCTTTAAAAGAACAAATCACATTTGGAGGGTTATTACAGTTTCTAAAAGCAAAGACATCTCAAGGATTCTTACTTCTTAAAGGCAAACCCACATTTAAATGCCAGCATTTACTGGTCAAAACCTTGCCACCAGCTTCAGACTCTGATGGAGTCCCATCACACAATCACTTTCCTAATCCATTATTTTTCTCTACTCAATACCTGCTTCGCCAAATGCTTCAGGACAGTGGTAAGAAATAACCAACCAGTGTGTCTCTCCTCATGATTTATGTGGTACTTTGGGGGTTCCTTTCTGCAAGCTGGACTCCAAGGCTTAAGAATGAATTTCTTTCCTAACAGAAATAAGACAGACAAATGACAGAGATATATTATTGGTTGCTGTAGAGTTTCTCTTCTACATATTCAGGGAACTGAAGCATGACATATACCACAGCTTCATGAAATATATGAAGGACCATTCCAGACAGAAGTGTTGCTCTCTTTACAGAAAACAAAGTGCAGAGAAACAGTATTTCAGCGTGGGAAAACACTGAAGAGTCACAGCATAGCACCAAAATGCTCCTTTTCAAAGGAGCTTAGACAAGTTCAGTGGGAAAATGCTTCCAGCACACTTGACTAAAAATCCTATTTGTTCTGTCTCTGAAATTTGTAAAAGTTTACTCATGATCATTAATCAGAAGCGTTTAAGGAGATAACAGGCCACTGCATGACAGAAAAATACATCTTGGTGGTTATAGTGGAATGTGACTTACCTGCTCTCTGGTAAAAAAACACTATCAAGTTGCCTCTAATAGAAATTAATAAAATACTAACAACTTTGGGCATTTGCAATAAAAAAAGAAAAAAGAGCCTAAGAGTTTCCTAAAAAAATATATTTGCCAAAACTCAACTATTTCAATCCCCACAAACTATGACTTAATTCATAGTCACTATTCCTAGAAAAAGTAAAATGTCTACTGAGTCACTCATTTTGATTCTAATTGGGAAATGAAAGTACTGTGACTCTAATTACTGATTTAAGTAATTGCCTTTAAGGACCATAATGATTCAGTGCCTGCTTATCTAAAAACGTGTTTCCATGACAAAATCATTTGTGCTAACAGCCAAACTTGGGGAATTATGAACATCTGTCCCCAAACACGCAGAAAAAAGGTGATGTAAAATCAGCATTGCAGGCTCTGCCAGTGGGGAAATGAAACCTTAGCAGGTCAAGGAAAGAACACAAGGAGCTGCTGGGGTTCAGCAGGAAACACTCTGGGTGGGACTCCATCAGAGCTACACCTGAGGAACTTCAAAACTTCTCTTTAACTCAACAGGATTGCAGATGTTCCTTCTGCTCCTCTCACCCCAACACCAGTGACAGACTGCTATACCTGCCAAGAACAGTGAAATCTCTTAAGCATCCTGAGACTAAGTGGTTCTGCTGTTCTAATCTTTGTCATCCTTTTTTTTTCCTTTTCCTGTGCAAATTTGACAGAAAAGAAGATATTTTTATTGGTTTCTTCACTAGAATATAGATGTACCAACAATTTTGAATCAACACAAGGCTGAGTAAAGTAGATGACAACGGAACTATTAAAAAATAAAAAAAAAAACAGTATAAAGTTTTATTCCACTAGCAATTTCCAGTCCTACCAACTGTCCTAAACTAAAATATTACTGCAATTCCTCTAGTATTAATGGTTAGACAGTGCCAGCATGTGGCCTGTACATAGCTCATGCTTAATTAATTCCTCACAATTTCTGCTGCCCTGAAGAACAGCTCTAAAGACTATTCTCGGAAGACAAACATATTGTAATTCAAGAACTCACAGGAGATTGTTGCAACTCTTATGGAGACCAATTACTAAGGGAAAAAAGTTATCTTGAATATCATATAGTAGCAAGAAAAAATTGTTTTCTAGAATCTTCATGTAATAAATGAAGATTTGTCTAAAGTTAAAAATAACCCCTGATATTCAGCTGTTCTCAGCGCATAAACAAAATTACCTTCTGTACATTTCATTTTGAATATATATTTATAACACTGATTCTGGTAAAGGAGTGTTTTACACTCTTCAGAATGTTAATTTTAAGGTGATAAGCTGAAATGGAAACCACTCTTCACAAATCTGGTCGCAATTCTGAAAATACAAAAACCAAGGGCTTACACATTTGAAGGCACTGGGAGAAAGGAGAGAACAAATAAGCTGGGCTGTCCTCATTCTCCAAAACAGCACATTAGCTAGCTTTTATCTCAATTCATTAGGAGAGCAATCCCTCCAATTCAGCTGTGGACTGCTAAAGGCATCCCTGTAACTTTATTACTGACATATAAAATACAGCTAAACATTTGAACCGATAAACAGCACCTTCAATTAAGTTACTTTGTGTTTTCTAAAGTAAGGAGAGCTAGACCTCCACTGGCATTATGCATATTTGAAGTCTTGTCATCTAAAAAATAAAATATCCTTTTAGTTCGCTTTTTTCTTTAATTTTCTCCTCTAATGGCAAAATATGTCAATAAGATGGGAAAAGATGATGGCAGGAAAATCCATGTCAAGATACTCCCTCAGCAGAAAGAACTTCTATCTGAGGATCTTTAAATGGAAAACAATTACAGACTTCAAAGAGTATTTGAAGGAAGGATTTGCACTTTCCTTCCCTTCCACTTGGGCAGAGTCACATCCGAGACAGAGCCTTTGTTCTCAGCTGTTCTGTGTATTCCCATGTTCTAGACTTTTCTTTGCTTGAATCAAAAGACAAATAAAGGATTTGGGGCAGGAATGCTCAGGCCTTGAACTCCGGCTGCCAACACAAGCAAAGAGGAATCTGGAGCAGCAATTCCCTCCAGACTGGAGGACTCCCAAGGGCATCACAAATCCCAAGATCTATCATGGGAAGGACCCCTGGAAATCATCTAGTTCAACCTACAACTCAGGAATGTGTAAAGTCACAGTCCAGATCTAAGCAAACTTCCTGCAATTTATTTCTGCCAACCTGCAGGATCAGCACAGGAAATACTCCAATAATATGGGCCAAATGATTATCAGATATATATCCAAACAGGCAGAATGAATCCAGTGGTTGAGAAACAAGCCCAAGTTGTCACATTTAGTCAACTCATTATGAGATCTACAGCAAAAATACACTGATTTCTTGCAGCATGGACCTAAAAATGCTTTTCTATGAGTGAAAAAACCCAAAAAGCCAGAGGAGAATGCCAGTCTCACAGATCTCATTAAAACTCATTCATATAGATGGATGTGTTTGAGAACAGTGAGCAACCAAAAAGACACCTAAAGTTATCAAAATGTGTAAATATTTGCAGAAAAATCCCACAATATTATAGCCTCATTAAGCTGTTGTATTATTTGATACAATTTTCCTGTCCTTCCTAATTTAGTATGAACTGCACTCTCTTCAAGTGGAAAATATTTTCTGTAAAGTTACAGGTCCTATTTTTTCTATCTCATTTTCTCAAAGAAAGAAATATCCACTGGATAATTACACATATTCTCCAGCTGTACAACCTTGACAATACAGTCTATTTTCACACAAAATTTATTCCTCCTATTCACAGTTCCTGGTTTATTTTTTTTTTATTAGTTGTACCAGAGTAACCACCTGCCAAGGAAATCATAGCTTGTCAGGACCATGAAAAATAAATCTTAATTTCACTGTGGACTTTTTTTTCTTTCTCACCTTAACAGAGAAGTATCAAATCACTGAAATTTATTATCCAGAAATCCTTGCCTGTTGAAGACACTTTAGTAAAAAAGGTAACAGAAATGAAACAAAAAGACAACCAGCATTTGTCAAACAGTTTTTCAAACCCTTTATCAAAGTAAGGTCAGTACCAGTGAAGATATATAGTCCATTTCTGTGTTTTCATATTTAGAAAGCTTGAAATCCATTTATATCAATAAACAGAGCCAGTTTTCATAAACTAAGAACTAACAGCCCATGACAGTAGTCTTAATCTCAGAATTTCTCATATGGGAAGCATTCACAAGTCAATAAAATTCATTTCACAGAAACCCTGTGACTAAAATAGAGTAAAAATTTTTCAACACTTCTGTGCTTCAGTACAAGAAAGGTCTCTAGTGCTTTTTTTTTTCTTCCGTAGTTATTTTCCATGTCTTATTTTGAGTTTACATTGCAAAAACAAGCAAACTGTACAACAGAACACACTGAGGAAGCAAAATATATAATGGGAAAATGAACATCACAAATGAGTTGCTTTTTGAAGAGTTGTAAAATATAGCCAGGTAGTACTGAGTCATTTTAAACACAAGTAGGTCTGCAGGATACAGAGAAGAAATCATGTTCTATAAATAAAGGGGAATTGCCCAGAGAATTTTGGACTCCCCATCCCTGGAAGTGTCCAAGGCCAGGCTGGACAGGGCTTGGAGCAACCTGGGCTAGTGGGAGGTGTCCCTGCCCGTGGTGGGGAGCTGGAATGAGATTATATTTAAGGTTCCCTCCAACCCAAACCAATCTGAATCTAAATGATACTAAAGTCCCCTGATACTCTCACCAGGGTAAAGTTTCACCAAGACACTGCCCTACATATTTCTTGTAATGAAGGGTCTGAAGTTTCCCTTCCACCTGCCCACCCAGAGCACTCCAACAACAGGCTCGTAGACAACGTGAGCTGGTGTTGGACACCAGGGAGTATTTCCATCGAGACAGAGGCAGTGAGGAATTAATCAGACATGGATGGATGTTTCTCTTTTAACTCCCATTTGCATTTTCAAATAATTCTGCACATGATGAGTCTGCAGCCCCTGCAGATTAGCATTTTATACTTAATGGACTAAGAATTTAGGGCACCCCAAGGGCTTATAATTAAGGTTAATAAGGTCTATGGTCTGCTCCAGCCCTGTTCCTTCAAGGTAAATAACTGCGTTCGTACTGGTTTATATTACATTTTCCATTTTGTTGATAAAATTAGCATCTTATAATCTATGAAACATCCCCTGAAACCTGTGGGGCTTGCTAGCCATCCTTGTATTACTTCAAAATCCAGATTTCCACCAATGAAAACTGGTTAAGAGTTGCAGACACGTATTTGGAAACATCTGTGTTATAACAAAATCTGGTTCTTGACATATCCTTTTGAACAGGGATCCCTTCTCTGGCATCTCCATGTACAGAGTCCACTCTTGTTTTGCTATTAACCCTCCTGCTTTTCTGATGGCTCTAACTTCTACTGATCCAATCATCTGATGCTTGTTGTTTCCAAAATCTCATTACTGAAGTTCAGAATGGTTTCATTCACTTTATTTTACACTAGGTTTTCCAATGAATCTCCCCTTACAGCTCCAGAATGCTTTGCAAGCACTGCAAGGGCTTTGGAAGGGAATATTAATCTGTGCCTTCCCCTGCATAATACACTGTAAATCTTGAGGATTTGGAAAGTTACACAAGAAAAACTAAACAGGGTTATAAAACCCTTACTTTACCATTTTTGTCATTCCAAGGAGAAAGTCACTGAGATCTTTACTGACATGACATGCAGGTCTTGGTTCTGATTGTTTTAGCTGTACTCTGTCTGGCACCCACACAGCTTTCAAAGCATTATTTAGATTAATGAGGAAAACAATTCCATATCTATACACATTCTTTTTCCTCTGTGTGTCTATTTATGGGGTATTCTTTCTTAGATTTCAAGTTAATGAAATGAATGATACAGACAAATTATAATTTCTCTTTACAAAGAACCTGATTGCAATCAAAATAATCAGCTTGTTTCAGGAGATTACCCTATTATTCGAGTAACCCACAAATCTATAAACTTAAAATATACGATCAAGACTGTATTTGAAATGTATTTAAGCATTTGTGGAGGTTAAAGGTTAACTATGCTGTACTTCCCCAACCTGTCAGCGTAACAAGCTGGCACCCTTTGAATATGCTTTACGTTGTGTTCTTCTCAGCTTGCAGCTTTTAAAGCACAATGTTTTTAGTAGCTCTGTTAACTTAAGAAGAACACCAGGGCTAATTATGTGAAAAAATGTTAAATTGCTGGGAAAATAAGTTACTGAAGTCAGCAGTTGTTCTTTTTCACGCTCCCAGCCCATCCCAGGATGGCATCTTGAGGAGCAATTAGCTTTGTCAGGGCAGCTGAATTCAAACACACAAAGATGTCATTTTTCCATATTAAGAACCATTATTAATAAAGAAATTATAGCAAGTTGTCATAGACTATCCAATTACTGTAATAGCAACCTGTTTCTCCCAAAACTCAGGGGAAGGTCTTCACAACATTAAGGTGGCAGAAGAAAACACTGTAGTGTTTCTTAAAGTTAAAAGGAAGTCAAACAGCATCACTGTTACTTACTGACTGTGTGTTTGGGAGTGTTGAGCACACATACAACAGCAATCCAAAATTCATTTATACTGTGCAAAAACTAGAGTGAAATCAAAACCAGTTAGAGCTCAAGCTTTATGTTTCATGCTGCATTCAGAGACACATTAATAGTAATGACTAGGACGATGACAAAGTGTCTGTCACAGTGTGACATAACCAAGCTTTGTATTGTAATTATAAAATATCAGTGGTGTTTCTTGGCAAGGAATAAGGTCTTACCTCAGCAAGCACCCTGTAAGATTTCTCATGTTTGCTCTCTGTTTATGCAAAGTGAGGTTAGACAGAAGCTCAAATGTGACAAGACTCTCTTTATCTGCCCAGGTATTTCTTGCATACTAATCATTGTGACATCCACCTGTCAAATATTAATTGTCTCTAATTCTGTTGTCAAGTCCTTATTAAAATAACAATAATGAAAGCAATTAAAAGTTACAACAAAATAAATAGTTAAGAAATGTCTTACCAATTAAAAGTTAAAATAACAGAAGCAATCTTCAACAGACCTAACTAGAAATCATTGTACTAACCAACAGCAGAGTTCAAAATTGTTTAAAATACTGAGTTGAGAGTTTCTTGATATCGAGAACTCCACAAAACTGGCTCTGACCTGGATCCTGGGACCATGATACTGTTACTGGAGGGTATTTAGACTTCAGAATGCTTAATTAGATTGCTCACAACTGTTGCAAACACACACATCTCCCTGTGGCTGGTGAGGGATACAGGTTATAGAAATGTTAGCTTCCATTCCAAACCCATAACAAAACTGTTCAGGATTCTGGAATTCTCTGCATTAGACATTAAAACATCAGATCTTGTAAACAGCAAAGAATTATGAATTCTAGGGCCACACTGTTATACCCACAGCTATTACTTCTATTGTTACACATATGTGCATACAATGTGTATCCTCACCCAATAATACTGATAAGCCCTCAAAATTCCACACTGGCTTCAATGGCTGCTACCCATTAACTAAAATTCATGCCACTTCCCCCCTTCACTGGGTTAATTGTGTGTTTTGCTTCCCTAACTTTCCCCTGCTCAGTGTTTCTTACCAAAGTGTGAAAAATAAACATCACTTGAATAGTTCTCAGCAATAGACACCAGTAGCAATGACATCTAATTAACAACTCATTTTCTTCAAAGTTTAGCCATAGTTCAACCAACGTTGATCAAACACATGCGAAGAAGAGCTATGAGATAAAAAATCCAGTGGTTTCACAGAGTTACATAATAAGTACTTTTCAACTTCACTAGTCATTCTCACGAATGAAATTTTGTACAGAAGTTTCTTCCCCTAATGTTACTGTGACTATCACCAGGGATACAAAGGAACTGCATACTCAGAAGAATTAAGATATTTATGCCAAATTTCTCCCTCATCTTGGTAACTTCTCAAAATGTAAACTAATCTGATCACACCATGAATATTTATATATTGCTCAGCAGGGAAAATTAACGTAAATTTACCAACTGATAAAGTTGGTAATATTTGTGGTGTCCATATTTTCCACAGATCATTCCCATGTGACAGCAGCTGTGTCAGCACAAACACAAGGAGGTGTTCCTGTCAGTGCTTGTTTGGCATCTGCAGGTGACATTATTTACTTGCAGGGAACTGCAGATACAGTCATTTGGTTTTAGCTTTTCCTAAATACAAGTGGCAACTATGAAGAAATTATTCTATCTTTTGTATGCAGTAAAGCAGACAATTCCTGTTAGGTTATGCAGCCTCCAAGACTACAGTTAGCACAGACAGAATTATTATCTAACGTAAGGGAAGTAAGAAGATAGATCTTCTGGAGTGGATATTAAAAATAGATGTGTTAAACTAGACTCAGAACACCATGGAAACCAGTTTTAAGGAACTCAAAGAAATGCTACAGTATTTTCCTTCAAAATTATTTATCAAATTTTTGGAAGATCTGCATTTGAATCACTTCAGGAACACTTGACTTTGTTACACATTAAAGAGCTGCTGATAATTTAAATCAAAGAACGTATCATTGGAGTTGATGGTCAAGAATATAGACTGAGTTTCTGTTAGACCTCAGGAAGATGACAGTCCTGATAGGATTTACTTGATCTCTATTTAGGTTTCTATCAACCACCATTCCAAACAAGTCACTTGCTTATTGTCCCCTCCCAACACTGAACCAAGCTCGATGTCATCCCTGTTTCTATAAGAAGTTGCCAGGAGGAGCAAGATAAAAATCTCACTTGTTCTAAAAGTCCATTTAGTTTTCAGAATTGTTTGAGGAGGAGAATTGGTTTCTAAGCACTCATCTATTTGGCTTTTGTTGTTTTCCTCACTAAGGGTTCTTAGCCAGGACTTCTCCATGACCCCCATGATTAATTCCAAAAATCCAAGTATCATCCATGCAAGTTGACCCCAAAAGTTAAGCACTGGCCCAGATAAGACACTCTCTGTGCAGTCCAAGCAGTGAAGTCACACAAACCACCAAATTGTCACTTGGAGTTCTGCAGCAGAACGGATAGCTTGAAAAACTCATGAACTTAAATTCCTTTTATTGTTGAAGGAATACAAAATGTCAAGAATAAGTATGAGCCAGAAAAAAAGTCTTTTTCTAAAGTAGAACAAATATTCCAATGCAGTCAGTTCTATGTGAGCCTTTGCTCTCTCTCAGAGACTTCCTAATGAGTATTTGTCATTTGCCACAGATAAGTCAGTAGCAGGCAGGGGTAAGATTTAGTTGTATTCATAGACAAACAAACACTTGTCTCTTTTTGAGCACAAATATAATTTTACAACTTTAGCCCCATACCCCTTTCCAAAAAGAGGAAATTGCATTCCACAGAAAAGGACACCAGTGTCAACTTATGAAGCACTAGTAATTTGGGTCGCCATCCAGCAAGGTCAGCAGGTGGTTTCACAGGAGCTTATCTGCTTCAAAATTTAAACAACACAACTCCAAAGATTATCCACTTTGAAGGAACAGAAAATTGCCTGCACAGAAGGAAACAAATCATGCACATGTTGACTGTTCTACTTATAGCAAGAGACACCAAACAGCAGTAATTCTCAGCTGCCTTAGAAAAGGGAAATGAATTTATTGCTGGATTTTTCCTATTTCATGATAAAATATGAAACACTCATGTCCTTATAATCACTGGAGAAATTGTCCAGGAATATTCTTAATTAAGAACTATCTGAATTGCCCTATAATCCCATGGTGATTTCTTCTAAAATATGAAGGACACATCACACTCTGAGAGCATGAACTGGAAAAAAAAAAAGTCATATCTGTGGCCATAAGAGACACGTATGACATGGTTTTGAAACACTAAACAAAAAAAATTCATAGATCAGTGTCTTCATAATGTTGTAAAGTCACCCCAATGGAATTAGAAAATACAAGAAAAAAGAAATTACATTATACTGTACTTAAAATTCTCCACTAGGAGATACTTAAACAAAGTTCTTATTAAGACAGAGTAGTAGCTAGACAGATCATTCACCACAGTATTGAATAAACTTTTAATAACTTCTTAAATGCATGCTTTGAGACATAATAGAATTACTTCCTGGCATTAGAAAGAGACTTACCTGATGTATAGATAATCAATAACTGCCTATTCCACAAAGACAGACACAAAGTTACGGTTGATTTAGACTCAGGCTTTTTACAGATTTACTCGAGTAAAATCCACTGAAGAAAAAAGTATTTATGTGAAATGTTAGAGCTCTGAGTACATTTCTGAATAACTATGTGGAAAAAGCAGTAGGCTGGATAGCAAATGTCTTGCTAAGCCTTTTCCACGTCCAATTCCCAGCTCTGTTTGAGCAGGAACTTATTCCTGCTGTCTTTCAGGAAGATCAGTACTGATCTTCATGAAATCCAGAAATTAATATTTAAAAGAAGCACTGTTATTACATTAGACACACCTACAACTTTGAAGAACTTTCCTTTTGCTAATGCCACCAATGTGGTCCAAAGGACTGACTGAGCTGAAAATGGGGTGTTGTATTTGAGATCCAATTGTCAGTGGCTGCACAACGAGTAAAGGCCAAAACGACTATAAACAGGTCAAAGAAAACATGGCAGCAAACAAACCCAGCCAAAAATGGCAAGGGTTTATGGTATTTTAACAAGTTCAGTCATCCCACAGAAAGCACCAGGACTGGGAAAAAAGGAATTGTGGAACTGCTCAGCTTTCAGCGTACAGCACTGGCTTTCCAATCACTTTCCAGTTTTCATGGATACACTTTGGGGAAATAACTGGGAATAACTGATTAACCTAATCTCAAATTATTTATTGTACTGAGGACTCCTCTTGGAGGAAAGGATAGACAATTGTCTTCAAATTGGCAATTTTATGTCGAGAATTTGAAGAACTATGGGGACTGCAACCACTGGAGAAGAAACACAAGTTAGATAAAGGGAAGCAGCTTCTACTCAAGAAAATTTTCCACATATTAATGAATTCCTGGAGTTGCAAAGGCCACAGAGGGCTGGACTAAGAAGCTACAATGGGAGTATTGCTGTCAAATTGCATGAAAGGAAACAATAGTTGCAACATAATTTTCCATTGTATCTAACTTTTATATGTATTTTTTTAAAGCAATAAAACCTAGCCACCCTTCAGTGGTATTTCTGCAATGGAAATTTAAAAGCTAAGTATTCCTGCTAATTAATAGAACAAAACCTCTGCTTCAAATATAAACCAGAACCGAAACACTCCTGCAGTGACTGTTTCACCATTTTCTTGCCCCAGGGTACAATCTTTTCCTTACTGTGCAATATCTCCAGCCCGCTCTGCAGTGGTGCTGCAGGTGGGGATGGTGATCCCAGGCTCTGTATCCTGGCACTGGGGAGCCCCTGCAGTGCCCAGGAATGTTCACCAGCTGCAGGTGGGATCAATAGTTTATACAGTGTGGGAAAGTGTTCACGGCTGAGCTTCTTTTACTGCCACATCCCAGTCCAACTGCACCGAGGACTGTACAGAGCTCTTGGCAGCCTCAGTTGTAACAGAGCTCTTCCATGGAAGAAATTCAGGAGAAATATCCCTTTAATACAGAATCACAGGATATGCTGAGTTGGAAAGGACCCACAAGGGCCATCAAGCCTAGCACAGAACACCCCCAACAGTCACAAAATACTTACACATCCCCACCAAATTTGACTATTAAAACCCGCTATTTAGTCAGAAACATAGATGTACAAACACATGGCAATTTTGCTTCTCTTTCCTTAGAAAAACCTGTAGAGAGCACCAAAGAAAATCCCAGATATCCTCTAATTCTATTTGACATACATAATAATATTCCCTTAGCATGGTGCTTAGAATTTAACACTCTGCATCAGAGTGACTTTTACAAACTATGTACCTTTCCATATAGGATCATGCCCTCAGATATCCAATGAATGCACTTCAGCACTACTCAGAAAACAGAAGCCCTTGTTTCTGGAGAAATGTTTCACACCCTTCGCAGGAATTGTGTGTCCACAGCACCAATGGGGCAAGAAAGGAAAACAGAGCCTGCACTATCATCATGCTCCCTGTATTTCTGCACATCCCAATGTATTATTGTTCTGGGATAGCTGCCTTTCTTTAATTCTGTTACTGAAGGTTTATTTCTTGACTGCCTGGCAATGAAGATTAATATGCCCTTGAATTATCTTTAAAAAAACTTATTTTATTTTTATAGACAAGGTTCAGTCTTGTCTATTTATGGGCTAAGTTCTTTCAGTCAGCTTTCAAAACCTGGAAATGAGCATTCCAGCATTCTCACAATAGAAACTGATTTAATGAATTTTTATCTGGAGTCTTTCTGCTGCAAACTGCCCAAGTTTGTACTCCAGCTTTTTCTTTAAGGTCCTGCATACAAAAATGCAAATAAAAGAACCCTGATAACTTACTGAATGGTAACTGCTGATACAAATGTTATTAATGAACAGAAAAATAGAAACAGATCTCAACACCATGTGTGATCATCAAGCCTGTAATGAGCTTTTCCCAATGGAAGGGAAAAATAAAAGAACATAAAATATAAAAACCTTTATTTGGCAGATCTATGGCACCAGTTACTGAGTTGAGTATAAGCCATGTGCTGCCACGACAGCCTCAGTGGTCATTTCGTGTGCTCATTGGACCAGTGTGTTGGTCTCTCTTTTAGGAAAAGATGAAAGACAGAATATATTTAGAAATTCTAAATGTCATTTCTATAATGTCCTCTAAAGCTGAAGTTGGCAAATTGTAGCATCACATTCCCCAATATAATTTATTAAATAGTGCCATCCAGTGGGAAGTGACTCTTAGCACAATGAAACTCTTTTTAAAAAGACCCACATTAACTCTAAATTCTTACCCTTGATGCAACTGTAATTGAACAATGTATATAAATGTTTAGCTTCTAAATAAGCTGAATTTTATAATAATACTAACTTCCTGATGATATTTTGGTATGATTTATATCAGTTACTAAGTAGGAATTCTCTGCTATTGGAAAGGACACATTTAATGGGCAGGGTGCCGTAGCAGTACCAGTCCTGGATCCTTTTAAATTCCTGACAGAATCTAGATACAGGACAAAAGATGTTATATTTTACTACCAGAGGTTTTGAGGGTACAGAAGGATAGGCAAAATGGTGAAAAAGAGTGACTTGACTATTATTTTTAATTCCACCAATTCATGTGTAACTGAATCCCCACTGAAAAGTGACAGAATCATCATATAATTTTGTTTAATTTCCCAAACATCTCTGTATTATTTACGGCTGATGGAAGACAAATACTGAACACACACATCATATTAAAGAGGCATTTGGAGGGATACCAAAGTATGCTTTCCAAACTCACCTGTTGCTATTGAGTGTTTACAGACCTGCAGAATGTGGTGCCAAAAGGACAGAAGTGTTTTTCTATGTGCTGAGAACAGTGAAGTTTTAAATTATACAATCAGAGATTTAAAAATTATCTAGGGCTACTAGGATAATTAGAAATAACAATAACTAGGTATATTTATAGACACAGAAAGAATATAAGTAAGTTTAGAAGTTTTCCCATTACTATCAGCTAAATTCGAAGGAAAAAAACCTCTTTTTAAAAAGTGTAGGGTTCTTTTTGTTCATGCCCATTCACGGTTATTTAATAAAAGCTAGAGCAAATAATAAGAAAATAAAATAAACCCCCAAAACATCAGGAACCAAGAACCCCCCTAAAACAACCCTCCTGCAAGAATTTAATGCCAAAAAAAGTTTGAGTAATGTTAGCAAAAGTTTCCTCATTAGCCTCCACAAAACCCTTCACAGTAATGATGACTTCTAGTCACATAATCAAACAATCTCAGTCCTCTAAAAGGTGGCAAACTCATTAGTATTTCACCTGACCCAGTTAGTAAAGCTCTCTAATCCCCATGTCCACAAGAAAAGTCTTCAGAATGTTTTATTGATCAACACAGGTTTCTACCCAATGTCTACATCAGGAGCCTGTTAAAACAAAGGCAGGATAAGATCCCATCCATGTCATGGGCCATACCCTCTGGAGATCCACACAGGGATTTTTAATGCAGAGAGCATTGCTATTAATCAATGTATAAATACCCACAGCACCTCTCCTTCTTACTGACCTAAAGACTTGAACTCTGCATTAGACTCCTGGCCACATTATCTGATGACACCTCTGCCAGAGGGGACTCTTCAGCTCAGGACTTTGCAAGCCTGTGACAGCTTTTCCTGCCTGGCATTTCCAGAGACCTGGCAGTGCCAGCAAACCTTTGCAGCTGCAAACTGGAATTCTGTTTCATAGTCAGGCACACCAGACTGGAATCTCCTCAAGGATATATTGCAGCATCCCTGTGATGGAAAGCAGCAAGTGAAAGGACAACTGGCTTTGAGGGAGAAGAGAAAGAACAACCTTCCCCTACCTTGTCCTCATACTATGCTTTAAAGAGTTTAAGCACTTAAAACTGCTTTGATACCTGAAGTAATGTGATAACTTCCCTGAACTTTCTGCAGTTAATGTCTTAAAGAAGTTTCACTGTAAGACATCAAAACCAGAGCATTGAAATGAACAGAACCTCAGATTCCACAAAGTTTTGTGCTACCAAAATCTTTCCTCCTGTGTGTCAGACACAGTGAGAGCAGGAGCTGAGTAACCACAACCTCCACTCTGTCTTACTCGCTAGTTGAGTGGAAATTGAGAGGAAAAGTAACTTTAGCAAATAAGCCATTCAATGAATGGATGGTTAGAAGGCAAAAACCAAGAGAGTGGGACTCTAGAAAGAGAAGCCTGAAATTAAAGGCAGGACAGCAATAGGTAACTGAGGCAGCAGTGGATCACACACAGCCATGTTAATGTACCCCACTCTTCACCTGTTTATCCTTGCCTTTTCCAGGCTCTAAGCCTAATAGAAGATCTAATCATATAATTTGCACTGAAAACTGTTTATTTTCCAGCTCTGTGTGTGTGTGTGAATGCACATGTAAAATCTCTTTGGACAAAGGATGAGGATTAACACAATGCTATTACTGACCAAACTGAACGTGCACCCAAGTTCCTCAGAAAGAGTTTAATGCATTAAACTACATTAGTGCTGCAGCTCCATATCAGTTGAAATGCAGCTTAATAAATTTAGGATTTAAAAGTGAGAAGGAAATGGGAAAGTGATATAATCTCACCTACAGCTGCCTATTTAAAGGTTAAAAATATCAAACCTTATGGGCTGACAGTCTTGATGTTATGGACTGTCTGACAGTCCATGTGGAATCCCTTGACCCCTTCTGCTCCAGCATAATTAAAGAATAAAATGTTGGCAACTTAGAAAGTTTGCAAAACGGGAAAAAATAGAATAATAGTTACCTCAAATTCTGTACAAATTATTCTCATAGTAATCTCAACAAATTTAATCTCTTCATAGGCACCAAAATTTCAAGTAATTAGTTTCCTCTATCTGTGCCAACAGAATTAGCAATGTATTAATTATTATAGCATGAAAGGAGGAATAATGTAACTGTTAATTGAACTCAAAGTATTGTTAAATAATTATTCTCAAGAACATAGACTTTACTAATTAAAGCATTATTGCTAAATATAATAATTTCTCAGGTTACTTTATATAAGTAGCATTCAATTCGTAGTTAAATTATCAGTTGAACAGAAATAGTCAGATGGTAGAAGTCATGCACTTTGGAAACAATGATGGTTAGTTGCCTGTGTATTTTAAAAGGAGGTGCTTCTACCCTAAAACTGGTTTAGCACTTGATAAAGGTGCAGCAGTCAATACCAGAGTTAAATTTACCCAAGACTTTGATGGCACAGCCCAGTTCCTCCATTTTCCAGAATAGCTGAAGCGCCCAGTTTGCACTATCAGGCCTTTGCTTTTTCTCTATAGGAGTTAGTGATGGTTTGACATTCAATAATAACAGTTTGAGCACCCCAAACATTTTTGTGTAATGTTAAATAACTTCTACAAAGAGTCCATCAAGAAATTCAAAAGTTTTAAATGTCCTTAGGTATTTTATTGCCCATGGCAGTGATAGAGAAAACCTCTCTAGTACGAAGCATGAGTCTGAGTCTTACTGACAAGATTTGAATGCACAGATGTTTGAAACAAAAATACTGTACAAATTAACCCAAAATTTTTGAGTACTTTATGTCAGATTTATCTAGTTTCCACCCACAGCAACATTAATCATTAACAAAGTGCCATCAAGCTCATTAGACCACAGCACATGCTGGTGTCTGTACAGAGTGGAAAAGAAATAAGATACAAAGGAGAAAAGGTAACAAGGGAAGGAAAGCAAAGCCAACAGAGTGTGTGGCCAGAGATGTCCTTGACTCCAGGAGCAAAGAAATAAGAACATATATTGAATTGAAACAAACAGAACTGCATGGATAAGATAATCAAGCTCCACTGACTTCTTGCCTAACAGGAAAAAGCTTCTACAGTTTGGCAAAGCATTTCAGGAAAAAACAAACAAACCACAAACAAATAATAACTAAGCAACCAAGCAAACAAATCCAACCAAAACCCCAAACACTTGTGGTGTATGGAAAGGGTTATGTCAGTCTTTTGTTTGGTCCATATGAATCCTGATGGGAACTTCCCTGGGGGTTTAAGGTAGTACTTGTGCTTGAAAGGAATATATCCATCCTGAAAGTGATCTTACTAATACAGCACAGATCACAGTCTGGCCATTGATGTAATTTTATTCTGTAATTTAAACATGCCATGTCTAATATGAAAGAAGGAAACAAACAAAACAAAAATCTTTGCTTGTGATGTCTTTTCACAATAAATATCAGCAGTGAAGAAAGACCTTCCAAACACATAAACACTGTTTTAATGTCCAAAGCTCAAGCTGCACTGCTCCTGCCAAACTGAAGAGGTTCCCTAAGTAACCAGTATCATATTCCAAAATTACATAGGAGGCTTACTGCAAAGCTTGCTGAAGGACAGCAAATTCCCCACAGTCTGGGGATTATAAATACACAGCAAACATTTCCTAGAGTCATGAGGAGTTTCCAGACTTGGCAACTATAAAAATGAAAGGTCCTGGATGATTTGCTAGGCCATAGCCTCTGAGTTTGGTGGATAAGAGAAAATGTGAGAATTAAAAAATGTATAAAATTGCAGTCTAAGCAGGAAAGAATATTGAATCGATGCATATTTATAACCAGTTCTTCTGGGAAGAGCAGAAATAAAACATCTGGCCGTTCACTTTATGTCATGACAGTGTCCCTTCTAGAATGTTCCCTAAAATGCTGCTGTGTTGGTCATCATAATGTGCTAGAGAATCACCCTGTTCAAACACTATCTGCTCCCAGGGAGCAGAGACGTGAAACATCCCGAGGTTGCCACCACTGCCTTGTGAAAAGACTTCATCCACACACACCCACGCCCCTCTGCAGACTCTGATACCATCTTTACACCATAATTTCTCTTATAGATGAGCCTCCTTTTGTTCAAAGCTGCATAAGAAGAGATTTTCCTGGTAAAAGCTGTTGTAGCCCTTGAAAGGGACCAAGAGCAGTTGCCAGGAAAAGTGCAAGGGCACACTGCCAGCACTCAGTGATACCTGAGGTCTCAAAGGCTTTATGAGCCAGAGAGACTGCTCCCTTAGAAATCAATGATGGATTTTCCATCCATGACTCCCCAACTCTTTGTTCAATATTCAGTTTCAGCCTTTATTTACTACATACTTTTCAAATCCACAGTTCAGATATGATCAGACAGTCTTTTCAGTGAAAGCTTCGGTTGATAGAGCAAGCAATCTGCACTTCAATAACTTAAAACACTTTTGAGAGAACATGTTCCAAACAAAACAGACTTTATAACATCAGCAAAGTTATTTTTCATTTTTCACAAGTAACTTATTTTCATCACCTGTGAATACTGCAAAATGATTGCTGTGAAAGAAAACCAAGCACTGAAACCGCATCTGAATGCCAAAGCTGAGCACAGGAGGACAAGCAAACAGAATTCCTTTAAGCACCACATTGTTACCAGTAGGAATAAAGTGCCTTCTGAAATTTTAAACATGACAGTATTTCTTTGCATTTCTATTCTGACATAGATAGTCCCTCCACATAAGTGTGTGCTACACAGAAAAGCAGCACTTGGAACACTATTTGTGCTACTCTGTTGGTTGTATGGCACTGCCAGTTCTTGTAGAAACAGGTATCTATCAAATTTCTACAAGATAGAGGTGTCATCTGTGTTGAATAGATGCAAGAATTCTGTCCCTTGAGGCCCTTCTTAGGTTTGGAGAGGTTTTTTGCTTTGGTTTAGATTGAAGGTTTTAAGTGTTATTGCAAAAAGCTTTCATTAACCGCCATTTAGATATATCATTTTAATCCTTTCAGTACAGGTGTAGAAACAATGAACAAGGGAAAATGAAGCAAAACGGCACAGAGAACGCAAATCAAAAAACCACTCCTATAACTCAGAATTTCTGGCACATGTGCAATGTGCTTTAGGACCACCCTGCTTAAGCAAAGAGGTTGGATCAGATGACCCACTGTGGTCCCTTCCAAACTTACCCATTCTGTGATTCTTCTCAGTCAAAACTACCAGGAGACATGAACCTTTTAAAGAAAATGCAGGACATTAAGAACACATCCACTTCATATGTTGTGCATACATTCTTAGTAGAATACATTCTACAGATCAATTTCCTGTGGGTATGCAGTGACCTGAATATAGGATTTTGCTCCACACTTATAAAATCTATTAAAAAACACCAAAGAACAAGAGGCAATCATTTCTGTTCCTACATTCCTCAAAAGCAAGCTAAAAAAAGAAATCCAGTTTTAGAGGCAAAGGTTCTACCGTTGAAGCACACACACCTACAAATATATTTAAAAAGAGAAGAAAATACCAAGAAAACAATCACAAACAAGAGAAAGCCACAGAGAAAACCATACCCAGAAGATTAATAGGAAACTATGACAGAGCTGCCAGTGCTGCCAGGGTACCCTCTGCACCCTCAGAGACACAGGTCAGCAATTCGGCTCTCATCGTCCTTATCTCAGCAGCCAAAAGTGTTACCCCACGGCTTTTATACAACAAACTGATCACCAAGGTGTGACCACTTAATTTAAGAAGTGCACAAACTAATAAAGCAGCAGTATTCCAGAGTGGCACGGTCTGAAGGAGACAAGTAGGATAAAGAGAGAAAATGAGTCATCAACAGAAACATTAGGGTTTTTTTTATAGCTTTACTTCAAGTTAATAGGGATTAAAAGGAATTAATTAATGCACAAATTTAGCAATTCATTCAGAAGTGATTCCAGAGCAGATTTACAAAGCCCCAAAAATTCAGGATATACCCAAAGCTGATATGAACCATTCTGCTTTAAAAAGGATTCAAATCTAGGTCAGGTGTTCATAACAGCTCCTTTTTTCCTTCATATAATTTTTACATTCCTTTGCAGGTGAGAGAATAAAACTGTCGACATGCAACCAGCGTGACACACATGGTGTCAGACAAGAAACAGCTTGAAAGCTTTAGAGATTAAGAGAACCATCAAGCTGAGAGCTGGTGATAAAAGTGGCTGAATAAGTTTTCTGTATTGATTCAAGTTTGGAAGAAATTTACCCCAGAGCCACCAAGTAAAACTTGACAATTTTCTGAAAGATTTGGTGATTCTTCTCTGTGGAGCACTTTAACTGCAGTGCTTTAACCATGAAGGGGGGCTCTTTTTTTTTTTTAAACTCAGTTTTTACTTTTTAAACTTCTTTTTCATAAACAATCACAGAAAACCTTGCCTTCAGTAAGACTCTCAAAAGCAATCTTTTCTACATGTCCCAGATGGACACATACCTGTACATGAGAACTTCCTTGATTTAATTCCTGCACTGTGGGACTCAGCAGGGGGTTTTGACCTTTTATATACCAGGAGTTGGTCTTACTATTTCGTATGAAAATGTGAGCACTAACATCCCTTTGTGAACCCCAAGTTCTTATCACTGCTGACAACGTGTTTCTGTGCATTTGTCGTTGTGCTGCTCAACTTGCAAGTCTGAGTTGAAAACTTTGGAATGTGCAAAGAGTGGTGGGAAAACAAAAGAAAAAGGAGGAACTCAAAGCTTTGCATGCTTCATTTTTTAAGAATAAGGACAATCAGATAATTTGTCCATCCACATTAATATACTTTAGCAAAAAAAAATCTATGTTCACCTTTTTTTTATTTTCAGATCATGTATTACGATAAAAATTATATTTATTCTGCAAGCTCCAGTTACACTATTCACTTTGCAATGGTAAAAATTACAGTCCTTTGTAGGAAATAAATTGATCTGCTTAAGGGGTATAACCAGAGAAAAGTAGTTGATGGAAAGAAATCTATAAATTCAGAGTATTTACCATCCTTTCCAAGCAAACCAGTGCTGACCACTTCCTTGCATCAACAGTTTCATGTTCAAGTGCTCACTGACCTTCAGGTCTTCAGAAAGAAGCCTTTTACTCTTCAATTCCCATCCTCACTGTATAAATTGCACTTCAGTCCTTTTCTTTCTACAAATGGTTTCTTCAGTGCAGTTCCTACATATATTTAGATTTTCTGGCAGCTCATGGGACTCGAAGATCCACTTCTTTCTGTGAGCACCAAGTGATATCAGGGAGAAGATGGAAAGTTCCAGCTCCCAGAGCCAAGTGCCTGTGATGAACAGATCATTTCTTGCAGCTCTCATTAGGAGAGAGCAGGACTGGCCTCTGGCACCACCAGACAGTCTTCCTGTATGACAATAGTGCGACATCAAAATGATTCACTCTGAAAGTCAGTTTCTTAAAATGAGCTGTGGGTTCTGTCTGGATGCCAACACTGACATGAAAGGCAAGATTTTGGGATGTAGTGCAGAACTACAGGTCTGAACTAGGGAGTGAGAGAGTTACCAAGTAACATGATGCTCACCTAGTGATACCTGCTTGGGAAAAGCCATTAAAGCCGTTTCATTAGCTCCGAAAAGCAGCAGAACATGAACCCCAGAGCAGCCCATGCCAGCCCTGCCCCTGCAGTCTCCACACTGTGTATCACCTCATGCTGGGCAGGGATCCTCCCTCAGCTGGCATTTCAGCTTGGTCATGGTGTGATTTCAACACAAGGATTGCCTGACTCACTTTGTCCCCCTGCAAGAAGGAAAGAGTGAACATGTTCAAACACAACACCAGCTGAACTATTCAGCTCCTGTGAGCCACCAACAACATAAAACCTTAAAGCAAGGCCAATCCTGCGCTGTAGTACTTTATCCATCAACCCAGATGCCAATTTCAAGCTCAACAATGCAGCAAGTACTTGTTTACCAATTTCACTTGTGTTTATCTCTTGATGCCAAGAGGGTCAAAGGCTACTGCTATTAGAGGAAATTCAGGGCATCTTTTATTACCATAATGCATCAGAAAATTCAGACTGAGCATTAAATGTACACATAGGGACAGAAGGCCAGCAATTTTTATGTGCTGTTTACCACTTAACAACTGTTTTTTATTTTAGTTTGTCAATACAAACTAAAACTGTAGTCTAAATAACAGAAAATCTACTGCTTTATTTCAAGACAGAGCTGGGCATTGGAGGCACACGGAAGATGTAAACTTGCAAAATATGTTTTGTCACAAGGTTGTCTCTTCCTTAACTTTTATAAGGAATGTTAACCCCAGGAACCCCAGAAAGTATTGTAATAGATGCCTTTTCTGTTTTATCCTCTACTGGAAATCTTTCCATTTTGGAGGGGGAAAAAAACCCTAAACATTTTTACCTCCTACTTGCAGACGCTTTCCAAACTTCCACTGTCTTTTCAGATGCTTTGTTTGGAATAAATAGCATTTAAACTAGAAAGAATCTGATTTAAGGACAGCTCTCCTCTCTACTCATCGTATACTTACAATTTCAAGTGTGCTAGAATTGAATCTCAGTCAAAAAAGAAAGGAGTTCAATATTCTTCTTACAGCTACCAGAAAGTTTAATACAGACAATGTGGGATGATTGATGACAGTCTTCTTCCTCATTACCTCCAAGAACCACTGTTAGTAACCTTGAAGAGGATAATAAACCTCTGGAAAGTGGGTTTCTAGTCACATAGAGTTGCTCCAGTCCTAGAGAGCTTGATTAAACCATTTTCTATTATTTGATATTGTCCTCTCTTATGTTGCTGCACTGATTTCTCCAACTTATTTCTCCTTGGACATTATGGGTTGAGAAGGCACTCAGTCCTCAGTGATGGACAGCAAAATTAAATACAAAAACTGTTTTATCCTCATGAACACACTGAAACAAACAATTCCAGACCTGTTCCATGTCACCACCTCTTGCTTCTGTGCTTCCACTATCCATATATTAAAGCTGGCCTTGATTGCCCAGCATCATTTTCCTTCACCATCAGAGACAAGATTGTTAACAACAAAAAGGTTATGGAGAGCTGCCACACCATTCCCCTGACAACCACAGTCCATCCAACAGCCATTCCCTGGAATGATACAGCAGGAACAGGATCCCAAATGTAAACAGCAAGGCTCCCTCTGCCTTGCTCCTGTGCCAAGAGACTGGCAAGATCTTATGTCATCTGTGGAGGCTAAAACCCAATAAATCTGTAATCCCATACACGATCCAGCCAACCCCATGAACACTACCATCTCCTTTCTGATTTTTAAATGGTACTAAACAAACTTCTGACAATTTGAGCAAAGCTGAATTAAACTTTAGTCTGGACAAACTGCATGGCAGTGGGAATAGGAAACACAGAGGCTGGTTCTGGATACCTTTCCTCCTACATTTCAAAGGGGTAGTTATACATTTTTCAATTTTGCAATAAAACCCACGAAATCATTGCTGAAAAAAGATCAGCTGCTCCTTCTGTTACACTCTGAATACTTGTAAGGAGCAATAAACCAAGCAGAACGAATAACACTAAGTTATTTTTGATACAGTAAAAAGGATCCCCTGCCACCCCTTTCCTTTGAAAACAGAAGCTTGAAATCAATAGGATTGGATTTTGCATTGATGCTGATTTCTATCAGAGCATTTATTTCCAGGTTTCCTCCTCCTGAGCTGATTGTTCCCTGTGGCACTAAGAGCTTGGTATCAAGTTCTCTTTGGAATACAACAAAACAAATCCAACGTGTGCTCTCACTTAGACACCAACTGGGCTCTGCCAACAACTGAAAGCCTGGCTTATGCAAAGCCTCACCCTTGGCTACGTTTGTTAGAACACACCTCTTAAAGGAGGACGCTGCCATCCAAGGAAATAATCCTCACTCTAAGAACACCAGGTTATACCCTTCCCTGCTCCTTGTCTTTTCATCATTAACATCCTGGACACCACATTCTGAAGACAAGTCATTTTAATTTTTTTCCAACTTGAAAGACACAGTTTCTCTCTCAGTTTAATCCTTCATGAGCTGATCATCTCTAAATAGAGCACAGTGTTCTAAACCCTAAGAAACAAACAGGCATGCCAAGGTGCTATTAAGCACAATTTCACAGTTTCCCTCTGTATTTCCCCCTGTTCTGCAGCCTCGGGCCAAGTCTCCATGTGGCAGCTTCACTCACCATCTACTAATTGGGGGAAAAAAGTGGCATTACTTCCCAAAGGACAAGAGCGGGTTACTTTGATTTCCCAAGTAGGTCATTCACTCTTCAAATGAAGAATGGCTGACATTCTGAAGGAACACTAATGCAGCAGTGGCAGCTGTTGTCAGGAACGTCAGCTTCTCCCAGCTCTGCAACACCGCAATGACATTTTGTACCTGCCTTGCTTTGATCTACTGCAGATTTGAAGTGAGTCAGCTCATGCCTTTACACGCCGGTACCTTCCCACTGGGATGGCACCAGTCACCATTACTTACAACTCAGTTACATCAATATCTGTCAGTGTGCAGCTTAAGAGAGTTCCTGTTTTCCACTGTTGGTTATTACTTTCTGTGTTTCTGACTTTCAGCTAGGAACTTCCACTTCCCAGACACACACCAAGAGACTTCAATGTGCGTGCTCTAACACATATGCCACAATGGGTAAGACTGACCCATCGAAATTCTGTGATTTCAGCATTTAGATAATTCAGTCTCTAACTTTCCCATATAAAGAAAACCTATTTCAAACCTTCTGAAAATTTAGCAGGACATTCGCTGTCTCCTGGTCAGACATTTTCCCAAAAAGGCTTGTACAACCAGGTTTAAAGCTATAAAGAAATGAACACAAATCCTGTTGTCAGTTTTCCAAGTTTCAGATATTTCAAAGAAAACATGAAGCTCACAAATAGGAAATATAATGTAGACTAACCATTGTGCTTTCCTAGGGAGTGAAGGGGGAACAAAACGGGGATTTTCACCCTTCCTCTGATGGTTTGTGCCATCTGCTGGTTTCAGCAACTCATGAAACATGGGTTCTATTCTCACTAGTTGTGATATGGGAAGGAGAAGATTTGTCTTTTTCATGTACACAATGATGTAGAATACTAGTGACATTGGATACACTAATTTCACTCACGTGTTCAAGAAGTTAAATGGGAAAGGCATCAATTGAAGCAAACACCTGCCGGAGCTACCAGACAGTGCACACACCGGTCACAATATCTGTTCTGCAGGTGACAGTAGGTCTACAAAAGTGAGCAAAAATAGCTTTTCCAAGCCCTTCATTCAGTGCAGTGAGAAATTCTTTGTGCACTTAAAATTCAGAAAAAATTCAAACTGAACACAAAGGTCCTGCTTTTGTAAAATGGGTCACTGATCTCCTCAGTCCTGGGAGAGGCAGCTAGTTCTCTTGCAGACATCCTCGCTGATCACACTTGGTGGCACTGAACTATGAAAGGCTGATAAAGGAAAACTCCCAAGCCTCTGCTGTTTGAGCTTATTGACTGGGACAAGTCTTTGCTGTTTCCAGAGTGTATTAAGGAAGATTCTGTTGCTCTGATACATGGCCATCATCTTGACATAAACTGTATTGTGCTTCCCTCGCTGGCATATGCTTCAAAGATATAAAACAGGTTGATATTTTATGATAGCAAACACCTTACAAAGCAAGCAGAGTCTGCACTAGTCCCAGAACCAGCATTGGAAGATGCCTCACAACAGTCCTGCTCCCTTTGCTAGCAGATATCTCCTTGTAACATTTTAATTTCTTTAATTAAACCTTGTGTCATTTCTAATATTAATCACTATTCTGCCATATGATGACAGTGATTCAACATATTTTTTGGAATAATGCTACTATCCCTTCAAAACCCATTAACACTCAAATGCCTTAATGCTCAAAGGGTGCTTACATTTTGAACAATCTGAACTCAAACTGCAGGGTTAATGTTTCATTCAATGTTATTGGCCAACATCCCCTACCTAAGCAAAAGCCATCTACCAGAGTCAGAAAATCAACAGGATATATTTAATTATAGTCTTAAAATAACTAAGATATACATAATTCTGGGAAAAAAAATTAAAGTTTTCTCTTAATTCTTTCTATGTCGACTTTCAGAATTTGCACTCATTCACCAGAGCTACTGTGCTGTTCACCAAAGATGTTGTACTCATTCAAATGGAAGATCCACTAAAATAAATATATATGCAGTTTACATTAAAAATAATGGATTCTGAGATTTTCCAAGAGTTTTATAAACTGTTATGAAAATATTCTTACTTAAGAATGGCAATAAAAAGTTAAAGCTCTCTGAAGGCTTCAAAACTTATTTTAATTGTGTGTGCATGACTGGTAATTGCTTCTCCCCCAACAACACTGTGCATGTAATTTGATTATCTTAAACCATGAAGGACAATAACCTTTACTTCAACACACTTTAAAAAAAAACAAACTAGCAAAATAAATCTATAAATAATTAGATCTCATCAACACAACTCCTGGCACACTACAGGATTGATAATTGAACTTATGACTAATGCTAAAATAGAAATATTATCTAAATCATTTATGAAAGAACTATCCTCATGCAACTCTTTCATTTCCTAGTGGAAATAAAACTATTCCATATTTTTAATAATACATCATTTCATTTCCTGCAAGATATTCCCAACTGATACTAAATACTGGTAATGTTTATAATATTTTTCTAGCACACTCTTTTTTAAGTGTAATCACAACTTGATATTTTCCTCCTCTCTTTCACCAAGACTTTTCATTCCCCTCTGACTATTACCATGAGAAAATTCTCTAACTTCTCTCAGTATGAGCGACTTGGGTGGGTATAAGTGAGGAAAAGGGCTTTAGGTTGCTTTGGGGGAGCTCTCAAAGTTCATATTTAGGATTGCAATACGCACTCTTAAAACACAAACACTGTGCCCAGCTTGCAAGGGGAGTTGCACCTAAAACCACACTGATATTATCTGTAATTAATTTGCAGAATTCATTGAAGTTTCTCAAAGATGGCCTCAGGACTGGGTCTATGATCCAGCCTGCCAAGGTCCCTCTGGATGGCATCCCTTCCCTGTGCTGTGCCCCTGTGGCTGACCAAGCCTCAGTCCCAACACCAACCCCTGGGCAACAACACTTGTCTCTGGTCTCCACTGGGACATGGAGACATCACCCACAACTCTGAGTGCAACCATCCAGCCAATTCCTTATCCCCAGAGTGCTCCATCTGCCAGATCCATGTCTAGATCCATGTTTAGAGCCAAGGCTTCTGTGTGGGACAGTGAAAAATGCCTTGTACAAGTGCAGACAGATGATTTCTGTTGCTCTTCTCTTATCCAACAATGCTGTAACTCCATCACAGGCAGCCAACAAATTTGGCAGGCACAATTTTCCCTCAGCATCACCAATCACCTTATTTTCCATGGACTTTAGCATAATTTCCAGGACTATGCACTCATTCAGTCTTTTAAGATCATGTATAATCTGCCCTTTGACAAGGCTGTTGAAAACAGACTTGAAAACTCCTAAAAAGGACAGAAAAAAACTCCTGACTTGTACTTTTAATGTCTGGAGACAATGGAAATAAGGGTAAATTTAATTCATGAGGTTTTTTCATTGTATACCAAGAAGCATGAAAAGATCCTTAATTTATTTCTTCTTACAGCTTAGTGTAAAGGTAAATAGAGTATCCATTAGGTTTAAAATTGTATTTCATCAATTCCATTGGATAGCCAAGACCTTATCATCACAATATTGGTTAAAGTATGGCAGCAGCAAATGTCATGTCTGTCAGGCTCTAGTGTCCTGAGCCAATCCGTGTTAGGTTTACTCTGAGTAAATGTCAGTGCTATCGAGAGCTCCCAGAAAAAGCAGATTTTTCTTTACAGACAAGCATTTAACAATAAATTGTCTGGCTAGTACAACAGCAGCAAGCTAATGACTAGGTCTTGCTTCCTGGGATGATTCGAAAGCTGCTACATGACTGATTTTTCATCTCAAGGCAGGTTTCACACTGTTACACAGCCACCACTGCAAGATGACATTTACCAAATGGCTGCAGATCCTGGGCTCTGTGTGCCTAAGCTTTTTGAGCCACTCCAATATCCGTCTTAGAGATACACTTTGTCAGTTACCTAAGGCATGAAAATTCCATGCAGTAAGGTCAAGGTTTACACAATCTGACATCTCATCCCCTTGCAAAGCTGGTCTTGAGCAAACACAGGAACTGGCCAGCTGTGCCAGACATGTAGCATTCCTTGGAGCTGAAAAGAAACAAGAGAGCTAAGCTAAAGCTGGGAACTGCCCTGCCAGGGATGCCATGCAGATCCTGCCTCTCCAAACAGGACTCATAGAAGCCACATTCATTACTTGAGCCAGTAGAGCTGATCCATCCTATCATTGACCAGTGGCAGTTTACATGTTAGACATGCAGAAAGATTACCAATTCTGTGTTACTTATCAGTAAGTAAATGTCCCCAGGTTTATGGGGTTCTATTGTTTTTAAGGCCTGCCTCTAATCCTTATCCTGGCAGATTCAGTCTAAACTCCCAGTTGTTCCAGGCAAGCTTGGCAGGACTCCTTAACTGCTATCCCAGGATGTTCTCATTGGAATGGGAAACACCTTCAAATTATTGTCCTACACTGCTAATCCAGCCCTGGAAGTGTTCAAGGCCAGGCTGGATGGGGCTTCAAGTATCCCGGTCTAGAAGAAAATATCCCTTTCCATGACAGAGATGATCTTGAGGTGCCTTCCAGCCCAAACCATGGTTGTTCCTGGTGTGGGATATGTACCATGCAACAAGGGCAAGGTAAAAGGCCTGAACTCATGGACCCTTTTAAAGTTCCAACAACTTCCAGAAAGCATAATTACTCACTGCAGTCACAGACTGACTGCTTAACATACTTTGTGGAGGAACCATTCATTTCAGCTAATCAAAATAAATGCTGAATAAATAAATCAAAATTACCACTTGAAAATTACCACAACCGCCCTTTAAAGCCTCATTCTAGATACCAGTTTCATTCACTGATTTCCACACAAGTTGGCTTCAACCATGAATGCACTTCAAAATATAAAAAAAAAAGAAACTGCTTTCCATTTTACTCTCATTTTTTTCGCTCCTTGAGACAAACAGAAGATGGCCACAGAAAGACAGAGGAAACAGCACAGACCAAAAAATGAACAGTAGCACCTTAAGTCAGACCAGCATCCCCAATATTATCAGACATCAGCCCAGTGGCTTTTAACAAAGAATCTGCATTAAGGAAATGCCCAATATCCATCTACTTCTACCTTGCTTCTGAACTGCACTGCCAAAGGAAGCAAAGGTCTCTTTCACATTGGGAAAGATTGTGTCTTGAGATCCCAGCATTGGGTTGGGATCTGGATGAGCTGGGTTGAGTGTGCAGACCTGGTCTAGAGCACTGTGGTTCCCCTCTGGCCCTCACCCCATGGCATTTGAAAGAACACGAGACCTCTTGGTGCTTCCACAGCAGGAACAAAACTGTGGGTGACTGGCAGTATCAGAGCTGTCAGGGGCTGGGGTTCAGTAAGAGTAAACCTAATGCATTAACTCCATCCTTTCTTTTGAGCAAGAATTCCCCTGCAGACTGCACTTGAAGATTGGCATGGTAGTTCTCATTGCTTCCATGTCCCAGACACTCAAAAGACTGAAAAAAAAGAATATCTCTCTCTCTCTCTGAAAAGGTCTTTGTGTTCTTTGAGGAAGAGCAGATCCAGCATCTTGCAGTTTAAGGGAGTGTGTGCTTTGAGAAAAAGACAGACAATCCACCTCTCTGGGGTTTAGAGGAGTGGCAACAAAAGTCCCCGTTCAGGTTATCAGAGCTTATTCCATCTAAGGGTTTGCTGGAAAGGTTTCTTGTTAGCACTTTCTGGCAGAGCACAGTCAAGCAGAGAAGGAATTTCACTCAGAGCTCAAACAGCAGCTCTGTGCCTTGTCTGGAAATCTGAACAGGAGGTAGAAAGCAAAAACAAAGACAAGTTGGGCAGGCTTATAAAAGATATGATTCCCTGCCATTATGGGAGGATACACTGTAAAACTAACAACCTTGGCAAAGTGTCCTGTCATCTTATGAAATGTGACAACAGAAACAACTCTGGACTCTAGAGCTGCTTCTTCCACCTTCACTTCTGTGGGGAGGAAAAGAAAAGAAAAAGGAACAATTTTGTAATCAGAATGGTACTGGGTGCAGAATTTAATCAGCTCCTCTGCCACTTCACTGCTTTCCACACACACTGCACCCCACTGGGGCCTCACCACACAGGGCATTCTGGCTGTAGTTTGAGCAGATGAATAGGATTTCTGCTCCCTACCCCTGGCCTTTCCATACCCCTTCTGAGCACCTGGTGACTTCTGCATAGATTAGAAATCATCTTTAATACAGACAGCCATTTCCAAGTAAGTGTTCTATTATGTGCTGCTTCAACCCGAAAAACTGAGATCTCACCTTCATTTGTGTACAGCTGGAACACAAATGAATGTTACTCAGAAAAGGCATCACAGATCTTTCAGCTGCACAGTGGAGAAGATTATCAATGTCTACAAGTTTAACACCAGATTGGACAGATTTTTTAAGCCTAGAATATCTTTCCTTACTGTACTCCAGGAGAATGGATCAATCTGTATCCGGTGTTTCTGTAAGCTCAAAGGTTATCTGTTATGTACCTCCTTCTCTTTAAGAAATGAGCTTCAGCAGGTAAACTTATTCTTAAGAAAAACAGAATTTAAAAGTGTACATCTCACAGTATTTCCTTTTACTCTGTATACATTTTATTCATTACTTGTTTGCAACAGGAACCTGGATAGCTCCCCTACCAAGTCGATAGAGAAAATCCTTCCCATCTTTTAAATTTTACACCTGCTTTAATGAAGTTCACTACCCAGGTACTCTAAAAATTCCCATGAAGATTTCCTCCCATGTTTGTGTACATTGTAAAGCAACACACAAATTAAAGCTGTCTCCTCTTTCCACTACAACTCAAAAAGAAATTTTAGATAAAGTCCCTGCTGCTTGTCACAAGAACCTGAAGGGATGAACCTGGAGTCATTAAGTACAGTCCAATTTTTAGATCTCTAATCTCATGAGCTATAAGGTATAATTTAGGAAAGAAAATATACGGTAAATATTTGCACATAAAGACAGTAATGTAACAAGTAAACTGATGTTACAAGTCCATGAAATGACTAAATGTAGGAGCTCAAATCACAGATGAAGGATGGGGGGGCTTGTTTCAGATGTTTGTTGCTTTTTATAGAGAGAAATTGATCTTACAAAAGACAAACTTTTAGCTGAAGGATGCCATATAAAAGTCTAAAGGCCCTGAGGAACTGTTTAAGCTCAATGGATCTGAAGAGAGAAAAGGTTTATAATGTTTTAAGCAAAGACATGGCTGTTAGATGTCTAAATGTAACTATATATCTCAATTAAGTCCTGAATTTATATAATTTCTTCATAGAACACAAGTGGAGTCACAAGTTATAAATACAGATGGGAAGCTTAATAACCCTGTAGATAATATTAAGAGTTAAAGAAAATATCAGGTGTTCTTTCCTCCTGCCATGCTTTTCTTAGATTAGATTATAAAATTCCGAATTCAAAATGAATTTTCTTGGGTGATAAGAAAAAATAAGTAGTGGAAGAGATACGGGGTTAAGCATCCAATAATTTGGTTGCTACCTTGCTGTGGAATTTTTTTTTTTTTAAACAGATTGCATTCTAACATAAAATTCAGTATCTCATGGACAGGAGGAGGCCCAAAACGAGTCCCAGGTAAAGGAAAGTGTGAGAAGAGAGGAGCAATTAGAGGCAATTTTGGATTCAGATGACTGGCAGTACCTAGTAGCTTAGGACTCCTTCCTCAAGTCTTCCTGTTTCCCAGCAGATTATCCCTGGTAGTGATAAATCACAGCCAGTGGAAGACAAGGTTCTCTTAAGCAAGAAGTAGTGGGAGGGGAGGAAAATAAATCCCTGATCTTTAAAAAGGACAAGTGAACTGGCCTGGCTTAGCCAGCTCAAGACTCAGTAAGTCCAGTTATCACTACTCACAGATTGTTCGAGATCCAAATCTGTGATTAGAGTGGCTTAAAGTTTTCCTTTGATAGTATTTGGACATTCTGATGCTCCACAAAAGTTCCACAGAAACAACTGCAACATTTTGAAGAGTGCATTTTCCTTCTGTACCCTTCTACTGTAGATTTGAAGGTATCAAGCATCAATCTGCATAATAACAGAAAAATCTGCTCTAAATATAATCTCACTCTTCAGCAAGGCTGTGAGCACCTAATTTACTGCTAAGAGACAGGTTGCTGGACAAAATTACATCGTTCCAGAAACCCACATAACAGTGTCAGAAGTGGCTGTTATTTTCAAATGGTCTTGTGCATTTATGCTGTTGAACAGAAAGCAAAGGCTCTTGGGACAGGATTACTTCAGCTCACTGGGAATGAAGGGCTATTTCTGACATTCTTCCACTTATTCCAAGACAAAAACACAAATTGTAGAATTTAGTCTCTATTTATATTTAATTCAATGTCTTCTGAAAAGCATTTAAGTCTTCTGACCCACTTGCGGAAATCAAGACACTTAGGTCACTTCTCATTTCCAGCATATTGATATTGCCATTTCACTCCTATTTGTTCAGCTGCTGAAAAAGCTTTTCACTGTGATATTTATTCTCTTTTCATATATTCTGCAGCTCAATAATATCCTTATAATAATTTTGTCAATAACAACCATGTAACATCAAGCTCCTTCATTCTCCTTGCTCCATATAATATGCTTTCTGATCACTTGGGCATTAATTCGTGCCAACCCCAAGTAATCCTCTCTTTACTATAGCTGATCAAAATTGTGAGGAGTATTCCAGGTCAGGTGGCATAAATATTTCCCCCTCAGAATATTTTGTTATTATTATCAGCATTGCAGTGACAGCCCACAGTGATCAGATGAAGTCAGCAGCCTTCTCATCCATTATTACTGACAGGCTTCACTCCTCGCACACATGACCCCTATTGCTTATGTACATGTTATAGTATTGAATTTCCTTTTATTTCTCCTGCCTCAAGGTCATGAAGGCTTCTCTACGTGATGGTTGACAATCTTCTGTCCTGACTACATGTCCCAAACTTGCAACTTAGATTTGGACATAACTTGGCCTGATAACGTTTCACACAAGGCATTTTCCTTCCACCTATAACACATATTTGTTTTCAGACAGTAACAAAACCTGTTCATACAATAAACACATTTGTGTTACCCTTTAGCCTGTTTTCCACAATTGCCTCTTGGATAGATTGACCTCAAAAACTTGATATGAACCAGAATTCCCAAGGCTTTGTAGGTGAAAAGTTTCTTAAGCCAACAAGTTTCAAAGATAAGACTTCAGACATTAAAATCCACACTTCCCAACAGAAAACATTGTTTTGCTGAAAACTGTCTAACCAGTCCTCTCTCTAATAATCCATTTTTCTCATGTAGAATAACCTAGTCTGATTATCTTTTTTGCTCTTAATTTTTGCAATCCTTTTTGTTTCTGAATAGATATCCTACCTTAAAAAATTCAAGATAAAGAAAACAGCCAGTGCTAGAGGGAGCAGAGAGACAGTGGCAGACAAACCACCTGAGTGAGTACATGTCTTTTCTACACTAATTTCTAAATACAATTTCATATAGGTATATAATAAACCAGTTACTGACACCTTCACTAAAAATATGGGTCATACTTAATAGATCAATTGGACTATGAACAAATGATCCATCCTGTTCTGCTTCTTTTTAAACTAATTCAGAGGTACCAGGGAGTCAAGCACTGACATTCTGTCAACTCTTCTTTTTTGTAATCTTGCCTATTTTCAGACAGACCATTGCACTACACTGCCATGAGGTGATATCCCTCCTATAGAATTGCCACTTGCCACAATTAAATAGGGAGAGCTATTTCTCTGGTTTAGTTCAAGTTGCCCTTCATCAGAATAGGTTTCTTTCAGACTCTTGGCTCAAAGACTCAAAACTGCAGCCAGTCTCATGGGGTTTCTGCCCCTTAAGTTTCATCTTTGCCCAATTAATAGTCAGAAAATCCATTGTAATTCCTGAGTTCTGAGGAATTCTTTTCTTTTGTGACTGTCTCTGGAAGACCACCAATTCTTCTCTAGGCAGTAGAGACACTTTTCTGTATCTTGCATTGTCTGCAAAGATTTGCTTACAATGGACCTGCCCTTTAAAGCCCAAACAGTTTACTGTCAGAGCTGAGAGAAGAGAAGCTCTGGACAAGTTTGCTTCCCAGATACTGTTTATTTCTACACCATGGCCAAGCTTTGTCTTCCTGGGACATGATGGCTCTTGACCAAAAGGAAGGTCTTTGGCATCTTGCAAACTTACATTTTTTTCTCTACTGGGCTTTTGCTAAGGACACACAACCTTCAGAGGTCATATCTAATATCATTTTGAGCTATTACTGAAAGAAAATTAACCACTTAGTTTACCCAGAATCATTCTTTCTTTGGCTCTGCAACTTGTTAATTAATATTTTATTGTAACTCATACTTCATAGCACAAAGGAAAAGGATGAGTGTTTAATTTCGGTATGTATTTTTACTTACATATTCAAGTGTAACACTCACATCAAACACAGATTCCAATCTATTCAGACTGGAAATTAAAGAAAATATGGTAAGCCATTATTTTTAGAGTTGTTTGTGGATATCTTGTGACTTCAGGCACCATAGGCTTCTTTCCTTGAAAAGGTCATATCATTCTTCAGAAAACTAAAAAGAACAAAAACGCTGAGATTCCTTTTATGTCCTTTGTATATCACTATTCTAAAGCAGGTCTGAAGTGAGAAACTAGGCAAGGTTTCAGAACTCCAGTGGAGACATCTTCCAGTTAATCTGACCTCTTTTCTTACAGTAATAACTCAAAAAAAAAAAATTTAAGAGTTCAGACATGCCCTTGATTTGTTTTAAAGGGCACATTCTGCTTTTGAAAACAACATCAGTTCAGATAACTCCCAAAGCTTTCTGCAAAAACAGTATTCAAAGCAAAAATATCAGGATTTTTGCATCTATAGCATTAACTCTTAAGCTTCCCTGATTTTAAGAATCTGTTTTTAATTACAGACAGCATGTAAAATCAAGGTTGGCTGACTGACAGAGTCTGCTCCACTTCAACATTGTTGTATATAATAACTCTTCCTCTCTACCTCTCCTTTCAGGTTCAGGTTCTCTGAGCCCTTGACCAACTTTGTGGCCCTTTTCTGGGCTCATCCCCTTGTCTGTTGTGTACTGAGGAGCCAAGAACTGGACAAAGCACTTTGTATCTGTCCCAGTAAAGCTGCACAGAGGGGGAAGAACAACTCCCTTAACCTGCTGGCTCTACTTTTGCTCATGCACAGGATGCTGTTTCCATCCTTTACCATGAGGGTGGGTCATGCTGAACTTCACATACACTGAGACTCTCTGGATCCTTTTGTTGCCTCCAGATGGTCAGACAGAGTCTGTACTCATGTGTGGGGTTAGTCCTTGCGAGGTGCAGGGCTTCACATTTTGTTAGACTTCATGAGGCTCCTGTCAGCCCACGTTTGATCTGTCCAAGCAGCTGTCTGATCTATCAGCCCCGTTCCCCAAATTTCTGTCACCTGTGGACTCACAGAGGGTTCATACTGTACTCTAAATCCAGGTGACTAATGAATGTGTTAAATATTTTTGGCCTAAGTGTTGACACTGGAATATGTCACTACTGAGTGGCATCCAGATGGATTCATCCTGTGGATGGCAGCCCTTTGTTCTGCCTGCCTTACCTCACTGCTCTTCACACACTCACTCATCCAGCACACACTTCATCAGTCTGCCCAGAAGGAAGTTCAGTGCTCAGAGTACTGCTAAAGCCAAGTTCAAATCATCCAGTGCTCCCTCCTCATCCTCTGATCTAGTCATGCCGTTGCAGAAGGTTACAAGGCTAGACAAGTGTGATACCTGATGTTTTTCTTTTCTGTATCAGGATATTCTAAACCCTGCCTTGAAATGCTAAATGTGTGAACCAGCAGTAACACAAAACATTTCCAACTCCTCTGGAGTCATCTGGAAGAGTCCAAAAAGTGATTTGTACAATAAAGTCTTCTATGATAACTTTAAGAATTCTGTGCTGAGGCAATTTCTGCCTTCACATGCCTGACCCCTACATGTTGCATTTCAGCACAGCTCCTATTGGAAAGGATGCCTCTGTCACAGACACAAACCCTTTTTTAGTATTAGGAGTCAACTACAGAAGTCCTTTATTTACACAACTGCATGCCATACTTCAGAATATTCAAAGTCTACAAAATATTCATTCAGAAATGTTTCTTCTGAAAATATAGTTTTACTTTACACAGATGGAATTCTGTGATTCAGCTCTGAAACAGATCTACATAGGTAACTGACTTCTGTCTTATTAATACACCAGAAAAAATAAAAAAACAGCATTTCAGTGCTATGTGTTCTCGAATAAAAGTGTCTTAAGCAACACTCAAGAGTAGAACTACTCAAGTACAGAACTCTTAAAAGCTAGGTTATAGTCAAGAGATTAGCACAGTGAATGCATGATGACAACTAAAGTGCTTATGCCTGATCTAGAGGTGAGGGCACCAGAATGAAAAATAAACACACTTATTTTAAACCAAACACATTAAATAGCAATTAAAAGTTTAAAGGTAAAATGATGAAAAGCAGATACAACCTCTGCTCTGTGTTTTGGAAAGCTGTTTATCCTTTACTACTTCCAAGAGCCAAAACCACCAGCACATGTGTATTTTCCTTTCTCAACTGCCCTTTGTTTTCTGCATGAAGTACTTGCCATTGTCCTCTCTAGTACACTGTTCGACTAGTTTTCAATTTTACTACTGGCACACATGTAGTTTACTGCAGTCCTTAGTGTTAATCTTTCATCTTAACTAATTCTTTGACTATTTCAGTGACATTTGAGTACTGAAGGAAAAAAAGGCTATTTATTTGAAATTTTGCCATTAAAAGTGTATAAAAACAACAATCTAGTACAAACATCCCATTTTCTGGTTTTTCAGATATTAAGTACAGTGCAAACCCCATCTCAGACATTTTAAAGAAAATATTTTAAAAGAGAGAAGAGAGAAATGATCTTATCTTTTCTCTTTGGTTAAGAATATCTTTTGGAAGTAAGATATAACTTACTAGACCTTTAAGCAGAAAGAGCAAGACATGTTCATGTATAAGCTGTAAATCTACACTCTAAGCTCTGGAGTCTTTTTTTGTCTTTCCAACTCAACATGAGAATTTCCAAATACTAAAAACAATCTTACCCTTTCATTCTTGATCTAATTGTAACCATTTAAGTGGTTAAATGCTTGCCTATCTGAAGGGTATCTGCAATGATGCAATAAGGTTAACAGCTCTGCACTATAATAACTCTCCAATTTATTCCCCTGCAAAAGCAATATGCTCCAAAGAGCCTTATTCTAGTAACAAGCCTGAAAATGACAACTCTAAAATGGCCTAATCTCAGCAAAATGGGTTTCTCCAGTGTAAAAGACTTCTCAGTTCTACCACAGAATTTCTGGTCAAACAAGAAAGAAAACCCATCCATCTGCCCCTTCATTCACCTGAGACACCTTCGTACCTTTGCTTTTGGGCTGGCAAGCCACAACACTCTACTCCTACATTCCAAATAGATGTCCCAACTATCAGTTTATGTTCAGTTCCTTAATCTTTCCTGACCTATATCTCCCATCTAATAAAAATAACTCACTGGAGGAAAATCTAATTCAGACACACAGTTTTTTCAGGAGGAATGAACCTTACAGACTGTACATACAGCTGGACAAAAATACAATTTAACTCCTTTGGACCTGGAAAGAGGAAGGAACATCAAGCAGGCTATACAATGCCTACAACACATGGTGGGAAAATGTCCTTCCTGATTCATCTGGACTGTTCTATATATAGGCATTATTAATATGTGACCATAAAATCATCTACTCCCTTTCAGATTTAGCCGCAGAAATTTTTAATAAGTAATATGTCTAATGTATTAGATATTAAACTACACATTAGCTGCCAGATCTCACTAAGTTGTGCAAAATTAGTTTAGCTACTTATCAAGGTGATATCTGTTGCAATCTCATTTTAAACAAAACACTGTAGAAAGCAAAATTTCTCATGCAAAATTCAGAGAAGGCCCTTGTCCTTGCTGCTAATCAAAGGGGAGCAAATGAATGTTGCCAGAAGAATCCATCTCTTTCCTCATATGTATATAAATAAAGAATTGCTTCTTCAAGAAGCATCTTCAGAAATCAAGCTCATCATTTTCTTCCTGACACAAACCACTTAAATGACAAATATACATAATAAACCTTTGCCTGCCCTCTCTGTTTAATGTTGCTTTTGCACCGCTTACACAATACTGAATTCTGTTTCTTTAGAGACAATAGCCAGAGCTGCTGCCATGCAGGTTCTCACCTTTTATAAGTTTAGCATTCTTAGTTTTATTCCCTTACTTGCAGGGCTAGTTTTCTGAAAGAATAACATGAATTCATGCTCTAAACCAAAGAGTGTGTTGATTTAAAAAAGCCTCATACATGTAAAAAAGAAGCATGTTATGGACATTTACGGATATCCACATAATATAACCCATCTGAAAAAAATTCAAAACAAAACAAGTATAAAGATAAAACCCTTTGTGAATAAATCAGACACACACAATTTGGCCCAAGGATGAGTATCACATCAGATGGCAAGAGAGTGGCTTAATAATTGCCTGAACCTAAATATAAGTTCCTATTTTTTCAGCTTCATAGCTAAAGACAAGTTCAAAACACTTTGAGACAGATGTCTTCAAAGCACAAAAAAGTATTCAAGAGAAATGACAGTCCTCTGCAAGCTCTCGCCCATCACAGGGGATGGCATTGCACATTGCATATTAATTGCTCAGCAAAAAGCTCCTTGTCTGACTGAGACTAAAGTCTGGAACATTCTTATCCAGCAATACATTAGTGAGTGCTAATAAGTAAGGACTAATGAATTATTCACTGCCAAATATGTACGTTTGGACTGAATTCATATCCACTGCGCTTATTATTTCAAAATCCATCAGCATTGTCAAATACTGGAAATTGTAGAACAACATACCAATGAAAAGGACACCAATCCAAAACAAGAATTAAAACTTGAAGTGACCCCTGATCTGCTTTAGGCAGCTTCTCAGGTGCTTATGACTTGATTTTCTGTTAGTCTGGAGCATTTCTAGTGTTCCCTGATGAAAATCATTTATCAGTTTAATGGACACATTCAAGGAATGCTTATCAGAGGGGTGGTGGAGGGATGATACGATTCCTTTGTTACTCACATGGTCTGACTACCCATCCTTCAGTAAATCTGACAGACTCCAAACATTAAATTAACTGAAAGGAAAACCTCATTTTGGACTGTGCATTCCCACACATATCAAACAGCCTGTGAAATGCCTTGGATTTTATGTCCAAATCCATTAAACACACTGGGGGTAAAAAAGGTATAGAAAATTCATGGTTGAATATGTACTCGATGAAACCTTCCCTGCTTTGTTAACTTCATAGCTAAATAGATCCATGGGGTGCAGAGCCAAGCACTGAGCACACTGAATAGCACATAAATGGAAAAGTGAACCAAGTGGAATATGAATATTTAAAAGAACAGGACCATGTAAATTGGTTTCCTCCAAAGAACCAAACCATACCCACAGCTCTTCTGCAGTGTTCGGTGCACAAGCAAGCACAGGGATGTAGGGCAATCAGCAAAGGCTGCTCATGGGAAGTCAACAGATATTAAAAGAATGATGTTCCAAAGCCATGAAGAAATGTGATCATTGACTGGATGAAGCTGCTTGGGTAAATGTGTGTCACAGGCAGCAGCACACACAGAGTATCACTAAGAATTTGGATGTTGCTGGGTAAGAGGCCCCAGCTCAAAACACAGACCCTTAATTTGCACTCTCCTGATAAAGCCCTACACACAAGTATATAAAAGTCAGTAAGAGGAGGTTAATGGCAGTGAACTAGAATAAAACTAAATGTCACTACATCTTACTTTTCTGTAAAACCTTCTAAGTGGATAAGACATGTTCAGGAAGCTGTAAAATGTGCCCTTTCCTTACAAGAAAAAGGTCAGTTCTGTGCTAACAAATTGTAATCGCTTAGTCATAAATGATCATATCAGTAGCTGAAATATGGTACCTTACATGTAATTTAAATATTGTTACAACTACTTGAGTCACAGAGAAGCCCACTTTTCACAGTAAAAACTCCTGCACGCATTAAAATGATGCAATTCATGAAAATATGAACACAATATCACAAAAAAGGAAAAATCACCAATTTCACAGCAATGAAACATGCCTAAATAACCAATTGTACAGTTGCCTTTGGCATTAAAGACCAGTACAAGAAATGCTTAAACATATTCTGTGATTCAGTGATTCTCTACTGCTTTAAGAGAGCAGCTTCACAGAATAATCAGCTCTACTGCTTTTCAAAGCAGTGAAGAAGCAGAGGTTCTGCTGCTCCTTGCATTCATCACCCTGGGAGAGTTCCTTTGTGTAATTCCTAGCACGCAGCTCCGTACAGAAGAACCCAGAACACAAGGCAGCAGGATATTACCTTCCACTTCTCTCTCAAGAAATAAAAGTGACCAATGAAGCCAATATTAGCTAGAGACAAATGCAATGCTGGGATACCTTGGTTATGGTAAAAGAAAACAGCTCTGGTCTGAAGGCCAGATGAGACTTTTGTTATGCATCCATTATTTTTGTTACCCAGTGTTATTATTCAAAAAGTTTTTATCATTTGTGTGGCTTCTTCACCATTTTTTTCTGTTCTGATGGCCAGAGTTTTATTAGGTTCTTACTAACAAATGTCCCACTCAAAGAGGGTTCAAGTTATGGGATGCAGTCAGACTTCACTAAGAAAAATTAACAAGTCCTGAGCCCCCTCCTGCTGAGAAATGTCACAACATGAACAATACTCAGTTCAGAATAATCTTAGGGGTATTTCAGAATGATTGATTTCTTAGGCTGGTGCATCATGTAACCCACTCAACAGTAAAATGCTAATTATTGATATTATTTTAAATCATAATCACTAACAAGCTTGTACAATAAAGTTGTGGCTGTTCTTTTTAAACTTTGAGCTCTGTATTGAGTCATGCATTTCCAAGCTGACAGACCACTCTAAAGCTCAAATGCATACATTGAATACTAATGCTTCTGAGGCAGGAACAAGTGTATTCAGCTCTAACACACATTCATAGTCAGTTCAGGAAAATTTACTTGTGCTAATATATTGCAAAATGCAGGGAAAACCTACAATCAGTGAGCAGAACTGCTAATACTACTAAACTGATCCCCTCTGCACTCAAACAAACTCTGTGCTCTGAAATACCGTTTTGAAACCTCATTTTTGGTGTAGCTATTGCAGTGCTATGTCTTGTGAGGCTCCTGCTCAGCCTGCATGCCTGGCTCAGCTAATACCTATCACTCCCAGGTGTAACAAGCCATTTATCTACTAATGACTTAGAAAAGATGGTACAAAAGGACTAAGGTAGCTATGGTTCTTGTGTCCTTCTTGAATAATTAACTTCTCTGCCACTTCAAGTTAAAGCCCACTTGGATTACAGAGAAAAATTTGGTTTAAGTTTACATTTGCAGAATAAGGATAAAGGAAGATCTTTTATAATGTTCATTGATTCATAGAATGCTGTATTTCACAGGAAATATAGTTCTTTACAAAATGGTATAAACTGTGTTCAAGTAAGAAAAGACATCAGCACAGTTGCTATTTTCTACTTCACTTCTGGGGTTATTAAAGGAGAGACTAAAGAACAGTACTGAAACTCCTGCTGACTTTTCAGCTCACTTTTTAATTTTTACCTCTAGTTATATGAATGGTGAAAGTCTGAGTTGCAGTGAGGCCAATTAGGTGTTCAATCTCTCTTAAGATATACTGGGGTCTGAATGACTCAGATTTGAAATACTTGCTGGAAATAGCTTAGCACTGAATCGTATTTCTTAAGGTTCTATTTCTTAAGGTTCTAGTTCTTTAGTCTCTCTTTTGGCCAAGTTAGCTTTCACTCAGTAGCATCACACAAAACCAGTACCAGTACAAGTAATTATACTTTAGATGACACTGTCTCACTTAAATTTGGAATTTGCAAAGATTACTATTCAACCTGTAATTTTGTAATGCAGTGAGTTCCCTGGCCATCTTTTACTTTAAATTCACTTTTGTTTAAGTATGTCTGCAGTGCTCAATTCACAAGAGATGTAAAGCTGCAATCAAGCCACTGGTACTTCACACATTAGAATTTGTCCCACAATTATTTCTTGTTTGTTTGTGTGACAAGCTGGCTTATCCAGGGAGAAATCCAAATGGCTTGGGATTTGAGTATTGTCATTTGATAACAGAAACAATATTGTAGTATAAAGCACTAAGTTGTGCCCATTGCTTACAATTTGAAGGCCATAGGGAATATCCATGTCATCTTTTTCTGAGCCCTTTCCAGAGCAGCTGGGACTGGAAATGAAACAGAGACTCTCTCAAGGTGGTGGCTTTGTAAGGAACATTGCCCGTTTCTTTTTTCCTTTAATCTTTTAATCCTACTAATCCCTATTATTTACTCTGTTTTTTTCCTGTGACTAAACTGATGCTTCTGTCCTCGCCAAGGTGCTTTCTGCTCTTTGTTGCTTATTGTTTACTCTCTACTTTTGAATGGAGCAGTAGAACAATATTTGCAATAAGTCAGTGGTTTTGATGGGCCTTGAACTAATCTAAACTGAAAATTTAAGAGGCATTTTCCACCTAGTAATGAAGTTCTTGAAGATTTTCCCTGTGACAGTGATGACTTTATGAAAGAATTTGAAAATTTACCAAAAGGATTGCATGTCACCAGAACTGTCTATTATAATAACAATGAACTAAGAGAGATTTCCATTAGCACCAAAGTTCCTACACAATCCCAGAAAATCACGGGGCCATAGAATGGCTTGGGTTGGAAGGGACTTGTAAGACCATCTTGTTCCAACCCCCTTGCCATGGTCAAGGACACCTTCCACTAGACCAGGTTGCTGAAATCACAATCAGAGTTGGCTGAAATCACAACCTTCAGGATTCCCTAACAAGAAGAGCAAATGAAGTGCCTCCTGTTCATCCTCCCCTGCTCAACACATATGAACACAAATAAATTCACCACTTCTTATGCCAAAAGCCTGCAAAGCTTACAAAGCCAAGTTTATCAAGACATACTCAAGACTTCCTAATGGATTTTCTTGTCATAAGACACTTCATCATCTTTATAAATTTATTTTCTGTAGACAAAATTTAATTTGTTATAGACAAGATTAAAAGGTCATAAACAAAACATTGTCATTCAGTTTGCTCTTTAAAGTCAGATCAAAACATGATATATGATCTGCTTAATTGTTTTGGAATTTGGTGTGACTGTATGTCTTCTCCAAGATACGCCTATTTAACATGGGCAGCATCACTGAGCACCTTAAAACATGCATCACTGTCACATTGAGAATCCAAGAGCAAAGGACTCATAACACACTGGGAAATAGCTATGAGCTGGGTATGCTAAAATCCCCATTAGCTCTTCTGAGTTGTAAAAGGCATATGAAGAATTAACAAGTGCAAAAAAAAAAATATCTTACTGTTACAGGGGACAACAGAGGGTGCAAAAAGGTAATGGAGATTAAAAAGGAACACTTTTTTCCTTCACATCACTATTCTCCACCCATGTGTTAGCAGCATATTGTGAGTATCTGCAAAGGTTCAAAAAGCAAATAAATGCCCAGAAGTCTAGAGACAAAAATAATATTTCCTTTACTATCTGGGAAATGAACAGAGGATGGGAAGCAGGTAACTGCTTAGTACAAAAAACAGATTTTTCCTCGAATTTTTCTTTATCTATTCCATATTTGTGGAAACAAAAGGAGCATCACTACATTTTTCGTACACAGTAGTGTGGTCAGAGTGCTGTCATTAGAAGAGAGCTGATGAGAAAGATGGAGAGGGACTTTTTGCAAGAGTGTGTAGTGACAGGACAAGAGGGAATGGCTTCAGGCAGAAAGAGAGTAGGTTTAGATCAGATATTAGGAAGAAGTTATTTCCACTGAGGGTGGGCAGGCCCTAGTACAGGTTGCCCAGAGAACCTCTGGCTGTCCCATCACTAGGAGTGTCCAAGGCCAGGTTGGATGGGGCTTGGAGCAACCTGGGCTAGTGGAAGGTGCCCCTACCCATGGCATGGGGTGGAATGATGTGGGTTTAAGGCCCCTTCCAACCCAAACCATTCTAAGACTCAGAGGACAAAAGAGAGAGCTGTACCACAAGAAAAAAAGAAAAAAAAATACTTTTTTACAAAGCTCTGAAATCTGCACTTATTATAAGTTCTTTGAAGATCACCTATTGGTTTCACAGATGTGTTTTTCTTGAAAGTCATAAAAATAGCTTGAGTTATGGAAGGAGTCAAGTGTCTCAGCCAGTGTCCTGCTCAGTGCCATTGGAGGGGCACAGTCATCTTGGCTCTGTAATACAGGAGCATCTGGGCCCTCTGAGAGTCCCGTGTTGTAGCCTTGGAGGTCAGGGAAGGTCACGTTACTTTTGTAGATGAATCAAGTCCTAATTAACAAAATGTAGAAAAAAAACCAAGGTCGTAAAGTAGTAGCAAAACTTTTCATGCAAATTAAACAAGAGTTAGGCATAATTCTGAAACATTGAGAATTGATTGTATTTGTGCTTCTAATAAAACTGCATGGCTCATGTCTGACCCCTGGAAACAACTCAGGATTTTTCAAAGAATGGTCCATTCAAGTAACTATTTCTTATATGTGTCTTTCAGGCTGTGTGAAGAGATGCCCCAGTTCAGTCAGAAAAACTGAGATACTCTAAAGACAAAATATTTATTATGCTATTTTTACCAAACTTTTCTCCTGGAAATGGTATGTCACCGATTTCTGGGGGTTTTTTTATTCCATATTCTCTTTTAATGGCAGAGTGAAAAACAGCCAAGCCAGATACACATTAGGTGACCTGATGGAATTAGTCCAAGTTAAAATCTGATGATCTTTTCCTTTCAGAACATAACTCAAAATACAAATCCCAACGATCAGCAGGATAAGTCACATTGGATTTTAGTTTCTTTGGTTTTTTGCAAGAAAAACCCAATAAGCATTTACTGTTCAAAAGTATTCTATTCTATCCTAGTATACTATTCATGAGTACCTAAGACTTTTTGAAGGAGGTCTCTGATATTCTATTTCATTCTATTAATTGTAAAATGGTAGGGACCAAGTATTTTAGACCCTTACTGTATTATGATAAGGATTTCAATGAGTTCAGGTTTATGTTGCGAAGTGCTTAGGCAAATGGGAAGAGTAATTTACAGAAATGAGCACTATTTCCCACTCAATGGATTTGAAATATCCTCAATTTTTATGCATAAAATCTTCATCTTTGCCCTGATATTTAAGTAGCAGGAGGCACTTACTAACCTGAGATAAGGTTAGTTATCTAACTTCTGTTAGAAGTTAGTTGTCTAACTTTTGTTCCACTGACATTATATCCTAAATTTATATCGATATAGAAGACTGAATATTCTTCTGAACTTGCTCATAGTGGCATTCTTAATATCTCTATTCAAATACAGAACTATGGAAGACTTAATTCTCTTCTTGTTTACAGCTTGTGGAGTTCGGAGTAGACACAAAATGTGGGGTGGTGATTTCAGTTGGGCTTTTTTTTGTTGACTTTTTGTGGGGTTGATTTTTTTTCCTCTCATGTTTTGAGGGGTTTTTTTAAGCAATATCATTAGAATATTTTAAGTCTTTTAAAATGTGTAAACATCATAAAAAAAGCTAATTATCTGCTTTTAATGGGGAAAATCATAGGAAAACCAAAAGCTTCAAGGAGCTGAACATCACACAAGGGCTTTGGAGTTCCTTCCAACACTGATATGTTTTATAGCTCAAATCTGACTTCAGCTTTGCTGCAAAACAAAACTCCTGCCTTTCCTGCTGAGGAGGTAGCTGTGCTGCCTGGTTGGCCATGCTACAGTGGCTTTTTAAGTCTTTAGCATTCAAGCTAAACACATTTGCAATGCCATCTGGTCCTTCGTAATTGTCGTAGCATTGAGAAGACACCAAAGGACACACGAGCACTGATAAGACTAAACAGATTTCACCGAAGGGCAAGAGAGAAGAGAATTAAGTGTGTGTCAACATGGGTGGGCAATTGCTTTGCATGGTAGCACCTGACAAGGTACCATTTACACAGAACACCTGCCCAAGTGCACAACAAGATGCTCAGGGCTGTCTGCAACATGTTCAGCTTTTTTCACTAGTTAAATACAACGAGGAGAAAATCAGGATGCTGGGGATGCCCCTGTTGGTCCAACACAGTCACTCCCTGCACCCAAACCCAGAGGAGCAGGGGTTGGCACTCTGGCTGGTGTAGTAACTTGATTTCAACCATCTGAAGAACAACACATTTTCTGCAAGATCTAACTAAATTATGGAGTTGCTACTGTGAAAAGTGATTTAGCTGTAATTTCAGACAGAAAATAAGATGATCATCCTATTCAAAAGGTATAATCTTGTAGACCACAATGTTGAAGACTTCATCTCACAAAAAAAAAAATGCAATAGAATGAATGTTGGCTTGACTGCAAAGGATAAACTCTGCCTTTACAGCACCACTATATCCCCCAGAGCTCACATGTAAATGCATTTTCACTTCCCTAAAGTGTTTTTCCACTGGGAATGGTGTCCACTGTAAATAGTATATGAAAGGATGGGTTTCTAAGTGAAATGAACTTACACAATATATGGTATAAGGGATCTAAACCCCATTTTTTCAAGGACCAGAGTAAAAATTATGCTTAAATTATGCTTTAACTTTTACCAAATTAACTTAAAAATTTGCTATATGATATTTGTGACTCCAAATAAACTCATGGCACCATGCTTTATTAAATTTACTTATGTCAAATACATTTACATTACTTTAACAACAATAAATGAGATTGTGTAATCTTATCCTTACACAAGCCAGCACAGAGATATTTATCTTGCATCTCTAGAGCCCTAAAATGTCATGTGAAGAATTATCTCATTTAGATATCACAAATTATCTATATTTCTTTCTAGTTACAAATAACATAGTCCAGTTCAAACAAATATGAACTCCTCATGATTATGTTGGAGAAAACAAAACACCCCCTATCAAACACCTACTGACAAACCATTAGATAAACTTTTCACTTTCTATGATGTCTTTAATCACCTTCTAATTTTTCCCAAATCTGAGAATGATTTTTCTGAGTCACATTGAACCAATCAAAACCAATACTTCAGAATTCCAAAATTAATCTTAACAATAATTATGCAGCCAACATGCCAGTAGTGAAAGAGAGAGATGAAAACAGCATGTTTCCAAAGAGCACTAGCATGGGACCCCATTCAATTCCCACTGTACTGCATCCATTTTATGACCCAGAGAATTCCTTTAGGACAGGATACAAAATCAGGTTCACTTCTTTTATGGAAAACGTTTTCCTTAAATCCCTTCATGAGCAAAAAACCTGCTGCAGCATCAATCAGATATAATGTATGTCATCAGCAAGCAAGTTTATTCTGTGTCCTATTAAAACTGGTGAAAGAACAACTAAGTTCTTTTTTTCTTTCTTTATTTTTTCCTCTTTTCCAGCTGAGCTGTGTTTTTGTGCCTGGGCACCAGATGCCTGAGCACTGCTGCTCTGTGCCTGCACCCCAGCGTGGGGTGTTCCTTCAACACCCTGCTGAGACACCAGTCAGCCACACAGGACCAGCAGAAAAATGGCAACTTCATGAATAAACATTTGCTTAAAAATCACATTATTTCATCATTTTCTCTTTCTACTGTGCTTACTCCACATCTGTAAATTGAAATGGTACCCAGGAAAACCTACTGCAGAGCTTTAGTTTCCACTGGCACAGAGATTTATAGGGGCCCACAACAGGCATTTATATAACAGCAGTGTCCCCAAGCTCACAAACTTCCCATCGAGATCATTATTTCAGCCCTTTGGGTGTTCCAATCATCCTCCATTTTTTACTATGATAAAGCAGGGAAAAGAATGAATAACGAGGTGGGATAAAGAATGGGAAAATTGCTTTAATTTTCAACATTTGGATTTGTTTCTTTACAGTGGAGGTTCTCTGGCATCAGCAGGAACAGACTTACATTAAAGCAGGACAGCGTGTATTCTTAAGGCACAGGGAGATTAATCAGTTTGCAGAAATTATGACTGGTTGCAGATATCCCATTTGAAACACATTTAAAGAGCCACATTTTACTATGTGCAGAACGTGACTTGAGAATTAGGTGCTTTAATATTTAAATGGACATTCAAAAGTAGTAGGCACTTCAAAAGCATGGCCTTAGGCTTTAAGGCTCAAACAAAGAAGCAGTCATGAAAAACATATAAAAATGTGTCATTCTGCAGTTCATCTATTCCTACGTTTTCTTTTCTCTGGTTATTCCTAAACACTATGCATATGTCGTATAGAAAAAACAATATCAGGGAAAAAAATTATTAACAAAAGGAGTTATCCCTGCACATTATAAAAAAACCCCAAACAAACCCAAACCAAGAAACCTTCCAGCCCGATTATAGAAATAAATTTGCAGTTTTCATTTGTTTTCCTCAAGTAACTGCACACCACAGCAACTGCCACCACATGAGGTGAAAAAATTCCTGAAATCAGCAGCCTTTTTTTTAATATTCCACAAAAAGCAAACATGCTAGGAAAGACTGTGTTTATAGCACACTTGTTAAGATACTAGAGAAGACTCGTGGATGGAAATATTGATTGCAGATTAATTTCTAGCAGTCAATATTGAGTACAGATATCTTGTACTATTGTAATAGCTACAATTCAATACTTAATATCTATATACTAGTTTCACTATTATTGGTGGTTTTTTTCCTTGGCAAATCCTTCTTTTTTATGTCCTGTAACCCTCCCTCTCATTGCTGTGCCTGGAAGGCATGAAATGACTTACCTGTGCAACTCTGCTTAACTAAGGTTGTTAAAAATGAAAATATCATCTGTACTGATATAAACTACTCTCCCTGTATTCAAAGATATTCTATAAACACAGACCCGTTTATACATTTCTCAAATAGGCATCAGTTATCTTTTATCTATCTAGAAGGGAAGGAAATCTCAGCAATATTAGCTATCTATATGCACGGCAGGGGACAGGCAGAAGTACAAATTCACATTGAGAATGTGCATAAATCTTTTCCTCTTCTTACTACTCTTTTAAGACAGCCAAGAATAGATGACAACTGTAGTCTTCTATCCAAAGGTTGTTTTTATCCACACTATAAAGAGATTTGAGAGATACCAATGAACTATATGGTCTTCCTGGGACTGATAACAAAGTCTGCCCTTTGTTTCACATAAATCCAGTATTTTAAAAAAATTAAGCAATATATCTAACACAACCTGCTCAGTTCCTGAGGCAATTCCTGGGGGAGAAATTCTTCCTCTGGACACAGGGTATGGTACCAAGCACCGAGGTTTTAACCCTCTGCTACCTTTAGTAATTTCACCCTTAAAATCCCAGATACCCCAAAAAATGCATCTTCTGCATCTTTCAGTGACTGGAAGTGCAACAATGGAAAAGACTAATCACCACTTCTGTATGTGACAATTGGCTAGTAACAGAACACTGCTTCAAAAATCTGGGTTTTTTTCAAATCTCATGGGCTAATTGCCTCTGTCTGAGTTTTGTTGCTTGGGAGGGTTTCTTGTTAGTTGGTTTTTGTGTAATTTTTTACAGCAGCATCACTGATCCACTTGGAACTGACAGGAGAGGAGAGTTTACCTAATTCTGAACACACTACCCCAGATCTTATTCTGCTCCCATGACTGTTACTGTTCCCTAACAAATTATCTTATTTGATCACTGTTCTTGCTCTGCACATTATTTTAGGGCCTCAAAAATACCTCTCTACTGACACTACAAAACCAATTTCTTGGCTACAATAAAGTTCTGTTTTAGTAAATGCAAGTTCCTACAGCAGGTGCATAAATTTCTCTTTCATTTACCAACCACTCAGGGAGATCAGTCCAGCAAACAGGAATTGCCAGAGGTACATGGAGAATTCAGCCACGTGTGACACCTCTCCCTGGGATGGCATTGTTGCCTGGAGTGTGTTAAGCAGTGCTGGTGTCTATCCTGAGGGCATAAAGTTCTGGAGAGAATAAAAGGAAGTTATTTGCCAAGGAAAGCTTTAGAAGTGCAGCTTCCAAGACCTAATGTTCTGTTGAAATACATACAATGGCAGCTGCTCCCTGTGGTGGTGACTTTCTTTGCTCTTTTTACTACAGCCTTTTCGAAATCTTCCTATAGAATTCATTCTTGGCTGACACATTGGAGTAAATCCTTAGTTTGGGAGTTCCAGGTTGGGAGGAAGGTTATCAAATTGTCATTGATCAGTTTACTTGCTAATCTACCTTTCCACTCCAAACTTTTTTGTGCTCAGCAGCAGGGAAGGAATGGAGTCAGAGAGACAGGGGGACAGGGGCACTAACCCCACTGGTGAGTAGCAAAGGGAAACATCAACTTCAACAGCAGAAGAAATGGAGGTGACTAAAGAAGAACAAAACACAGGCACAACAGCAAGACAATCCCTTAGAACTCTGACAGGAAAATATTGCAGTGAAGGAGGAGAGAAGCCCAAGGGCAATGAGGTGAAGCTCAAAGGAAGTGGAACAGAGACAGATATCACAGAGGTCGCAAATCAAGGAAGCTGTGAAAAGACATTTCATAACACATATTTAGCTTTGCTGCAAATATGTCAATTAAACTCACAAGAAAATGCCTGTAATTCTACAGACCATCCAACTCAGGTAAAGGGCACTCTGAATACAATGCCTGAAAACAACCCATGTCATAGTATAGTGACACAGTAAGTAAAGATTCAGGGACAGATTAAGATATGTCACCTAAATGACTGCAAGTACTCACCCAAGAGCATATCAAATTTGTTAAAAAATTGTGAAGGTGCTTTATTACATCAGCTTTTATATCACAGTCTGTCTGCTCTACTCTAATTCCGTGCCCACTTATCTATTCTTCTACACCCAACATGGAAGGGATAATCCATCATGAATCCTAATCATGTTTTAGCTAACTGCACAGAAATTATCCTGCATTCATATATGGTTTGGATCAAACTGTTATCATACAAAAATTGAAGTCTCAACTCTATCTACAAGTTATTCACTAAGAGAAGAAATTAATGATTAATGGTGAGAACTAAGACACCCTCAAGACTTTAACTTAACCTCCACAAAAATTAAGAGTAAAGGCAATGGGTCACACTTGCCTATGCAAACAGGAAAAATTCTGTGGAGCCTTCAAAAATCCTGAAATACTTTTAAAGTAAAACTTGGCTCACCTCAGTTGTTAAGAGTTACATAGGCAGGACTTCAGTTGCTACTCATGATGCCTGTATATATAATATTATTTACCAGATTCAAAGAAATTGAGTTCAACCTACATTTGTGTATCCTGCACATCTACTCCCTTATGTCTCCACCACAGAATTGAGATAGAAAGACACAGAGCAAACATAAAGCTAATTTTAGTAATGAAACATTAGCCTTTGCTGTTTGATAATTAATAACATAGTGTTTGGTTCAACAAGGATATAATTAAAGTTTCAAATGTGAGCATTATAAATTACGGATACGTTGGGATTATAAATCTCTGTAGTGTTTTTTTAATGAAAATAAATTGAACTGACATTATTTCCAAAGGAGTTGACTCATTTCACCTTCACTCTCACTATCTGGTTAAGCTCTCTGACTGTCTTTTGGAAACATTTGAAGTATCTTCCCAGAAAATGTGAGTTTAGTACCACCCAGTGTCATAAAGCAAGCAACCAAAAAGTCCATAAGTTTTGGATATATAAATATAAACTGACTCCTCATGGAGATTTAGTAACTTTACATCAAAGGTTGAAATAATTACTTTAGGCTTCATGGATACATGAATATTTCTATTACAATACTTGATCATCCCTAAAATTGCAACTTTATTAAGAGGTCCCCGTCACAATAACCTGGTCCACTTTGATTAAAAGAGCTACATTCCATTTCTGTCATAAAACACAGATGGCAGGAGTAGGGCAAAAGAGACTAAAGACTAAATTGATAAATTTAATAAAAGACTAAAGCAGCAGGCAAAGTTAATGGAAATTAAAGCAATCATAAAATGCAAAGGCATCTAACTTCTCAAACTAAAGAAGAAGATAATTTCAAAGAACTGAATCTAGTCCAAATGTTTTGTTCTGAAATGTTTGATTAAGTGGGAATATAACTCATCCTTTTGTATGTCATAAAGCCAAGATGAATTCCACTGAGCAGACATTTCATTTCTTCTGAATGGGGATCATCTAATGTCTCAAGCTACCTTAAATCTTCACTTCTGTTTACACAATACGTGTACAGAAGCCTTTACAAGTACTCCTGTCTTCTAAAAGCTTATTATGAAGTTCAGTTTTTAAGACAGGCAGAGTACAACCCTGCCCAACATCCTCGACCTTAGCTCACCTTAGAGGAGCTCACCTGTTGGCAGCTGATCCCAACTACAGTTATTTTATTTTTAATGGCTTGAACCTCCTCCCAATTATCTTAGCAAGAGAATGTGCATCTTTGTCTTGAGCTGTCACAGTGTCCTGTGCTGCACAGTGAACACAGTATATTCACTGTCTGCCCTCAAAGAGGTATGAAAAGATCACAACACATTTCTACAAATGCTAAAGCCTTCGACATAAAATGCAATTTTTCTTAGCCTGAAAAGAAAAAAATGGGAAAAAAAACCCTGAAAAATGTATCACTGAACTAGCAGCAGCCTGTGCCTCAGTGTGAGCAGTGCCTGCTGAGTCAGAAGACTGAGCTCGCTCAGCTCCGACCAGCCAGACTGGAACTTAACCACCAGACAAGTAGTAAATTAAATGCACACTTCAAAGGATAAGCCTCCAGAGAACTCAAAACATTGATTTTCAAAGGACTTACCTTTTTTCTTCTCTTTCAGAGACTGTTTTGTTGCTCAGAAGCTATAACTTCGTGAGTCTCAGATGACAAAATCTGAATCAAATACATCTTACATGTATGGCCTAATTATTTGGAGATTATTTAACACAAAGTATTAACATAATATCATAATTTGTCAAAATACTTAACATAGATGCCTATAAAGGCAAGTAAAAAGTGGAACTATCACCCAGTAATAGCTTTGTGAGGTGATCTATTTGAAAAAATGTTTGTAGAGTGCTCTGTAGCCATGATTAATTGATCCCCAAACACTTGAGCAGTAGAGCAGCTACAAGAACATCCGAAAGGAGGTGTGTGCATATGTTTGTGTATGTCTCGAAACCCAGAAGAAAATCTGTACACGAAATATTGATTAAATAGGAACAGCTAAGCCAACAAAAATAATAATCCTGGGAAAATGCACAACCCCCTGTAATTTTATGACCAAAAAATCATGTATTTTCTGGAAACAGACAAATGGAAGACACTCCAGTTTTGAGCAAAAGGGCGAGATGGGTTATGCAGAATTTGGGCTGTGAGGTGCGAAAATCTGACAAAACTGTTTCAGACATTATTCATTTCCTACATTGCATTTCCTTTTACTAAAGGAAATATTGCACCCAAAAGTCTGTACTTTATATTCCAGCACGAAAGGAAGGATATATAGGGATGTGAAAGGAGTCTTAAGCTAAGCAACTAAGCTATCTGAAACCTTTAACACTTTCTCCTATATAATTGAAGTAAGTAATAGCAATGAAAGGTTATTTCCTTATATAAAGTCCTGCCAAGTGGTTGAGAAAAATCTCTTCCCAAATTCACACAGGCATGATTTTTTAACGGTTTCTGTTTCCTTTCCCTTGGCTTTGTTTGTTTGGTTTTTTTGTTTTGTTTGTTTGTTTTTTGGTAAAACTTGATTCTAGAAATCCTCTCTCCTCCCCAGCAACAACAACAACAAAAAGCAAAGCAAAACTGTCAAAAGACAAACCAACCAACCAAACAAAAACAAAAACCACACACACACACAAATACTATTTTAAATACAACGACTTTCCCACAAGTCACTGGAAATATTCATTTCTAGAAGATTTTTTTCTGCATGGTATGAAATCTTGGAATACCAGAAGAGAAAGAGACTGATGTCATAGACCAAGTCACACAACTTCTTGGTAAGTAAGCATGGGCAAGCCTTAAATGATACCAGACAATGATTCTCTACTTCAGAATATGTTACTAATGGTCTGTCACATGGAATTGAAATTAAACAAAGATGGAACTAGGAAAGGTTCTGACAGTAACAATAAAGTGAGTAATTTCTGATGCATTGTGTGGAAAAGTCTGAAACCAAAAGCATTTGTTTCTTCAAACAGTTTTCATCTCTTTGACCAGTCAAAAAACCCAAACCAAAGCAGAAAATGAAAACAAATCACTACTGGGTTTCATATAGCTTTAGCAGTACATAAAATTTTATAGGCAAATATACACCATTCTATGGAACTTTCTTAATATAAGCTCAAAATAGAGAGGGTGCAACAAAATCTTCCCAGTTGTACAGGCTTTAATTCGACTTTGTAAAATGGCATGTCTTTGTACACTCAGGATTCTGCACTGTAATTATTAGACTACAAACTGCTTGTAGCTCTATGTGGTCGCCTGGAACACTCCATCATCCTGGCATCCCACAGGAAAAAATTGCAGCAACACATTCTTCTCCAGCTGATTCTCCAAAAGCTGCCATAATATCTGCTGTTGGGAGCCCCAGAGTAATTCAGTACATTTGGCAGATGTTCAGAGAAGTGCCCAGGTTCTTAATGTCTCTGATGTTGGACCCCAGAAGGAAAGAAAAAGTACCAAAAGAAAAGAGAGGGAAAAGAAGTCAGAGTCCCCCTGCAGACTGAGCAAATGAGGAGGAAGACAGAGATCTCTCTTCTCTTCTAAATCCAAATTTTCTTCTCCCAACAGTTCCACTGATTGTTTCATTGTATTAAAAAGGAAATCATCACTTAAATGTAATGAACAAACTTGCCAAGCATTTCACTTGGGTCTGCTATGAAGGAGCCGTGAAAGATTGCACAGGAAACTCAACAAAACTAAGGCAACATATCTGATGATGAAAAATCTACCTTTCTATTGTGAAAAAAGGTTTTCCCTGCCTGAACCTCAATTTAAACAAGAGTTTCAGAACAATTAAAACTCTATTGAAGCATCAGTTTCTCAAGGACTGAGTCACTGTTCAATTGACACGAAGGGGAAGTAATTTTTTTCTCAACGCTTTTCAATGGAATATAAAATAAACACTGGTGGGTAAAGAAACACAGCCCAGAATAAACAAAACTTCAGGAAGGAGTACACTACACTTCCATTATGATATTTTCTCCAGAAAATTAGATTTCTCCCACCGTGCATGTATCCCTTCATAAAAGCAAGAAAATTTCAGAAACTTCAAGAATGTCAAATAGTCAAAAAAAAGATTATACAAATTCACTAAAATTGGTACATCATCTTCCACAGAAATAATCTTTTTCAGAGAAAAGCACTGTATCATTACCTGGCCCGAAGTTCTCCATCTCCTGTGCTATACTTAGCTTTTCACAAAACTCATTGAAGTAAGATTTATTCTTGTGACAAAATGGAACAAATTATTAACAGTGACAGCCTGCAAAAAACGTTTAGCTTTGCAGCAGCGTGTACTTTTACAGTCAGATGGATCACTGCAGCCACAAAGGGAGAAATGCAAAAGAATAGCTGCCCTGTGTGCACCAAAGGCACCCCCTAAAACATCATTTTTCCGGGAAACAGTAAACTCTCAAGAAAAGCTAATATAAATTAATATGAAATTATAATGGAATTAATATAAATTAATATGAAAGGTATAGAAATGCCATCATCTAAACCTGCCTCAGCTTAGGGAGTGTCATCTCTCCAGTGATCCTGAGCTTCCTTTAAAGGTTCTAAAAGCATAACAATTAGACTGAAACTTGATCAATGCCCATCAACAAGGTGTTTTCAGTACATAGATCAGCTTCTTTATTTGCCAACAATTAATATAATTTGTTTCCCAGCCACCATATATATTCATCACATCAAAAGGCTGATTAATATAAATGGTCAATGATCAGCTTATACACTCAGGTATTTAATTACTTTTTTTAAGATTCTTTTTATCCAGGTTTTCATAAGAAGCAATAAAGAGGGAGAGGATCACTGACAGATGACACATTTTAGGATGTGTTTTTACTTTCTAAGAAATCAAACTGCAGGCCAGAAAGGAAGGGAGAATTCTCCTCAGGATGCAATCTCCCTATTTTATCTTCATTTCTTTTCTCAAAAGTCTTTTACCTTCTCTTCCTGCACCCTGCAGAAAATTAAGCCATAAATCCTGAATTTACTGGGCATAAGCAGAAGAGCATGTGGAATTGCAAATGTGTTCTGTGAGCGACACTGTTTTTAGGCTGAGGCCGTTGCAGCAAAAAGGCAAGACCTGGAGAGAGAGAGGGTGGGTAACCCTTTGGTATTAGAGAAGCCAGGAGGATTCATGTTTGCCAGGATTTTGGCTCTGGGAGCTGAGTCGTACAGAAAGCAGAAAACAGCATAATCAAATTCCAGAGTAATATAGCTCCGTAGATTTGTTTGCCCAACTTCCAACTTCCTAAATATTTATGCTACTAAAATAATTTAATTAGTGGGAATGGGAATTATACATTAGTATAAATAAAACCAAACATTAAAACTAGAAATTAAAACTAGAAATAGAGACCTATCTCTTAATTCACATCATTAAAAAATTACAATGTTCTATAATTTTTTCCTTGTATTTTTCAAGTAAATTATCTTTCTTCTGAAGATACTGAACTAGAGTTTGTTTATAATGTGAAGCAACTGTATCCCCACCTTATTCCTCAGTTTTAAGACACATCTCATCATGAAATAGAATAAACCTCCTTCAAAGCGATCCAAGAATTCAAAAAATTCATCAAAAACCGAACAGACCACAGTCAGTCAATTAAAGCTTTTATTTCCCACAAGAGAAATAAAATTTGAGTAGATCAGTGCCTGAGCCACAGGAGGGTTGAACTATGAATGTACACAGAGAAGATTTACAAATAAACAAGCCCACCACTCTGAGAAGGACATTGAAGAGAGATAAGGGACAATCCCTACCAGAAACTTTGCCATATGAATCTTACAACTGCATCATCTCAACAGGGGCCCAGGAATGGACAGGAGTGTCTTGGTGGCACTGATGAAAAGCCCCCGACATTTTATCCCTGCCCAAAAGATGCAGAACAAGTGGCAACAAACATTTGAGTGCATCGGGCTGTCTTCTGAAACAAAGCAGGGTGATCCCTGGACTTTGCATGCAGCAGGTTTGACTGACACTCAGCTATAACGTTTTGCTGATGAAAAGCATTCCAGAAATCTTAATAATGAAATCTCTTGAGGCAAAGCCAATCAATCCTTTTTAACAAATACAATCACACATCCTTTTTCAAACAGGCTCAACCACATAAGTATTAAAATACAATAAACAGTGTTTCTTGATTGCAAAAAACAAAAAGGCAAATTGAGGTGGCAGAGAGCAGAGAAGGAGCTGCTTTGGGACAGAATAACAGGATGGTAATGTCAGACCCACAGAGCAACATATGCACATTAAATTATCTCTGTATCACAATGAGCAAGATGGTGACAACAACTGTGGTAACACCCCAGAAATTTAAATTAATAAAAATAAAATATACCTGGCAACTCCCCCCCCNCCCCCCCCCCCCCCCCCTCCTCCAAGACAGGAACATCCTTCCAAAATATGACCTTGAGCATAAAGAGAAGGATTTTTTTTTTACCAAAACCAAACAAATAAACCTCACCCCCATCCCACAAAGAAACAAAAAATAACAAACCTCCAAAACCCCCAACATTATTTCCTGTAAGATCAAATAAAAGCTGTGACCTGTCAGCACCACTGAGCAGGAGAACAGGAGTCTGTGTCCAGCACTCCTGAGCAGCTCAAAATAGATAATAATTACTATTGACATCGAATCTTTAATCTTACATTCTGTTAATATAAGGGTGTAGTTGTGCACCACAGTGAGGAAAACCTGCCATGTGAGGAGACCTGGGTTTGCTCAGCCTGGAGAAAAGACCATGTTCCAGTATGTAGAGTAGATAAAAGAAGGTGGAGACTACTTTTTACAAGTCACATGGAAAAGAAGAAGAGGGTGATGGGTACAAGTTACTCCTGGACATTTCCTGACTAGAAGCAGAAAATTTTTGACAGGGAGAACAATCAGCCATTGAATAATCCTGTCAGGGAAGTGGTGGATTCCCCAGCATTGGGGGTTCAGATTCAGAATCAAGATTCAGATGGACCATTTTGTCTAGACTGTTTTTGCCAAGAAAGGCTGGACTAGATGATGCTTAAAGTCCCCTTTGACCCTGATATTCTATCAGTTTGTGATAATTTGCTGCTGTTCAGGTCAATGTTTCAGCACTAGCAATGAGAATTTGAACACAAGCATAAAGTTAAATCCATGTTCACATTGAGCAATCAATTCAAAGTAATAAATTAGCAGAGAGGCATCTCTAGAATCACAAGTATTTTCTAAAAGCCTACTAAAAATGATCCAACATTAGAAGATATCTGCAGGAGTGCTGATTAGAGGACTAGGCTGTGTAAGCACAGCACAAAACATAATTAATTTCATAGTAGTTAACACAATATGCAAGTTTATTCAGTGCACAGAACAGTACACAAAAAATGTTGCTGAAATCACATTTGTATTTAAAAAAAAAGGAAAAACCCACAAAATAAGTTATTGAGTGCTTTTAACTGAAACTTAGATTGCCTTTGTGTCGCAAGTCTCAGCCTGATTCTGTGCTTTTTCTCCAAATGATCACAGCTCTAAAGTGGTTTTAAATTGCCATTGTATCAAAAGGCAAATTATTTCAGAAGGTTAGAAGTCATCTTGTCACCCTGTAATTTCTTTAATTACAACACTGTGTAGGTGTAGAACAAGAAAAATCCATGTAAGATGCCTCTGTTAGAGAAGATCTTGGATAGTCTCTTCATAGTACATACAATTCAAATTCAAGAAAGAAGTAAAGTTCTGCCTGTTGCTCACAAGTTGGGCTTTAAAGCACATCCCAGCACATCCAGTTCCCAGCACTTACTGGGAGCCTTCTAAGGTGCTGCCAGACAACAGGTGAACCAGCCACTCAATTATTTCATTAATGGAAGATAAATATGAGTAGAGGCTTGAGGAAGAGTTTCAGGGTTGGCTGGAAATAAATAGAAGCCTGAGAGGCCTTTGCCCAACAATGATTTATTTACCTCTTGCACTTACAGAACATTCAGCTCCTCACTAATAAGAAACAAGGAGCTATGATGCAAGATTTATACAGCAATAACAAGAGGATTTGTTAGCATGATTCTGATTATTCTGTAATGAAAGGCTAATGAAACTAATAAAGCTTTATCACAACCTGCAGGGATCTTGCCAGAAGCCAGAGAAAGTATTTGAATTAGGTTGTGGGAAGCCTTCATAAAGTCAAGAGAGGAGCAGGTGCTAAACAAAGGAAAGACTTGCTAACACACAGGCACAAATATGTAAAGACAGGCCACATTGGCACTCCACCTGCAAACAGGAGTTATGTCAGTGTCTTCTGGCTCAGGCCATCCTGAGTTTCTAGAAATATCCCCCACATCTGGGTCTCCTGGGCATTGAGCAGGTTTGAGTTAATTTGACACAACGCCTGTGTTGTTGCTTTTGGACAGTGTTCTGCTTCTCAGAGTTTTATATTATCAGGCAAGACAGTTGAAGATTTTGAATTCCTATTAAAGAATCATATTTAGTATACTGGGATTAATGAATCAGATGCCTCTAATTTGTGTGTAATTTCTGTTCGTCACCACATATTTTCTATTGAGTTGTTCTGGATTCTCTCACCTTTGTAAGCACCACAGACAAGCCTTTTCAATTGTGCAAAGGCAGTAATATATAAAGAACAGAACTACAAATCTGCTTTTCATTATTCAAACACTAAAAAAAGCTATTATTTACCATTCAAACATTCTTAAGATAATGCCATAGAGCATTCTGTGAAATATTCAAGCCAATTTCATAACTATATTGTATTTCTTTTGCTCTTACACTTCATATCTCTTACTGTGAAATAGAAGAATGCTTCCAGATTTTTGGGTCCATACACAGTAAACAGCTCACTTTTAACTCCTGAAATAACTGTGAATGTTCACTACATCTTAAAAACTTACTTCAGAATAGGAAGATTGGTGTTTATGAACCCATAAAAAATTAGTGCAAATACAATTCCTAGATTCCTGCCTGACAGAATTCATCCTGGTTTCTGAGGAAGCCCATAAAAAAAAAGTCCCTCTCTTGAAAGCCTTGAAAACAAATCCTCCATCTGCAATGTGGCTGTTCCTTCATCCACTCTGCTCCCTCCTTGCAGGGCAGGGCAGTTGCAGTTCTAGAGGAACCCCCTGGCTGCTTCCCTGGAACACAGTCCTTACAATACACCACCTACTCTTCAAGCTGCTGCAGCACCAAATTAATAATTTGTAGCCCTGATCTACTCACAAACACTTCCCACTTGACATTTCAGATGGTGTCACCAATGCAGAAAGACAACACAGCCCCTGCTTGCCCACAACTGAAGTTCCCAAATAAGCTTTCAAAGGCTCATAAACACACTTAATCTCTGTCATATTGAAGAACAATGTGAAAGGTACCCAGCAGAGTTCCTCAACAAAGCTGCCAACAAGAAGTTTTAAATAGTAGCTGCCTACAAGTAATGGCAAAACCATAATTACCAGGCCACACCGCAGGGTGCAATGTGGGATTCTCCCTCAAGAGGATACAGTGGTGGCAAACATGGGCAGCTAAAGTGATCCAAGGGGATGGAACACAGGGGTTGGTGGAAAGGCTACATTTCCCCCATCTGGGAGGGAAAAGGCTGAAGGGGATATACAACTGATGTTTTTAAAATCATGAAAGCAGCACATCCATGAGCTGTAATTTATATCATCCTGCACTGCCAAGCGCACAGTAAAGAGAACAGGTAGAGATGTATCTAACATCACTAATACATCAAGTGTGGATACAGGAGGACCATGAGGAGAAGGGCTAACCAGAAGTGACTAGGCTCACACAATTGCCCTAAACAGTATTCATCTCAAATGCCACTACTGGACATCAAATATTGCCCTATGTGAACAGGCCAGTTCTGTTCTTAACACCTCAAGCTGTATGAGGAAACAGGGATGTCCTTTGGCTAAATATACTGTTCATTTGCCAGCATGTCAGCTCCAGGCACTTCTTCCCTGTGGGAGGATTGCTCTCTCATCAAATCATGGGTTTGCCCCTAACTCCGAGGGGCACAAAACAGGCAGAATCAGGCTGCTAGTGCTGCCAGAACAATTAACAGAGCCCATTGCCAAATCCACATTTCTTGACAGCAAAAGAACTGCAGGCCACATTAACTGTGTGCTCTGGAGCAGCTGATGAGCTCTTGGCGGGCACCACGGAGTCTGTAGAGCACTTGAACGTGTTTATCCTGCAGCAGGGCAAGGACCTGGAACTACACATGTCAGGGAACATCCTTCTGAAGTGGCACTTAATTCAAAGTGTGAATTTAATTAGAATTTAATTAGACAACTTCCCAAGGACCGACTACCAGAATTGCTTTGGGTATGCTGGAGTTAATGCTGATAAAACACAAAAGCCTTGTTAATGAGAGAAGTCTGTGTTAATCACAATAGAAAACAAACAATAGCTTTACCCTTTTGAGGATCACTCCCATCAAAACCACCACTCACAGGGAAAAGACAAGTTTTTGTCATCTCCAAGGAAATTATTTAAATGCTCAGAAGCTCTGCTCACTAACTATGTAACATTAACTTACATTCAGCACCCACATTTTTTTCATATCACAAAACCATTCCCAACTTGAATTATACAGATTATAATTGCATATTTTCCAAAATGTTAGTATACAGATCCTTTTCCTTATCAATATTATTCTTTAAAGAGCAATTTGCACAGGTATGAACAGTGTACACTACGCTTTCTTTGGCAATGATAAACACGCATTTATAACACAATAAAATCTTTTACTGAGCTTCAGCACAAATCAGTTCATTCTTACTTATTAGGGACACTATTTGCAACCTTCACATCATCCGAGGAGAAACAGCTCCATCTAAAGGTTAATTGGCTGCACATTCCCCTGCCTCGTGTTTTGCACATTAGCCATGTCACAAGCACAACAAACAGCAGCATGTTAGCAGTGCTAACAGAGGCAGTGAAGGACGTGGATTGGAAGGCCATGTCCTAATGCTGGGGGGAATCTGATTTCCCTGCCTGAACAAAAAACTGACTCCAGAAGATGCATCAACATTTTGTTCTTCCTTTGAACAACTTCACACATGTTCATTTTCTAAGTTCACTTCTGTTTCCATGGCCCCTGACAACTGACTTTTGATTTGCAGCCTACAATCTCATATCACAATAGCCTCGAACTTTGAATTCATCTTACCATGAAAACAAGAACCTAAAATCATTTTAAGTGCCTTGTCTTTTAAAACCAAAAAGAAGACTGTTATCCCTCTTAAACTGTGTTGATTTCAAGAGCAGAACATCTCCACAAGTGACTTTTTACTTGTAAATATCTAATCATTGATATCAGAAAACATTATTAAAAAATATGAACATACAACTTTCAGAAACACATTCCAGCTGTAGTGATATTGATCTTTGAAAAATCATGGTTTAGGAATATGCTACCTTCAACACTCAACCATTTTTAACCCCTCCTGACAATGGTACCACGAGGTTTTTCTCAAGGTGCATTTTCCAACATTAAACCTGAAAAGTTCCATTTTAGCCTTTATTGCACAGTACAGCAGGTTAGCCACAGCTGAGAACAAAAATAGGACACTATTTTATATAACTTCAAGAATATTCTGATTAAAGGCTTCTAAATTATTTTTAGGCTCTCATGTCTATGCAATCCTGAGCACAATTTGTGCGCACTGTCAAAGCAAGAGCAAAGTTTTAATAAAGGCGTTCAGCAAGGATGAAGTACTTGGGGACTGCAGCCATAATTACAATCATAATGGGCATTAAGTTAATAATGATGACAAAGCCCAAGCTTTTCAGAGCAGAAATCAAGAAGTGCTCATTATAGCTATGCAGTCCTTACTGAAGTGCTACACTTATTCCAGATAAAGTATTAAGAATCAGAAAGGAAAAAGGTGATTATATTCCAGGTACCAGAATGTTCTCAGTGGGGGCAGTTCCACTCAGAGGAAATTCAGCTGTACAAGCTCCAATTCCTTGCTGGGTTTTAACCATCCTTCAGCTATATTCAAGATGGGACTGTTTTAGATCTGCTTCTGCCTTACTCCAGTAACATTTTAGTCCATAATTTCTACAATAATGTTGATAGAATATATTCCTGTCATGTATTCAACACAATTCAGAAAATATTGAATTGAGAAGTGACACAGCTGGTGTTGGAATTGTTACTGGACATTTCTTCAATTGCATGGGATGACAAAGACTACCACCCAAATCATTCAGTGAGTACCTAAGATATCGAGTAAGCAGCTTGGGTTGGGTTGTTTTGGGTAGGTTTAGCTGGGGGTTTGGGTTGGGTTTTTTTTTGGATAAGTGTCCCTGGTCCCCATAGTGCCACTTCCCTTACCCCTAACCTGTAGCATTCCTACAATTTATCTTGTATCACAGCATCAGATTCTTAGAATCTGATTTTATGACCCAAACTTCACAGTAATTCCTCTTCATCTCTTCTTGGAAAGACAGCTGGCTTTCTTTATAACATGGAGACAGATATTTTAAATCTAATGAAGTCTGCTTACAGTGTAAATTTCCCACTGATTAATCATAATAAGGATAACAGCAGCACCCAGAGACATCTACGAGAGTCCAAGGGGACTAATCCCAAACCAGACAGAGAACAAGACAGTAATCCTTGTAAGATCATCCTGCTGCTCATAACTGGCTTACTTATCCCTTTTGCAAGTTTATTTGTGTGACATTCAGAAGACACTTCCTGTACAGAATGTGGGGCTATTTCAGAGAAGTAAAGAGGTACATAACTTAGTATAGACACTCCCCATTTTTACCACATCCACCTGTGATGGTTTTACACGGAAGTTTTTACAGACTTACCACCTTACCAAAAGTGCTGTTGAAGACCAAGAGGTGGAATGGGGAGAGAGGGGTCAGAATTGATCAAGATGTTTCAATGAAGATTTTCTAAAAAATTCAATTCTAATCTCAAACAAAATACTTAAAAGCATTCTTTAGTGTCTGTTGAATTTCCATGTTCAAAACAACCCCTTTTTAAAAGAAGTCTTTCTGAGACCATATGCCCCAGAGAGGTTTTCCAGAGGCTGCTGTTCTTGCTTCTTATTGTTCAATAAGTCTGTAAAAGTATTCATAGTTACAGTCCCAGTTTAAATTACAACCTGCAGCATCATCTCTACTCCATGGGAGGTCCATACAGAACCCCAGATATCCTAAATAAGGTTTCCCCTCTCCCTCCACACCTTCAATTTTCTTTAGATTCCATAATTTGTCTGAGCCATCACTGAACTGGGAGCTGTGGCTCCGTGTCCTCCCTGGTTCTGCCCAAACCTACTTAGATTAACCCCATCCAGGCTGCCCAGAATGTGACTCCTCACTTGAAGCCTCCCCAGAGGATGGCACTGCCCACACCCCCCAGCTGGGGCTGCTCCAGCCTGGCAGGGCAGCCAGCAGAAGGAATATTCAAGGCTGGCCCATGCAGAAATGCTTCCTCTAGCACATCGCTCTCCCAGTACAATGAATTTTAAGTTTTATAGGAACGTTTTTTAGGCTGGCAAAGGCCTTTTTGCCATAACTCCCAAGCTGTGTCCAAGGGTGCAGCAGCTGATGCCTGCTAACCCCAAATCAAATCCCACCAGGAGGGAGCTCTACTTTGCTGCCTCCTTCATCATCCCTCCTCTGGGCCAAGCCTAACATTATACACAACTTCTTTGCAGATTCCAACTCCTGCAATCCCACAGTTCCATTTCCCAGCTCTCTCAATGGGGTGCCATGTAATCCAGTCTTGAAAGTAAGTCCTAAGCCATTTAAAGCTTTATGAATAAAAGGCTTTAACCATTTTAGAGCTTTATAAATCAAAAAACCAGTAATGTGTTCTCACGCTATTAAAGCATTTCATGGAAGAAAATAAACTACTCCAAAATATCTAATTTTTCCTTTTACAAGGAAAGGATTGTGAACACCAGTTTTACATGAGGTATAATATATTGCAGAAGATTACAACATGAAGCAATATGAAACGCTTCTGAACAAAACCCAAATTGAGTAGCTGCTTAATAAACAATAAGATTAAACAACTTTTATTTAATTCAATTTCACCATCTGATCCCCCATAGAGCTGCACGTTGACTGCATTCATTTCTTCTCTGTTTAGATACATCCTTACATGACATCAACTCCTGTGATGGTATAATGCATCGTATTACAGTAATTTATTTTTTCTGTATTTTCTAGGCATTAGTATCTCATAAAACATTTTTTAAGGCTGTTCATGTTAAACCTAAAGTTATCCATTCCAAGAGTTCGTGCATTGTTTTCAATACAAATATTTTATGTTTCTTCAAGTCAATTTTTAAGGATTTTTTCTCTTTTCACAGCCACCTCAAAATTGCTTGTACACCACTTGTGACTATGTTACCTATTCCTATATAGAAACCTACAAAGCTACTAGAATAATCTGTGAGCTAGATCAGTAACAAACTACTAGATCCCAATATGTTAACAAAAAATGCAATTCAACTACTTTGAAGAAGCAGTTTTCCACTTGTGCAAGCCTTGGGTTGATGGAGAGTTAAAGTTAGTTGCTGAAGAAAGATCGATGGTCTGGAATTCCTTCCCTCCTGCAAACAAGCTTGGACCAGGAGATTTGCAATATGTGATTAGGATAAGGTACCTCAGTGAGAAAAATAATAAATTGGTAAATTAAGGTACTGATCAAGATTTATATCCTGGACATAATGAGCACTACAACTGGTCAATGCCATTGTAATCAGCAATAAGAACTGTTGGAGAAGTGTATAAATATTGGCTTAGTCTTTTTTAAGTCAAAGGTAGGCAGACAAGTAGGATCAGTAACTTCTGCCTGATGTTAGATTTGTATAAGATTTTTATTTAATAGATTCTTCTCCTGTGAATTTACTATTCATTCCAGAGATACATTATTTTAAGGTCTTCAAACAGCTGTCTTCACTTTTGGAGACAGAAGGAGATTTGCTTCTACAGAAAAATTGATTAATTCAGGCTTTGCCACTGAATTCACGCCTCACTTTCTTATTCCTTCTTTAGGTCTCCTGCTGGTCCCACACTGAGTTAAGGAACCTTGATTTTTATAGGCTATTCAACCCCAGCGAGCATGCTGTGCACACAGTCTGCATAAAACTTTCATACATCACAAGTAAAGTCTTCTGCTAAATGCTTTATCTGAGTTCAGGATGTCTCTTCCCCTCAGAGATTCCACAAACATTAACTATTTTCTTTGGAGTAACTAAAAGAATTTTGCATGCAATTGGTTCAATCTGTACATGGATTCATATTCAGGGAAATATATGGAGCTGTGTTCCCTTGTCCTCTTACTTAGAGGACATTGTACTTCATAAGCCTGTAATGTTTTGTTCCCCTCCTAACACTTGAGAGCTTCTTGTAGAAGTCAGTAGTTTCTGCATTCCCAAAAAATGAGGGTAACCCTTCATTACCCTGAATATCTCCACCAGAACTACTCAGAACAAACAGTGATACTTTAAAATTAAAGTGAAATCTTAACAAAAGGTATCATCCTTCAAGAAACTCTACACCCAGAGAGAGGAATGAAACACCTCCTGGGTGTTGTATCTTGCTCTTCAGCTGCTGTCCAGGCATTGAATCAGTCCCTACGTGTCACATTAAGCAGCACGTCCACCTAAACTGAACCCTTCAAGAGAGCTGTTAGTCATTAATGTTACTTCCATCACATAAGCCAACCATCAGTACAGTACCAAAACACTCAAAAAGACACCTAGAATATCATCTGATACATTTCTTTATTCATATCAAAGAGAAACCCCCTTTTACACGCTCTGTCTTACTATGAGTCACCAAAGCATTTCCAGCTCTCTGGAATCAAGTCAAATATTTTGAAAATACAACTCAAGTTAGCCCTGATCACATCTCAAGCAATACTTTGGGGGCAATATTAAATATCAATTAAATAAATGTTTTCAGTTTGCAAACTGATCCCTGATTCCTTCACAAAATCATCCCTACATTACACTTGAATATTATTTACATATATTTTTCCACAGCAACAACAAAAATACTAGTCCAGCACTAGGAAAAATCCATGAATATTTCCAGTGTCTTGCTTGGGTTAAATAACTAAATTGCCACAGAGAATTACTTAAACAAAATGAAGTTTTACCTAGTGTGATACCGTTCACTTGGCAAAGGAAAGATAAATTCAAAAGGCATTAGGTTCCTATGAAGCCACTTTGAAAAGAACAGATAGGATTAATATGCTCCAGTCACCTGAAGTTTATGTATTTGATCAGAAAACCTAAGAAAGCAAGAGGGAGAAGGGAAACAATCTGGCTCGAGGGGCTCAGAGGAAGGGGGGGATCACTCCAGGAACTTAATACTTCCAGTTGAAAATTTCTGTCTTTGCATGAGACTGGCTTTCAATCCATTAACCTTCATTTTCTGAGTTTTGAAAATATAATAGCATATATTATATACATAAATATATTACATAGATTATGCCTGACCAAATTTTACTTATGCCTGTGGGGAACCACCAGCTGCAGCTGAGACTACTTCAAAGTACCAGAAGCTGGAGATGTAGCATTAATATCAGCTAAATATACATTTTCTTAATTGAATACATAAAAATAATTTATGTTCAGACTTATTTAACTATGTATTGCTTACCAAGAAACCATGAAATTGTATATTGGGTTCCAAATGTAGAGCAACTACTCTGAACAAGGCAAGCAAATTAATCAACTTAGAAACACTGTTTAAGTAGTTTGTTAAATATGCTGGGAAAGGAGAAGTCAGATATTTATGACTCTAGAAAGCTTCAAAGTTGGTAATTAAAATTAACCCTATAGACTTAAGATTCCTCTGCACTAAGTAGTGAGTAAAGAGGCTTTAAAAATCATTACTGTACTGAGCAGGCATATCTGGTTTTGTTTTTTAGTGCTAAGTCATTGAAAAAATTCTGTTTTTAAAAAGAATGGGTAAAGTTACCCTTCAGTTTTGATGGTATCCAAATAGGACAGCATCTGCTTAGTAAACAAGACCAAATCCCTGCTATTTATTAAATAGCAGCTGTGAAGATACAGGGAATAGCAAATAAAATAGCAGAATCAAAAATATGTATATTACCAGTCCCACTGTAATTAAATATTAGAAAATTTTTCAGTGTTAAACTTGTAAGAGAGAACTGATCTCTTCACCATTCCAAACACATTTTGCAAGCTATTGAGCAGATGAAATTTTCTTTGTCATCACTCTTTTTAATGCCCTGCCTCCACTGATGGCTATTCACTCTGCAAAAAGTCAACTATAGCCAGAAGAACAAGATTAATGGAAACATCCCTTGATCTATTTTGTACAGTAAAAGGTGGAGCAGTAAATTACACACAAAACTCAATTGCTAAGTGATAGAAGGAAAATAATAATCTTTATAGTCATCAGTGACATCAGCATTAATCATATACTAAAACACACTAAAAGATTTAATTAAATAGCAAAGAGAACTCTTCAGACATACAGGATGGAAAGCCTAACATTGCTAATGGTACTAAGCATTGCTCATTCAAGCTTCATTCTTATTTTCTAGCACAGGCAACCATTGTGCCCTGCACAGCAAAGTGGCATTTCCCTTCAAATAATAGCTCGACTCATTGTGTAGATTTAGAGTTAAATACAGCAAATCCAGACTTGTGTTTGTTGAACATCATTATTCAGAACAATGTAGAAAAAAAGAAAACAAACCCACAGCTTGTTTCTAAAATAAAATTGAAATGCCTCTCTCCAAGTATAAGGTGGTGGCTGAGCTACAGGATCAGCTGTTTGATCAACCCGATTTAATTTCTTCTTCATAACTGAGGTGACAATCTACTTGAGATATTGAACCTAGTGGTGTTTATAAATGCCCCAATAAAGCATGTCTACCATTAGTATAGCTACAGGGCTACAATCAAATAACTATGCCTTCAATTTTTTAATTCTGACATGCTTTCTCTTATTTAAAATATGTTTCTTATGAGAATAAATATAAGTACATCAACCACGTCATTATTATTTTCCTTCCTCATTACCAATGAGTCTAAAACCAGGACTTGCCACTTTTCAATGCAGCATAATAATTATTTCTATAAACACTGTTGTGTTTGGAAGTAAATTCCCCAGTGAGATGGGTACCACTGTTACAAACTTATCTCTTAAAAGACACGAGACAAGCCATTTCCCCACTACTGTGGCCTGTCACTTTAGTGATGCTCCAGAACACAAAAGGAGCAACTGGATGAGTTACTGAAGAAAAACCACTCAGTAAGGAGAGCTCCAACTCACTTCACACAAATTCGATCTGTTTAAAGGCAGTATAATACCTTTTCATCTCCTCTCCAATGTTATGGCTTGGGAATGATGGTGTCTTGCTCCCTTTGTTATACAGTATCTGAAATTGCCAGCTAAGAAAATCAGTATAATGCCCTCAGTGAATGCCTCTTGGGAAATGTATCTCCATCTGAAAATACTATGGACTTACTGACAGACTGTAAAAGAGGAATCCTATTTTCATTTAATCAGTTTTAAGGGAGCCAAAAGTCAAAACACAAGGGGCAGGAAATTGGTACCAAATACTTTTCACAAATAGTAATTTAAAATCATTCAGCTAAACAAGCTGGCATACCGTTTCTGTTGTCTTAAGACTATTATAAGACTGCAGGTTTTAAACAGTTCATTAAAAAAATAAATCATTAAAACCCACAATTTAATGGTCAAAATTCCATTGCCAAAATTGCCCTAAACTAGGAATTTCATATCTTCTTGAATTCTAGATTAACTTCACTAAACACAAATTCCTGCCCTGACAAGAGCCCCATGTAAACACAGTAAGAACAGTGGATCACAGGACGCTAAAAGGAGGTGAGGTTTGATGCTGGGGTTGCAGAAGGGATGATAGAAGTCTGAAAAGCTCAACTAGAGACAACCAATTTAAGAAAGAATAAAAATCACCATTTCTATTATGTCAAATTCCCAAGTTCCTCCTAATAGCAACACATTTAATGGAACTCAATTTGACGACAGGATCAAATTGAAAGGGTTTCATAATAACAATGTTCTGGTACTCTCAGAATGGAATATTTTATTTGGCATTGCTTTGCTCCATATGTTCATTTTTAATTATTTGATATTGACTTTTATTCTATGACAGGCTGCATTGATTGGGGAATGTTTCAAAGTCTCATTTTTCAGCTTTTGATTGCCATCATGTCCCACAGGAAAACACAAACCCCTATTTCCATGTGCTCTGAGGACTCTGTGCTTCACTCTTTTACTCATACCTCACGATCTCGCAGCAGGTAAGTTTCAAAACGCCAAAAATCAACACAAATCTGTAGTTTTCCAGTATCTCATCCACTGTCACATACTCCATCTCAACAAAACTGCCTAAGGGTTCCCAGCCCAAGGAATCAGTCATAACCAGTCATGGACAAAACCATCCACAGTAGCTCTCCATCAACCCTGATCACTGATCTTGTATGTTTTTATTATGCAAACAGAAAGAACTTGCTTACACCATAGATGTTAACACAATTTCCCCCAAAAAAACCCTGTGCAGAGTATTTTTAATCTTTCATTATATAATCAGATAAAAATTGACAATTGAAGATCTGAAGCCAATTTAACCTTCTTCAAAGGGAAGGAGACTAAACCAACATCATAACTCTGTGTTACTGGACAGCTTTATCCCTCCTTTATTCCTCTCCGTATTGGAAGCAGGAGAGGAACAGATTTTCAGCACTGAGGCAAATCAAATCAGTCTCTGAAGAATTCATTGGGGAGAAAAAATTTAAATACATCATCAAATTAAACAGTATTACAACCAACAGAGGTATGTGTAAATTTTCTTGTAAAGTGGTACTTAACGTGAAAAGAAAGGACTCGGAAGTGCAATTCATGTTATCCTCGGCTTCTTAAGCACACAACATTACCTTCAGATTGTCAGTCTTTGGAGGAAAATACCTGTACACTACTTCAAATTTCAATTTGGCAGTCAGGGCAGAAAAAAAATGAGCCTTTTAGAACTGAATTCAAAACATGCACTGAGTTTTGTACCATTTTTATGTTGTCAGTGCTGAAAGAAATTATGTTGGCAGTACCTACAGCTTTGTTTAGGCAAGGATTATCTGCAAGTGTATCTTCCTGCACTATTTCTTTTATGAATGAGGCTAAAAGCATAAAACCCAAACACGAAAAACAGATACCATCACAACTCTCCAGTATTTTCAGCAATTGGCATAGAAGGAATAAAACCTTAGGAGAGGATTTAATCCTAAAAAAAATAATTAACACCTTCTGTGTTAATAGGAATATTATCTTAAGAAACACAGGCATCACCTTTACCTGCATACAAAGAGGAAAGACAAGCTGGCTTGGGCTTTTTGAATCTTCCAGGTGTTTGATATCTTTATCCCGACAACAATCTATATGAACATCATAACAGGAACCTCTGGGAAATTTGTCACAAGTGCTTCAGAGAGGTTGGAATTATCTTCTGAACAACCACTGACATAGATCCGGGTTCATAAAACAATCTGATAAAACCAGTGTATCTTCAATTATTCAAGGCTGTAAGTATTTGAAATCCCCACTTCACTCTGAAGCCACAGCATAGCAGACATTGTCCATGTCTTGTTGAAAGTTGTAAAAGAAATCAAAGTGTTATCAAAGTGTTACCAAAGAGATTATTGCATTGGAAGTAACTCTTGAAAACTTCTTTTCTTGAAAGCACCAGATGATGAATGGAAATAGCTTGGGGAGGGGAACTTGTTGAGGTTTGTTTGCTGGTTTGGTTTTTTGTTTGTGTCTTTTGTCCTGGGTTTTGGGAATTGGTTTTATCTTATTTTTCCTGTTGTGGAACAGTTTTGACTGCAGCTAAATAGCTGTCTTTGTGGGGCATGTGCTCAATGCATTCTGTGTAAGAACTGTCACTCTACAGAATAGTTTTTGTCTCTGATATTTGTTCATGCTGCAGAGCAGTTACAAATATGCTATTTACTTACAAATAGATCAAAATATTTAATAAGAACTTGACTTTTTATACAATGATTGTAAAGCATAAATCATTAAGTAGACTATTTAAATAAGTTATTTTGCTTTTTGTTTGTTTTGCTAGTCTTCGCTAGCAGTACAATTTAGGCATCTATTATGCATTATACCATGGGAATTTTGAGGTTTAAAATACAACAACCCTCCCTGATTTTTATTTGGTTTAAGGAAACTTTACTTATTATTTCTATTGGTATCATCCCATCCAGATCAAATACAACATATTGAGGACCCACTGCAGAGTTATAGAAAAAACACTGACAGAAAGTTCTGTTATCATTAAAGATTATGAAATTCAACTTTACCAGCAGCAAAAGGAATGTAAAAAAAAAATCTTAACTACTTGATTAAAGCTATTCTTTTCAAAAAACACAAACCAGTGCTGTATTCAATGAATTCTGGAATGGGATGAGAAGGATACCTCAAGGAAAGCACATTTTATATCTAAAATTTCCTAAATTATTCTAGCACTATAGAAGGAAATTATCCCAAAAATCTGTGTGTCAGTGAGAACTCTGAAGTGATTTTTGAAGCTTCTTGTGCTTGAAATTTTAGTATTAACTTACTTGAAGAAATCTACCTCCTCTATTAATACTTAAGGACACATACAGGTCTGATGTGTGCTGTGTTAAGCAAGTAGGAAGCTAAATACAAATTACAAAGCTAAATAAACATTCTCAGAACTTTTTTTTTGCCACTGAAGGCTGAAGTTTGTAGGAGGGAAGAGAAAGCACTGAGAAGTAGCGAGATGATGAGCATGGGAGGCTGACATTAAAGTAGTGCAATACCTTGTAGCAGTTTCTTTCCTCATTGCAAAATAGGATTTCTTGCCACTTCCAGTAAAATGCACCTTTTCTAAATGCTATTTTTATCTGCCAAATAGATCTCAAGTGTCTGCTTTCATACATTTTCTCCTTACAGTCTTCAAAAAGACACTGTTCAAAGAGGTACAGGATCAAATAAGTTTCATAGATAGAAGCTTAACATTTATCCCTTTCCATATATGCAGTGGTTCTTTTTTTTCTCTTCTTGTTTGTGTGTTTGCATGCCAAATTTATTACACACAAATTTATGTTTAAAAACCAGAATCAGAACCATGGAGGGGAAGCAATGGTTAAACCACATTACCTCTGAACTTTACACAAGTGGAAAGGACAGGTCCGAGGATAACCATAAAAATTTCAATTTTATTTCCAGCAGCACTGATGCCAGACACTCTTGCAGAGGGATTATACATAAAAATAATTCAGCAGAATATTAGTTTCGATGCAGAGGAAGCCTACCAAGAGCAGGAGGTGTTTTGCCACGTAACACTTGTTAAACACAGATAATGCAGCTCCCTTGTGTTTACCCATCTGTGACTTGAGGAGGAGGGAGTGAATTCTGCCATAGTTCTCTGCATATACAATATATTACTTATGTTAACCAAGCTGGACAAAACTGGCCAAAATTCATTTAATCTCACTCAAGTGTCACAAGGACATAATTCCTCAAAATTAACTTGTCAGACCTCAGTCCACTTCAGACACAAAGTCACACAGGCTTGACTTCGTTGGGTGTATTTATAGCTACAGACAATTTTCCAGCTGGTGCTTTGACATCACAGGAAGTTTAGTATTTTACAAACACATTGTTTCAGAAACTTTGCTTTTCTATGGTATCCAGGCAGAAAATATCCTGTATGTGCTCAAAGCACAAGGAAACTGAGGGGTACTGTTAGTTTTGGCTTAGAAAGCTCCCAGCAAAACTTACTCAGTTTCTGATACAAGTTACATATAGAGTATATTTTTTTCATGGTTTTAGTTGATACATGAACTTTTCCTTTCAGTAACTGCTAATATTCCATAAGAAACTTCTCCTTATAAGGGTGAAAACAACAGGGTAGTCTTTCTTTAAAATGTATATCTGGAATACTGGAAAGGAACTACTCTCTGAAAAAAAATACAACTTCTATGAAACGCAAAACACATCAAAAATAATTATGATGACTCCTTAGACCTCAAAAGAAAATCCATTCCATTTGTAAATGCAGAACTATCAGACTTACTTCTAAGCAACATCCTGTGCACATGAAGCTCTAGCACTGTAGTAATAGAGGCAATAAACTTGCTTTTTTAATGAAACAAACATACTCTTTTTTTAAACAGAAAAATGACCTAATAACTGGATATAAGGCAAGAAAAGTCCCTCAGTTCAGTCTGGGGATAGTTAAGCATTGGAATAAATTGTCCAGAGATCAGTGGGATCTCCACCTTTGGAATTCTTCAAGAGCCCACTGGATTAAGGCCAAATTCAGCAGTGACACAGTGTTGAGGTGAGGATCGACCCTGACACCAAGGCTGCGTCTCCTTAGAGAGTCTGGGACCTGTGAAATGATTTTCACTCATCCCTTTATAATGGGAGTGTAAAGTAGACAGAGCAGGTGGCAACTTCTGCCTCAGCATCTGAGGGTTGCTGTATGAAATGACAGTGTGCTTACACACACGTGTTCCACAGCATTCCTCTTGGGTTTCCATAATGCCAGGGAAAAGCAGGAAAGCAGCAGGAGATCATACAGGTGCAGGAATTCCGAGCAGCCCACCTCGTCTTTCTCAGTGTGTTCTTGTGCAAAGGAAGTTAAGTGATTTTTTGCTCTTTACTAACAAGGAAAAGTCATATTCTTCTGGAACAGAGCATGCAGCTATTAAGTTAAACTTGCTTGGAAAAGTACACCTTTCTAAAATTAGGAGAACAAAGACCAACATTAAAAAAAAAGATTATGAGATAGAAGTTCCCCCATCCCCATACACTGATTTATGAATGGAGGGAGAGAAAGGAAAAAGACACTGACACTGAATTACACTGAGACGTGTTTCTTTTCAGTGAGAAATCCATAGCACTGGAGATGATTTGCCTTAAGAGTTTTGGGCCTAATTTCACAGAAGCCCATAGAGAAGCTCTTCTGAACACCTGCTGCTCCCAGTGCATGTGGGAGAAGAGAAGTCATCAAAAGACAGGCTGCAAGACACGCCTCAAACTTGACTTAATGGAAAGTCTCAACGGGGTTTAATTACTTTTATTTCAGGGTACAGTTTTTTTCTAAAGCACTGGATGCATTTTATATTATCAGGGAAAATAAAAACAGGGACAATTGCAACATAAAAACAATTCAGTTGTAGTTTATGACTAAATACAAAACCAGTCTAAGGTACAGCTAAATTTTACCCTAGGCAGGAAAACACAAGTATTTTAAAAGGTCTGGAGATATGTTCTGTAACTTCTCTCCTGATGGCAGCAGCGATACACCCTCTGTAGTTAAACTGTATTGGAGAGACAGGCTACACACACACTGTGTAACCCCCACTGGAAAAATAATTTACAATTTTAATAATACTAGCTTAAAAAAGGAACCGACTCTGGACTTCTCCCCAGAAGATGGTGCTGCAGCTCCAGAGCTCCACATCACACTGTGGATTCAGAGGCTGCAGGATGCTCCCCCCTGGAACACACAGAGAACAGCTGAGGGATGAAAGATTCCCCCCAGAGAAGGCTTTCTTTAATATCTCTTCTAATTAGGCCTGCTTCATCAGGGCCACAGCAAGAATTAGCAAAGTAATAAAAAATAAATAAAAAATCCAGTGGGTTCTTGCCCATATCAGAGGAAAACATGCTATGGTGCAAGTAAAGCTCCTTCAGAGTAACCTCCTTTTCTACATGCCTGCATTCTCATGCAGAAACCCAAACACATGCATGGATTTCTGACATTCAGATGAACTCAAAAAAATAATATTTTTATCTGTCACCACCACTGTATCACTATTTTGGAAATCACTGTCTAATGGCACTGGCTCCCCCCTTTCATCCTCAGCTACTAAAAAAAAATGTAAAGGCAAGGAAACAGTTTCTATTAGAGTTCTCAGTACTGTCATACAGCAATTCTGTTAACCTTTTAAACATTTTCTGAGGACAATGTTCTATCTGGTATTCCACATGAAGGAACCTCAGCCACAGCAGCAGCTCGTTCAGTTCCTGCTGCAATTAAATGCAATGTTTTAAAGGCAGATGGGAGCAGGGAGCCTGTAGAAGCTCTAAGGTGTACTCTTACTAAAGCTGCTGGTAAAGATGGGAAGGTGGGAGAGAGCCCAGCAAAAATACAAGCAGCAAAAAAAAAATATACAGATTCTCCCACAGAAATTTCACAGGGGAAAAAAAAAATAAAAATTCAATGTCTTCAGAGCAATCACCTTCTCCCTCCACATCTCACCCCTCTTCCACCCTTAGACCACCACTATCACTGGACAGCAGAGCTTTTCAGACATGCTTTGCAGGTTCAAACCAGACCCTCATCCTCACCTCTAGGTAATATTTTAATAAAGGCACATCAACCTGTCAGCTAGAGTATTTTTTTCCATCTTTCTTTTCAACAGGATAATTTACAGGTGGAATGACAAAGCTAACCATCAATTTCCTCCTTCCAAACTAAATCTGCAGTTGTTACCAGACTTTGCCCACCAGCAGCAATTTCATGTGAAAGGAGCTGACTCAATTAACTGCATCTCCCCAGAACATTTACCACATAGAAATACCAGCAGTCTTTATGCAAATCTACTGCACACAGCCATTTGCCTACCTCAAAACACACCTTTCAGATAAATACACAGTTTCGCTCTACCAAGATAAAGTATTTTTCTCCCAACCTCGTTTCATTTGAGTACCAGCCTACAGAAATGCCCATATTGTACAGTTTATTGAGAAATTAAATTACCACTACCCTTGATTGCAGTAACTACAAAAATCACTGCAGTAGAGAATGCCTCGTATATCCAACTATATAAAAAAGATTCTAAATGATAATTTTCAACTGGGTGATTTTAAGTAAGTTTTTCCAATCTCAAAAACATCAAAGTCACATGTTTTCAGTCCAATCTTAATTATTGTATTTTGCAGACCTGTTGATAAAGCCTACAGGAATTCTAATTAGCTGTGCCTCTGCATTACAGCTTCTGCTGTATGTGCTGCTGTTCTCAGCATGTGCTCTCTTGCAGCTTGCTCAGCCAAGGCGGAATAAAACCACTGGAATCTTGGCTTTGATCCAAGTCACAAAACCTGTAGAATTTATTTATTGTTTTAATCATCTATTTATTCATTCTCTCTAATTTCCTATCTCCAGCTTCCTCTGTGCAGAAAGTAAAAGAAAATCTTGGTTCCTAAAAAGCAATCAGAGGACTCTTTTGTAAATGCAATTTTAAATAATAAAAAATAGTAAAAATGAATAATGGTAATAAAGTGACAGTAATAAAGTAACAATAAAATAAAAAGGAATAAAAAGAAAAAGGCATTTAAAGTAATTACTTTAGATATTTAGACTTAACATGAATAGGGAGAATTCTAATGAGATGTTAAAGAACTACTTTCATCTGCTTTTTGTAATGAATTATCTCCCAAGGAAAGAGGTTTTATTATACTGAAATTTGTAATTTTAACATCGTTATTTTTATACTAAAGTACTCAATAGTTTAAGCTTACTGGAAGTAAGTAATGAAATAAACTTCCTCATCTGTTTTGTGATCTGCAGTAATGGATGCTGGTTGAGCAGAGTCAAAAATTCAACATCCCTTTCTCCTTCTGTGTCCTCCCTTCCTTCCAGAAGCTTCATAATTCACTTCTAGAATGCTTTTAGTGCAAAGAAAAGATACCAACTATTTATTCAAAGAATAATAACAGCAAAATCAGACAGAGAATGGAACTAGCATGGTAAACATCACCTCTCAATGACTTACTCCATTTAATTTGCTAAATAGGAGAGTCAACAGCAGGGCTTCCAACATAAAACCTAATGTGACACTGGGTTTGAAAGTAATTAAGGGGACAGAATTCCTCATCCAGACCTGGCTGTACTTCTCTAGTTCTTTAGTTATTTTTGGGTGGGTTTGTTGTTCTGGGTTTTTTATCCCCAAACCAAACGAGGAGCAGAGGGAAGAAATTCTTCAAGAAAAGTTGAATTTGGAAATTTTCCTTCAAAAAAGAGCAGCAATGAATACTGTGATGAAAGATCCCCAAAATAACAGCTATGCAAAGCCCAGGCCAACTGCTGCTGAAGATCAACAGATTTATGCTTCAGCCTAGGCAGCATCCCTACCTGTGCCCCAGCTCTAGGGCAGCTCTGGACATCCCAAACTCATCTGGGAATTTCTGAGATAAGTTAACCAACATGTTGGAGGGCAAAAAAGTCCGTTCACAGGACACAAAAATCATCCAACATAAAACGTGACCAACCCCACGCCACACAACTGCACAAAGTATTTTTTTTGCACACCTATGCATAGAAGAGGTTTCTGATCACACTTAAGGTTGGAATTAGGCCCTTCACTCTCCAGACAAGTCTTAATGCAACAGCAATTTACTCAGCAAAGCTTTCTAAAGCCTCATGTTTTAACCTACTGGAAACACACTAAGCTGACATGGGGTTTTTTAGATAACATTTGCACTACAAACTCCCAGTTTAAGATAATTTGTAACTGCTGTGGTACAGGATTTCTGAGACTTACCCTACTCTATCCTGTAACAGCAGCTGGGCTTTAAATTCTATTTTCTTTAACACTGGAGGAGGAAAAACCATTAGAGGCAGGCAACGTGAATAGAGGAACCATGTTAGGCAAGGAGCTGAAAGCCCCTGTGTCAAGCAGAATGCTGTTTAACCACTTTCCTTACAATCACAACCACTACAGAGATGCTGAGTATATCACTCTCTGGCATGAGGAACAACAGCATGACTTCTCCAAATTATTAATATGCTCAGATTGCTAATTACCAAAAAAATTAGAAAAATTACAGCCTTCAAGTACATAAAAAGTGTCTTTTCACCAAAAAATAAAAAAGTCTCTATGCTAAATTGCTCCTCTCTCCTGCTATGTTACTTGTACACAGAGTAGCAATGATTTATAGTCCAGCTGAGTGACAGACAACTTTGTCTTTATGTAAACTCTCCAGGACACCTTTTTCATAAAAGTGAAGCGTGATTTAGCTGCATGAGTTCCATTAACATTAATGGATGTCACATGGTCAAATCCCCATGCCCCACTCTAAAACTTTATCTCTCTGTAATTAGAAATAATTTTCTCTGAACTGACTTCCTTTCTGAGTGTGTGAAGAGACAGCAGAAAACATTGCAGTGCAAATTCACCACAGCACCAGTGACACAGTGAATTCCTACAATTCTAACCATTTCTTTCTTGCTTTCCTAAGCTGTAGTTTCCTCCTCCAAGGTATTTTGACTGCTGAAAATAGATTCCTTTTTCTTTCACAAAAGGCACAAAATAATGATATTAAGTGTTCCTCTCATAACAATTGAGCCACAGAAACCCGGTATTTATATTCTTCTCTTCCTTTGGTCCTGCTGCATCACTTTGGCCAACTGTACAAAGAACCAAAATCTCCTAAGCACACCCTGTTCCCAGGCTGAAGTAAGTGGTTTTAATCTTTCAGAGCAATTGCTGCAGTCAGGTTTCCTTCACCAGGCCGGAAAGATTCTTTTGTGTCTGTTCCTCCAAGTTCTGCTCAGCAATTCAGTTCCCTGCTATTCCTACCATGACACACAACCTTATGAAAGCCAGTTTGTGCTTGCACTCACACGTGTGTGAAAAATAGACTAAAACCTATGATTTGTTCCCATAAAGTCTTTCTAGTCCAAAAAGAACTTCTCAGAAGGATTCAATAATCTTCCAGAAAGGGATGAAAGGCTTGGAATATGCGAGTTATCTGCTCATTCCAAGAGAAGCAGCTGTCCCCAGGCAACAGAGCCCCAGGAGAGGTTGGGATACTTACTGGGAGCTTTCGCAACAAGACATGAGGAGAATAAGCACAAATAACGAGCAGGTAGGACAAGGTACAAATTAACCAGTCTCAAGGGGTGTGTGTAGGGGGTTTATGAGTGCCTTGTCATAATTGTGTCCCCTCCTCCCCCAAGATTCAAGTCATTGTAATCATGACTTCAATAAAGGAGAGGTGGAGAAAAGACAGGCAAGGCAAAAGGTAAAACCCACAAGCAGAACAAAAAACAAAGGCGAAAAACGTGCACATTCACAGGCACAGTATAGAAAAACATGCAGCAAACAGGTAAAGCCATAGCAGCAAGAAAAACATCTTTAAATGTCTCAAATGTTGGTTTTGAGAAAAAACTCAGTGAAAGTCTTTGGGTTAGCTCTACGTATTTATAAAATGTGTATGCTTCACCTGCTCTTGTGAACTGGGTCTAACTCATACAAGTTTTGTATTAACTGCAAATTGAACTAGAAACTTCAAACAGAAGCTTTTTTTATGCTGTTCAAGTCTCTTAAAAGCCTGCACACCATCACACCACTTGTGATGATAGTATTGCATGGCAGTACTACCCACTGCTCATAAACGGCCAATTGTTTGGTTCACGCACTTGGGTTCATTGTAATCAAGAGCCATTTCCAGTAACTGCCTCTTCATGCATAGAAATTGAGCCATTTCTTTCAGTTAGCAACTTTACAAACACCAAGCAAAATCCCACATTACCCTGATTGCTGCCATTTTCATGTGAAGCTGCACTGCGATTACCTAGGCATTTTCTTCATCTTCTTTCGGCAATAGCTCATTTTAGTGCTAAACTTTGAACAAAGTAAAAAAAAAACTCTCAATCTTCCTAGTTCTTCTCTCAACATTTATTTCTAAAGTGCATTGTAATTTTGACAGTGTTTTGAATGGCTGTGGAAAATAGCAAGTTATTAACACTTTTTTTTGTGACACTAGATTCCTACTGTCCCTTGGAAGGCTGCTGCTTTCTTTTTAAAAGTCATATTATTGAAACCAGAGCATTCCATGAGAGTTCCCCGAGCAACTACTTACATGAAGTTATAACCAGTATCATGCAAATATACTCTAGAATCACTTAAAGGACAGAATTTCATGCCTGTGCAGCCAGTACAAAAGATTCTCCCTATCTTTGTAAAGTCAAAGTCATTAATCTTTGACAATGAGACATCATTTTAATGGATAGAATCACAACAGTTTTCTAAGTGCTTTTATTTGTGAATGGATCTTGGGTTTTCTTTTCCTCTTCCATTTGGTACACCTTTTCCTGCTTTTATTTTTCCTTGCAGCCCTCCCCTCCTTTCCCTGTCTACATCCATTGTTTTTATTGTTATATTGATCTTATTCCTGAAATCCTTTATCCTCTCCTTTTGTAATTTAGGGCCATTTTTATTCTTAAGTACATCTTATTACTTTAATCTGCTAAAGTTTTTATTTTTCCTACATTTAATCCCTTTTATGTCTATCTGTCAATCTTTCAAAGATCTGCACAAGGCAGGCTTCCTTACACCTTTATCATTCAGGTTTCTCATGTATTTTTTAAGTAGAGAAATTTTACTGCTATCTAAAGACTATCATTATATTCCCACTCAAAAAACAGCCTAAGGCAGCCATAATTCTAGATAAATTATTAGTTTATATTTGTAGACAGTTTAGCTCTGCCTGATGATAAAAAGAAAAAAAATAACAGAGGTAAAGTAAATTTTGCATCCAGGACTACTAATATGATTAATGTCCATGTGTCAAGGCTTTCATTATCCTCCATCCTTAGCAAAGATGCCAATTGTGCCAAATTTCATCACATTTATTAGATAACTCTGCAAAATGATGGAGTTGTATTTCAGGATATGCTCAGTGAACACATTTTTCTTGCTGATCAGGAAAAACAAATTAGAAACAAAGGCTGAAGTTAGATTTACTGATGGAAGGCCACAGAAATCACGGATCACATCTCCACTGGCTCACTTCCAGTCTGCATTGCACAACAGTACCATTTGGGGAACCAGCACAAACACATTTGGAGTTCAAAGCAAAGCACACAAGTCGTGGTGAACATTTTAAAGTTAACCCTGTTTCCAGGTCTGATTATTCCCAGCACAGCAGGCACTGCTCATTTACAGCTGCATTCCCTCCTAAGTGAGAGTTCAGCTCTCTAATGAGAGGACTCCTTGTACAAGCAGGGTCAATCCACACCTCAAACCCAGTTTCAAGACTCATGCTAACTTTAATAGCTTCAGGATTGACTTGTAGGTGTCAAACTCTGTGCAAGTAGCCCTTGCAAAGTAAAACACAATTTTTCTATTAAGTAAGAGTTGCCCCTTACCTTATTTGTGTCCTGGAGTTGCACAGTAAATTGAAATTTCTACAACTTGGTATCACCAGCTGTAAAAATATTACCCACGTTATCATACTCACCATTCGTCAGGGTTAAGTAACCTGTTTTGACAAGTAAGGAAAATAACATTCATTTTTCATTACCATTAGGTGAAATACAAGCAAATAGACTGTCTAGGCAGGTAAATCTCATGATTATTTCTCAACCCTGTTTGCAATGAAGTCAAGTTAAAAAATCCTCCAATTCTGGCACTGCCAAAGAAGACAGAATGTACAAATCTCAAGGAAGTCTCCCTTACAGAGCACTGCTGCTGCCTGTAAAACTCAGCAGCAGTTTGTTTTAAATCTGTTATTTGAAGATGATGTGGTGTGATGATAATAGGAAAATACCTCAAGACTGTGTGTTGTCCCTCTGGGGGTAGTAACATCACTTGTAATTCTCTGTAGGCTTTCAGTTTGATGCCTCCCTTAAAACAAAGTCTTTTTATAAAAGCAGAAGTAGTGGCTCTACCTGCAAGTTGGTTTTCCCATTGTATATTGTACATCTGATTGCTGTAACTAAGCACTTTACCCTTTCCTGTCTTCCCCCTCAGTCCCCCACACCAGCACCAGCCATTTCTGCAAGTCTCCCAGTACTGAACTCTTGCAGGAATGAGAAAACATGCTACTTTTAAAGTTGCCATTCCTTTCTTTCCTAGATATGAGAATCAAACTGTAACAGTGATGAAAGATGAAAATCTTTCCTTGATTTGCTTGAGTCTGACCAGAATCTCAGGTGTTGACAGAGTGTGAGCTGAGTCTGTAGTGCAAGAATTTGAAATAGGCATAAACATCTTTGGGCAACAATCCAGATGAAACTTGTAGAGCAATGGCAAAGCAATACCTCTGCCCTCTTCCAGTGTGCCTCAATCCTGGAAGCAAACTCAACCCGGAACTTTCTCATTCTATTCCATTCTAAATTAATGTCACAATTTCTCTGTTGAGACTCCAAATTCTGGAAAGGTTTCTAACATCCGAAATTGAGGATATTCCTCTCAAATTTCTTGCATTCTGTCTCTGCCCTCTTTTCCCAGAGTTGGTGATGCACACTCCAGTAGTCCCTGGCCTACTAGCACTCAGACTGTTCCTATACTAGGCATTAAGGTGGGGATCCATCCCTCCATGAACATCCCAGAACCGAGTAAAGTCCATCCAAGTCCTACAGCCCCCTTTTGGGATGCACAGGCTGGCACCAGGCCTGGCAGAACACGCCAACTTTACCTGCCCAGCTAATCATGGGGAGGGGCTCTCCTGGGTATCCCTGGATGGGGATGGGACCACAACCAAGAAGCTGCCACACCATTCCTGCCCACACTGGGAGCAAGGACCCAGCAGGGAATCCTGGGGAGATGAGGGCAATAATGGTGTCCATCAAACAAACAGACTTGGAGAAAACAGGGACAACAGTTGCAGAGGACAGCATGGGAACCCACCATGCCTTGATCTAATCATTCTCTAATACCAGTACCACAATTGTGTTCTAGCCTGATGCAGCTGCAACACAAAGTCTTTGGGTTTGCTTTAACAGTATGGAATGATGGAAAAAGTTGAGTTAGATCTGGCCACAGAAGGCAGGTGTTGATGAACTCAACTGCAGCAATGGCTGGCACAGCCCGGAGACACAATTATTCTCACATCAGGATTTTTCATAACAATATCCCGAGTGCTCTATTTTTCAACAAAGGAAAGGTACATTTCCTCAGAAAATTTGATGACCAGTATCATTAAATACATCACTCTAGATAAAGGCAGAAAAATCACAAGATTTAGACATCAAAATATGCAGAAACAGAGTATTTTAGGAACGTAATCAAATTCATATATCTCCATTTAAATGGGACCTCTTCTTTCTAGTTATCATTCTGGTGATCTCTCTATATACCTCTGTGTCATAATATGAACTCCCTCCTCATTATAAACCTGGTCATTCCTATAAGCCTTCCTTCTACTGAGCCAGCCTACAATTCTTCTGAATTTATTTCCATTAGAAGAACTACACAGGGCATGGAGGGAGAGTTTTGGGAGGGAAAAAGTCACTTGGTAGATATCCCCATCAAGATAAATTCACTCACACACGAGAAGAAGGCAGCTCATCAGTGAGTGACCTGCAGCAAGGATGAGACAGATACAAAAGGGTAACTCTGCAATTTGATTTCTATGCTGTTTTTAACAACTTTTAAAAGAGATATTCCTACACTTTCCAGCTCTTTCTCACTGACTTGTGCAATGCAGCAACTACCCAATGTTCACATAGTTACCAATCACGTGTATTTTGAGGAAAGACAGACTGGAAATGGAAGGAAACTCCTCTCTTTCATGAGCAAAACCAACATATTACAGAAGTATTCAATTGCCTGAGTTTAGTCTAATTGGAATTACTGAACTAACATGGCATTATCCTACAGGCTGTCTGAGAATTTTTCATTTTATCTCAAAGCCTTGAACAGCCTAAATTAAGAAATCTGAGTTAGTTAAAAGAGATAATGCTAGAAAATTTAACTGTCATACCTTTCCAGAATGAGGCAAAGCACTTCAAGTCAGTTATTATTAGCAACAAATTAGAAAGTAATGGAAGAAAGAGTCATAAGCAGAGTCAAAAATCTAAAAGATCTTTCTATGCTAGCGAAGAGAAGACCTTGGTGTAAGAAAGTGCTGACAGAAATGTCACAGAAAGTGCACTAATGACAGTGACCCTACTGCTCACCAGGCAGTGTGCAGAGAAAACCTGACAGCAACGAGCACTGGGGTCTAACACCCCACCAAAACCAGAACCAGATGTAAATGGACAGCATTTTTAACAATGATAATTATATAAAGCACACTTCAAACCTAGAAACTCCTTTTTATTCTAGTCATGATTTCCAAAGCATTTTTCTCAAAAACTCCCCATGGAGGAATTGAGAATCAACTTGCAAATCACACCTACAAGTGAAATAGTCTGCTACCCTTTCATTTTCATGGTATCAGTTTTGCTACTAGGAGGGAAATGACCAATAAGGAGAGTGATCTCAGAGAAACACTGTGCCCTCTTTTGGTTTGCACTTCTATATAAAGTAACCTGAGGTGTAAATGAGCAACTCAAATTAGTAATGGAAAGTTTTCTCATCTTAAGTTTGAACCCAAAGTATATCTGATTTTTTTTTGGTTGTTCTGTTTTACTTTTTTTGTTTGGTTTGGGTGTTCTCTTAGGTTTTTGGGGAGGGCAGAGTGGGTTGGTCATGGTGGGTTGTTTGTTTTGGGTTTTTTTTTTTATAAAAAGAGCTCATCCTTGGCTTTATAACCATGGATGAGTTTGCCCAGTCAAATATTTTTTTCTAATAAGAACCCTGGTGACAATTGGTGATGGTTTTTTGTCTCAGAAAAAGACAAAAGGCTGAAAACATGAAACAATCCTACAGGAGAGGTTCTGTCCCATGAGAGGAATGAGAGAGCAGGCAGCCTTTGACACCACTTCTGCTGTTTGTCAGCTCTGGCCACAGAGAAGTCATGACTTTGGGGTGTTGCTATCACAACATCTTCTAGGAAGTAAATTCAATTATTAATTGCATCAGTGAGTGATCAGCTTGCAATTAGTGAATTAAAGTTTCATTAATTATGTCCTGGATTACCAGCTTTTAATCATAAAAATTAACTGTACAGTTATTCAACAGAAATAAATGATCAAGCCAAATCCAGTAACTGACCAATTTTGTTGCCACCTCACTTCAAAGAAAACATTTGTAAAAGAGAAGATGATAAACCAGGAGTATGTTTAACAATATCCCATTTCTACTCCAGCTGTGCCAATTATTTTTTGTCTTTAGCATCTGGTAATATTGCCAGGTTTAGAATTTCAAAACTAACATTGTATCCTGACTAGGTACCTCTATTAATTCCTAATTAAACAAATTCATTCCAGTGTATTCAGAGATTCTCTAATTAAAATGACTGATGGTCAATACCAAAGTCATTTATAGTTCTTGTCAACATATATATCTTGTTTTTTGACATACTAGGCACATTATGAGATATTAAAATGACAAACTTTGAGGAGGTAATTGATTAAGCCTGTGTGTTATTCCCTGTATTTGGAAAGAAAGCAAAGACCCTCTACATTATTCAATAGAACAGGGTCATCCAAGCATCCCAAAATGGAATTGACGTCCTAAACTAACATGGAATCAGACAAATGCAAAGGGCAGGAGTAACTGAGGAATATGTCTGGGATAGCAAAGCTAAAATATCAGCAACACATGCAGCAAGAATCAGTAACAAATGACCAAAAAGTACAATCAAAAGTCAAAGAAGTTAAGCCACTAATTAATATGCAAAAAAAACCAGGTAAAAGCTGCTTTGGAGGCAGTTTTTTTCTGACCTTGGTGTTCTCACTTTTTGGTCTGAAACATTTTTTTGGCATAAATAACTGGTTTGCTCAGGAGTTTGAACTGCTGTTTACCAAAATCCTTCAAAAATATGAAGTCCATAACCCCTGGAAGGCAACCTGTGCCAATGGTTAACCATCCTCAGAAGGCATAATTGTCAATGCAGATTAATTATCATCCTGCACATGCTATTTAATTGCTCACATGACATCTCAGGAGACGTCCCTGAGAAACACGGAGGAGCTCTGAGGTTGACTCTTCAGAACTGCCTTGCCAGTTGTTTTGGGGTTTATATTTTTTTCATAATCTTATATCAACACAGTGGTTGTAATTGAACATAGGTGGGCTGGGTGAAAGCATCAAGTAATTATTTAATTTTTTAAAAATGGCATGTATTTTATAAAACATTTTAGCACTGACACCTATAATTATGTACTTATTTCCCATCCTAACATTACAAAACTAAGCTGTGCAAATATACTGTTCTGATTAATGTAAATAAAAGGAAACAGTGCTGATCTGTACCTCAAAATCTATATTTCTGAACAAAGCACACTTGAATAATTCACAGTTTGAAAAACTAAAGTTTCATTTCCACATGCAAAAATTACTTGATAGAGCCTAGATTGAATTAATTTTATACTTCAGGGAAACTCAGCAAACAATCTTTTCTCTAACAGACTGAAATAGGAACAACATTGTGCATACATCACAACAACGTGCCAATTACCATGGTGTAGTCTCTGCTGAAATATATTTCCAATTTTCAAAGTTGAAAGACCTTCAATAATGGTAATTAAAGATGTTCTGATGCTTAAAACTCCCAAACACACGAGGGATGGAAAAAGAGATTAAATAGTTTCCAGTGGCTTAGCAGAGAGCTGATGTTGCAAAAACATAGTGGGACCTGAGCAGAACACACAGAGCCTCATTTACAGGCACCCTCTGGAACATCTGACTGCCAAACCATGGCTGGGACTTGTTTTCATGGTTCATTAATTTGAACACTCCAAAAAGGCATCAGGGACCTTCCTAACAGTCTGTCAGTGCAGAGAGAGGGGTCCCAGCACCCAGGATGTTTCCCAGGCACGTTTGATTTGAGTACATACTCAGTCCTGATTTGCAATTCACCCGTTCTGCCCTCAGTTTTCTCTGTGTTATTGGAAACGTGCATTCTAAATCCTTTTCTGTGTCTAAATTGGATAAATGAACTGATAGATATTAAATAATATCCTCAATGGCACAACTAAATTTGATTTAAATCAGTAAAAAAAAAAGTCAGTAAGGCAGATCACCAATCACCATTAGTTCAAGTCTTCTCTTCTAATAGAATAAGCAGCCTCTAAATTGAGAAAAATCGCAGTGGAAGTAAAATGTGGTAATTGAGTTCATGTTGTAATCTTCTTCAATGTACTAATATTTCAATGGATTCAAAGGCAGGACACACTAAGGCATGTTTAACTTCTCTTCCATATTCATTTTCTTTCACAACAGGCAATTGGAAAACCACACAAAAGAGCAGAATAACCACGTTTTTATTTTCTGAATGGTCACTTAGAAGTAAGAAGAAAATAATTAAATCTATTCACTTGCAATTTGTATTTCTAATGTATTAAAGCCTGAAGCCTGCCTCAGTTTTATACTTACCTTCTTTCCACAGAGCAGCCTACACCAATGTTACACAGATCAAATATCTTCAAAGAAAATTAACACCATATGATGACGATAATATTCACAATCATTTTGCAAATAAAGACACCAGTCCTACAGAGCATTTTGCCTGGGATATGTGTTTTAAATTCACATGTAGAAGACTTGGATGTGAATGAGGGCCCGGTCACCACTCCTGCAAACCTTCAGAACAAAGGCTCTTCAGTCAGAGAAGTTCTGATGAGACAGTCAAAGTTATTTATGGGTGAGAAATTAGCATTTATAACTATACCAGGTTCCCAACATGAACACACACATGTTGAAGTGCCTGCTGACACTTGGGTTAGTCCCTGTGGCAAAAACCTGAATGCCCAAGCAGGGCTGGAGTGCAGTCACTGCTGAGCTTTGCATGGGGGACTCATAGGGGAGTCAACTGCTCTGTCAGACCTTTCCCAGCACTGTTATGGCACAGAGAGAAGGTTAGAATGCACCTCAAGTGGTGGGAGCTACTGAGAAACCATTAATTCATCCCCTATGGACACAGATTTAGTGTCTGATGAAGAATTCACTACATTCGGTGACTTTCATGTGGTTTGAAATGTATTCTTTCCACTTCATCAGCATTTGACAATGGGCATTTAATTGCACTAATCAGAAAAGATTATACCTTGAGACCTGAAGCACTAATGAAAGCTTTGGATGTGCTTCACACATTTAAACAGATGTGACTCACATTGATGGGCATATAAAAAGATTTGAGGCTTAAGTATGCTCTTACTTTTAGAGCAGTTTGTATTTGTCAGTTGTTCAGTGCTATGAGATTTATTTTCACTGGGGTATACTGGGGGGGGGAAATTAAAAAAAAGAACCAACAGATCAAAAGAAATATGAATTCTGGTCTAATTAGTTTTCATTGTGTGCCAGTAATAAAATAAGGGATGAGAAAAGTAAAAAAAAAAAAATCAAACAAGAAAAAATAATTAAAGTATCCCTAAATGTTTTAAAGTGTAAACTTTAATCTTCATTTCAACATTTGTTTTCAAAACTGCAGTTCACCAATATTTAAAACATGACAATGTTTATTACAGTTTCTGAAATAATCAATTACAGTAAATTATTAAAATCCCCTGATATAATTTTCAGATAGTGGTTCTATCATATTTTATGTGAAAAGTAAAAAAGAAAAGTAGTGGTTAAAGGAACACGACTCTTTTTCAAAGGCCATCCACAAGCACAAAAACTAGAAAAACACATTTTGCTGTCCTTTCATTCAGTACATTTGAAAAGAATTAAAGGATACACTGGCAATCTTATTCCCTACTCAAATTTCCACCCCGTTCACTGATTAGACACTTTCCTGTATCCCTCTTGATTCCCAATAACTTCCTGATATTTCACCAGGAGGAATTTCACACAGTTTGCCATCAGATGCTTCTCACACACATTAGACCACTTTTATTGAAAACACATATTTCAGGAAAAATTACTTTTGGGGTTTTCTTTGCTGGAAAAACCCTCCCTAATGCCAACTACCCGAGGTCAAAGCAGGAAGGTTAAAAGCACTGGTCATAAAGTCTCCTGCTGCTTCACTTGAAAACTGGAAAATACCTTGGTGTAAAACCACAGTCACATCACTCCCTGTTTAACAGTCACAAAAAAATGCCCCATTTCTTATTTTCCATGTTAATGAATCACTTCAGAACCACCTTACAAAGCACTGCAGCATCCTGAAAAACATTTTTTTCCTTCCCTTCCCAAATTTGAGGAACAGCTTTAACAAGTTCAATAATACAGGAAGATATACATTAGAACTTGTTGAGCTACTATGCATCCTGCATTTTTTCATTTGATCCCACACAATTAAAACATCAAGGTGACATACTTATTAAATTTTTATGGAGATTGATTCCCACAGAGACTTCAAAGACTTTTTTACCTTATAAAGATATAATTGCACGAAAAAATTTTCTTTGCTAAGAAAGCTGAGATTTCTACATAGAACTTTTGCTGCTTTCCTGGTTAAAAATAACTATGCTCTAAAACTTAAAGGATTTATCCTCAAAATAGCGTAGTTTTTTATTTTGTTAAACAGTGAAGCATGTTGTCACAACATTTTGATGACAATATACCAGAAAGGCTTCTGACAGAATTGCCTATGGCCAAATTTGTGAGATTTGGACTAGGTAGGGGGACAAAGGGGCTCAAAATTGTCCAGACTGGAAGAATCAAAGGGTTGTAAATCAATAGCATCAGGTCCAGCTGCCAATCAAGTCCTCATGGCATCCCCCAGGGATCAATACGTGAGCTGACACCGTTCCACAGCTTTGTTAGCAATGGGGACAGCGGCACAGAGTGCACTCCCAGTGCCTGGCAGGAGGAGTGTTAATCAGAGCCAAGTCACCAGGCTGGAGAAGTGAAAGGACAGGAACTCCTGAAGTTCCAAAAAAAGGCCAGTGTCCCACCTCTGGTGTGGCATCACCCCCCAGAGCAGGGAACACTGGCAGCAACTGGCCAAAGAACAGCTTTCAAGTGACTTGACAGTCCTGGTAAAGTTAAACACGAGTCCTCAGTGGCCCTGCAGGGCAGGAGAACAAACTCACACCAGGCTGAACCAGCAGAGTTGTGGCAACCAGGAGCAGACACGTGGTGACACTCCCCATTCTGCACCCCTGAGAGCACACATGGAGCGGTGGGACCAGTGTGAGACCCTCCAGTTTGAGGCAGACACCAACACCCTGTTCAGCAGAGGCCACAAAGATAACCAGGGCCACAAGGACAACCACACACGACCAGAGACAAGAAAACAGGCTGGGAAAAATGCAGAACCAGATGGAAGATTGACTTGAACCTGCATCTCTTCACTGGGCTGGTCCCTGTTAGAACAGCTCTGTGTGAAGGAGATGCTCAGGGAGGCAGCACTCTGCCACCAACCTTCCCTACATTAGTGCCAAAAACACAGGAAGGGCAGTGGTTTTTCACCAGCAAAAGACACAGTGATTTCATGTGAATAGAGCATATTACATATTTACTTCTATTTATCATTAACAAGTGCCAGCAGCAGGAGGAATTGTACACAATTGAAAGCCTTGCTAAAATATTAGGCTGTTAAAAGTAAAAATAATTAAAATAAATGCTTTAACTGTACATGTAAAAGTCCAATTACAACTGTAGAATCATGAAAATGGAGTGGTAAAGCTATTAAGTACTAATATATTATTGTGCTTGGTACAAATACCAGAGCAGCTCAATTAATTCATTTTAATTACTGCAAACCCGCATAAAATGTACCAATTTGCCACATATTAACTCAATAGTTTAAAGTGCAGCTAAACATTGACAAAACATTGCACAAAACCCACAAACAACAAGTGAAAAAATTCTACACTGAACAAATTAGCCAACAGCAAATGCAGTCATATTTCTAAATTCACAAAACAAACAGGTAAAGCTATGAGAAAACTGAACAAGCTGCCTTTTTCTTAGGGAAAGGAGATTTTAAAAATATTTTTCTAAAACATAGAAATACAAAAACTAATTTGGGTCTAGTTTTAAAGCATATCTCACCAGCTCTTAGAACTTTTAGCTGTCACCTTGATTCATTAAGATTGATGAACAATTGTTATCGATTCTATGGAGCAGAAATCCTTTAAAGCAGCTGTCCAAAAACAATCCCTACATTTGGGCAGCTATTCCCACAGCACCACTGTCCAGAAAAACCTCCTGCTCCTCCTCCCTGCCCCAAGCTCTTTAGGACAGCTCTCTTCAGCCTGGCACATAATGAACTTTGTAATGGACAAAAAAAGTGTTGAACTTGGGTTATCTCAAGATTTTCTTTATGCAAATATAACTTATTTTTTCTTTTTAACAGAAGTGATCAAAACATATTGATGCATACATCTCCATCCCAACTGGAACTTTCTTATATCCCATAAAAGAAATAAAAAAACCCCTACTTCAGCAAACTCAGCTGTTCATTGAAATTCAGGGCTTTGATTAAATATTGCAAAAACCACAAAGCAAAACAAAATAACAAAAAAAAAAACTCCTAACTAACCAAACAAAAAAACACACCAAAAAAACCCCAAAAACCCAGTGAACCACAGCTGCTGTGGTTATAAGGTGGGAAATGTCACCCATGGCAAGAAAAACCTCCCTGCAAGATTTCTAACATCCTGCTCACCAGTGGATGTCTAGAAACAGATTTCTGGGTCACTGACCCACCTGAAATTAAAAACTGGTTCTGAATTTGACATTTTCTACAGTAAATATTCAATTTTGAGCTCGTACTCAGGGAGAGTATTCTTAGACAAGTCCCTTAACATGTGTCTTAGAAGGTGTAAAGCTGAAAGGTCAATTCAGATATATGTATACTAAAAGAAGCACAAAACAACCCCTGTGTCACTTTGTCACACTTGTTATAAATCATATAAATCCTCTAAACTACAGAGAGATTTTAGTCATTGGGCTGGCTGCAGCATGAGTTAATCTGGGCTGACTCAAAACATCCCTTGTAAGACCAGATGAGTGCGTAATCTGTTTATTAGCACAGCAGAGCTCAAACAAGGCCAAGGACAAAACAACCACATCATGTTTAATGTGCTGTTCATTCTTTCATGTTTATTGCAAATTATAAGAATATGCGGCTTAAGGAGGGTTTGTCTGTCCTGTATATGTATATTTCAATTAGTAAGGTCAGAAACAAAAGTCTTGGCTCTGTCATTTGTCTCAGAGGGCAACAGCCAATCTTCCAGCTCCTCTGGAGCATCCCATGCCATGAGCAGTGACCTTNGTCAGAAACAAAAGTCTTGGCTCTATCATTTGTCTCAGATGGAGCATTCCATGCCATGAGCAGTGACCTCAGCAGCTCCCACCATCACCCACCCAGACACAGCTGTGGTTGCCACTGGTTTCTCTTCAAACTAAGGAAACAACTACCAAAAAACCAAGCCACAAAGACAAACCCATAATCAATCAGGAGCTGTTCCCAGTTTCAGAGCTGCTTGCTGTGGAGAGCAAGTCCTGCCTGGGAATTCTGAAGCAGGATGGGGTGTGGTGGTGCAGCAGCTCAGTGCCTACCCACCACTGAAACGGTTCTTGAGAGCAAACTGGTATTGATATAATTGTTTTGACATGAGACACCACAGCTAATGCTGACAGAGAAACAGCCAAGTGAGAAAGGCAAGGAGCAAGGCATCCAATTCTAAACCACTTCATTGTATTCTACTCAGCTTACTCATCCAAGCTCTCCCCAAGTAAGCCCAACCCACTGCAGAACTAGACAAGCAAGAGATGACGATTTCTTGACATTTAGCTAGAATTATTCTGAGCAGTGTTAGTGTGAAAACTTTTGTGCTTGATTTTAAGCAGCAATTTGTCTCCTGAAGCATTTCAGCAGCACAAGGCAGGAGTGCAGAGTTAAGCACTAGTTTTGTGTGTGCAAAGCCTGAGATAAAACATCCTGATCTGAGTCTAATAGTTATAAACAGAGTGGTCTTTCAGTGAACAGCCATCTTTGTAATAATTCAAAAGAGACTATCTCTAAATGTGGAAATTAAAGAATATGCATGCAGAATGCAAAGGGAGAGGAAAAAGGATTCAATCCACTTGCAGGTACAGCAGTGCAGGTTACAGCCTGCACAGGTGAGAGTGACAGAGTGTTTCAGCAGCAGTTCACCAACACGGAGAATTTTATGTGTTCATTAATAAGATGTGATTCTGGCTGATCTATTTTCCTCACTCTGCTCTCACTCTTCAGAACATTTATGCATAAAATTCTGCTGGCTTGGCAGGAATGCTGATAGAAACGTATATTTTGTTTTATTCCTTTTTTTTATTACCATCACTAACCTATTTTTCACTTTTGCTAAAGTAGGCAACCCACAACTTTTGTTATGCAAATTCCACAAACAATGTCACACCACTGGTATGTCAAATTTGACTTTTCAGTAATACATATGTACAAGTCAGTTATAAACTCAAAATCATTCTTCAAGATTATTCTACTAATGATTCAAAATACATTTGAGATAAGTCTAATACAGCATTGAACATGTTCAAGAAAAAATTGCTTTCCCTGAATACATTATCCTCTGTGAAGTATTACTTCTGAGTGATTCAGGAAGTTCCTATCATATTCAAAAAGCTGACTATAACTGGCCAGTGAGAACTGATCTATCAACAGTATTTCCAGAATGCCTAAAACACCTCCACTGGTGTTTTGCTTCCCTGCCCAGTAATCACAGCTCCTCTCACCACTTGGCCCACTGGCTCACATGAACTGCCTTCTTGGTTTAATCTCTTAACTGCTCTACTGAGATTTACTTTGATTCTCTCAAACCATATAGAGGAGTCAAAAGAAGATCCAAAGGTCTGACACACAGCAGTTTGTTACCAAATTACCTTGCTGAATGCAAACTGTACAGTCTTCTCAACCTCGTTATTCCCCTGAAGCATGTCCACCAACTTTGTTTTAATTACTTGCTCACTGGCAGAATCATAAAGTGCTCCAGTAATTGTACAGCTTCACAGCTTTTTTTCTGCACAATGTTAATGCTTGAAGTCATGGCAGCCACAATATTTGTTATTAAAAGTTCCATAAATTATTGCCTAGGAATTATTACAACCACAGGGATTTAGAAAATGTCAGCAAACAGTCAGGAGCTTTTGCATGAATTTAGTTTTTCCTATAACAATAAAAATATATTAAAGGAAAATTAACAAGTAGTCTTCATCAAGGACATATATATCATAAACCAAGAAAAAAGGTCCTTTTGGAAAGAAGATGACAGGGAAAAGGAAGATCTCACAGATATTTTGCAATTTCAGTACGAGCACATTTGGGAGTAAACAGCAGCAGTAACTTCCCCCTGCTGCCTGTCATTTCAGAGGTTACACACAGTAGTTCTCAAGACTTATACCAATTTAGTTATACCTATATCCCATGGCATTTTGGCCTTCAACATCTCTGGAGAAGAAAAAAAATAAAGGAATAGGAAGAGATGGGGCTGCTACAGCCTGTCCTTTTGCACCACCACTATTCCCAGAGCACAGCGTGACTGACTCCATTGAGAAAGGAGCATGGATTTAACAACTGGGAGTGCAGAGAACGACAACAAATTTCCACAGGAGTTGTTAGGATATTATTTGGTGAAAGAAATCATGAGTGGAAGTGATAAAGAGGGTCTGAAAGCCACAGGTGGAGCCATTCACTGTACTCACTTCACTGGCCACTGGAACTCAATTTTTACACAGCCCCAAGAAATAACACCACCTAAAACTACTATTTATCCCCCACCATAATCATCCCTTCTTTAGAAGGCTTCCTTACAAGTCAACAATATTTACTCGCATTTTTTTTCAAGATAATTCATTTTCTCAGCACAAAGTTTTATTACATGCTGCAGTAGCAATGAATTTGCACTCTGTAGCTCTCGTTTTTAACTTCTATGTGCTGGTACAGAGCCAGAGAACTTCCAAGAATTATTCTGGGTATCCTTGATAGTGTTGAGCACTAACAGCTTCAGAAGGCCCTTGGGGATATCAGTAAGTGTTTTATAAGTTTAGCAGCTCACTTTTCACACCAGGCTGTGTTTTCTGTGGTGTAATCTAAAAAAAACCTCTACACCTGCACAAGATCATCAGCTTCTGGTTTCCACTGAGCTACCAAATGAAAACACTTGCTCCACAGCAAGCAGTAATGACACACTGTCCTCGCTGCAGCCTGTGCTGGAGAAGCAGAATGACCACTGGAATGCCCCAAACTTGTAAGGATCCTTTTGCAGAAAGTGTTTCTAGCTGAGGAAAAACAAAAGAACAAAATGTATACCATAAGCAACCTTAATGCTTAAAGGCAGAATGAGGGTGAAGGTTGAACATGAAATAAGATTTAGTTCTGTATTTCAGACCTTTTAAATGGATGAATAACAGTTTGAAAACCTGGTATTAACTACTTTTATAGAAAAGCAAATAAAAGGCCAATTGGCAAAGACAAGTCCTGAATTCCTTCAGGACAGATTATCTGCAATTGGCTGTGAATGGAATTTACTCTCTGTGTTCCTACTCTTATACTGCACAAGTGATGACTTCAATGTATCTATCATTTAACATACTTACAAAATTAATTCCTTCATCTGGGCCAGATTTTGGACCAAACCGCATTTTGCAACTACTTTTAGTTGGCAAAGAAGTTGGAAACAGTAATATTTTCATAAGTCTTACTTGCCACTGTCTGAGTTCAAGGGGACCTGCATAAGCTGGGTATGTTTTAACAGCTAATAAGGCAGCAATTTCTCTTATGGCACAAGCAACTTAATCAACCTTCCTACAACACACTTTGGTCATTTCTGTTAATTCTAAATTAACCCTCCAAAACCAACATTTTCTTTGCTTAAGTAGCATGAATATTGACCCTACTGCAGACACTATACCATTTCAGTAAGGAAACTGGGACATCTTCAGGAACACATGGATAAACTGCCAGACCTTTTCCAATAGGATGGAAAGAAGCAGCTCTTAATCACATGGTGGGATTGCCAGTGTGGGTCTAAAATCTTCTCATACTGACATATAACACAGCCAGTGCCAAAAAACTAGATGGTGACTAATACAAAATTACCCTGAAAAAAAAATTAAAAAGAGTCTTCTCCTCATTGGATTTGCCATTAAAACATCCATCAGGGAAGAGACTACAAGAATAAATTTGCTTCCAGATCAGAGCTCTCCTCTTCTAACTCAAGATACTGCCACACTTTCTTCACAGAGGACTTTTCACTGGGCTCTTAAGAATTTCAAAAAGCATATTTGGGGTTTAGTCTGTCCTTCAGTTCTGCGTATTTCAGTAAAATACCTTCAAGATCCTTAGTCAGGCAGACAAATGGCAGCCTAAATAAATTTATGCAAGAAAACAGAAAGAGGTTTTTAACCACTGGAAAGAGAAATCTTTGTAATATCCTTGCAACTGGAAGACAACAATCAAGCTGGTTTTAACCAGCACAACTGATTTATTTGCATTCAGACAGAGCTCTTAGATGCACAGCTGACTAATAGCTGGGGAGAGGCAAGCTAGAAATGGAAAGAAATTTTTCAGCCAATGTTTCCAAATTTTTCTTCCCATTCATTTTGGAACAAAAGGATATGTATGTATGTGCTCCGTAAACAATTCATCAATTCAAAACAAATAAATGCAGTGTGTATATTTCAAGCCTGGGGTAATTTTGAAGTAATTTATATCACTTTAATTTAAAAATATCTTCTTAGAGATATTTATGATTAAGTATCAGCTGCAGTTACTTTGTGCAGAAGTGGAAAAAACATCTGTTAGTGAAAAACAGACCTTGAGCATGCTGACACAGTTGGAATCACAGTGAATGGGAAACAGGAGAGAAATCATAAGCTCTGCCCAGCACAATATGATAAAGTCACTTGAGCATAGTCCCCAAAACAGCACTTACCACTCTAAATTGCAACTTAATGGTTCTGCCCTTCATTTGCATTTAAAACTTCCTCATATAATCTCTGCAAGCTTTAATGAGGACTAACACATTCTTTTTGTCCTTAAACGTGGCCTGGCACACATTTGGAATAACCTGGTGCACATGACTCTTTCAGCCAGCACACATTTATGATTTATGGGTGACTTTGCAGACTGGGAATGGCCATCTCCCCCTGGCTGCAAGGTTTGGAAAACATCCTGCAGTAATTCATCCAGAGGCTGTCAATTGTCAGATGTTATGAGATATATCAGATATTTCACTCATAAAAATTTCAAAATTTTAGTTTTTAAAGATGTTAAAGACCCCCCAACTCAACACAAATTGAGTCATCTGAGATAATTTCATTTAAAAAATTTACCAATACTGTTTCTACTATTATGAAACACAGAACATAATTGAATATATGAAGTGTATTAACATTTTAAACATCAGATGATCTATTCTGCCATTACCACATCACAACATACTGCAGTGCTCAGGCTGAATTTCAGCAATGGCTGGAATCAGCAGTCAGCAAAAAGCCGTTCTTACTCTAAGGGGTATCCCTGGACTTCCATCAACAGTTACTTCAGTCAGTTTATAGATTTATTTGAGGCAACTTTTTTTTTTTTTTAAATTCTCAGTGTTCACTGGCTCTTTTCAATGTAAATCAAACAGAAACACCATAGACCTATTTTTGAAAAGCAACTCAGAATTCATTTATAATGGGCCCCCTCTTTCCTAGCTTGGTATTGGTGCCAAGGTCATCCCTGCAACCAAGAGCTCTTAAATTGCTGCTCCATCAGGATTCCAAGTACAAACAGCACTGCTCCCCTTTCCTGCGCGCTCGGAGAACAAAGTGTGGCAGCTTTAGGAATACATTAAAATACAAAACCGCTGACCTTTCTCTCACCTGGCAAAAAGCATAAATTAGCTATTCATATGAAGTATACTTGAAAGAGGGATCAAAAACGCCACCTCAGTCATGACAAAGCTTTGTGATTGCAATGCCACCAGGCTGGCGCACTAGAGGGCACGATTTAGCCAAAAATGTGCTTTAGTCGTCAGGGTGAGGGGCGGGGGGGATGGAGGAACACAAAAACCTCTTCTCTTATAATGCAGCAGTAATGGCTAGTAAAATGTTAAAATTGATTTTATCCGAATTATCCTTTTCATCATGCCTAAAACAAGATTACAAAGATGCTCTTTAGAGAGATGTCCTTCTCTCTCTTCAATACCCTGAACCGAAAGAGGCTGGATGAGGAAAGATACTGCACAAAGTAAATTTTAATGAAGGTGTGGCAAAGAAAAATCTCCCCAAGAGCCGTGGTGCACACAAGTGTTCAGGGAAAAGAACAGACCTGTCGCAAAGAATTTCTTGGAGAAGCCATGATAAATTATTTTGGTTTCCAGTGCATTTGCAAACTTCGGTGTCTAGTTTTCATAATGACGCTTTATAGCCAGCAGCCTGAAAGGTACCACTCACTTTTCAAACAAAAGTGACCCCAAAGGTGTCTAAAATTAGAATTATATTTTAATATGCCCTTTCTTGCCTTCCTCCTGCATGAGCTTCTACACAGAGCTGGAAATGATAACCAGTACAACTTGGAGGGGCACAACACCTTCCCCGGAGCCAAATAACACAGCAGTGCTGCGTAAGGGGGGAAAGGGTTGTACTACCTGCAATTCCCTCACCTTATTTAGCTCCATTCAAGCTGATTTGTAATACAGAATAAGATGCACCACCTAATGTTTTGATGGCTCACCAAAATATTACAATTACTTCAGAATACAACAGTAAGATTAGCAATATCTCCTCTGCTGCAAATTCTCTGATGAGCAGATCAACAGGAACGAGATTCCCTTCTTTCCACTGCAGCTGATTGTTCAGGACAAACTGGTATTGTTATTTTTAAAGCATTTCTGGCTTTCGGGAAACAGACATTAACAGCAAAGAAAAACAATGCACTTGCTCCAAATGATATTCAGAAATGCTCAACATTAAGGATGTTACCAGGCGAGTAGACCATATTTTCTCTATAAAGAAGTTTAACCTCTGACTTAACAGCTGTAAGGCAATTGTGCTTCCTAATCAGCCTCTGTGTCTCTCAGTCGTCTTCTTGCAGTTGCTGAAATCATTAGTCAGGGAATTGGTGAGGAAGCCATGGAAACTCACACTAACAGCAGGGAATAAAAGTCTTAATGGTGATAACTCACACTAAAAATGACAATTTATAGCTTTTTACAGCATGTAATATAATTTATGGCATGTTACACGCTGATGTATATGCCTAATGAGTGTTGTAGAAAGCCATAAATCATCAGTGTTTCCAACTTCCCATTAAGACCTCATTTATTACACTGTTCCAGAAGTATGTTCTCATGATAACCACACCCTTGTCTCGCTTTATTAAAATAGATATAAAAGACAGAAAAGGTAGATATAGCAGCCTCTTGGAGTATTAAAACCAAACTCACACTCCAGTACAGCAGAATAAAAATAACAATGAGCCTTTGCTGAGAAATGCACTGACTTCCCTGGTTTTATTTATTTTATTAACAACTGAGGGAATGCACAAAGAAACATTTTATCATATTTATCCTCTGAAATGCAATATCTCATTTAAAGAGGTAATATAAAAGATAAAGACAAAAAACAAGCCAGGAAGCCTGTCTCCAGAACAACACAGTTCCCTCCACTGCTGACTATCATCATACTTAATCTGGTATTATGGGTTAGTTAGTTGTAATATTCATAAAAGAAGAAACCAGAGCTGAAGAATCAGTAGTCAGTCTTAAATAACTAGATGTCACACTAAAAATAGGGTCAATATTGAGAAGACAAACAAAAACCCTCGGAAATACAGAGCGTGCTGATGACACAAAACACTGAACATTAAAGGAAAATGAAAAAGGAAAAAAAAGAAAGACAAAAATAATAAGCATAGTATGTCTGAATAGTGTTTTGGGGTTTGCCTGGGACTTTTGCTTTAGGCATTAGTTGTTAAGACTCTAGATAAGGATTTGTATAGCCGAGACCAAAATCAAGTGAAACTTTTTAAGTTTCAGTTAAGAGGCTGCAAGTGATGCCTGGTGTTTTATTAAGGAAAGTTCTTTAAAAAAAAAAACAAAACAAAAAAAAACCTCAGAGACAGGACAGAACTTCTGGTCAAACTGATTGCAAAAAAAACACATACTGAGAACTGTAACAACCTGTAGATTAGTTTAAGTGGATGACAAAGCAAAGACCTTTAAACTCCTTTTCCTTTTCTTCTAAACAGAGTTCTTATGGATCATACACACAAAAACACATTTATCCATAAACTCAAGTGCAATGGAAACATTGAGATTATTCTAACCATAAAACAAACACATCTGGTTTATGTTTTAGCCTTAAATATTTAATTAAGCATTGAAACAGCTCCATAAAACAGTACCGTTATTCAAAAGTATTCCTTGTATTTGTGGTAGTCTTGAGAAACAGAGCGTACAGGTCTCCCTACAGAAGTCACTCACCTTCCCACATACACAAAGGAAAACCTTTGCAACCCTGAAAGGCAAACACCACACGGAACTGGAAACAGCCCACATAATTTTGGTAACATCATGCCAGAAGTGGAAACTAAACCAGACAACTTCTTTCAGCTTCCTGTTGCAATAACTACATCACACAAACATCCCAGGTAGGCAAACACAGCAAAAGTCATAAAGCAATTTGGTTGGCAGGACCACGGTGAGTTGACCTAGTCCCATCCCAGCCTCAAAATAGGGACAATCTCAGAAAGGGTCACTTACATGCACTTTATTCTTCCAAGAACTTTCTTTTAAAATAGACACAGGATAAAAACTCAGTAGCCATAAAACACTGTGCCCATAACAGCTCTTCAGCTGGAACATTACGTCTGCCGAAAAATAGGTTATTTCTCAGGCATTTTCTCAATGCTGTAACAGAAACAATCATTCTTGGAGACAAAATGAAAAATACACTGCTAGAGCCAAATGAATGCTCTTTGTCCAAAGCAGAGTCCCTTGATCTGCATTATGCTAAGAACTCTTCAGGGTAAACCCTGACTTAAAGAACAAGCAATTCAGCAGTTCCCAGACCTTTATTCAGCTAGGAAATTTTTAGTGCACCCCTTGAGGCAAATTAAGCATGTTTGTTTTGGAATATTAAAAAAGAAAAAAGTAAATAAACAAAAGAGCTGTGCATTGAGCAGAGTCTTAAAGGCACAGCCAGTCCTACAGGCAGTCTGTAGGGATGCATCACAAGAAGATTCCTTATTCCTCACACCTTATTCCTTGCACCAGCACTGTCCTCTGAGCATCACATGGGGCACCTCAGCCTAGATCTGGGCTCATTCCCAGCCCAGCTCTGCTTTCCAAAAGCAGCCCTTGAACCCTGGAATTCCACAACATCTACGATGCAATGCTGTGACTGTCCTACCTCATCTCCACGGTAGGACACCAAGTTGTTCACTCCCCACCAAGTCGTTCTGTCTCAGGAGTTCCTGTTTCCAGACAGCTGAATCTCTGTTGCATTTCTGCCCTCTTGCCCACCATGCCAGCTCGTTCCTTCATCACAAATTATCCCTGCTGAGCAGCTGCAAATCAAATTCACCCTTCAGTATTCACCAGAGCCCAGGGAACCACAGCACCTTTAAACCTGACTGTGGCCACGGCACAGGCTTTACCCAGATGAAAGTACTTGTCTTGAAATCCACCTGGCAATGATTTCTCTTAAAAACACAGTAATTATCTCATCTTTTCATTTGCAAGCAAGATCTAGAAGTGTTAATTGCCAGTTTGCAGGGGAAAAGGTCAAAAATGGTTAGAGCTACAAGCAAAACACAACATTCTATCTACAGCACACTCTTGGCAGAGAGACACCCAGAAATCTTGCATATCTCCCAAGTACACGATTCCAGCCCCGAAGCACTTCAGTCTGCACAGCAATGATAAAGGTTTGAGCTTTTGCTGACACCTTAAAAACAATTATCTCTCACAAAGATTCAATTCTGTGTGATGCCATAGATGTTCCTGATGCCACGTTCTGAAAAGCCTCTTCACTTCTCTTTACACAATTGCAACAACTACAACTAAGAGCCAGAAGCAACACCTGTTAAGTTCCAATTCTGCCCAACAGTTTCAAGGCTTTAATGATTTTATGTGGTTGTGTTTTCTGTCAAAGGTTCGGTCTCTGTCACTTCAGAGTACCAAAGAGCAGTGGCTGCTTTTACAAAGAGCTGCTTAACTACCATCAAACTCTAGTTGGGACAGGAAACCAAAACCAAGAACAATCAAGCCTCTAGCAAAGAAATTTCAAATTAATATGTATTAATTGTATAAGACCATCCCTTCTGAAGCAATACATGAACATTATGGAAAAACTTGAGGAAATGACCAATAAACCATCTATGTAAGATCAGCTTTTCCAGATGAAACAGAACAAGAACTCAGGTCTCCCAATAAGAAGTTCATAGTCTGATTAATTAGACTAAAGAAATCTGATTATAAAATCTTGGGAGATGCAAAACAAATTTAAAGTGTCACTTCTTTGCTCTTTCTTCTCCGTCTACTAGTATAGGTGAGTTTTCCACACACTCCCACAAACAGACACTTTAGTTGCTTCCATACAGTAGATTTTGGCCATTAAAATTAGAGATTGCATTGAAGACGTGCACTTTTTTAAACAGTTAAAAATATTAACCACATTAGTGTAAGCGCAATTGTGACCAAAGGCTCTCTTTTCTAATAAGTTTGGGACATTTAAACCATGTAAGAGTAAACCAATATACACAATTCAGATAGTGCTTTAACTCAATCAGTAACATCTCAAAACAGTTAAATGCAAAAGACAATTAGGAAAATTAGCCTTTGGACTTCTCCATCCCTTCAAGTACTTAAAAACAGCATTTTAGGTATTAGGAATGAGGCAGCATTCAGTAGGAAGATTTTAGGGGACCAGACCAATCTCAAGCCCGCTGGGTATTTTCATATTTATAATCCAAGCCCTGAAAGAATGGATCCTTCTGGTGATGGATGAATAGAATAGTGATGGTGGTGAATGAATAGAAAGCAGAGGAGCACACATTTCTGAAGCAAATATGCACTGCCTGCAACATCCAATTCAATCTGTAAAAGAAAGAAAGTGGTGATGAAAACAAGCAGATTTTTTAAATTACAATTACAATTTCCCAAAGGGAAGGAAAGAAAAAAAAATTAACTGACTCTGAATTCATTTAAAACTTCAGTCCCTTGGAATTTACTAGCTCTGAAGGGAGAATAAAAAAGTCATTGCTGAAACTTTGGCTTCTGCAAAAGTCATTAAAATTAATGAGAATATTTTATATTTATTTGCAAGGGGAAAAAAAGGAAGTATATTTTTTCTGCAGAGCAAAATCTCCAGTCTCCCAGGAACAGAATTAAGAAATAAGCTATCAGGTATTGAGAGCCTCTGAATGAAATGCCAACTTCAAATCCTCACTGAATTTTCCCCAGCTCTTGTCGTGGGTTACCTATTTACATTGTATAATAAAAGTTGTTTTTCAGCACAGTAAACCTTATTTATTCTGTCCCTTCTGTCTAACAAACCACTCATTCCTTAGCCCCACACTGGCACACAGATTTGAATGTAAAGGATGTAGGTCTGCTCAAGGTGGAAACTGGCTGTGAGTTCTCTCTGCCCAGTTGCCATTTCAGTGGCAGGTCCTGCTCCTGCCATCCCACAGCGTTAACATTCTGTCTAAAGGAGCTATTTATTATAGGCAAAGATGCTGAGCATTTCTGCAGCAGGCAGTTTACAACTCACCTAACACAAATCAGAAGAAACCTACATTCAATCCTTTCACCTTCACAGTCAAAGTGCAAGATTTGGGCTGTTCCCAAGGGTGCATTTTCGTAGAAAAATATACCAGAAGTTTTTAGAAAATCAGAGGGCAACAGCCAACCTCTGTTTTAGCACCCACCAGGTTTACATTCCAATAGAAAAATTCTTTTTTATTATTTTTTTTTATTATTCTTCTTTGGTCCTGTACAGCCAACAGGGCATTTAATCTGCAAGGGGAAGAGACATGGCTTGGGCAGCAGAGCAGAGGTGCTACACCACAGTAACTACTTGGGTTTGGGCTTTGTTAAAAACAAAACAGGTAGAGCAGCAAATTCCTCTGAAAGAATTAATTTTGTTACAAAAAAAGCTGGATGTTTCACATCACGTTCAGAGATTATTCTGCTTTCATTGCCTTGCCTCCATAGCCTGCAGTGTAATACAATATACATGTAATACACCTCCAAGTGATCAGAAGAAACATCAGGTTCAGAAAAACCTGATCCAGATTCTTAGAGCTTAGTGCAAATAAAGGAGATAGCAAAGGTCCAGATTCTTAGAGTGGGAATAAAGGAAATAGCAAAGGTCAATGAGATTTGACAAACAGGGCGGTATCTAAACAGAATAATTGCCTTTATTAGCTGCTATTTTTGTGAGCAAAACATTCCCAACTTCTCACAGGAAAGAAATACTATTTATTAACTCGATCAGAAAAGAAGCTGCCAGTCAAACTCAGCAACTGAAATGATTCTTTTCCTTTGTGAATATTTCCACACCAGCCCCTCACCTCGTCCTCTGTATTACTTTCCTGCTCAGCTCAAAGTCAGTGGCTTATTTCTCACTGTTGGAATGTTATATTTCTAAATGTGTATTAAAATACAGTCCCTCTCCAGAGTGAAGGCAGATGTGTAGTTAAGAGCACCCTGGAACAGATGGAGAGGAGTTTCCCTGATGCAGGGCTGTCTCTTCCCAGGGTAGCCCACAGGAAGCATCACTTTGGAGCACGGCCATCCTGAGAGTGAGCCCTGCTGATAAACACAGAGCAGATATAATTCTGTGCACCAGAAACACCCCGCAGAAGCAACAGGGACTCAACTTAATGGTGCTTGGAGAGTCAGAGGAGTGTGCAGTTGATGCCTTGGGTACCACAAAAAGAATAATCAGCACTTAACTGAGCTCATAAAATTCACTCTGAGCTAGGACTTTTCTGTTCTAGGGAACGGAGGATGGAATACAGGCAGATTTAATAATATTAATTAATATTTATTTTTCCATTCTTCACACACTATGTAATATATATATTATATGTCTCTTTGTGCACTGTGACACAGATTTTAATAATAACTGGAAAATCTGACTTCACATCTTCCAGTAAGAACGATATGACAGAGCTAAGCCTAAAAGGTTTTTCAGAGTTAATGAGGAGTTATCTGAGAGGTCTACAAGCATAATTCATCTTGATATAACCAAGAATTCTCTGCCTTTATAACTCTGAACCAGAGAATATGTATTTATAATGATTAAAAGTTTATAATTTTAGGATTTTTGCTGTGGAGTCACTTTTGAAGAAAGATATAGTGTTCCTTAAAACCAGAGGCAAGAATATTATCATCATAATTTATGGGTCCTACAAAAGGGATTTTCATCCCATAGTCACATTCACTTGGCAGCAAAGCCCCACCATCTCAATGAACCTAAGGGACTGTACAATTAAAGGCCCATACTTTTAACTGTGTTAATTAAATGTACTCCTGAATAACTGACAGGAGGAAAAAAAAGTATAAGCAGGGTAAGGGGTGCTAGTTTTTTTTATAAAAAGGCAGAGCACTTAAAACACTGTTCTTGTATGCCATGCATCCCATCTGTACCCTCAGGCTCTGTTTAGTCTATTTGCAAGAAAATAAAGTTGTACAGGACATGGAAGCTTCTACTTCACATGTGATGGCAAGGAATGTGCTCTCTGCAGTGTCACTCTTAGACAGGACATTTCTAATGTCTGTGCATCCTTTAGAAATAAAACACATTTGAAAAGGTAAGATTTTTGTCTAAAACTGAGAAAATAATTTACATGGAAACCTTAAATTTCAAAATCCCATTATAAACGAAAAACTGCATAGTAAAATAGGACTTTATTATAGTATTTGTCTGCTGTAGCAGATGTAGCAGACCAACAGTTTTTATAAATGGCAGGGAGATTCTAAAGCAGCAGTATTTAGAGAAGGAGATTTTCTTGCAAATTTGCCTGTCAATAAAATGTTGATTAGAAGATTCCTCTTGAATGCTACACCAACAGAAGAGAAATACTAAGTCAGAGTAGAACTTGTTTATGATTTTATGATGAGTCTTGAGAAGACAAGTAGCAGATAGTGGACTTCAGCATTTGAAATAATTTGAGGTAGGAGATGTGTCAGTTCAATTACTCTGGAAAAAGGGAATTTGAATTTAAAAGCATTGCTCAGCTGAGAATCTAACTCTTCCTCCATTTGTTACAAGATGCACAGAAGCGATTTCCTTAGCATTGACTAGTGTATTGATTAATTTCTAAAATTCACGTTTCACACCTAACAAATTGTCTTACTTTATGGCAGCCCAAAACCACAAGTTTTCTCAGGCAGTTCATCACACACGTCCTGTCAAGAGAATTCTGGGTTCTTTTTATTTGTACTCAAGTTTTTCACTGAGGTGCCAGAATAACAGAGATGCTGATTAGGCATCCAAGAGCTACCCCAGACCAACCCTGGTGAGATGCAATTTAACAGGACGTTAATTGAGCACCTGGAATGTAAAACAAGAGGCACATAAAGAACAAAGAAAAGTATTTTTATCTTAACAAAGGAATAGTTGGGAACTCACTGAAGGCAGAGAGCTCCCAGCTGTTCTAGATCTCGGGAAGTGAAGGGCATTTTCACAGCACTCCCATCACAGAGTGTGACAATGCACAGAGGAATCTCTGTGGCAAATGCTAACATACATTCTCTCTACAGGGAGAAGGAAATTAAATGCAAAGGTGTCAGGTCGTGTGAAAACAAGCTTTCAGTGCTGTTTAACGATGCTCAGACGAGGTACATCATATTCAAACGAGTCATCTGTCAGGTGCAACATGTGTACTGTAACTGCATTTTCATCACACTGCCTTTTCAAACACAAACTCATTGCTAAACCAACAGCCTCTCAAAGAAAGTGGCTGCGTGAAAATTCAATTTAAGACCCTAATGGGGTCACGGCAGCACTAAATATTTTAACACCATCCTGGATGGTATGATGTGATCCTTCCTAAGTGGGTAAAGCACAAGTGGTAAATCTTTGGCTATAAGCATAAAGAAAAAAGGATTTTTATTAGTATTACATTGAGCATATTCTGGATTGGTTTGTTTGTGCTGTCCTTGGAAATCACGAGTTCTGTTAACTGTAGTAAATGCTACATTTTGTCATGACCCAAACCAGAAGTTTCCTCATACTCTCCCCACTAAAGACCTAGATGACAGGCACAGGTGATGGAATTGTGGGAAGATAATGGAATAAAATCCTGGGGATAAAGGTGTGTAAAAGCCATGTGGTACTGCACTCTGTTCAGGAACTAAGTGAGAATAAGCATTCTTCCCCCTGCTCCCTTATACCCTTTCTGCACCATAGCAGCTGAACAATCCAGCAAATTCAGAGTCAGAAAATAACTACCCATTCCATTCTATTTCAAAAAGGAAATTCATGTCAAATCCTATGCAGGATGGAGGCTACAGTATAAGATGTGTCTTACGCAATTTTATGTTTAAAAAACCAAGGATGAACAGAGTAGACTACATTTAGAAAATAATATAAAAGCATTTTCTTATAGTTCAAACTACATCTTAGGCATTTAATGGAGTAGGGAGGCTGAGCACTAACTCTGAGGATGTTTTAAGTGTGGTGCTGTAAGGATACTAAAATGTGTTTGCCACAAATATAAAAGATTGTTACACAACTAACTAATAATGTCCAGTAATACCACTTAGTTAGGTGGAGTGTGTTATATCTACTGTCTTGCTTTTTCACTAAATCTTATTTAGTTTCTTTGAATAAAGACAGACTAGCCCAAGTGTAGAGCTTCACAAAAACTGTGGGGATTCTTTATGGTAATTGCACAGTGCAGAATTTTCTGTACAATTCATTGCCAAGCAGGACTCGCAGCATCCTTTCTCTGCAGGCCTTGACAGAAATGAGGGTTTACTCTCCTGTTTAAAATGTCAAAGGAATGATGAGAAAGGGAAGTGTGTGCTGAGGTAGGTCTTTAACACTAGCAATGGAATCTAATATAAATATACATACACACAGCTCCTTTTACTGAAATAAACTGGGGAGGGAAGGGAAGTGATTTCTCAGCTGCTCTTCAGTGTAATGCTGAACTCCTTATCTCTGAGCTGATCTAAATTCAAAATGCAAGGCTGGTTTTCCTTAAATTAATAATTACTGGATTTGGAAGCTTGGGGTGTTGAAAGCACCAAGGTTTGGATTTGTCTCACCTGTGATTGATGGAAAACTTAGAGAAATAGGGATTTAATCTAGATTTGTCATCTCAGTGCACATGACTGAATGCAACTTCACTGCTGTCATCTGAGAAGTTATGTAACATTTCAACCTCAGGAGAAAATGACAGTCCTTATAATATACACAAGATATAAAATATAACATATAAACCTCAACTTTTCAAGAATATAGTTCAAAAAACATACTGTCATCCAGCAGTTTCCTTTAGAAACCCAGGTTATTAGCAGATTTATAATAAAACAATTTTATTGGAATTGAGAATTAAAACAATACTGCACAGATTTACTTATTTTAAAGTGTATTCTTATTGGTAAACCTTTCCCTAATGAAGAGGGCATAAGTCATAGGGAAATGGGTATCCTTTGCTTTCCTTTATTATTAGGCACAAGCTCTTTAAGATAAGTCATTTCAGTTGCTGTGAAAGCCAAAGGCTTCTTCTGAAGTACTTTGCTCTATGCCCATTATGTCTTTAGCACAATGGACTTAAAGAGCCTGTATTAGATCATTTAATCGAAAATCACTCAATTTCATCCTTGCCAAAGGATGGGGGAAATCTAGATTATTCTATACATGTTTTAAGCTGACTACATTCAGGACAGCTGGCAGGTATTCAAGATGAGGTTGAGTCTACCACTAAGTATTTTAATTTTTGAAGTAATGATTGTGTTAATAGTCACAGAAGCTCTTTAAAGAGCAGAGGGAGTGAGATCATGGGTGCACATTTAAGCTGTAGTGAAAATGATGCCCTAAGTAAAATTGTCTGATAAAGCTGACAAGAAAAACCTCTAAGCAAAAGTTTTGCTGATGGCACTGAAGGGTAATGAAAGTGAAAATTAGAAATGAGGATTTTACTACTCTTCACTAAAATAATGCAGAAGTGGAAAAGGCAGTAAAACAGATTCTATAGTGACAACAGCCCAACAAAGGGTATTGAGGGTACGAATCTATGTGTTTGTTAGATACAGGTATAGAAGAAACTTCAATATATTGAAACTATTTAAAGTACATACTTTTCAAGGGATTTTGTTTCCATGCTGTGCTTTATCTCTGGCTCCTTTTGTTACTTTTCAGCAACTAAAGAAAACGCTGCTAGTTCTGAACTATAATTACATTTTTCATACAGCCACTGCAGACACACCTTTAAAGATAAAATTTATAACTAAAGAATATGTGTTTGGGAATGCTTATTTGTTCTTCTTCCTCTGTTATATGATATCTGTCCCCATCTGAATGTGCTCATCTTGTGTTATTTCAAAGGCAGATTAAAAGGCCAGGAATAATTACATTTTTTTCTTTGAAGCAGAACTAGGTGTGGGTCCTGTCCTCCCAATAACTACACTGCTGTCAATGAAACCTCTGCTTACTGAACCTCCTGGTGGGCCAGTTTTTGGTTGACACATGGTCCATTTAGCTCATTGCCATGCCTTGCCTGCTTTGTCAAAAGAACTTAAGATCAGAGAAGAGAATATGTCCAAACTCAGCAGTCATAAACATCTCCCTAAGCCCTGCAGGCATTTGCACAATGACTCTGAAGCACAATGACTCCCATCTTTCTCTAACCCATTTCTGTGACCCACTCCCGGATGTACTTGATCACATAATTGTGATGTCTGAGTTTTACTGGAATGCTTCTAGGACTTGGATTTCTTGCTTGTCAACAGGAAAAACACAAGTTGCAAAGTGCTCTAGATAATGAAAATTGAGAGTAAACACTCCAGGTTAAAACAGTGAAGCAATCAAATGGGTTTCACTGGCAATTAAACCTTGTGGGAAGTTTTCAAATACAGAATTCAATTTTTAATGCTACCCACGCATAGGAGATGCATAGAAAACTGGAACAACTAATACCTAGGGCAGATCAAGACGAAATAACGATATAGGAGTGAACAGAATATTCTTCTTTTCCAGGCTGGATTTTCTGTGCCTTGCAAGTTGGCATTAGCTGAACATCTGCTACATTGCAAAGTTAAAATTATGTTATTTTGTTCCAGGACATTCTCAGCTCATGCAATTCTTTTGACAAAATAATTAAGCGGTGCCATTTCCAGAATTTGGAGGAAATATTCAAACTATCTATTTGCTTAGATTTCATCCTCTTATAGTGCTCCTGAAGCACAGTTCCTTTATTTAAAATAAAAACAAAACCAACTAACATCAAGATAACTCTCTTTTCATTTGTGATTCCTCCCTACCATAACAATTGTAATGGGAAACCAGATTATCTGGCATCTTTTATTATGGTGGTCTTTTGTTTTTGTAGCAAATCATCCCTTTGTCCAGACAGCCTCAGAATTCAAGTAGATGCAATCTCTATATGTAAGGCCATTCTTTCACACTTAAGATGATTTATTACACAAAATTGTATGAGTAAACAAAGTCATTTTAATTTTTTAATGCAATTTTTCCTGGACTTTGCAAACAGATCATATGGATGTGCAAGTGTAGAGAAGCCTTGTAGAGCTTTCTGTAAAAGCCATTTAAAAGAGGTTTAATTGTTGTCTTAAGAGGTTGTTACAACTGCATTCAGGGCCTTTTTCTATATATTCCACTAAATCACAGCCTCCCACGTGCCCTGCTCTCATGATTTGGTTTTGTACATCTTCAAGTTTTGCTTTCCTGAGGTATTACCACAGGGAGGGAGCAGTTTTTACCGAGCACCGAGGCACCTGTGAGTGGGAAAAACATACAGTGACTATTTCTGTGTGTTTAAAGGTTCTCCAGCATTAGGAAATCTCAGAAAAGGGGTCCCCCATAGGTTGTGTTTCTGTTTCTTCATGGTCACTGGTTCACGACCATCACCTCCTGTGTACAGACCAAAGCATATTGCAGTGGCACTCACTGTTGCTTGTCCTCACTAAAGCTGTCACTCACAAGGATTATGGTGAAAATAAGAACTTCTGACAATTCTGAACATATGAAAATATTTCCAACCCTTTTGCAATGCCTTCTGACTGAAAGTGAAGAAAACACTGAGGCTGAGGGAGTGCCAATTATGAAAATCTCTACTCTGGTTTTGACAAATGTGCACAGAACAGAGTTCACCTACTCTTAGAAGCTTTAAAATATAAATGTAAAAAAAAAAGAAAAGGCAGTGTCTTAGGGAGCCACAGATATGGGTAAGACTAGTATTCTAATAATGTGTAGGTATAGGGATCAGCCTTGAAGAGCATCCCTGGTGAGGTGTCTGCAGCACACTCAGGACAGCACCCAGTGCACTCCTGACACACTCCAAGGGCTCCTCTCAGGTTGTTGTTGCTGCTCGATGTTTCCTTTGCTTTTGTGAGAATCACAAACTGAAACTGCAAACACAACGTGACAAAGCACTGCAAGGGTGGTTGGGGCTTTCTTATTGGGATTTTTAATAATTGATGTTCCAGTTACAGGAGGTTTCACAAGGAATTTGGTTTTGCCCTGAGGTGGCTGAATAGCAATTCTGAAGTGATATCACAGCCTGGATTTCAGGAGACAGAGGTGTTACTAGAAGCGAACCCCTGGAGAAGCAATACATGCAGTGCATTTATTAAAAATAAATGGTATTTAAGTTAGTTAGCAGGCCATATACTTGATGACTTCTTCTCTACAGCTCTTTGTAACCAGAATTCAGTCTGCTAAATGTTAATTTGTATTTGATTGGAGATCCTTCTGTGTAGGTTTGTGCTGTTGGTGAGAAGTTTCTGTTCAATGTGTGAGTGGGAGGTTGAAAAGCTCGTCTGTACAAGTGAATAGCAGTATGGCCATGAAAAATGTGATATTTTGGACAGTTTGCTGTTTTTCTTAGGGACTTATGGTGGCATTTATCATGCTGCATATTCTGCAGAGCATGCTCTTTTGTATAATATTTTTAATCTCACAAACCCAACTGTATTTTTTTACTCTTTGCTTGTCTCGTAACATACTTTGAATTAAAGTGCTTTTTAAAACCAATAACTTTTATCTATGATACCTGTATGTGGCATGAACAGGCAAAATTTAGTTTATTGATTCCTTTCCATATTTAGGTTTACCAACAAAACCAAACTAAAGAAAGAAGCAAATAAAACCCCAGCCTGTGGTAAAACATCAGAAAGAACTAATGAAAGAAGATCAGAACTGCTGACTGATCATCATATTCTATTCTATTGTTTTGTTTGGGTTTTTCTTCAAAGTACTGTTTAAACTCCCTTTCAGTTTATTTGAACTTGAGTTTTGGAAATGAGATTCCCTTGCCCTATGCATTAAGTGACATTTAAAGTGCTGAGACATTACTTCAGGACATAGTGTGCTAGGAGGACAGTCATGGAATGGATGTCCTGACTACTCAAAATTCAGTCTTAAAAGTGCTGAATAGAAGAAACTGAATCCTTGTACATTGCAACAAACTGATACCTAAATCACAAAAACACAGAATCCTGAGCTTCATATGAGTCTTATAAATTTATTTCTCTCCCCTAAATGATCTGAATATATAGAGCTCTTGTATAGTTCTATCCAAATCTTGTGCACTGGCTGTGAAATCATGGACAGCTACAGGACAACCAAAGGTCAGTGTTAAATCTTTTTCTTTTGGTAACTGTGTGCATTAGTGGAATATGAAAACTGGGGATAAAGCCCTATATGCCCATGAATGGTATATTTTGTTTGTTTTAGTTGCAGGGAGTAAACCAAATCTTGATGGCTTTCCTGGAGATTCTATGAGTTATAGACTGGCTATTTTGAGTGATAGATATAATTAGAAAGAAAGTGACTTCAGAGTTATTTAAAAAAATGATAATTTGGGATGCAAATAGAGTTTCTGACTGGCATTATAAGCGGTTCTATTTACACAAAGAAGTGCAACAGATCTTTTGTTCTTCACATTACTTAGATTGAAAGGTGTTTCAATCTAATGCATCAATCGCCCTATCGTTCTGCATCATGGCAGGCTTGGTGTAATTATTCCTAATTTTCCTTTAACAGGTAGTGCTGTAGAAACAGGAATGTCCTGGAAAAAACAACTGTCCAATTTCCTGTGGCACCTCAGTCCACTCTCAAAGCATTTCTAATTATGCAATGACAATATGATCAAAGAAAGATCCTGACAGAACATAAATCACTGCAAAGAATTGGCCTTATTTTCAGTTTTGAACTTCTCTAACTTGCCCTGCCCCATCAGTGACAATGATCTGCTCTTGATAATCATGAAGCAGTAATAATAAAGTAATTTGTTAAGAGGAACATAACCAATATTTTTACAAATTTACTAGTACAGGTCACTATTTCTGTTTTATTAAGATCCATGCAAGTCTTCAGTGGATTCAGCCAGGCTTGTTGTGAGTGATGATTTGGAGCACACATTTTCTTTTATGCATTTTTGGGGACCAGGAATACTTTTGCTTGGTGAAAGGATGTGCCACCAAACTTCTTCAAGTTGCAGCTTGCTGCTTTTATACGCATGTTTTATGTGTGTTGATCCTTAGTGATGGACTAGACTATTGAAAAATTAACTTTGCTCTCAGTTTGAAAGCTCTTTTCATGATTTTGACATTATTTTCTTTCATTCGTATACGAGCAGTGCTTTTTGTTCATATACCAGGGGATCTGGAGCTTTCATTTGCAGTTTCAAGGTGGAAGGGGGTACTGCTACACATTTTGCTATTTAGCAATGCTGTTTTCTGAGGTGCAGTTCAAGTTTTGGAGAATACTGAATAAAATCATGCAGTAAGTGAGTAGGATTAGGGGTTTTTGACAGGGAAAACTTTGAAAGAGGAAAGAAAAGTTCCCAGCTGCAGTGGGGATATAAAAAATTTATGTCCTTTGTCCTTTGCAAAGAGAATTTAAAGAGTAAGGTCAAAAATCTAGAATAAAGATTTCTGCCATTTAACTTTTGCAAAATTTCATCTCTGTAAACAGATTGATTTGGCTTTTATGCCACAATTATTAAGTGTATGAAATAAGTGCTGCTTTGGTCATCTCTGAAGATCTTTGCAAGCCGTGCAAGGCTGAGCACTATAAATCTTTCAGTTTCTGTGTCAAATTCTGCCACGATGGCAAAGACTCGAGATCCTGGGAAAAGATGAAGCCCAGCATATGTCTTTAGAATTAGGCTGCTCTCTCTGTCAAGGGACTCAGCCTTGGCAGGAGGGTGCTATGGGATACATAAATCAGGGAAGTAACTTGTGTGTCTCCTGATTTGGTATGCTGGAATACAGCTGTCTCGGTGGTAATATGTTCTTTAATGCTTCATTGAGCCTGTTCTTAGAGAAATGAAAATGCATGTGTTTGACACGCTTCTGTAGTCGGCTGGTTGATCAAAATAGATTTTTCTTGGCCTTTTTTTCTCACTCATCTTTTCATGGGCATCGTTATCCATTACTTAAAATTATTCTGAGAACAACGTCTGAAGCTCCTTTTCCAAACTTATTTGAATGTGCCTGTATAATCTACACAAAGCAGTGTCCTTTTGGACATGTGATAAAAAATTAATAGGGCTTCACATTTTTTAACAGTTGGCTCCAGCTGCTGGATTTCTTCCTGTATTAAAATCACTTAAAATCTCTTTTCAGTTGAGTTCAGAAAGCAAATTATCTATGAAGGGTAGATAAAGCAAAACTGGCAGATGAAGTATTTCTGGGTGAGATGTATGGGTATTAAAATATGCAGTTCTCCGAGGCAACATATAAAACATGCATAATCTATTATAATGAGATTCCATAAAGTACCATTGACAAAGGCTGGAATGTTTGGAAGTGATAGGAAGGAATGTGCAGTGCAGGCACATTCAGAGGGAAACAGGAGTCCTGTCAGACTGGCTGGGAGTTGCCTGTGTAGTCCAGAGCAAAATGTACCTGTTACTGTCAACATTATTTGTATTACATCATAGGAAAATTGTCCTTTTTTTCTAATTAAAAATATATGAAGAAGTTGAGCCGTGTGTTAGTAAACATCACACATTACACTATAAAATCCCTGTAGTAGAGACAGCCCCTCTTCCTCTGCTTTTCTTTCCAACACAGGGTGAGAGAAGGTAGCAGAGGGAAGAGCAGTTTTATTACCAGCATTCTGGAGAGGAGAGGAAGGCTGAGAGATGTTAAGAGAATTTGTCTGGCATTAGGCAGATAGTCTGACAGGAAAATGAATCATTTTTAAAATCTCTGCTTTCACAGTATAAGAGCAGTATTGTTCCATATTCTGCACACTTTAAAATTTTCAATAAGATAGATGATAAGAGGAATAATTATTTAGCTCAGAATTGCACTATCCTTTTCAATAACAGTTTATTTTAGAAATATCTGGAATTGTTACAGAATGATATGTTGTTGCCTCATACTTACTAACATATTACTTCTATTCTGTTAATTAATCCATCTTTTCTAATTGTCCAAATTTCTGAGCAACTTTTAAATAGTACTTAGGACAGGACATTACATGCTCTGAACACAGAATTCCATGTGAAAATTAAACAGATACGGGGATATATTTATGTCAGACAGTCCAACAGTCAGAGCTGTGGCCCTGAATTAACCAGAAATTTGAGAAGATTTGCTAAATGGGACACCTAAGGCAGGTGATGAGGAGTAAATGAAGGGAGACATGTTTGAGATGTGACTTGCACCCTGAGTGGGGATGTCATTCATTAACTTTAATAATAAAATTAAAATAAAATTATTATAAATTTCTCTTTCTAGTTTATGATATAGCTGTGGAAAGTTGAAGGTGCAGGGATTGGGAGTGCTGAAATTACTTTTTGTCATTTCAGAAATTCTTTATCTTATCTAGAAGCATAAACTGACTGTTGTAGCAAATCTGATTCTCAGGTGTTTGGGATTTTTGGGGGTGTTTTGCTTGTTTGTTTTTGCTGTTTTGGGGTGTTTTTTGAGTTCACATGAAGAAACATATGTTTGAAAACTACAAGGATTCTACCAATAAAGAGAAAACACATTACATTTTGTCAAGCTTGTGAATGTCCTTTAATACGAATTGGAGTTCAATAAGAAAGCAGACACAGAATTTCATTGAATTTTCTGCATTTCTCTGCCAGGGAAGCAGTGAGTGCCATCCCTGTATCTGAGTGCTCACTGCACTGCTCAGTGGATCCACGGTGAGAGGCTCCAACCCTCTCCCAGCAGTTCTTGTCACCCCTTTGGCACAACATCACTGGCATTTTCTGTGAATCCTCTTGAAGTCACCTTGTGATTTGAAAAGCTCCTTAACTTGCAAGTGACAGCATATAATTAATCCTAAACCAAAAAATATCTGCTGTCTTTATATTACAGCCATCATATCAGTGCTACAATCAGCAGCAAAATCACTGCTTTCATCGCTTGATCATCATTCTCTTTTTCCCTTTTTTTTTGCTTTTGAGTAGCTTCTGGTGCAAAAATTAGCCCTTATTTATTGTTATTTTAAAAGATACCTGCAAACTGTAATCACAGAAATAAGAATGGCAATGACTGTGGAAGCTGAGTAACAGGCAGCATTTAAAGGAGGAAGAGAGGTAAATATAGCAAAACAAAAAAAACCCCTTTTTTTTGTTGCAGGAGCCTCCAGGTGTCTGTGGCCACAATTTGCATGGACTGAAATGCTTCTCATTGTTTTTAAATATAGTCCTGCTGTAAGCAATCAGTATCTGGGTAAGCTTATCCTTCTGACCAAAACTGCAAGATTGATTACCTGCATCAGTGCTATTTTTAGGAATAATTCATCAAGGTTGTACAGACACCTTGATTCCTACAACAATAGTAACACATTCTGAGCCTCCCCTCTCATCCCCATCACTGTTAATATTGCTTTAGCCTTTTACAGTTTGGAAAGAATTCATATCTTGAGGCAAACGAAGCAAGGACAAGGTGTGTTGATATGTTCTCACACTCCCACAAGCCATTTTAGCATCTCTGAATAACAAACAGACACAGGTGAGACACAGGTGAGGCTTCTGCAGATGCAGCTGGACAGAGTTTGCTGGTCTGTTGTTTCATGAGGCAGCACTTTGCTGCAAAGCAGATCCTATTCCCAGGTAGAAGAAGGACCAGAGTCCTCTTGTGGTCTATCCTTCCTGTTTCTTAGGGTAGAACTTGTCCACCCTCCTCCTTCCCGGCCCTTTGTTCCCAGAAGACAGGAGAGAGGAAAGCTGGCTTTGCCTGAGATGCTGCCTGGGGGGCAGAGGGGATTGTTTCTGGCTGGGTGGCAGCAGGAAAGGTGGATCTGGAGCCCAGAAAAGGATGGAGATAACAAGGACGCTCAGAGAACCTGTTGGGAGTGGTTTTGCAAGGGCCAGGAGGGGAATGAGAGTATTTTCTTCATTGCAATGAGGGAAGGAGGGGTCTTAGAGAACAGGTTAATAGGATAGGGGAAGAGAGAAATATGGACCACTAAAGCACTCCTAATCTGAAGTTTCTCACATTCCCTTGAGCCTGATCGACCCTTTGTTAAGCTCACTGAAATTCCTTTGTGCTTCAGTGTCCTGTCTTTCATCCACTATGAAATTCCATGAGTGCCTAAGACTTCTCTCACATGGAAAATCAATTCCCATGCTCACTCCTACACGGACTGTTTCTGTTCTCCGGCTGCGTTTGCATTTGGCATAATTGCTTAACTTCCCCGAGCCCTTATTACACACCTGAGAGCTCTTGTGTTTTGAAGGGAACATTCTGTCGTTCATTTGCAACCTCGACTTCCTCTGGATTCTTGAAGAAATAAATAGAACTTCCTACAATTAAAACTAACCAAATCATGTGGGCTTTTCTGCTTCCACTGAAAGCATTTTTAATAAGTTCTTAATGACTCAAGACTCAAATTTTGTTAAGAAATAGGAGGAAAAGTATGATATTTCTTTGGAAAATCTCTTATAAAGATGCATCTGTTCTTTTCTGGTCATGACAGAGTAATTTTAGCTTCCTTTTCATAATTACAAAGATGGGGAAGGTCACCAAAATCTTCATCATGGTGTAAATTGCATTAGAAATTAACCATTTCTACAGTGATATCTAATTTCTGAAATTATGTAATTTCAGTTTTATGAAGAGCGAGAAGCGACACAGGGTTGCATTCACCAGATAACCAGTGTGATTCTCTTTCTCTCCAGTTCTAGTTATCCCTGCCACTAATACAAGAACAAAAGCCACCAAAAAGCTCAAATGACACAGACCATCTTCACCAAACAAATGAAGAATTACAGGTATTATTTGTTTCTTTTCAGATCCAAGGAAATAGTTACATATAAGTATGCAGTTTTACTTGGATTCCAACTGAGAGTTGAAGTTTCCTGTTATTTTCTGTGATATTAGACCAAATCTATAAAGGATGGAAAAGTGTCTACTATATTTTGACATTCAGAATGCACAGCTGAAGAATAAGGGAAGAGACAGGTATAGCTTGGATGAAGATAAAATACTAAATCATAGAAGTAGCTTTCCTTTTTTTGCATAGAAATTAACACTTCCCAATAAGCATAATGAGAGCAGCATTAATTCCCCTGTGAAAAGCCAAAAGACAGATTTCAAGGAGGAAAGTAGATTATTTGCAAATCACAGCCCAAGCATCCTGCTCCCCCACAGTGCAGCTGACCATTCTGTACCTGAAAAATAACACCCCTATTCTTGTGCACCAGATTTCTTTCTAAACTATGGGAATTACTGAAAATGAGTATTAAGATTACAACAGAGAAATCGCATGTTCAGAGGCAATTTCAGCTGCTCTTTTAAGAAGAAAAGAATGTCAGATTTCTCACTGTGAGATTATAAAGGCATTCTGGACAAGTTTTATTTGTTCTTGTTTTACAGTTGTGTTTCTAAAGCTGTTTTATGTCTTAAACTGGTTGATGATTGTTAGGAGGAATAATTCATAATAAGTCCTGGTGGCTTGGGAAGTTTTGGTGCAGATGTTTTAAGGTTGATTACTGTGGATTATTAAAGTCCTTTTTGAAATAGTGTTAAACTAGTATATGTGGGGGGTTTATTGTCCTGAATTAATTTAATGTGCATTGGAACCAGATGGGATGATTTCATAGGGGATGGGTTGATCGTTTTAATCTCTCTGTTATACTTTTAAAATTGTATTTTTAAAAGTGTTCACAAGCAAATCTTTTTATCTACTTATCCTTTTCTACAGAAAGGAAAGGAATTCAGACTACTCTTTTACCCACAGCAGGGTATTTCTTTGGTTGTGTGGATGTTCTGTATTATTCATAGTTCTCTGTTGACCTCCCTTTCAACTTCAAAACTCTGGTCTTACTGGGGAAATTAAAGGGATTATGATTTAATTATAAACTGTGAGACAACACACATTATTTTGAGAGGAAAAGGCATGACAACGAAGCAAAGATAATTCCATGGTAATTTTTGTTCCAAATCTTGTATCTCCATATGACAACATACCTTGCCATGTTCACCCTGAGATGAATATCAGTGCTGCTTCAATGTAACCCAGAACAGATGGGTCTGATAGGCTGGCAATACCCTACATTGCAGTGACATAACACAGAGCCACATCCATGGAACAGCCAATTCAGGCCTGGAGGCTTTGGAGCTCCTGTGAGAATTAAATTGTCAGGGTAAGAGACCCTATCATTGAGTCAGAATTGTGAAGGAAGAGGGTGTCCATTCAGAGGCTCAGCTCAGGCAGGGCTGCTCACCCAGGGGTTGGGATGGTAAGTGGATTTTTCTGCCAGCTGGGGCAGATTTTATACTGGGGGAAAAGCTGAATTATGTGTGAATGAGGGAATTAGCAATTGAGGAGAATATTCCCTTATATGCTTCAGATTAGCCATTTTAGTGTTTCTTCCACTCTAGTGTCAAAATCTTAAGAGGGCAAACCATTGCAAACTCTGTGTTTTTATTTTTGATTTCTGCAGTAAGCAGCAATGAAAAATCTGATGGCTTAATCAGCCAGTATTATGTAAATGTGTGGAAAATTACAGTAGTTGATGTTTGAAGAGGGTTGTCAGCAGTGAAAGTGTTTATAATGTTTGATAAAGTTACGGCTTTTTTTGCAAACAAGTAAAAATAAAGCATGTATCACCACAATTTTCCATACATTTAAGTTCTGGATTCCCAGTGAAATTCAAATTCAACTGCATCAGTTTTGTCTAATCAGTGCAAGTGGCTGACCACTGTTTAGTGCTAGTGGAACATATTTCGTACTGATTTTGTTCAGTCTTTTCAATTGTTGAAGAACAATTAAGAAAATGAAGGAGAAAAAAAAAAAAGAAAGTGAAGATAATTATCAACACCCAAGGGCCCTGAACACAGTGAGGACTTTGTAAGACATGAGGTGCTGCTGGTTTGGTGTCACAGAGGTACCACAGACAGAGACATCATGTGACAGATTGGGCACCAAAAAAACCCCATCAGTGCAGTTCTGAGCCTGAGGAAAGGGCTGGCTGGGGCACCACAGCAATCTGGGAAACTTCCTTGGGGTGTATCGATATTGGCAGGAGAGCTGCAGCACCTCAGGGGGTGCTGGGACCTGTGAAGTCACACAGAGATGCAGATTTTCACTGCTGGGCTGCCCTGGCTTGTTCTTCGTGTTGCTTTCCCAGCATGGCTGAGAGGGTAATAGTTCAGGATATGCAGCAGCTTCATCTTGATGAAGGACTTCATTATGCTGAGACTTGCCTGTACAGGTGTTTGATCTGAAAGAGGCAGGAGCATAAGGAGGAGGTGGATAATGCCTAAGGAAGTGCATTAGCTTTGGGGGTCCAGTTTGTGCTCAAGGAATAGCACATTCACATGGAAGGATGTAGAAAATATGGATTTCCTTATCTGCCTCTAGAGAGGGATGTCCAGGTGTGATGACTTCACTGTCACTCGTGGTTTAAGTCATGTTTTTTGATATGTAACAGCTAAATGTCCCTGAAATACCAGACCAAGTGAGACTTTACCAGAAATAGCCAGTCAAAGAACCATTGTGGGTTTAACCATTACAAATGAAATGTAGTCATAGAAGTTATAGTTACCCAAGGCTTCAAGAATTCAATGCAAAACCTGGAAATTAAGAAGCAGGGAATGGAAAGTACCTGCAGTATTTCCATCTCTGGGTGTTAAAAACAAAGACTCAGAGAATCACAGAATGGTTTAGGTTGGAAGGGACCTTAAAGACCATTTTGTTCCAACCCCCTGCCACGGGAAAGCACATTTTCCACCAGCCCAGGCTGTTCCAAGCCCCATCCATCCTGGCCTTGGACAACTTCTCTTGGAAACCTGTGCCAGGGCCTCACCACAGAGAGCATCTCTTTGTGCTGATGAGTCCATCAGAATTGTTGCTGATTTCACAGTGAAAAGTAAAATAATATTAAGACATTTGCATTGCACTTTGGAACATGTGCTTGTGCACACAGAAATCCCAGTATGACTCTGAGCCTCTACTGTGATTCAGAACTGTTGACTTTCATTATTTCAATAGCTCTCCACCCTGTTGATTACACTTCTTTTTTAGCAGCTCTGGAAAAGAATTACTGCGTAGATTATTTAATTGAATTTCAACCTACAAGTCTGCATGGTGTAATTCAATGAACTTTGATTTTTCATTACTCTAAAATTGGAATTTGAAAAGTAGTAACATGTATAATTGCATGTCACAGTGCCTTAAAATCTACCTTATCACAGGTATATTTACTTGATTTTCTTTTTGGTGCTGAAGGCATTGTTTTGGAATAGAAAAGAATACTTCTATAGGAATGTGAATAAAAGAAAATATTTCATGTACTGTACTCCTCTGGATAGCATTTTTTTGGTACAATGCAATTGCTTTAGCTAACTAACAGCTCTGCTAGTTGACATATATCAACAAAAATAGATGCAGACAATTATTTGAATTATGTTGAGAGGTGTTCTCATCTCTGCTTTATGAAAGAAGCAACTTTAATGGAGTCGAGCTATTCCTGTGCCAATTACTACTGTGCAGAGCTACTGAGAGCAAGGAACAATTCAAGTCACAGTTTGGGGGTTTGTTTGTTTGTTTAGGGTTTCCTTGGTTTCTTACATTGCTGTCAAAAATCATATATATTAGAACATTAAATTACTTTAGGTGCAAAAAGTGCACTCAATTCTGCCTATGCATTTGAACTTAGTCCTGCAAAAAAACAGTGTATAAGACATACAAAATGGTGATGCTGCTTTTAAGTGAGAGAAGAAAAATCCTCTCTCACTTAGAGAGTAGAGATCTCACAAATTTTTGTGTTTGTGTTTTGGTTTGTTTTGTTTTTGTGGTTTCCATTTAAATATCCAAATATGTCTTTTAAAATCAGTACGTTTTATAGCAAACACTGCACAGGCCATGGAAGTTTTTGCTTCCTGGAGTAACCAAGGTGCATTCACTGCCATGGCACAGCTGGGCATTTCCTGCTGCCTCTGTATAAATAGGACTGATCCAGTCATGTAGACTGCCTGTCCCTGCTTGGGAATGAGGGAAATGGATCTGCTTTATGGATTTTGCTTTGCCAGACTACTTAGAGACATTTGGGATGTGGTTTTTATGTTGAGAACACATTCTATTACTCCCACTCTTACACAGCTGATAATTTTAATAAACCATAAACAATTTGGCACTTAGAAGTTTTCTTCCCTTACAAGATTTTTTTTAAGCTTACAGGGCTGATTTCCTCTAAAGCAATGGGGCTTCCTCTTCTACATCCCCAAGATGTTTAGGGTTGTTTTCAATCTTTAGTGGTTGGTGTCTGGAAGTTAACATGGCTCTGTGTGTTTGGGGGAATAAATGAAAAGCTTTGAACATCGTGATATCAAATGCTTGGTCTTCATTTTCACATATAAAAACTGAAGGCTGTGCTTTCTGTGTTAATGACAAAATACATTCTGAGATTAGTGGGTTTAGAATGTATATTAAATAAAAGGAGTTTAGAGCTCATAGACTCCTTTAAAATGTCAATTTTTATAATAGCACTCATTTTCATGACTTGAAAGCCCTGGGTTTTTTTCATCAGAATGTTCCAGTCTCCTTTCATTTGTTATTTGTTGTGTATGTGTGAATGCATGTCATGTTTTTGGTTTACTGAGTAGAAGGAAAAAGCTGTGTTTCTTGGGATACAAGTGGGAAGACCAGCAATAATGTTCTAAATAATAGTTTCACTTTACCTATTTTTTTTAATTAAAATGAGAAAATAACTGCTATGTGAATAAATCTCTCCTCTTACTGCACAGCTCTAATCAAAATTCAATAGACAAAGATTTTTCCTGAGCTGCACAAGCCTAAGGAGATTCTGTTAGAGATCAATTAAAACAAAATTGATGGTAACTTATCTGTACATGGGAAGGGTCTTTATTAAAAATAAATAAATAAATAATAATAAATAAAAAAAACAGAAACCAACAAAACCCAAAACCAATACCAACCAGAACCCCCTTTCCTTTTCATAAAAGTATGAGTTATAGCAGGAATGCATTTTTAAGATAATGATGTGAAGGGAGAATAAAGAATCCTTATAAAATTAAGCATTTATTAACCCTATTCTTAGGCTAAAATGTATGGGGTTTATATGTAGTTTGCATCATATGAATGCTACCAATTATTAAAACTAATTTCTGGCTCTACAGTTACCTACTTCTGCTCTAACTGCCTTGCCAAATATTTGACATCCAGATTATTCTCGCTGTTCGAGAGCACCTGCAGAGACTGTTATGGAGAGATACAAACGCTCAGGAACATTGGCTTTTCACTGGAATTCCATATTAACATTTTAAAATAGTATTGTTAATGTTATCAAAGCACACAGTAAAGAAAAATAAAGGTAAACTGACTTAGCTTCTCATGGAGACCAACATACTTGTTTGAAGATGCTGCAGATTGTTTCTCCAGATTATGTCAAAGGACAAAGTTGCAAAGCCCCAGGTGCTCTGTAGTTTATTGCAAAATAGAGTCAATTGCTGTTCTGGCTTCTTTCCTGATTTTCAGTCTTCATTATAATCATCTAATAAACAGCAAGCTGAGTCAGCATTTTGATTAAGGAGATTGTTCTAATAATAAATTAATAGCCTTTTTTTTTTTCCTTTTGAGCAAAATAGCAATGAGAGAACTCTTAAAGCTTTTGTTTCTCTGAGTTTTATCTTCCCAGACAAATTCTGGAGCTCACGAATTTTCTTCACTTGACTGCAGTGTGAGGAAATCTGCATTCCATGGCAGCTGTGGTCCTTAATATTGTCCTTAAGAACAGAAAGATCTGGCTGGAAGCCACCAAAACAACTTCTGTAATGAGCAGATTAGCAGAGGTTTAAAAAAATGAAAACCATTTATTTAAACAAATGCAAACCCAGCAATGAAATCCCAACCAAATCTGGCTGAAATGAAGAGAGATGCACACTGGGACACAAAGTATGGCATAGGTTACCCCCTTGGTTATTCTTAGCTGATCACCTCTTGGTATGTAAAAGTATCTTAACAGAGTAAAGCAGGTTTTAAAAGAAATATTGGCAACAATATGAAGGATTTCGGGGCATGCTATTAATGATCATCTGCACTCATCCTGTCATGAGCAAGGACCTTTAACAGGTGGCCTACAGTCCAGAGTAAAGATATTTTCCCCTCTATTCTCTTGCTGGTTTACAATTTCTCATGCAATGCTGCTTCCAAATTTGCCATGTCAGTGTTTTGCACAACAATGTCCCTGCTGCTCTGCCAAGGCTGAGCTCAGCACAGGGGACTGGATGCTGGACAGAGAGGCCCTTGCCCATGTGCTGAAGGTAGAATATCACTCCTGTGGGCTCTGGGCCAAGCAGTTCTGGCTGACTTAGGGATGTTTCTCTCTGCCCAGCCCACCAAGGGTTCCTCTGTTACCTCGGTTTCCACAGTCCCATGGGAGAGGGGCTGCTCAGAGGGGTTGTTTCTGCCAAACCTAATTGCTTCTTGCTTGGGGTGAGGAGCTGGGACAGTGGTGGCACCCCAGCCTGGCCTATCCTTCTAATTTTTTTTCCCCTGGGAAACCATAAAGGCTATTTTGTTATGCTAACTTAAAAACAATCAATGAAATTAAAATGAACTGTCACCTAAAAGAAATGCAAATGTAATCTCCTTTAGTCATTTCCCTGCCCTTGCTCATCAACAGATACCCTTAAAGAGCTCTCTGCATACAAGATTGCCTTCTATTTATCTCTGTTTATCTCTTTATTTCATCTCCTGGGAGCAGTGATGCCTCCTGATTCTTTACAGACCCAACCAGACTTACCTCAGTAATTTAAGATAATGCTCAATGACTTTCACCCCAAAAAATGCCTTAAATATTTCTGGCAGTCAGAGCAATGAGATGTTGGGTAAAACCCCCCAACAAACTACTCCTTGTAAAAATAGATGGAATCTAAAGATGGAATATAGAGATGATTTTATTTCAGCTTATTAATTATGCCTTGTAAGCAATGAATCAAATCAGTTTGCTGTATAATACAATTACTGCTGTAATTTGTAGTCATTACAGTTTGCACTGAGGTATAATTGTATAATTCATTTTCTGCAGGGTATTGACAGAGAAGGTCTTAACAACTTTAGCACAGAGACTTACTTTGGGTTTACTACAGTTTAATTTGAGATGATTAGCACAATAGATCTAATAGCTTGTTGTGTCTACCTGTCACAGAGTCATTTATGTTTGCTTCATGCACAAGGAGAAAGGTGCCTTACAATCCTTAGGTTCTCTTGTCAGTGCATCGTGTCCTGTGTAGCCTTAAATCCCTGGTCAGCTGTAATTTTTAACAGGATGCTTGAGGAAATGAGATGGCTTTTCTACCTGCTGTGAATTATTCCAACTAACCATTCAATATTTTGGCATAGTCTTCTGCATCTGACTAATGTTCATTAAATCAGTTGTGATTTGACAGAAATAGATTTTTAAGTGTCATCTTTCCCATCTAAAATAGTGCACAGTAAGTACTATGACAAGTGGAGGAGCTGTTGTTGCAGGGAAGGAAGGCACTCTTACCTTGTCCTCTGCTTTCTTTGGTACTTTCCTGCCAGCTGACATCTGCCATATAATAAAATATAACAAATAAGTTCATGTTTCAACTGTGTTTTTTCCTCTGATTCTATTAAATGTATATCCTGACTTTTATGGCTTTGGGGTTCTGGGTTTTTTGCCTTTGTAGTATTTTATCTCTGTAGTATTTTAAGAGTGATTAGTTCTACACTTATGCCAGCTCCCTCACAAATAACAGTGATATTTTTCCTTATCTTGTGTCTCTCTTTTAAATTAAGAAGAGGGATAAAGTTTAAAAAAACACAACAACAAAGAAACTACTGCCCTTTTGACTGCAGAGTTCTATATATTGCAGCATACAGCTATATAGACATCACTTAGGAAGATTTACGTGATTGATTCACACAAAATCGTTGCCATTGAAAATAAGCGAAGGGATGATTCTGAAAATGTGTCACGTGCTGTGGAACTGAGATTTTGGCAGCCTTTGGCATTCAGATTACTCAGATCTCCCTTGTAAATGTGCATCACTTAGTTCAGATAAGTTTAGTTATATAATTTTCCTAGAAATCATATTAGAAATACCCTTTTTTCTAAAGTATTACCTGAATGCTGAGTGTCTTGGATTTCTTATCTAATCTGAGAGTTTATAATTTTGAATTGGTTTACAAGTGGAAACAATTACTTCCAGAAGCTTATACATAGGCCAGTGTTGCACTAATTTTTTTTCTTCAGCCAAACTACGATTTTGAAGTTTGAGCAATCCCTGAGTTATTAAAATGTTACTGAAATTTGTCACTGTGGCAAAACATCGTGGCCTTGATGTCTTTTTAAAAAGTAAGGCACACATATACTTGGCCTCCTACATAGCATAAAATTAAAGTTTTAAATGTCAGAAGAGCAGCAAGCAAATAAGTTCTTGTAGTGAGTTGTGTGCACGTTACTGGTTGTTTACATCTCTAATATACATGAAATGTAACACAGGCACTGCATGAAGCTGCAGTATAATCATAAATTGAAAGTGCTCAGGGACAGTGGTATTGTGAATTTATCTTTCCTTGATTAAAACCTTGGAATTCCCTTTGCTAACATTCCTTGCAAGAAACTGTCTTATGAGTTATGGAAAAATTAATGCAATAGGAAAAGGGACAAAATTATTACCAGGCACTGCCAGAACAGGTTAAGAATCACAAACCTGAGCAAAGGAAGATCTGCTACGAAGGAGCTGATGTGTGATGAATCTATGGTGGAAATTGCCATTGTTGCACAATTCAAAGAGTGATTGCTTATCACCTCAAGGACTTTATGCAAACTGAATTCTGTCTTTCAAAGCATTCCATGCACAGCCCACTCTGTTGTAGTGCCAAAGTGTTCCCAGCCCACCCTGTCAGAGCAGCACAGAGATGGTGCTGTTGGGAAAAGTACTGGAAAAGGTGGGAGTTGGATGAAAACCGTGGTGACAAAATCACAGCAAATCACTGGTATTCCAATGAGGACCCTTTGCTTTTGCCATCAGCAGTGTTTTTAGAGCTGCTGGCTCCCTGTTGGAACCAAATCCTGTGGTTAACACATAAACAAATGTGGCCAGTGATTTCAGACAGGACATCTGTAATTTTCCAGGTCAAGCAGTTGCAGTTTCTTACCATGAGCATGAGGCTGCAGGGTGGAGCAGGGTTTACCCAGGATGACATGGCAGAGGAGTTGCCAGAAGGCCAGAGAGCTTGGGCTGCCATAGGGGTTCCTCAAAAACATCCTCTCATCCTTGTTCTGTTTCCAGTGGGTGCTCACAGGGAATAAAGCAGTGGATGAATATCTTCCAGAGGTAATTGTGCAAGGGAAAGGGGTTCTCAGCTGCAGCTGCTTGCTGCTGTTCTCTTTTTGGAGATTACACTGCCATGCATCAGTAAACTGCTGGAGAAGCAATCCATGCAAATACTCCCTCATGTGTCTCAGGCAGAATTGGACAGAACAGTTGAAATAGTCACTTTTTGCCTGAAAGTGAATTAGTGAGCTTAGAATTGGAACACTTTAAAGCAGATCAAACCCCAGTATAGTAAATGGCTCCTTTGGCCAATTGTTACAACATCCTCTTTGCCCAGCTCAGGAGCCCAGAGTGGAATATCCTCTCTCCTTGCATGAGTGCCTGCAGTGTATCTGATTGTGCTCATTTAGAGCCAAATAGCCAGTTCACTTGAAATTGCCAGGATAAATGAATTATATCAGCTCCGTGCACAGTTTTATCATGTTTTCTTTTCTGGTATATTCCCATAACAATTTGAAAGGACATTTTCCTCATTTGGCATGATGCATTATAGTATGTTACATCTCAGGAATTCTAGTTCTCTTGTTGCCAACATGACCTTCATGTAAATCCAAATAAATCTTGCTCCATATAGCACAGATTAGTCCTTAAAGGAGATATAATTTCTCATGTATCCAAAAGAAAAACTGGTAGCTCAGTTTTTCCTAAAGAACAGCTCCCTTTTGGGAGCTACATACCATTTACATAAAATCCTAATGCTTTACCTTTATTGGGCAATAAATCACAAAACATTGACCACCTTAAGCTTAAAAGAACATTCCTAATTGTGAGCTCTATCAAGAAATATTCAAGGAAGTAAATAAAGGCAAAGGAAACTGGATGCAAGATTTTATCAAGATGCTGCTCGGGGGTGTAAGGATCTCGAGGCAGTATTTGACATGGATTTATGATTGCCATTTTGGTGGTGCTTGAGTCCCTTACTGACTGTAATGTGTCCTTATTGTACTGTTTCACTTTGCAAATAAAAATAAAATATGTAGATAAAGCAACCTGAGCAAGGACTTCTCAACTTGCAGTGGAATGTGTCTTCCAGCTGCTGGCTACTGTCCTTTTCCTTCCACTCTTCCTTCCAGTGATAACCAAAATCTGTTTTAATGAGTCTCCTTCTCTCCCCTTCCCTCTCTGCCCATCCGTGTATTGGAGGGAGATCCAATAGATCCCCTAGAACTCTAGAACTTTGGCTTGTCTGAGCTGTTTGGAATACTGGAATAGTAAAAAATAAGCACACATTGCCCACAGACTGAAATATTTAAGATTTGAATATATTTAACCTTCTGTATTTCAAGTACTTGGTGTGTTATTTTATGACTGTATCTTTATATCTGAGTATGGCTTTTCATAAACAATTAATATTAATTGTAAAATCAAAGGTTGGAGGGTTCTGGTAAAAGAACTGACTGTGCTTCTAAGATATTGTGAGCACAATTATTCATAATAAATATAAATTGAGATTAAATGTGCCCAGTAAGGTGAAGGGAGTCAGAAAGAAAGCTTCTTGTATTTGACCCAAGCAACAGCATCTAGGAAATTTATATTCATGCCTATGAAAACCAACATGTTCTGATTAAGCTGATATTATATGGAAACGATAATTATTTTTCTACATTTCCTGTCATTATTGCAAATTTCTTTTAATTGACCATCCTAAATTAGTATGTTTTCATGCACAGTAATAATTTCCAAACACTATCTCCTAAAAGTTATCTAGGATGTCTTGCACCATATTTAGGAAAAGTATAAGCCATTATATTTCTTTCTCTTTGTGTGTGACTTCTTTTTTGAAAAAGAAATCTTTTAAAAAGTTGCCAACAGGACCTGCAACCAAATAAAGTTATTCTATTCTTTTCCTTGATACAAACTTTATCCTCAGAATGCAGAATGCAAATTGTAGTGCCTCAGAAATTCTTTGAAAAAATAATAATGGCAAATGTTGCTATGGTTACAGAGCCATTCCCACTTGCTTTGCTTTTCTGCCTCAGTAATGAAAGTGGAATGAGGGATTTTTATTCCAACAGCCTGTATGACGCTTTATAGGGGAAATTCATATCCCGTTAAATACTTCTCGAATAAATTCTGAAATTGGAATATTTGGGGGGTTGATCTTTTCTGAAGCTGTTTTCCCCTGTTTTCTTAATAAAGTTGAACAAAGACAAATGAGAGCTCCCAAAGCTGCAGTGACAGTGAGAGTTTCACTCCCAGTTCCACTTGGACAAAGCACAGATTCAATTCCGATCCTCCCTCTCTAATATCCCTCGGGTATAAAATACTCAGCTCGTCCTGACTTGCCTTAGTTTATTGACTTACCTTGGTCTCAGCAGTGACTGGCACTGACTTTATATTTCTTTTAGGATTGAAGCATAGGATATTCTTAAGATCTCTTAAGCTCATGTGGAACAGATAAAGTAGTGCTTTGGGATGCCCAGTTTTACCCCACTGTGTTGTTGTTTGGTTTTTTCTTTGTACTTTTGTGAGCAACTTTCAATGTCTTGTCCTTCCAATAACACAAATCTTGGTGACACCAAGAAAAAAAAAACTTATGATGCTTTGCTTCTCAAAGATACTTTACTTACTGACAAGTAATTTCTAGTAGGGCAGAATTTAAATGTTTGTGAAAAGTCTTCTGATTTTCTTATCAACAAAAGGATCATCATCAGCTCTTCCTGAGGCTGGAAATACATTTGGAAGCAGCTCCTGCCAGGATAATGCAGCTGAACTGCTCTCCTGAGGACAATAAGCAGCCTCTTTTAAGGTACCAATGATATGGCATAAATGTACTCTCTGAGGACAGAATAACTGATGCATTTCCCTGGGGGGTTTTACAGTTCTGCTGCAGAGAGTTTTCTGTGGAAAGATGATGCAAATAAAGGCTGCTTGTCAAGGAAACACACAAGAGATTGTGCAGGGGGTTCAGGGGGTTGGTGGGTTTTTTCCCCAAAAAACCCACTTGGGGAGTGAGAACCAGCTTCCATTTTACAAAATCTGGACACAGCCCCATTAGAAGGAGACTTTAGCTGGCTGCCCCAATAAAATGTGCATCTGAGGTGGCAGCATGGCTATCATTGGGGTGTTCTGATACTTTCTTTAGTAACAAGCAGCTCTCACTGGCTCTTGGCTTTGCCAAGCAGCTGTGAGACTTTTTCCATTCTGAATGGCTTTGCTCGATTTTTAGACACACACCCACACAGAGGTTCCTTCCCTGTGACGCTTTGGTTTAGTTTATTCTGCTATTTCAGAGAAAGCAGTTGTGGTGTCTCTGAGAGTTAACCTAAGGAAGTCCCGTGGTGTTGTTTTGTTCGGTTAGTTTTTGCTTTTGCTTCTTTAGTTTTGATTTTATTTTCCCTTCAACCTCTTGAGCCTTTGCTTTTTTGAAAACTTAGACTTTGCTGCAGAGACTTTGTTTGATGGACTTTAGCTCTGCTCTGCCTTTGCTGACCCCATGAAAACCCATCCACATTTTCTAAATCTCAAGACTAAGAATACAGGTAATTCTTGCACAGGTACATTATCAGTGTAGGCAAGATCTTCACAACTTTTTTTGCCTGAGCAGGCTGGATATTGCCTCTTCTCACACAGCACCTGCATGTCCAGACTCTCAATGAACTGGCTCTTCAGACTAAGGGAGCAGGGAAAGGGAAGGACTGGAAATCTGCCATCCTGGAGCACAACAGCTGCTCCACGGTGCTTGGAGCTGGAAGGAGGGGAGCAGGGAAGGGCTCTTGGTAAGAGCTTGTGCTCCTGGTAATGCCCTGCTGACAGTGGGGAAAAATAGGGCAGGATCTGTGAGTAAAGGACAGAAACCTGCAAAGGCAACAGCTATTGTGACCTTGGTCTGGGAACATTAGTTTTAGAGCTGAACAGCAGCAAAGGACACGAAGCAGTGCCTGATGGAGATAGAAAGATGCTTAGATTGCTTAGATTTGATGGTATTTGCTGACAGCACAGAAGTGGGCAGATAAGAGGACCTTTGTGATGCGCAGCCAGAGCTTGAGAGACTTTTCAGCACCGTAGGGAAAAAAATATCTTTTTTTTTTTTTTTTNTTTTTTTTTTTTTTTTTTTTGCACTGGCAATTGACTGAGCTTTTAAGAAATAGGGTGGAATGGAGGAGAGTAATTGCAGAAATTTTAGAAATGGAAGTTAAAGGTTGAGAATTCAAGAGGACTGCAGATTGAAGGTGAGTGAAAGGGGCTGAGAAGAGGTTGAAATTTGAGGAGGGAGGAGAGGGACCCAGGAGGTTTTCAGACTGCAGTTGACAGAATAAACATTAGGGAGGGCAGAATAAAGATCAGGAAAGAACACAGCAGAAAGAATCAGGCTTCAGAAACAGGAAAAAGAATTTGTCCACGTTATATTTTGGACTCTGGGTTTAGAGCTGGACAGCAGCAGACTAATTAGCCACTAATGGTTCAGACTGCCACCACCATCCAGGCCAGGGTGGTGATTTTATAGATTCCTTAAATCTGTTCAAATTACGAAGTAACCAGAGAAGGGTTAATGTACAGTAGAGTACAGATGATACTCACTGCCAGTGTTTATGCTGCCTGACCCCTCAAAAGCACAGAATTGGACACAGGAGCCTTGATAGACAACTGCTGATTTAAATACTTCAGTGAAAATCCTTATGATATGCCATTTAAAAAAAATACATTTTTATCTGAATTTATTATGGAGAGTGTATTAAACAATAAATGTTTCTGATTCTTACAGCCTTACTAACCCTTTGTCAAAGAATCTGGACACTGCAAGATCATAATCTAAGATTCATATTTTAAACATTCTAAGTAGCTCATGTGCTTAAAGCTTCTTTGAAAGAAGCAACTTATGCAAGTTTAAGTTTTGTATTTCTGTGACATTTATCTTCAAATATTTGACTGAAGTTTCAAGACATCTCACTTGATTTCACAAGATGTGAGACATTTAATTAAAATTTACTTAAAATCTAACGAAATACATGGGGAGCTGGTTCAGATAACTTAAACATGGGATAGGGAAAGACTTTATATATTTGCATATTTTATTACGGGATATAAAAAGCAATTTTTCAAATAAATGCTAGTTCTTCTGAGTCTTCTGCCCATTTATCTGTGGAAAGATCAAACAGAGTATGAAATTTCAGTATGCTCTGACTTCCTCAGCTGCACTAAAAATGCTTCAGTTCTGGCTGTCCAATGCAAGTTACTGGAGGATGTTCTGTGATTTAATTGGTCTCTACTGGTTTTATGCTCAAAGGACCATTTCTTTGAGATAGCTAGCAAAACTCTTCTAAGAGAAATAGCAATCAATATCTAAGAGGGGTTTATTAAAGGAAAATGTTCTCTTCTTTGTCTAGCTCAGTGTAAAAGTTTTATACATTATTTCAATTTTACTCCCTGAAATATTTTTTTAAGTATTAATACTGCTCTGTCTATAATTTTATGCCCTTTGTTCTTTTCTATAACTGACTTCAATATAGGATGAGAGTTACTGAAGTTTAGATTGAAATCCTTTGCTACTTCTAAAAATAGCTAGATTCCCACCTACCCAAATGCCTGAACCTCTGAGAATTTAAGAGCAGTGTTCACTGTTCCTGCTGTGCATTGGGTGCATCTGCAGAGAGTTAAAGAAAGAGCATTTTAATGCCTTAAATCTTCCATTTAAAACTTCACAGCTGATAATAGACGTGCCCTACTCAGAACATGCTACCACTGTCCAAATATGCAATTTTATTAAGCAGAAATAATTTTACAAGTGATTCTTTATCTTGGGTTTTGCTGTTTGCATCTTGCAGATATCTAAAATTTGCCCCGAGTTTGTGCATATTATGGCTGTAGTTGTCCTTTTTGTCACACCCAACATATTGCCTGATAGAGAAAGCTTTACATACAGAACTTGGTTTTAGATGCCCACATCCTGAAAACAAAGGGGGATTACTTATAATTATTGATTCTTACTAAATACAAAGGATGAATATAGAGTCATTAAGGTCAGAAAAGACCCCCAAGATCATCAAGTCCAACCTTCATGTTATGGTTTAGTGGGCACGGAGTTATTCAGCTGAAGTGCCACATGGACTCACTGTTTTAACACATCCAGGGATGGTAACTCCACCACTTCCCTGGGCACCCTGTTCCAGTGCTTACCCACTCCTTCAATTAAGAAATTTTTCCTAATATTCAACCTGATTATTGACTCTTACCTTAAAATAAAAAAAAGGTCATTACAAATGGATTTATGGATTTTTTTATATAGTGGTTTCATCCCACTACATAAAGCTAGAGCAGAGTGCTTGAATAATAAGTTTTTAACAAGTGGAAATAAAGGTGTAGCAGAAGGGCAAGGGAAGCTGCAGAACTTCAGATTTTTTTGGCAGGTGGAAACTCATTAAAACTGCACATGCTCGAGGAGGTAGTAGATATATTCTGTACTGCTATTGAGACAATTCTCACAGAAATATTCCTGTTTCATCTGTCTGATAAATGGTGATCTTGGAAAAGAAAGCGGTTCTTCTGCAGGCAGCTGTGCAATTCAGTGCTTCATCCTGCCTTTCCCTGGCTGCTATAAAGATGAAGCCTATTGCTTTAGACATTTACAAATCAAATCTTTTCCTGCCACTAACTGCTTTTAGAGAAAAGCACAGATGTAACCCCCCTGTTTGTCTCTGAAGAGAGGCCAGCAAGCAGGGTAGTGACAGCAAGTGACACCACTGCCTGATCAGGCTCTCTGCTCCAGAGCATTGCTGCAGCACTTCCCAGGGAAGGGGTATGGCTTACAATAGCTTTTCTTTGGAGGGCTGGAAAACAACACTGCACTTAAAATAATGGAAAAGGGACAAAACTGCACAATGTCTAACCTTTTATGTAAGCTTGTGCTTCAAAACAAAAAACATCACTCCATCCCTCTCTGCTCTCTGTGCAGCTTTCTGGTGGCTGCAGCTGGGATGTGCTGCAGAAATGTGTGAATTTGGGGCATGGGGGGTTGCTAGGGCCTCTTTTTTTTCCTTTTTTTGGCAATTTATGGAGCCACAGACATTTATTTTTGCTGTGTGCAGGTACAACTGCCATTATATATTTGGGAAGGACTGTAGGGTTTGAGAAGGCTGCTGGAAGGGGAGGGCAGTGCTCCTCCTGCATGGCAGTAGTTTTTTTCAGTCAGTGGCACTTGTAGAAAGTTTCTACACACTTCAAAATAGTCTAGAGGTTTTTAACTAAAAGTAAATGCCATCCATTCTTCTGCTTTCTCTTTGTGAAAGCAGATAAACTAATTGAATACTGTTTTCTTCTCTGGTATTAAATTGTAGTGCGTCATAACATGAATCCACCAGCAGAGCACTTAAAAATGAAGCAACAATGTCAATTTGAGTTTAGCTTAATCTAATTCAGAGGGATAGAGCTTAAATCTTGTATAACACATATGGGCATCTTTATTTTTGTCTTCTGTTGTTATGGGAAGTTTACACCAACAGTTTGAAGAAGTTTAAACCTTTAAAATGAGAAGGATGTCAACCCAAAGATTGGACAATATTTTTGAGCCTTCAGCAGTCCTGGAATTGTTTTCAGAAACTGACCTATAGTTTGATATTTTAGAGATATAAAGATGTGAGTGGCATGGAGATGTCAGTGTATAAAGTTCTTTCATCCACAAAAGCACAGTATGTGAAAATTGCAAGTGAGAGAGTAGGTTTTTTTGTCATGTAACAAGAAACATTCTGAGTGACTTCAGCACGGTTTTCCTCTTGTCAACAAGATAATTTGAAGAAAAATAGCTGTGCTTCCAAAATAATAGTGTCTCCTGTCATAGAATTGCTGAATACTTGGTTCTGCTACAAGGATTTTTATTAGAGAGAAGCAAAACTAATTTACAAACATCAAGAATGAGGATGTGATAAACCTGGCTGTGCTTGGATGTTCAGAGAATCTGCACTGTCAGTTTAGCTACAAATGTGCTGTGGCAGTCAGGAACACTTGCCAAACCCCACTGCAGCCAAAGCCCATTTATATTCTAAAAGGATTTCTTGTTTTTCTAAGAGGGACAAAGGTTATGAAGCCTGACTTGATGCAGTGTATGTCTCCATCATCTGGGTATTCCAAAAATGGAAGTTGATGCCCTTAAAGTCCTCTGCAGCTGTTCAGTTACAGAGATTAGAAATGTACACTTAAACTTCTGTCATGTGGTATTTTCGTTTGAACATGCAGGAGAGGTGGAGAGAAAGAATGCAGAAGCAGCAGCAAAGGATTAAAAAAGCTTTTAAGTTCACCCTAAAAAGAAATAAATTGCAACCATCCATCACTTTGCCTATGGGTATTTTTAAAATTCTGAAAGTCTGACACTGTTGATAGCATTTGCCTATAAATGTGTATTACCATTCACTACTTCAGCTTTTGCACCAATACAAAATATTACAAATTCATAATTGCCCACACCATGGAGACCTGCATGAGCTTTGATAATGACAGGCTCACAAATTTCTATAACTCTGTCAGCATAGCTTTCAGTTATTGGTCTTGCTTTGTGCTCTAATGAAGCGTGCAAACAGCCACAAAGACTAATAACATGTGCTCCTGGCTCTGCTTTTATCATGGCACTTATTTCTCCCTTCATTTAAGAAACACACTGTTATGGCCTCCCTACCACCTTTGTGAAAGCGATCTACTACAGTGCTCTCTCTTGGATATTTTTTGGCCCTTTTTGTCATTACTAAACTCCTAATATCTTAAGACACATGCCAAAATATTCCCTATTAACACTTAGTCTTTCTGATGCAAAAAAATATACGGTATTTCTAGTGCAAAGTTGGCTTAATTTGTTATTCCTTCAGCAGCAAATTAGAGGATTTATTTTTAAATATAAGGACACCTTCTTGTCTCTAGCAAAAGAAGGAGCACAGTAACTGTGCTGCATGTAAAGGAGACTGCAGCTCTGTAACTGGGAAGCTGAGCACAGGGTAATTATGACCTCTGAGTTGGATATTAAGTTTGCTGGAACACATGTGCATCCCAGTTACAAATCAGTACTAAATTATACAAGTCAAGACCTCTGACTTGAAACAGCTGCTAAAGGCAGAAATCAAATACATGGAGACACCTGACAGAAATTCAGATGCTGGCAAGTTGTAGTAGGTACTTTCAAACACCACTGAGTTCTTTTACCAGTATTTTCACTTTGACTTTTATAGTGTAAAGGCATTACATGGTTGCCTCTTAAAATAAAGATATCTAAGAAAGATGAAATAAGAGAAAAATCCATACCTGAATCTATTATTTACCTCTTGCCTAAGAGAACAGTTCTTCACTGCAGTGGTCTAACAAGCTGTGCTGGCACTCTGACTGCATCCTTAACCAAACACTGGTGCTCTCGCCAGTCACAAACAGAAGCTTTGCAGTGACACACAAAAACAGGGGATTTTACTTTTGATTGCACATGAAAAGTTGGAGAACACTCAGAACTCCCCATTTCAGCATGCACAGAGCAAACCTGTTTGGACAGAATGGAGCAAGGAAGGGAAGGGGAAGGCTTTTTACTGTTAATGTAGAAGCAGCTGCCACCTGAGACTGATGTGTATTGCTGTTCCAGGGTCAGTGACCTTGGTCTGCACTGAGAACTTCCCTATCCATTCATGAAATTATCCCTTTCACTGCCAAAGAGGCAATAATGAACATCAAACTGCTGTAAAAGAATGAACTGGGGGAGTGATGGAAGGGAAGGAGGGGTTATGACTGGAGTTGGAATGGCCTAGGTTGGAGAGGACCTTAAGGATCATCCAGTTCCAACCCCCTGTCACAAACAGGGACACCTTCCACTAGTCCAGGTTGCTCCAAGCCCCGTCCAACCTGGCCTTGGACACTGCCTGGGATGGGGCAGCCACAGCTTCTCTGGGCACCCTGTGCCAGGGCATCCCCATGCTCAAAGGATTTTCCCCTGATATCTAACCTAAACTTACTCTCTGACTCTTCGAAGCCATCCCCCCTTGTCCTGGCACTACATGCCCGTGTAAAAAGTTCCTTGCTGCAAGGTAACTATGTAAAGATAATTTATTTTTTACTCCCCTTCTGTATTTCGGCTAACCTGAAGTTTTCTGAGGGAGAAGACAGGAATAGCCATTAAATCAGACCTAAGATCTTCCTTCTCTCACCCCTTAATGAATGCCATGAGAACCAGCCTGTTCACTCTCTCATTATCAGGTAATCATGCTGGACCCGAAATAACTTCACTTCTGAAGCTTTATCAGAACCTGACCTTTTCTTAAAACCTTTTAATAAATTGTCGCTTTCTGATGAAACTGATCTTGAAAAAAATTCCGGCCAAGTGTTTGCCTATAACTTTTACTTCAGACATAAGCACATGAATGGACAGATATGCTTACACACCCACAGCCTATTGATCAACCAGCATTTGGTGAAATGTTAGTTTTATTCAGCCAGAGACCTTTTTTCCTCCTCTTTCTGGGAAACTGAAAAGCTTTGGGAGCTATAGATGCAGGCATAATTCACTGAAGCCTAGTGCATTTATGCCAGCATTTTAAACTTCTCAGTGGGCCACTTAGATTTTGGGAGTGAATGTGCAAAAATCTCCATCTCTTTTTCTGGTAAACCCCTGGCCTGGTTTAGGGGTTTTTTATGTGGCAGGAAACAGAACCAAGCCATGATTACCTCCCATGGGAAGAAGGAGGAGAAAACAGAAGAGAATTCATCTAGTAATGTCTGTTATGGCCCTTTCAGGGATGACACAGAGTCGTGCGTGTGAAACACCATCCCTTCCTCAACATCCTAATGAACCAAGATGCATCCTGAAACAAGTTGTCTTTTTCAAGGGCTAGGTGTGTTTATGCATATATAGTGTTGGGTTGAGCAATATCTAACACAACAGGAATACAAAAATAGAATTATATCTGAATAGAGTTACATTAGAAACACAAAACCAGTATTATATCTGGGCCCCTTCTCTACTAAAACAGCAGCTGCATTCCATGTCTATTTATATTCCCAAAATTGCATCAGGCCCACCAAATACAGCCCTCCATTGCTGTAGGCAACTGTGTCATATAAACCTCCATAAAGCGATGCATTTCATTTTAAATTAATGAATTTTGCTCTGACTCATCCTCCTCAGTGGTAATTCTACTTCCTTGTCTAATAGGTAAGGAAGCAGTTTCCAATCTAAATTTTTTCCAGGACATGTAATTTATATCTGTTCTTTGTTAAAATCAAAAAACAAGTAAGCAATGAAACAAACAGAAAAACCTCAACAATTCTCAGGCTTATGTTCATGTATAATGTTTATGTAGTATTGTTATTTTAAAGTGACAAACCTGAAGTCACAGTTATATCAGTCTCTGTTATCAGCTTGTCAGCTACTTAATAAATACATTCCATCATCTCTGTGGGAGATTTAATCATTTAGATGGTAATTCCTGTTTCACAGGTATGTTCTGAAGCAGGTGCCACATATAATCATCTCTAGTATTACTGGTGATAAATTTTAACAGTTTTCATGTCTGTACATTTGCGTATAGTTTTACTATGTAGGAATTTAAACTTACATGTTGGTTTTCTCTGGTCCATCTTCCTCTTGAAACTTCTTAACGTTGTTACATTTCTGATAGCAAGAGAAAGCAACAAAAAACCTCCTGATAGACTGGTCACCACCAGGAATTATGATTATCAACCCAGTTCTCATCCCCTCCCTGCAAACATAATTTATTATGGTACTCAGAAGGGAAGCACAGAGATGTCAGAAACCTCTTGGTCTCTAAAACTGCTTTAATTCTTATAACTGTTTCTTTTCATCCATGCTTTGTGGGTGATCAGGGCTGTCTCCAGCTGAACTAGAATGAATGTTCTCCATGTTCTCATTGTGGCCTTACAGTGTCTTAGAGGGGCTTATAAAAAGCAGAGAGGGACTTTTTTTATGGGCAGGCAGTGACAGGACAAGGGGAATGGTTTTAAACTGACAGAGGGCAAGTTTAGGTTAGATATTAGGAAGAACTTATTTCCTGTGAGAGTGCTGAGACACTGGCACAGGTTGCCCAGAGAAGCTGGGGCTGCCCCATGCCTGGAAGTGTCCAGTGCCAGGTTGGATGGACCTTGGAGCAACCAGATCTAGTGGGAGATGTCCCTGCCCATGGCAGAGGGTTGGAATGAGATGGGTTTTAAGGTCCCTTCCAACCCAGACCATTCTGGGATTCCATGTTCTTCTATCCCAGCTGTTCAATATATCCACCAAAGTATCTCCAAATACGTTAGTATATGGGAAAGCTCGTCCCTAAAAAAAAGTGTGTTAAGTCTTTCATCTGATACAAAATGATGTATCTCAATTCCAATTAAGAAAGTCATCATTTCTGAGTATTCTAAGCTATGATTGAATACTTTTTTAGTCTGGTCTGTCCTATGACCTTGGTGGTGTAGTAGAATTGACTTTAAAATTCTTTTTTTTATCTAAACTTTAGGTATTCAGGATGGTTTTTTGCAGCCTGCCAGCCAGCTGCAAATTGTTTCACAGTTGTCTGTCTGCACTTACAGATTGGCCTTCTGGGATGGACGAGGGACAAAGTGAGAAGGTGGCATTAATAAAAGCTAGACAAGCTTTTCCACATTTTGTATTAGACTCTTTACACAGTCTCAGCCAGACCTTTTCCCAGCTCATCTACCCACTGCACTTTAGACGATGTGCTGTAAATCTGAGAAAGGAACAAGCATTTTAGCTGATTTTTAAGTTATTTTAGTAAGCATGTTTATACATTTTGTCTAAATAAAGAGTGACACATTTGTAACTCCTTCTGTAACTTTAAAGTGTTCTTTGCAGAATAACCACAAGTTATGGTTTTGGTTTACAAAACAAAACACCACATTCCGAGTAATTTACAAGTGGTGAAGGGGAAAAGAAAATTGGGTAAAGGGGAAAAAAATTGTTTGGAAAGACAATGGGATGTTTTTGAAACAAAAATAGTGATGGCTCAAAGAAAAAACAAATAGAAGACACAATAGGCAGTATTTCCTAATGAAGAAAAAGAAAACACTCCTCAAATCTTGAGAACTAGGAAACCTGAGAGAATTCTGCAGAATTGCCCCTCCCAACCCAGCCCTTCAGCGAGTGATGCATTCCTCCTGCTCTCAGGGGCTGCTCACAGCTCTCCCATGACTCCACATGTGCCTATTTCAGAAGAGACCACAAAATGCTAGCACAGGTGACATTTCATCTTTCATGGATTCTCTTGTAATCAGAGATAGGTCAAGGTTAATTAGGCCTAATACAGTGTTTAGGGCTGTTTTGAACCAGAGCACAGTGATTGTCACCTGGCACGGTGTGTACAGCACAACTTTCACCTTCTACTCCCTTCAGTAAGTAATGAGATTTCCAGAACAGCAGAATTTGCAGCAAAGACATTGGGCTGAGACTCACAAGACTTGAAATTTATTCCTCACTCTCCTGCTGACCTGCTGTGTGCCTCCCATAAAAATCACTCCAACTCATTCCTTTCCACTGACACCCTTTGCTGTAACTTCTTTCCACAGGTAGTGACCTCCTAAGCCAGTAAAATGACTTTATAATGGGAAGTTGGGCTTTTTAACCTCCTCAGTATAAGCACTGTCACTCTTCCTCTCTAAAAATCTCTGCATCAATTCAGTCCTATTGAAAGCTTGATCTATGAGTAGCATAATACAATTAAAATGCCTTCACCTTTTTATCAATGGCAAAATTCAGCACAGCAAACTGACACTTACTGGGAAATTCTGGTTATGAAGTGGCTTACTGTAAATTAAGTTTGAGGGAGGCATTCCAGTTGTCCAGCCAACAGGTAGCATCAGAACCTTCCCACTTACAGGAATTCATAAGGGAACACTCAGTCTAGGAAACAAGGAATTAAAAAGCAGAATGAAATACAAATCAGTCACTCCTTTACAAGTATGGTTCTTCTTAGACCAGACTGAAACCTTCTGTCCCCCTCAATTATTTTGGGGAGGGGGCAGAAGGGTAAGGGGGCCAATGGGAGAAAGACTCTCAGACCCAAGGCTTTCCTTAACAACAAGCTGATAAAGGAATTGCAGGTTTCTAGTAAAGGTTTGTTAAATATCTGCTGTGATAAAATATTAACAATAATCAAAGCTCTCATTTCCTTTCCTTTTCTTAACAATGATTGTTACAACTTTGCTGTCCTCTAAGCAAGAAAAAGTAGAAGATGCAGAGAAGGCAGTAAGAAAAAAAAGATGTGAAATGATGAATTGCACTCAGCACCAAAAATATGTAGGGAGAAGGCTTAGAATGGCTGTTAAAGAAATCATATCATGAAAGATAAGAAAGCTCACAGAACATCAGTCATTCTTATTCTGCATGTTTGCTGGCACAGTAAGGGCAATAAACAAAACATACGCTTCCCTTTGTGTAGTACACAAAAGCAGGATCTGAAGAAAAATAACGGGAGAGCACTAGAAAGGAGTCAGCTAAAATAAAATAGATTCCAGTGCTGCCATTTGCAGTATCCTGCAGTGTTTGCAGAAGTTTTTTCCTCAAGCTTTAGTTGTGTTAGAACTTTAGACAGCTTCCTTAAGGTCTTTGTGGAGCAGGTTGTGTTAATTCCTACAGCGTTCAAATGATGTTTTGGCCTGGCAATGGTATGCAAAACTCCTGGAAGACTGGGTTTAAAACAAAAGTACAAGCAATTCCTGCTAAATTGCTCCTTCCTGCACCTTCAGACGTTGTCACACAACATTCACTGCAGTAAGCATATTAAAAATGCAGGCTCAAGCTGTAGTCAGCAGTCTGTTTCTGTAGTGGGTTAAAGCAAAGCAGTGCTACAAAATGAATCTCTAACCTGTTGTGTGGTTCCTCAGCTGCATCCTGGGCTCGCCCTTTCTGCACAGACACTGCTTGTTCAAAAGAATGATAAAACAAATCATCATCTTGGCATACAGTAACACTCACAGGCTGGAATCAAATCCCTTTCACAGGGTGTTTAGTGGCTGGCCAGGTGACAACAGGAGTTTGTCACGAGGATCCGTGCAATGACATTTTCAGATGGATCAGGTGAGACTTCCCAGACCACTGTTCTAGAAAGCAGAGATCTACCAATGTAACAGTTGGTTGGGAAGACAAATTATATAATTCTGAACATTCTCCCTTCTTCCTTTTATTCTGAGCTTTAATTTCTGAGCATGATATTTGGGATATCCCTTTGGTCAGCTGGAATCTTGGCATCACCTGTCCTGGCTGTGGCACATCTGATCTCCTCATGCACTCCCAGTCTTTACAAGCCCAGGTTTTAAAAAACCAAACATATAAAAAAAAGTCTTGATAAAATAATACTCATTTTAAGTTACTTGATCTAAGCCTAACATTTAAACTCACCACCTCTAGGCAATCTTTTTCAGATTTTAAAGACAAGCAGATTTCACTGCAGTAGTTCATTCTGCAGTTGGGGGAAACAGCAACATCTGCAACTAGAACGAAAATTTTCAACTGCCAAATTCATGACAGTTTAGATCCAAGGTTTTCTGAAGGACAAAGCACAGACCCTACTAATTCCCATCTTAAAAGTACTATCTCTATAGTCTGTCTTATTCTTTGATGTGTAAAAACTGAGGTCCAACAAGGAGGACTTACCTGTGAAAATGGGGCAATTCGTTCTGCATGAAAGCAATCACTATTGTAAAACTCAAGAAAAGGAACAAGCTCTTTTGTCTCAAACATATTGTCCCAGAATACCAGAAGGATGACCAAGAATGCTGGGAAATATTTAACAGCAAAGGGAATATTTATTTGAAAAATAAACCAGTGGCCCTCAAAGCAGCAATTATTGGTCTAGAGAGTTAAAAACCAAACAGGAGAACAAAACTTTTAAAGTGTTAGGTCTGGAAAAAATGGAAATGAGCTGGAATTTGTATTCTGAAGAAGAACTAAAGTAGAGCAAGAGAAGAAAACAGCTGCTTCAGGAATACAAACGCTAAATTTATTAATGCAAGAGAGGACAGTATGATTAAGTTGTTTAATGTACTGTGCAAAGTACCAGAACAGTTGGCTTAGTATATTTAACCAGGAAGGATAAAAAAGCCATGAGCCCAGACTGGAGTAAGTTCACAAATGGGTTACCTTCTTAATCTTTTGTATTATTTTTCAATTATTTATTTTTCCTCTTGTGCTCTATTCTGGACTGTATTGCAATACAGAAGTGCCTCAGTGACAGCAATGCCAGTGCCAGCTGACTGTGGCTCACTGTGTGTGACACTGAGCTGTCACTTGGCCCCAGCCAAACTAATGGGGTTTGCTCCACACAACAGCTACCAGAGCATTTCACTACATTCTTACACAGTTAACATCTGCAAGGGCTCCTTCAGAAAGCAAAATAGAGCACTAATACTAAAACTTTACATAGAAGTTTTATTCTAGAAGTGAAACAAATGGAATGTCACCAGAGAACTCCAATAACAGGGGGACAGTGGCGATGTGGGGAGGTTCCCTGTGCTTGCCATCAAATTTTAACATCACTTTTCCGTTCTAAATTCTTACCCCTCAGCATGTCTTGAACTTAGTTGCTTTAATCATTCTAAAAGCACCAAAAATTTAGCCTGTATATAATAACAATACATAATAATAATATATATATAATAATAGATAAGCTAATATAATACTGTCTATCATTTGTATATCTTGTCTGCTACTTACCCTCAAACCAGCTGCAGTGGGTAAAGGAAGAAGAGGGACTTTTGCCATTCTGCTTATCTATTGATATCCTGTTTATCTAGACAGACTCTGCAAGTCTGTACCAGTGGCAGAGATCTGGATAGAATTAGGGTCAGCTAATTAATAGTAGAAGGCCACTGAAGTCTTTTATTCATGTAAATATATATATGTCTCTACGTACACACACAGCACTTAGTGGGAGCAACACCTCGCAGCGCTGCATCAGCAGGAGAACCACATGAACTTTAACACATACCCAAGAACAATTTCTGTTCTCACAGCCACCACATTCATACAATCAATACGAGGGAAATTTGGATTACTGAGTATTGAAAATGATCCATGTACGCCTTAAGGAATATATCACTGAAGAATGGTAGACTGCTTGTGACATGAGCCAATAACTGGTCCTCTCAGGAGAAAATGCTGTGGAGAGCAAATGTCATTTCTCTGCAGGGAGTAAATGAGCAAAACTCTGCTCACTGGGACACTTTTTCTTCCACACTGAAGAATTTAGTTCACTGGCAACACCGTCTTCCTCTACGTTACACACGCTTCAGTGAAAACAGAGTCCTGCAACTTCTGCCTTAAGGACAGAATAACCTTAACGTTATTCCAAATGGAGTTATGCCTTAAGAGACCTCGTAAAAAGTCCTAACAATCCAACATGACAACAAACTGCATCTTTCACAGAGAAGGGATAAATAAAGCACTCAGCTGTGAGGTGATGGGCTTGCAGGCGATACACAAATCCAACCCAACGATTTGCTGCAAAACAAAGAGATTCGTGGGAACCTTTAGAAAGTGCAGCTCTGGCAGTTCCTGGCTCCTTCCATCCTCAGCAGAGGTTAACCAATACAGAGCACCAGCATCTTTCTGCAGGCAACATCCAACAATCTAAAATTAAAACCTACTTGTGTGGCTATTGCTACATTTGCTGAAATAATCAGTTTTATTCTGTGTTTACAATTACCCCAGAATATAAAAGAAATTGCTGGATACATTATCAGTTACACACTGCTTGCCAGTCTCAGCTACTTATGATGCTAAATTATACAGCCTAAGTACAAAACCAAAAATTGCCAAAAATCAGGGAATTTGTAAATTGGGAAATCAGGAGGGGTAGAAGGAATAAGCTAATGCCATTAGAAGCAATGGTTAGCCTTTGTCAAAAGAATAATTCATTGTGCTATTCAACAGGTAAATAATTCAACTTTTCATTAATTTGACTATAATTTAGCAGATACTACCCTGTGACATCCACTGTCAAGCAAGCAATGATTATTTTCTTGGTCACATTTTAATGATTTATGTTTGTAGTATGAGTCTTAATTTCTAAGACTATCATAAATTGCAAAAAAAAGCCCCCATTTTACATACTTTGATTTGGATTGCAAATGAAGTAAGGTACTTCTTTCCATGTCCTACTTTTTCCTAATATATAAACTTTCTCTATAGCCACTTATCTTAAGATTTTAATTTAAAAGTTAACCTTCTAAAATGATATTAATATAGTTTTCTTTGTATTCCCCTACTATCTTCCCCCCCCTCCCCTTCAGTTCCAGGTTTTCAGCTGTAATGGCCTCCAGCCCTACCACAGCTTCCTAGCTGGGAAACAAATCTGTGCCAGCTTGCTGGATAACCTCAGCGATGTTCAGTCACTCAGAACTTCTCCATCTGTGTGTCCATCCATCCAGAGAAGCAGATGCTCTTGGAATGCCTCACCCACCTTGCCTGATGTATCAATATCTGCAAGATGTTGCTTCCAGAGCTGCTGTTTCCAGCCCTCAAGCAACTTGAACATCTGACCCACCTGGAGCCCTCCAGTTGTTTACCTGGTCACGTACAGTGTTTTCTTTGCAAGTCAACTGCTCTGCTGCTGGAGCTAAAGGGAGACCTGCAAAAGGTTTCCATAATTAATAAATGAAATCACTGCCTGGGAGTATTATAACAAAAACTAGTAGAAAGCAACCATTTCACCCAGAAGGAAGAGCAGTTCAGAGATTCCAAGTCAAGGTTTCTGTGTATAACTACAGATCTACCATTTCCACTGGTTTTCCACTGATAGGCATTTAGACAACTCAATTATTTTATTACTGAAATTAGATAATGAGATAATTTCATAAACTCCCATTCTAGACTCATATATCTTTCACTGATACAGGTTGCAGAAATAGTCTTGCCAAGAATTTGATGATTAAATGTGAACTCGATCAACAGATACACAGAAATGCCCTTGATTGTTTGTCACACATCTGTACAGCTCTTTTTTTAGTTCAGCACGGAATTTAATACATAGGATTTGAACCAGCAGCTAATAATTTTCCAAAACATTTGGCTAGTAAATATTTCTTCTGAAAATACCTTAGAAGAAAGTGCCCTCATGCAAAAAGGAAAATTATATATAGCAATTTTTATCATGTTTATCATAAATCATTACAACTTCTCTCTCTTACATCCCCTTGAGTGAACAATTAATTCTGATTAGAAATCAGAAATATTACATCATGTTCTTAGAAAGAAAAGAGAGATATAGATGAATCTCAAGGCTCTGTTAAAGTACACAGTAGGAAGGTAAAAAAATAATTTTGATTTAGGTCTAGAGGGAAATATTCCCACCCATATTACATTGCAAAGCATTCCAGGAGAAATGTTCATTATGTAATACAGTAAAAGTAGTTGAGTGAACAGTCCTGCAGATTTGAGCATCTTCAATCACTCTTAATCCTACTGAATTAACAATGTTGTAAAATCAGTTTAAAAGTGATTATTACTAAAAAATGAAAAGCTATTGAAACTCAATATTCTCTTTTAGCAATTGTGTTGAAAAACTACTTTTATTTTCATTTATGTGCTTTACTAAGTACAGCAAATCAGTTTTTCATGGAAGATAGTAATAATATAGTTACAAGTCATATAAGCCAATGGACTATGTTTAATGAATAACACTTAGAAAAGGTACCTCTGCATTTTAGGAGCTAAATTTTGAGTTAAGATAAACATTTCATCACTTAAGCATCAAAACTTCTGCCTTGAGCAGCTATTCAGTGTGGAAACATCTGTGGAAGCTGAAGTTGCTGCCTCCCAACTGTTTGTTAGCATTATTCTTTTGCCAAAAACTGCCAGTCCCATAGAATGTGATGTTGCTCAGCCAGCAGAATTCGGGATACAAGAATTTTCTCATCTATTTCAGGATAACATTGGCCAAGATAACCTCAATCCAACTGGCTATGCACTGTAGTGAATCAAAGGGAACAGAAGAATTTCCTCTAAAGCTTAAATGTTCAGTGTCCAGTGTCATACACTTTTTGCAAAATGGTAAAATCAAATTTAATTATTAAAAAAATTGCTCCAGCATGAGTCCCAGGCGGTCCCTTTCCACAGGCTGATTCAGAGTGAGTCCCCCAGGAGGCCACAAGTCCCACCACCCAACCTGCTCCAGGGTGAGCTTCCCATGGGGACACAGGTTCCTTCAGGCACCCACCTGCCCTGGCACGGGGGTCCTGCAGGGGAATCTCTGCTCCGGTGCCTGGAGCATCTCCTGCCCCTCCTGCCCTGCCCTGGGGATCTGCAGGCCTGTTTCCCCCACATATTCTCGCTCCCCTCATCTCATTGCAGTTGCTCCTGTGCAGTAGCTCTTTCCCTTCTTACATTCATTATCCCAGAGGTGCTGCCACTGTCCCCGATGAGCTCGGCCGTCCTGGAGCCACTGGCATTGGTTCTGCTGGATACTGGGGAAGCCTCCAGCAGCTTCTCACAGAAGCCACTCCGGTATCCCACTCCCTACCAAAACCTTTGCATATAAACCAAACAGAGCTGACTAAGAAGCCACATCAGCAGCATCACATAAGCCAAAGGGAGCTGTGAGAAAGAGGAAGGAGTCAGAGCTCTGCTCTGCTCAGTCCTTGCCTTCTGAAGTCCTTGGCCAGAGACATAAGATTTGTCCCTGGTGACTGCAGCCTGCATTGGGTTTAGATGTCTTTGCATTGTGCAAATGCATTCTCTTTCTGACATAGCTGTAACCCCCAATTATAGACTCAACTGCAGGAATATGCTGTTAAAACCACGAGAAGGGAAAAAAACTCATATTCAGAGAATATCCTTGATAAGACAGCAGTGTGTCCTGTGTGTTGATTAGCCCTAGAGAGATACAGTTTTTTTAATGTAAGACAGAACTGTTGATTTTAGTCTTACAGGTGTATTCATTTATAAATGCTGACCCTGACATATAATCTTCAATAAAAGCAGTGCTTTTCTATCTAATTTCCATCTTTCAGCTAAGACATTAGCATTTCTTATTCAATGTTCTTCTCTCTCAAGCATTACCTCAGATTAATTGGCACTGTATAAAATAAGTTCCTGGGTGCACAATGGTAACCATGGTAGCCTTCATCCTATCTTCACAATGCATATGTAATTCAGTTCTCAGGAAAACATAATTAGTACGTAGCATAATATATTCTCTCTAAACACATCACCGTGGTATGAGATACACTAAATCAAAGCAAATGATGCCTACACCCTCCACCCAACTGGGCTACCATTGCTGAGCAGCTACATTACAAATGAACATACTCTTAAACAGTTTTGCTGCAGCATCCCCAACTTGCATAATGCTGCTTCTTTACTCGTGTGCCTTTCCTCTATGGCCAAAGGGTGGCAATGTTCTACTTGCTATCAGCGAGCCTTAGACAGTCAATAGCACTGCACTCAGGAACTGTAAAATCTCCTTGCAGCCAAGTCAGAAAGCTCTGCATCATTAACTGGTGTGCCCACCAGGTCCCAGGACTTCGGCAGTGACCCCTCCACTTACAGTAACACAAATATTAAAATACAATTCGAGGTGTAATCCAATGAGCTGTGTCAAAGTACAGTCATGTAGAGCTCCTTATGAGTAAAATTAAAAGGCATATGCAGCTTAAAAACAAAGTGTGTTCTCTGCCCCTCACAGATAAATCAAACCTTATTCAGGATACCCTGGATGGTTTTATACAGGACATTTACTGCTGTGCAGGGAGTGAAAAGCATCACCAGCCTGGCTGCTCAAAAGGTGCCACCCAGCTCCTTGAGATTTTTAAGGAAGCTTATTTAAACCATTTGAGGAGAACTCCATAATTCCTTGTGGGATTTGCCAGTTATGAATATTGAAGTCACCCAAAACATCTGTCAGTGAGGCCTGAGTGCCACACCCACACACGGGACAAACTGTGCAGCTGCTCTTTCTCCAGTTAGTGTACTAACAACTGCTGCAGTACTTATTTAATGGAACAAACTGGGAATAATCACATGTAGGAATAAACTGCTACCCCTGTGCTGGACCCACTCCTGCGATTGCCAAACACAGGGTGTCCCACACCCAAATGTTCAGACATTGTTTCCTTATGAGACTAAATAAGACAGGATGTTTTTCCTGCTGTTTCACAGGGAGATATTTTTCAGTATCAGCAGTAAGGTGGGAACTCTAACACTAGATTGCCCAACTATTTCATGTAATTGTGGAGGTATTAAGTGCTGGTTATGGGATTAAGGCAAAGGCAAAAAGAGGAAAGCCAGGAAAAAGAGGAAGATAGTCTATATAATCAGCATCCTCACAAATAAACTGAAGCAATTTTCAGATTTCAAACAAAAAAGAGACTCTCTGAGGCCAGATAGCATCATGATCATTCTGATGAGGCTGAGAAGAAAACATTACAGTAAGAAATCTAGAGAAATGAATCCATTTTCAAGTACTGCCAACTATTACCTGTTAAATTAGCATTAGCAACCAAAAGCAAAATGAGAACCGTTTCTGCACAAAGCAGAAGTAATAAGAGTGAGGAGGTGTCCAGACATGTCCAGGATAGTCTGTACTCAGCAAAAATGAAAGGAATTTAATTCTTCATGTGAATATTCATTGATTTCATTTACTGAAGTATTAGAAATGCTACTTCAATTAAGTGTGAGGTTTCAATGTGTCAGATGAAATGCAGGCATTCACCACACCTCTGCTAAAAACTGGTTTAGGATCCCAAATCAACTCAGCAAACATGACATGAAGTATTTGCCTGGCAGTTGATTCATCTTAGCCCAGAATTCTTAGTAACTTTCATGTTTACAATAGTCTTCATTTTTCTCCCTCTTACAGGTGCATGAGGGGAAACACTTTCCAACTCAAAACACTTTGAAACTGCTATAATATTTTTTAAATGTGTTTGATACTACTATTTGACCTTTCTCTTATCCCAACAATGTGCTATGGATGCTCTTCTGCTCACAGAGCCCTGTGATGTGGTAGTGCAGTGATGAGAAGAGTGAAGTGACAATCCCACTCACACATTGCCACCTTACCAGGTGACAGCCTTGTGTCCCTGTCTGGCAGCATAACAGATGCACATCTCCATCTCAGACATTTATGGCACTATAGTGGTAAAATTCCAGCCACACACACACTGATAATCCACGGGAGCTGATTCCACACATTGTGCTTTTTAGATATGGGGGCGAATGGAGAGAAACAGCATTTCTGTCAAGTGACAGTGCTCTGAAACAATTGCTCAGGGAACAAAGCCATTGATTTCAGTCATACAGAACCACAGAAACAGCCTCTGGTAATACTGTAATGCCAAAGGGGACATAGCACACTTTCCTTTTACTGCCATTTTAAAATTTATTTGGCAAAAAAATGGGGACAACTGTTAAAATGGTAACATTCTATATGCAAAATCACTCTAGTTCAGGAAAAGCTGTTCATCTTCATGCAGGTGATGACAACTATTCTGTGCATTTACATTAGTTTGTCCTCAAGTAAGTGTTATATGACACTCACTTGACATTTTTCTTAAGATACACTGTTTCAGTACACATTTTTTTGATCTAGTTTCATCATGTCAGCAATTCTAAGAATTGCTTTTGAAGTGGTTCTTATACTTCGTGGACTCACTAGACATAGAACCATCCACTTATGACCAGGGACATTGGAGACATGTGAATTAGAGAGCACAACAAGAAACAGAACAGAATTAGCTCAGTTTCTGGTAACAGAATTTGGGAGCAGAAAGATCACAAATATTATTTGCCATCCCTTATATATTCTGTTACTATTACATAAACTTGGCTTTGCTTTATGTAAAACGCCCAAGCAATACTATCTGTGACTGCAGAACATTTTGAACCAACTCTACTAAAGCTTGGATGTCTGAGTCCTCAGAATAAGAGTTTTTATAACCCATCACATGAAAAGTAAATATAGGAGGGGCAGTGGGGGCAAATGAGTTAGTGGATCTTGAGGATGGTAATTAGGTACAGCTGTTCCACAGAGGTTAGTGCTAAAGGTCTGGGGGCAAACTTACAGGCACAGAAGTAACAGAAATACATGTTAGAAGTCCTACTGTTGCAGGCATAACTTAAGCATTAACACAGTAAAATATCAGAATATTTTAAATGCCTTTAAACTGCTGAAAACAAGTTGTCTTAGTCATTAACTGTTGAACATGAGAAATGTTTATTCATCAAGATTATTTGATGTTAGTGAAATTATTTGACTATCATTTAATTACTTGAAATTTAAAGTCACCACCCATTTCAGTCATCCTTTTCAGAGAGACCCTCTTCAACTGCCAGTATAAGAAATACTTGCCAGCTATAGATATCTACATATACATAATAAAATGCACAGATGTATGCACTAGAAAGCAGCACTCCTTTCAAAGTCTCTGAGTTTGGGTACCAAAAAAGATACGCCATGATTCACTAAAGAATTTTTTAAGCCTTACAAGAACATCTCAAGAAAATCAATGGCCATAAACATGAAGAATCTCAGAAAGCTGAAAGTAAAGAGCCTTTAAAAAAAAACTTCTTCCACTTAAGTGCAGTGGAAAGATGAAACCATCAGCACCATTTAAACAAAGGTGAAGCTGTTGAAGTTACCATGAGCAGATTTTCACTCCAGAGATCTTACACAGAAGTTGCTCTTTTCCTTAAAGCTTAAATACCAAGTTTCTGGATCAGCATCCACAAGTTTCAGATGCAATTCCAAGGTATAATATAATGCAAGATGCCTACAGATACTAACTCAGAACCAGGCAATGCAGTTAAAATACCGTAGTGATTTGCAAACCAGCAAGGTTTTATGAACCACTTCAGATTACCTCCAATATTTTTAATGTACTGCATATATATATTTATGCAACAAAAGAAAAATGAAATCAGCATGACAGCAGCATCAGTCTTTTTGATGTCTGCAGCTTACTTAAGGCTCCTGCCTTATTACACCTTAAAACTTTCTGACAATTTGCAGACTTCCTAAAGGTTTTGAAAGTGCTCAAAAGCACTTATAATGTTGGGGGTTATTTTTCTCACTTTGGGAAGGGGAGTCACATCATTATTAGAATTAGATACATATTTTACAGCAATTTCCCTAGCCCGCAAGTACAAGTAGAAGTCTATGACAGCTGCCATCCAAACATTAATGTGCCAATCTCTTGCCCCAAAATCTGAACCAAAATACAGTCTAAGTTTAGCACAGATACAAATTCAAGTTGCAAAACTTGTGCTTGAAATACACAGCGAACCTTACAGTGATGTATATTCAGATTTGTAGCTACATTCATGAGAAGGAACATCATGTAAGAGCTTCCCAATCAGCTTTCAGTCCAAGACTTCTTTTCTAAGCTCATGAGAGTAAAATACTCATTTCTCCTTTTTTGTTAAGCAAGATGCCATCAAAGTAATTTGAGGATAAATGGAATTTTATCATATATAACAGTTTCATGCAAATACACATTCAGGGAGACAAGTAGTGGATTATGCTACATAAAAAATAAGGCCCCCATTAGAAAAAAAGGCTGGTGACAGTAACTGCCCAAGTGACAACAAAAGGCATGATAAAAGAGCTTGAGGAGAACACTTATGAACCCTAAGATCCATTACTACTGACTTGGTTATTAGATCACATTGTAAAACATGTGCAATGTCTCTGAGCATCCTCTGAGCATCAACAATATTCTGGAGCACAGAGTATTTGCTTATACATCTTTACAAGTCCCTTTGAGCAGGCCAGTCAGATCCCTTTTAAAATAAATGTTTTTAAAGGGTACTGTAAAATGCAACAACGATTAACTGAGAAATAGTCACTCAGAACCTGAGCTTTTTCCTTGAACAACCTTGGTTTACAAACCCTGCCATTTTTCACTACAGAGATGAGTTTCATTCAAGGGAAACTGTCACTGTACTCACGCTTTGCAACATGAGTTCCAGGGTAACTGTGCTGATGAGGAAACAAAATATCCATGTCCTATTTGAATGGATGGAAAAATTGTAAGACAAATTTGTGTTTGGTTACCTTAATAATGTGCCTTGTCCTCTGATGTATTCCCATGAGAAGTGGGAACCCAAAGGTATGCTTCACAGGAACTGACTTTAATGCTTTTCCACAAGTAACTCACTCTTCTTTTCAGGGCTGTGATCACTTCAAATGTCTACTGTAAGTTCTGGAAAGCAGAGAGGGCAATGGATCAGAAACAACACTGCAGAAACCTAAACACTGAAATGTACCAACATCAATCAAAAAGTAACAGAAATCACAAACAGAACAACAGAAGTATAAAAATAACTTGGTGTCTTTTTCCCTTGAAGTTCATGAAGTTTTCAAAAGATTCAGCAAATTAACATTTTTATCCAAACCAAGTAACACATAAATCTGCCATCAGTATGGGTTTATCTGCCATAAGTGCAGTTTACTGAATCTTGAGTAAAACCAAACTTAATAGAAATTGGACACCTGAATCTCCCTGACAAGCTAACAACCCCTGTGTAAGAATCCTGAGTCTATCTGGAGAAATCCTGAAAAACACTCAAACAAAAGCAGAAAGCTTACCCTGATGTGCTAAAAGCTTCCAGCAAGGGACAGTTCTTTCTCTCCTTTCCCATTCACAATAGCGTTCTTGGGAACAGATTTATTTTGTACTTGTGCTGTCTAATAACAGCTGTTATGCCTTTATTTTCCCACCATCCTGACACAGAAATGTTATCCTACTTAACCCTGTGACTCCTGTCATAAAATGCACCCACCACAACATTCCTTAAGGCCGTAACAAACCAGCAGTGCCCGAGGACTTCCCGGCCATTCCCGGTTGATTTGAGTCCCCCGTGGTGCTAATGGATAGAAAACATAACAATATAATTGCTAACAATAATATAAACCCTTTAAAATAGAAAAAAACCAGTTTTAATGCTAAGTTGGGCAGACACGTTGCTTGTAGAGACAAGTGGCCTTTCAAGTGGAAGAATTGCTCTGTTGCTTTATCAGTATATTGGTGGTTTTCAGACAGTCCCATAGTCCCATTTAAGTAGAATATTACACTGACTTTGAAACTCAACATTAGTAATTCCCATTGCACAGAGCCGCCCTCGCCTTCTGCTCGTGTCTCCACTCTGCTTGGGTGGCTTTTTTGGAGTTGCTGCCCACCACATGCCTCCTCATACAGACCAAAAATGATGGGCACAGACATGACTTTCTTAACAGAATTTCTCAGTCATTATTACTCCAGAAAGTTCACTTTTTCCCCAAATAAATTTGACTAGGGAGAGAAAGACATTAAAAGAATAATGGCCTTGTCCCCTATTCCTATTTTCTTCAAAAGATGACACATTTAAAAAAACCTTCTCCTTTAGTGCCCGATGCTACACACAGCTAGAAATGTTCATTTGTTTGTAGCAAAGGATTGTTACACCTAAAAAATTAGACATTTCTACCAGTCATTTGTTGCTCTCCCTAAATACCTGTTAAAACAGAGTTTAAAAAGTCAAACTCCTACTAAAAATACAACTTCCTAGGTGCACAAGTTCCCTGAGGTTCTCATGAATTTTCCTTTTTATGTCCAAATCATTATGTGTTTGTAGGTTGGTACAGTGAATGTGGTGAACTGGTTTATAGGTTAATTTAAAAAAAATAAAAAAAGGAATGGAGCACAGGGAGACAGGCCAAAGAAAAATACCACTACATGGGACAAAACACATGTAGAGAGAGTTAATAATGTTGTAATTGAGGGAGCAGAAATGAAGTTGGTGCTGCAGAGACCTCACTGCTACCATGTCACCCTTTCCTGAGTGGATGAATGGAGGCATAAGGAAAAAAGCAACTTGGACATATTTGAGCTTTTCATTGATCTGAAATTAAAACACCACCACCAAACCCAACCAAAAATGTATTGCAGTTGGATCCAGCTTAAAATAAATGAGTACCAGAAGCTAGAAAACAAAAGAGAGAAAACCAGCAAGGATTCTAAAGGTTCTAAACCTTCTCAGAAGGAGAAATGTTGGGCAGGGAGATGGCAGGGACAAAGGCATCAATCCATCAGGAAATGGAGAGGAAAACCAGCACTAATGACTCAGCCCAAAGCCCACGCACTTAATGACTTTGGAAAACCCAGCTGTAAAAAAAGAAGTATGGAAATGCCTGAGGTACTAAAGGAAGACACATAGAAAACAGCAAATACCAATCATAAATAGTTTAGTTGATCCTTTCTTATGGGAGAGGAATAAACTTTAAAAAAGTTGAAAGGCTGTCTTCAACCATATTTTTCTATGATCTGCAGTTATTATATCACAAAGAGTGGTACTTGAATGAAATTTTACTTGTATTAAAAATTAAAAGCTTATGTCTTTTTTAGGCAAACACAACCTCAGTTCAGAAGGCATTGAAGTATTTGTTTATTCACTCTTATCACCTATTCTGTAAGTTTTTATAACCTTCTAAAATATGGAGTAGCACACTCTGTAATAGCTTTTCCAGTTTTCTCTGAAAATCCTTCCCAAACAGAAGCCTTAATCTCTTTAAACACTTGCCCAACATTCCCTGCATGCATTGACACCACAGAATGCCTTCCAATAATAAAGAAAAATAACAGCATGGTATTTATGTAATTTTTCATTTCCCTTGAGCTGTAAGTCCTACTTATAAGGTAGTGATTACTTCATGAATGATTAACCCATCATGTACTTACACAGAAGACAGACTGAGTTGTTGATTTTGCATTTTTACTGTGAAAATAGAAAGGGTGGGTTTGGGGTTTTTTTGCAATTTCATGCTGATTAATTTCAGTATTAATACGAAAAACTTAATCAGTGAGACTACCCTGAATATTCCTAAAGACAAAAGCCACAGAGGAATACATCAGCCTTTTCTCTCAGTAAAAAAATGAAATAAAATAAAACAAGGAAAAAAGCTGGAATAAGAATGTCATAAATATTTTTCAGAGGAGACACTTTTCACACAGTATTTTTGCTCCGCACACAAATTGAGTGATAGGCATGAAGTGGGTGAGCAGTGGGACGCCTCGTCTGATTCCTTGTCGATTTGCTGAGATTGTTTTGTTCTTGCTGGAACAGTTGGAATGAACATACAGGATTTCATATATGACAGCTTGTCTCTGCCTTAACTTTCTCCAGGACAGACTCTCCCATCAAGCTTCAGGTCTGGGCAGTGGTTTTTGTCATTACCAGGGCAGGGGTGGCACTCAGACACAGCCACACAATCCAGTGTCCTGTCGCTTGGCTAAATCCACATAGGAATTTGTGTTAGAGATAATCCAGCAATAAAAGGCCGAATTTCAACATCAACTGCTTGGATGAGTTCCCCATCTACCTGGAAAACTGCATCTAAAAACCCAAGAGACCATTCAAAATAAGAAAGAGCCACCCAAATTGGGAACATCTCAGACTCACAATTCATTTTTCACACTTCATTTTTCAAACTTAACAAACATGCCAATCTAAAGCCGCATTTTTTGAAAAAGAATCATGTTTCAGGGTCACATAAAACTTCTGAAATGTAGTGTAATTAAACAGAGAACCGCTCTGAAATCCATAAAATTCACATTTTATGCTAGTTAGGCTTTTTGTACATTACTTGGAAAACCATCATTATGCCAGCTGCAGTTCTGTATAATTTGGGTACGTACAGCTGAATCCTGCTACATACTGTAAAAATAAAAACAAAGTTTGAATTATATGGAGTTTTGCATTTACCAGGGTCAGGGGAAATGTGTTATTGTGTAGGAAGTCCATTTCATGTGAACTTCCCCTTCATTTTTTGTGCATTTTACCTGTCCTGCTGGTTTTAGCACAAATTACAGCTAACGAGTTCTGTGTTTGCAGGGGCAAACTTTGCCTCACTCTTCTATGGGCAGAGGGGAATTGGTTTTTTCTACAGTTCTTGTAGTTGGAGTTCCAGCTGAAATTAAAGATCACAAGTGAGCTGAGCTCAGAGGGAAATATATTCATCTCTATCCCTGCTGAAGCACTACTGTCTTCATGCTGATTTCCATCTAAACACAGAGAAATGACTCCTTAAAAGAAAAAAATAGTGAATTTGAAACCACTTGGGATCAGTGGGATCAGAAAACAGGCACTGCTTCTTAAGAGGGATTGATCAGAGGAGAAGTGAATCAAGGGTAAAGCTGCAGAGGTAAGACCTAGGTGAAAAATAAGAATACTGATCAAATTTCTAGCATTACTTAACCCACTGGCTCAGACACTTTAGGCAAAAAGAGATTTGGGAGGTAGATTGTCAACCGATATTACTTCCAATAGCTCCAGCACCGCGGAGTTACCCGGGTTTACAGGGGCTTTGGATCTCCGAGGAGGAGGGATTTGCAGAAATCCCTGAAGTTTCAGAACTGGGAGGAAAGTGATGCAGTTCAGGAGAGCAGGAATGCCCGAGCTGGAACAGAAACCCTGCTCAGCAAAGGGAGAAGCAGAAACACATCCAAGCCAATAGACCATTACAAATATTTAAACTGCAAAAGTGAGCTATCAACCATCAAATTCAGAAGAGAAGATTGAAGTTCAGTCTTTCAGTTCTGCAATACTAATTATTGTGCATTAACTTTCCAGGCTGTTGCTTCATGTACATGCTTTTATTGAATGTAATGTGGGGTTTTTTTAAACCTACATAACTGAACGCACAAAGAACTTCTGTTTGCTGCTGCTAAATACCTGTTCAAATCTCTTTGGCAGAAAGCATTTAGAAAAAGAAATCATAATTATTTCATAAGGCAATCAAATTAACATGCAATCCTTGTTCCCATATAGCTTTTCTTCTCTCCACTCTTTCAGAAAACTTGTAAACCTGAAAAGCCAGTAAATGTACTGTTGCAAGGATTGGTTCTAAAAAAGAGGAAAATAAGTTCAGGAATGAAAAAAAAACCCTCTGTCCTTGAGAAAGAGAACAGAGAAATATGGAACTACTTATGCCCATGGAGCCTAAAAAAAGAAGGTTAAAAAATTAACACATCATTATTTTAAAATAAAGTCAAATAGGTAATGCTATCTAGAAACCCACATTGAAATAAGCACAGAGAGGAACAAAGAAGATGCCCATCTCTTCTTCACTCCTGTAGTTTTAACATCCACATCTTATTCTGATAGTTTTACAATGTAGCACATCAAGGTGTGTTTTCAACATGTGACTTCTGGCACCAAGGACACCAACTAATTGATAAAAAAGGTCTTGGTTAAAAGACAATAAAGTTCCAACCTAAAAATAACAAAAATATCATGTCAGGAAGCGTTTTTTCAAACCGTATGAAGTGGGAGGCTGTTTACTAAAGGTGCCATTTTTTCCTGAATTCTTCATTCCACATCTTCCATTTTGGCTCCTTTTAATTTATTTTATATTCAGAATGAGCAATTTGAATACAAGAAGAGAACAAAAAAGGTGAAGGACATTCTTAATATAATAATCAAAAAAATTCCTGACATGAAATTTCTTTTTTTATGAAGCTGCAAATCCCAAGGAAAGCTTAGGTAAGTCCTCCTCCTTAGCCAAGTTTGTTACCATAAAATATTAGCATTTATCTGCTATTTTGTCATGCATCCTTTTTTATTACATTTTCCCACAAAATTAGGGTGAAACATTCAACTTATCTGGAGGACTTGAGCCTTCAAATAACATTCTGTGTGGCAGCTACATCAGAAGATTTTTTATACACTGTAAATATAATTTCAGTGTGTGTATATATATATAAATAAATATATATTTCAGTGCATAACTTGCTAGCACTTAAAACACTAATCCAAATCAACAAGACTTAGGGGCACCAGGCAGTTCACATTTCTGGGCAGCATTTTAGCTGACAGCAATTGTACACTACTTAAAATCAATTTAATGTGTATCTGGTGAACAATAATTTTTGAGAAAGCCACTGAACTCCTGCTCTATGGGAGACCCGGCCAGGGTATTAATTAGAGGTATTAGAGATATCAATTTAATGAAGTCCTGGTCCAGCTTCTACTGAGAGCTTTGTGAATATCAAGTTTTCTTTCCCCACCAGCTCATCATAATTTCAGCCTCCTCCCTCCTCCAGACGAGGTTTCAGAGAGCTCCCAGTTCAAAACCAGCACCTCCCACGTGGTGTTAACTTGTAGGAAAGGGAAAGCAGAAAGCTGTTGAAAGTGTAACACTGGGAAAGAAATCAGAAATACATGTTGTGGTGGCTGAGGCAGCTGCAAACCTTTGCTCCTTTCTGGTGCAAGAGAGGTTAAGAGAGGTCACTGTCCCCAGCACGTGTTCTCATTTCAAAGGATCACCACATGCACATCCTCCTGATAAACCATGGTTAGACTTTTTATAGACATTTGGCATAACTTTGGGACAGATTTTATCAGGGAATAATTTTGCTCAGAGAACTTCTCCAGCCCTCTAATATCTGTATCTGCGTGACAGATTAAGCAGCACACGGGAAGTTCAAGATAGCAATTTTCAAGCTGGTTTTGCTGCACTCCTAATGATCTTTACCCCTCGGCTTTGCCAGAACAAACAAAGGAGGGTGTGTTCAAGCAAGAGCAGATCTGGAATGACAGAGACAAACGAGAAGAAGCATCAGGAACGTGGTGCTGGCAGGACAGCACCCAAGTGACGTTCTGACTGGGACAGACACAAAGCACATTTTTTGTTAAAAGTCTGAAACTGGACAGAGAAAGCAACAGTTTCATACAATATGCAGCTAAAGGATGACTGAAGAATGTTAATTAAAACATTTTACCCCATTTATTACTCCTACACTATCCAAAATTCAGATTTTTGAGAACTTGGACTAATTTTACCATAATGATCATCTTAAAGATGGTTGTTAATTGGGAAATCTAATGCTCACCAGTACTTTGGGGGCTGAAGTTACACGATGAAAAACAAACTACCAAGTAATTCGGATTTTTAGATACTGAACTAATTTCACAGAAAAGAAAGCTTGCATATTTAGCAGGAAGCCATCAAAATTCAAAATAGAAGCCAGCTTGAAATAAATGACATCTTATTTTAGTAAGCAAATTTTGTTTAATTGCACTTCTGAAAGGAATTCAGCTTTTAATGGAAGATAAAGTTTTTAGTGAGCAGTGCATAATAAAAAGCATAGCACAAACACTGCACAATAAAGAACATTCCCACTATATATATACTCAATCTAGAGCATTATGATTCAAAGATATCAGTCATCCTTACTAAATCAGGGGAATGTTTTGACATGAAATCCAAGCTGAATACTTCTCTGAAGGACATTCAAATTCTTCTATAATACTTAAAACTCAATTCACAGTGATGCTATTCCCATTCTGTGCTCCTGCACCGAAATCAAACAGCTATTTTAATTATTGCAATACAAACACGTATTCCAGAGAGCTGGGGCCCTTTGGAGTGGTATTGTACCAGAGTTAACAAATGCAGCTCAATCCTCTCAGCTTCCTAGATTGCCACAAAGAGGAAAACGAGAGATTTTCATGCCTTCTTCTGGGAAAACTCTGTCTGGCTGCCATTCTTCCCCAGCTCTCTCCCTGCTAAGAGACAATTGATCTGCCAGAGCTTCAAGATGAGCTGATTAAACAATCTCAGGGCAAGGATTACAGCCCAGTATCTCTAGTTCACTCACTCTCTATCCCCACTTTCACAGGAGCTGTTGAACATATTCTCTTCTTTTGTTTGTTTGTTCTGAAGTTTGTTGCCTTTCCTCATTAGGAATATTTTGCATTCCCAGGGAAATGTGCACCTGATTTACATATTTGTTAAATCCAGAAATATAAACAGTTCTGAGCACTAGTACACTGACAGAATGTCATGATGTAAATAATGCAGGAGTCTCACAACGATTTCAACACGTATCTCTCAGGCTAATTCGTACAAGTGCTCTGTGTTGTGGCATTATCAAGAAAATTATCTTGATGCAAGCCAAAAAAGTTACCAAAAAAAAAAAAGTGTTAACATAGTTTTGTCAAAATTACTACAGAGAAAAGAATTAAACGAGTGAGGGGGAAACATAAGTCCAGTGAAAAATTTAAAGAACTAGATTTAAAGTTTGCAGCCCTGCTGTGCTGCTGCCAGATTTGCAGAGAAGCCTCTTGAGGGCAGAGCAGACAAACCAGGAGAAATCCCATTGAGTCAAGAGCTGAGTTTACACTACTTGAATCCGTCTAAGCCTCCAAAGCTCAGCTGAGCTTCAGCTCTCTCAGCCTCTCTTCTATTACACAGCTACACAGAAACTATGAAAAAGAGACAATAATACTTAGTTTGAAAAAGAGAATTGTCTATGGCATCAGCTGACCTTATCACCTTTCCTGTTACAGATGTAATTCTGTTTCTGAACTGGTTTTGTTTTGTGGGAGTCAAATCCCATCTTGGTTTCCAGGGACCCACCCCACAAATGACAGGCAGCTTTAGAGATTGTTTTCTTAATGGAAAGACAAATATTTTCCCCTTGTTTTCTCTCTCAACTGCTCTCAGATGAACACAGGCAGAGCATTACCAAAGCCCAGCACTACCCAATATTTATTTGTAGGCAAAGAAGTTGCTAAGGGACATTTCATCCAGATCAGAACAAGAAGACAGATGAGTGACTTCAGTTTATTCTCAAGCATTTCTGCTATTTTAGGAGAAATATTCTCACGGGGTAAAGGGCAAAAGGTTCACCTACTTTTTTCCCAAAACTGAAGATTTCAGCCCCGGAACATTCAGGGGTGAGATAGGAACCATGCACACTCCTGTATGTTTGCAACAACACTGTCTGACCTTTACAAGTTGAAAGTCACAGTACCAAAGTCCCTGTTTCTAAAACCTTCTCCTGTCTTAGCTGTACTTACACTTTGAAAAGGGGGCATTAAATAAAGTTAGATCTATATTCTCTTACAAAATAAAAAGCACAGTTGCTTTTACATAAAGCACTACCCATAACTTTTTATAGTATCTCATAATATAAACAATCATATAATCTTAATTGCTAAATACAGAATTACAAAAAAAATATTTATTTTATATATTTATTCCCTGCAAAAGTAGGGTTAATTTTACAATCAGATACTGGTAAGAACAAATTGATATTATCTTTATATTATAAACACAAAAATACAATTCTGGCTTTGAATATTAACATCTCTGATTCAGGAATTTAAATAAAACTTGCACAGTGAAAAACAGAATATTGTTGCTCAGAAGATTAATCAAAAATAGAAGCTGTCTTGGAAAAAAGATATTTTTCCTGCAAAATCTTTCAATCAAGCTAAATATGAAAAATCAAGTTAAATAAAAATAATTCAAGTTAAATCTGAAATGTGACAGCTGAGCCAACCCAAAAATACCCAGATGTGGTATTTTTCCTATTCATAGATTGGAAAACTGTCGATCCTACAAGACCTTTACCCCTGTCCCGTTTGAAGAGCATGTGGAATTTTTAACTCTCCCTCCAGGGCATCCTGGCAATCAGAGGATTATGTAATTCGCCCAAATGGGCAGATCTCCCTGCCAAAGGCACAGTGATTAGCACAGTGCTGTGGGAAACGGGGAGCTGGTGGCTGAAGCTGCAAAATGCCAAGGTTTTGCTGGAGCACAGTTTATTCCCGTATTTATTTCCCAGCATCGCTCCCTCAGCTGCTGGGGGGAGCAGAGAGGAGCCTGGGTGGGAGCAGAGGATGCTGCAGGGGCAGGTGGGACTGTGACAAACTTCCTTGGATGAAATGAGCCACAGGTTCATTTTCTCATGGAAACAGCAGAAGGCCTGGCTAAACAAAGGAATAGCTTTGCCTTAGAACTTGTTTTGGGAAATGTCTCTGGGGAATCCCAAGTACCGAGTACAGCACTGGCCTCTCATACAGCCAGACTGTAGTTAGAAGCAAGAGGGAGATATGTCAGCCCTATCCAAATGTTTATCTCCTCTCATGTCCTACACAGCAAGGCTACTAAATTCTCCAGATTTTCATTATTTTTTCTCTAAAACTTGTGTATATGTCATAACTCTACTGCCAAGGATAACTAATTATTTATGTCTGACCTAATTGGAACTAGGAATGTTTGGAATGGGGTTAATTATACACAGAAGCCATTCTCTTATGCTTCCAACCTGGAGAGTTGCCCACACAAAATTTAAATTTCAAGTTATCAAATATAACCCAGATACTTACAAAGGTGAAAGAAATAGATGGTTTGTGGTGGCCAGTCTTCATCATTTTGCTCATTTATCTGGGGAAAAAAATAAATCCCAAATAAATATTATGTTACTTAACACACACAGGAAGAACAAAAAGCTGAAGTAAATCAGGCTCTTTAGATACAGTAAATGGCTTCATAACACTAGTTTGCTCTCACATGCATATAATGAACAATTTCCATGTTGAGAATCCATCATCTATAAGAATACACTTGCACTCCTGTTCCTATTTTAGTTTACGTAAACACAGAACATCTAATGGTTTCTATCTAAACCTTCCTCCTCTACGCTCTAGCATTTTTTGCTTTCCAGAAGACTTTGACCATTTTTAGTTTTGCTCATATTTTATAAAGGCAAGTGGCATTTATAAAGCAGATTTACAGAGCCTGCAGTCAGGTGGGTTTCTGCTGGCGTGTCAGCTGAACATATTTTCTTACTCTAATGTCTATACAGTGGATATCTGCAGTCAGATAACAACAGAAAAGTAATAGCACTAGGAGGCACAGGAGCAGCCCAGGGAAATTATGTCTATTTAATGGGGATGGATTGTCCACTGTGAAATTTTTAAAGCATAATATACAAAACAATGAGTTAGTGGTGGAAAAAGCAGCCAGCTCTGTTGCAGAAAAGCTGTTATCACCTCAGTAAAAGAGGTGAATCTGAAAGCTGGAACATTGACTCAGCAAATTAATGCATGAGCACATGTTGCCACAGATGCTGGAACTCTGAAAGCCGATTTTCAGCTACGGTTATGAAATGCACAATTTCAGAAGCGTCACCTCGCAGGTTTCAGAGAGCCAAGAGTAAATTATTGCTTACTAAAAAACAACAGTGGCCACAGGGTTAGATTGTACAACACCAATTTTCATTAATAATCATCCTCCAAGTAATTTGAATGTTAATGAGAAAGCAAAGAGATGAGTTCTCAAAGTAGGCACGTTGTTGTCCACTTGAAAATACCGATACTGCAGAAGTCAGTGAGAGCATCCTCTGCTGAGGTTTTATACACTATAAATATTAATATACCTTATATTGCCCACTAAATCACATGTGATTAGGGAAGTCAGCATACTCTGTTTTATGTATTATGAACAGAGTTGAGAATGTTTTATATACATTTTATTCTTTAAATGTACAGCTAGATGCTGCTAATGTGCCTGCCATGGTAAAAAAATACATTCAATTTCATGTTTTACATGAAAGTCTTAAATCTTTTCATACATTATTACACTGCAGGCAGGAATGTGCATGTTTGATAGAAGTGTTTCTAAAAATGCAGCCTTATTTTCCCTATATATTGTGCTTAAATTCCTACTGCTTTGTTTTGGATTCTTTCCTTCCAGAAACCTCATTTATTAGAAGAGAGACCAACATGACAAGCAACACGAACATCATGGTTTACTGTGAAAATGGGCAAAAGCACTCGAACAGTTCTTTATCATTGCTCATTCTTCCAAAATGACAACTTTATATAACACTAAGAAGAGCTGACTGCTTTCTATCCTGTTGTACTGACAGCTTTTGGCACAGGCAATTATGACTCAATTTAAAAAACCCTAGAGAGAGCATTTGTGCGTGAACACCAGAGATGGGCCAGCTCGCTTTTAATCAGCTATTAAACACAATAAAATGGCATTTGAGTTCTGCCTGGTCATTCTTCACCTTCCAGATTATCTGAAAAAAAGGGGGAAAAAAAAAGCCAGTAAGCAAATGAGGAGGGTTTGAAAATGAAAATAGAGCAGGGAAGAAGCAGAATGAAAAACACTGAGCAGAAGCAGCGATTGCAAACAGCGGTGGAGAATGGCTAATGCTGTAAGTCTTTAGCTGACAGAATGCTTATTCTAGATGAAGTAGCACTTGCTCTCACCAAAAACAGTCATTTATTTTTCATGTATCTTTCCAAATAGGATAAACTGGAGGAGGGAAGTTGGTAAATTTTATCTGCATAATAATTCAGGCATCGTGTGACAGTGTATTTCTCACCAGCTTCCCAAACTCTTCTACATCCCACAGACTAAGTGATTAGAAGCCTGTCAGATTAATCAAACCAGAAATACCAAGGTTGATCATCCCCAATCACATGATTTGTGACCAAACAAAACACATTTGTGGCAATTCTTTTCCCCTCTGTGAGTAAATTTTCATTTTTCACTCCTAAACACACTAAGCAGCTTCCACTGTCACCTGGGTGGTGACTCTCTCAGTGCTGGGGGATGCAGGTACTCCAAGGGGGGGTGTGTGAATTGTCTCCTGCTACTTGCATTTCCCTCATCAACCATCTGGCTTCTGACTCAATAGCTGTTAGAACTCCTAATGTCAGCACACTTCAAAAAATATTAACGTCAATGTTTCAGTTCTTCTGTGGTTACAAGTGAAATGTCTGCAGACAGTGAGATTCCTCTTCTGCCACCTCCAAACACATCCTATTGGGGGCAACATTTGCACAATGACACGATATTGCTTTCTAAAAGGGAAACATGAAGCAGTGACGAGAAACGAAACTTGCTCCACAATAAACATTTGCCAAACCTTCCATCCGTCTTCTTTGGAAAGAGATTGGTTTTTTGCAGCCGGCTAAAAGCAAAGCAAGAAACCCAACTGATTCTTCTATATGCTCCCCTGCCTTTAGCTGACCAGGATATCCCATAGTAGCCACTGTTCAGTTCAATCTGGTACCTTCTCTGCAGGAAATGACTGTACCCAGCAAAATCTGTTGCTTCACAAGTGTTGCTGACCCACTGCCCACCCCTCCCGTGTACCTTGGCCCCCAGTGATTGAGCACAGCACGGGGAATGCTGGTACCAAAGCTGCTCCTGCATTTGCTGACGCTGAAACTGTCACCACAAAGTGTCACTGGGATGAGCAGACAGTTTGCATCCTGTCTTACACAGAGGTGCTCTCAGCAGCTTTTTCATCTTGAGGAGGTGAGAGCTGAAGAACAACACTGCAGAAGTTAGAGTATTTTAAAAGAACTGAAAACCATTTTAATTGACTACGCACACATTTGTGCTGCTGACATCAGTTCATATTTGGGACAAGTTGCTTTAGAATTACAAAGAGAGCTGACAACTCTTGGCATGCTGATTCTTAAGAGCTCAAACAGCACATAGTCTCAGAAATTCTGTGTTTCTTACCAAAATAATTGTCCCCAGCACAACTGGTCATAACTCCTGTTATTGTCATGAGGCAGAAGAAGGACAGTGTAACTGTTTTTGGAATCATTTGCAGGCTAGTTCGTGGCAAATCCTCTGATCCAGGCTTTCTTTCAGAAATTTAGGCATTGGCTCTTCACTTCCTGGATAGATTACCCACTCATTTCTGTGAACTTCAACTCATTTTTCACTAAGAATATGCTTGCCTCATTTAATCAGCTATAAATGCAAATATATTAATGATATATTAAAAAAAATATTACTAGACTTAGGGCTTTTAAAATGCATCTTCAACTACATATGTCTTAATGTACATAATGAAGAGTTAAGTCCTCGGGTAACATATGGTTTTGCTAGGTATGGTCAGCAGCAGTTAGTCAGGCACTGCTGTTGGAATAGCTGCTTAGGCACATATGGGATGGCCTCTCTCTTGAAGGATTATCAAATTTGGAAGAGTAATCAGAGAAACCAGGCACTGCCACAGCCTCAGAAACCTGTCAGGGTCTTGCAGAATGTGAAACATATTTCACTCAGCATTTCTGAATGCATTCATTAGCCCCAGATTGCAGGATATCTAATGCCAGGATTCCCAAGCATCTACAGCAATAAGTGTATTTAACCCCTTGTTTCACCTTAATCCCATCCTCTCATTTCTAAGAACACTTTTTATTCTGAACTCAAATCAAAATCAAGACAAAAATCAAATGCAATCAAGGTTAAGCCAGAGAAAACAAATATATTTGAGGAAGAGGATGGGAGTTTGCCCAGTTCTTTCTTTCTCAGAGGGTCAGGCAGTAAAAGTCATTTTTCCTTGTGCAAAGTCTTTGCTGATACCAGCTTATCACAGCTGTACCAGGGGGGTATCACAGAGAATCAACAGTCTAGATCAGCTTAAGGTCTGGCTCAGCCTGTCCCAGGCCACAGTTGCAGATACTACTTATGTTACTCATGTCTGTGTGTTGTTTTTCAGCCTTGGCAGTCAAATTCTACCTTCAGGGCTGAACTCAGAGATCTAGATTATCTTTAAACTGAGAATATCTATGTCCTTCTCCTTTAGGTATTAATTTGTTTATTAAGCCATTACTTCTTAAAAAGTTGGTAGCTTGATATGACATTAAAAATCACTAATTATTTAAAACGTATCATTTAAAATCAAAAGTTGGTATTTTTTTCTATGGCTAGAAGATTATCCCATGATTCTCCGTGCTGGTGACAATTGTTCTGATGAAGAGAGATGAGATTTCACTTGTGATAGATTATTTTTCCCTATCTCTGACTTTTCCCAAAAGATATTATCAAGCTCTTGAGGATGACTGAGGACATAACCACATGTTCTCAGGATGACACATACATGGACAGAAAGGATTAGTACCAGGCATGATAAATCCACGAGAAAACAGGTTTTAAAAGTATTAAAATTAGTCAGAGCTGTAAAAATTAAACTATGATTTCTTTGGCATGCCTAACTGAACCCAGGCAGCCCAGCATGTCACCAAGCAGCTCTAGAATTTAAGGCCATGTACTTTGCAGGGAGCAGGACAAAGGCTGGACCCAGCAATGCTGCCCTGAGGAGGGACAGGCCAGGCACACGCTAAAGCAGTTCCCCTCCAGCAGAACAAAGTTTTATTCATCTGTCCTAATCAAAACACTTGGCTTGAAATCTGAGGCAGGTTATTCAGAAACACTTTCAGAAGCACACACAGCACCTTATTCTGTCTCAGCAGTGCAGCAGTTGTGTCACCAGTAGCAATTAAAGGGTCTTTTACCTTTTTTGTCTTCCAGATCAGTAGTAATGCAGCCAGGACACAACCGCAAGTGTCCTCCTCTCTCAAGGTAAACTACATCTAAATGTGGAAATTAAGAGTATACAAGTAATCTTTATTTCCAGACAAAGCACTTAAGGGTGAGCCAGTTTTGCATTCTAAAACCCTTTAAGTAAAGCTAATTGAACGCCCAGTCAGTCACACGTGCAGTCAATGAACACTCTGCTATCAGGTAAAGATTGATAAATACATTAGGACACACTTGGCAGCTCTCCTCTCCCTTTGACATGGTAATTACACAAGATTGCATTGTAATCCTACAAACCACAGAGCACAACTGCAGAAGAAATACCCAGGCTGGAAGGAATATCCAAATAACATTTTAAAATGTTATTTTAGAGGTCTTTTGTTGGAACATGTTAGAACAACAGATCTAGTACAGCGCAGAAAATAGTATATTTTTTTTCAGAAATTTTACAATCAGATCTCACATCAATTTTCCCTGAATCTCCGAGAATAAGGTATTTTGCATCACTGGAAATTGCTTGGTTAGTTTTATTTACACTACATTTGCATTAAATAACGCAGTAACAGGACGCTGAACTGGCTTACCTTCTGTGCCAATTCTCTGTTAGTCTACTCTTCTGCACTCTTGGAGTATCTTTTCTGCTTTTGCTTTGCCCTGCAAAGATATTTTTCTAAGCAATTAAGTCAGTTGCAACTCACAGGCTTGAACAAAGTGAGTATTCTGCAGTTTGCTGGAAGCTGAAGTGAAGTGAGGAATAGAAATCTGCATAAAGGGGCAGCTCACAGCAAAGCTGACTAACCTCTACCACTCCATTAAGTAAGTCTTCTTGGCACAATTTTTGTACATAAAGGAAGACAAACTTATGACCAAATTATCTATAGTTAAAATTATTATTTTAACTATAATATTAACTACTGTTTACATGTGCTGTTAATACTATACATTACATAAAGTATGTTTGCATGCTGTACATCTTCAAGTGTACTGCCATATCATGACACAGTTATAATCACAATTCCAACTGTTAAAAACTATTCTTTTGCAAACTGCCCTTTTAATTCTGGATTATTGTGGGATCTATCTATTGTATTTCAGTGAAGGGTATGTTGATAGCACCACCTTATGTCTGTGATCACTCAAGTTAGACAGTGACCTTTTCCATGGGGTAATGGGCTGATGACAGGTGTGCAGTGCCCAAAAATGACTATACAAATCCAAAATCATTTATCTGCTGGTGGCAAGAGCAAGAAAGGTGCAATTCATCAACTGGGGAACATCCATGACATTCTGATTAATAATTCTCCTTAAAGTGCTGATCAACTTCAGCAACTGGGACTTCAGACAGTAACATCTTCCTGGGGTAGAGATACACAGACTTTGGGAGGAGCAGCTTTTGGTGCAGTTCTATGATGGCCAGAAAACAATGATACAACACTTCCTTCAGTTTAAAGTGGTTACACAAAACAATTCTGTGAGGTATGTTGTGCCATCTTTTTTTGATTTAAGGATCCAGGCTTCAGAAAAAGAAAACTCAAAGAGAACTTAGATCGAGACAGACATTCTGGCAACAAATGTCACATTATTGTCCTCCAAGGGTTGCCATAAGCTCGTGCTCTATATCCTTTCTTTGGAAACTTCTTGTCTTGCTCTCAGCAGCAGAGTTTGGGGTGTGTTAGTACAGCAGAGTGCTGGGAATGGGATTTTGTCATGCTTCACCTACTTTGTACCAAAAATGGGAGAAAAAATAACCCCCCCTCACACTAAACGGTACTGCTAGAAAGTCCCAGTGCCAGGAACCACACTGGCCTCTGAAAAATCACACTAAGGCAGCAAGAAGCAAGGTTTCACTGGCTCCTTTATCTTCCCAAAGCCATCCATTGGTTAGAGACTCATTAGCAGAGGACATCTGAGCCAAAATTCTGCCATCAGCCATTATCTCAAAGTGAAAGTATGACAAGAAGATTCATCTGGACAGCTACTCTGCAGGAACACACAGGACAGGATAAACCATGCCCCACAGGAGACATCCTACAGAGCTCCTGCAAGTTTTCAGCAGTGTTTCAGTCTGGATACGGAATTTCTTCCACTGAAGGCACCTCCCACCCCCCTGAAGCTACAGCTTTGCCAGCCTATAACTACAAGGCTGGTAACATAATGAGCTCCCTGCAGACTTCTTCCCAATGCATGTAAAGGGATGTGCAAAATATAAAGTAATATTGCTAATTAGGCAGGAAAAAAAGCCCTGTAATTCCAGTCCCCCAAGCAGCTGGGCTGTTCCCTTGCACTGAGGCCATCAGCATGACCTTGTCCCTGTAATACTTGGCCCTACTATGGGAAAACAGCAGTGTACAAACACTTACATGGCTTTCTCAAACTCAGCTTTCACTGCTGCTGGAAGGCCACTGTCCTTTTCAGGACCATTCTCTGCTACCTAGGGATGTAAGCTTTCCAGCAAGTGGCCAGCTCCTTTACTGATAACTATATAGATCAATAGCAGAAACAGAAAACAAAGATAAACCAGCATCACAAATGCAGCTGTTTCCTGTGGCACATCAACTGGGGAATGGTCAGCTCATCAGTGCCAGTCAATATCTAGAAGCAAGTTCCCAGGGATCATCTCTTTCCTGAAACTCTCTGCATTTTAGAATTTAACATACCTTGTGCTGTCAAGGTTACCTTTAATAAATGAGGTTTATTTTGAGCCATCTTATGTCTCATGCTGAAATACAAATTCAGAAAAGCTTATTAAAAATCAGAGTGAGCATCCATAATTGAATAACCCTCAATAATGGGAGACTGGTCAGGAACTAATAAACTACCATAAATACAATTTAATAGTGGTACAACACTGAAAGCTTCCTGGAAATTTTCAGGGAAAAGTTTATCTGGAAGTATCGATGTAATAAAGCCCAAACTTCCCACAGAAACAGAAACCTCCTAAAATGGACGGTGCATTTAAAACTTCAGTAGCCCAACTGGATGTTTCTCTTTTGGCATAAAGGAGACCAGATTGGAACTTCTTTTCCTGCCTTTGTGTGGGCAACAGACTTGAAATATATTCTCCTATACTAAACAACAGAGTTCCCAACACCTTACCTACATCTGTCCTGGCTCAGTTATCTTGACTCATGAAGGTGGTCTTGAAGCTGGACATCATTTAAAGGCTTGGATTTAGTATGACTTGGAATAGGGCATTTTTTAAATGCCAGCTTCTACAGGCTTGAAATTATTTTGAAAATCAACTCCAACATGACTGCCATTGTGGGACATTTATTTAAATACAGACATGAATAAATTGTTACCAACAAATACTTAAACAGAAAATGCAGCACTTATAACTGAAGGGTAATAAAGTTATGTAGCTGAGTAAAAAGATTCACCATTAAACTTGATCAGAAATTTCTTATTTCTTGATGTTTCGTTGAGCAGTACACTCAGCAGCAGACTGCAAGAGACTTATTGAAAGGAAGAAATATAGACAGCACCAAATCTGATTAACAGAAAAGAAAAAAAAGAAGGGAGAGAAACTTTGGGAAAGGAGTGGCAGAAATTCCTTCCCAATGCAAATTCTGGTAACAAAAGTCAGGCAAAGTTTCTCAGCTCCTGAAGCAAAAATACCCAAATTGGAAGCACAAGATGAACAGCCCTGCTGCAGACCCCCCTGAGCCTGAGTGCATCGCAGAGGCAATTCACTCTGAGAAATATCTCTGGGTAGAACTTCTTCCTTCACACATAATTAAGAGCTGTCATGATCCGGGTAAAGAGTTGCTGGAAGTCGGATAGTAATTGCAATCTTCCATTAGAGATAGAGGTAATAAATAGGGAAGATCTTCCAGGAAACAGTACCTGCCTCGAGAACAGAACGGCAGTCTCTGTCACATTCCAAAAGCACATGGAAATCTGCTATGGTAATTTAACTTAGAAACCAGGAAAAACCTCCCCTCCCCTGTGTATTATAGAAAAAAATTAGAGACTACAAAAGAGGTTCAGACTGGCTGAACACTTTGAAGGGGTGGGTGAAGGTGCTGTTAAAGGGGTTGGGACCTACCAGCAAAACTCTCCATCTCTCATTTGCACCTCATTTTTCACCACCTTTTTAAAGAAACAGAACTCATGAATTCTTTATAAACAAACTTTTTAAAACCAAAAAAAGCTACATGCAGCATTTTTGTTTACTTCCTTTCTTTTTCTACCTGAAACGTCTGTATGTATATGTAAAACAGCCTGGATATGACTTAATGCTGTAACTCACGTGTCCTCTCCTCTCTTCCTCCCTAACAATAACATTCACAGTCCAAGTGTAACATCACAGAAAGCTTCAGTTTCACTGCTATTTTGAAGTCCTGTATTTGCAGCAATGTGTTTATTTTTGGAGATCAGTATCTTCATGGCATTTCTATAAAATCTGTTTAGCCCTGATGCCAATGCATATACATCGTGCCCTCCTTGTTCAGAGTGAAATTCCTCACTGCTTTCTTCAGAGACTTGCTTGAAGCCTCAGACATTGAATTGTTGTACAGAACCTGATAAAGTTTTAAACTATTAAGGTGTAATGCTTTGAAAGATGACCCTTGAAACAAGACTTTAAACATGATTTTTGCCTACTACAGCTAAATGAACGATTATCAAACATTGTAAAAGAGAAGGGAATGATGAACACCATGCAGAACAATTGGATTTGCTCCTCTAACAAAGTAACATTCATCATTTTCTTCCTCCTCTGCTACATTCTCCTATTTTCGTCAAGTGATGCTTTTGAAGTTGGACATTTTGCTTTGCCATATTATCTGTCAAACAACTCAAAAGAAACCAATAATCTTATTGGGGTCCACTAATATTTACATCCATTTTCTTCCTTGTCTTTCCACTCCTCTACTTCCATCAGCTGTGTTTACTGTGATTTCAACAACTACACTCTAAGTGATGCATCAACAGTTGCAAATCATTATTGTACATAATCAGTTATGATACCTACCTGACGGAATAGGAAAAATTAAGTAAATGCCTTTCAACGAGGAATAAAAAAGAATTCTGAGGCAGCAGGAATTGCAACCATGCAACAAATGTGTTCCTTTGTTTTAATTTGTGTAAGTAGATTTTGATGAGTGTCCTAAAAAAGTCAGAGCAGTGATTTAACCTATAAACTAGTTTTATTTCATAGCTTTCTAATAATATTTAATATCTTGCACTTGGGCTTAATACACAAAACTCCTGATGTGTAATATCATTTTTGTATAACTAATATTCTATTTAGGTTTACAAATCAGCTCCCTCTTCCTGGGGTGGAATGGAAGTGGTGAAAGGGTTTCAAACCAGGTTTAATATATCAGCAGATAGACCAAATTCCAAACAGTGCATGAACAAATGCTCTCTCTCCATTCTAACCACCTCCATAACCTTCCCTTACTTTACTTGTTATCAAGGGTCCTTCTTTCTGCCTTTATTTTCTTTGGCACAAAGCAAAACTTTCTTTCTCCCATTCTGACAGGTGCTAAACTCCTGAATCAGAGAGAGTGTATTGTATTCCACTAGTTTTATTCCACTTGAAGTTTTGAATGTGCAATAACTGGATATACTGGAGAAGGCAATTAGGACCAGCAAAAAAGCTGACTCCAGTCCACGAGGAAAATGCCAAGATGCTCAGAATCACTCCAGGAGTTTATTTCTTAATTGACAAACTGGAACAAGGTCCGTTCCCAGGTGGCTCAAAGAGCTGACTCATAAATAATTTCCCTAGAAGAAGGTCTTGCACCTTACTTAAAAGAAGAGCACCACTATTTAGACTGCAGGTTTTTGCTTGCTTGTTTCTTCAGTGGATTGACACCCTCTGTTCCTCTAGACTGTGCCTGAATTCAGCTCAGGAAGGAATTTTAAGCAGCAAAGCTGGGAAATAACCTTCTCTGCCAGCAGGAGGCAAGAACAGCCTGCAGTCTGGTAAGAGAATAGCGCAGAGAGGAGATGACAAGAAGAGCAATCCAGCCAACATCGTAAAAATACCGGATCAGCCACCAGTAACAAAGCAATCTCAGTATTACATGTACTGCAAATCACCCTCTAGATTAAGGCAATGTTGGCAAAAGCAATTCAGGAAACAACAGTCTCTTCAAACATGCACAGGTCACAAAACACAAACTTCTTTTCACTTCCACTGATACCAGTGTTAATTCCTGTCAGCCCACCCTTTGGCAAACTGTCCTCTGGGTGCCTTTCAGTGGCAAAATGCATGAGCATGGGACAGGCATGAGATGAAGGGTCTTAAAGGTCTTATTCTTCAGGGTGAAATTCCCAGGGCTGACATTCTTACAGTGATCTCGGATAGCTTTAAGTTACAGTCATTTGGTTTTGCTGAAAAGTGAAAATTCTGCTGATCTTCCCCAAAAGATCCAATTAACAGCTGTGTAGAACTGCTTTGCATGTGTAAGGGATAATGCCAAGAACATCAGTAAAGAAACCAGACTGGAGTTTTGAAACATTATTCAGGGTTTTTTTGTTTCCTTAGGAAATGTTAATGGAACAAGCCTGAAAAAGAATCACCTTCCATGCTAACACTAAAGATGCTTCTGTTATAACAGTTTTTCATACCATCTCTGCATTACTAAAAGTTTTCTTTTCTGCTGAATTAAATGGACAGACTTGCTTTGATGAAAAAAGGAATAATAAAAAAAGGAATAATTAAGAGTGAATTCAGTTAAATTTATCTTGAAAGCAAGCCCTTTTAAGATAGGTGTAGGGTCTCAATATTTTAATAGGTTTGCACATAGACCTTGATGCATGTATTAAAACTCAAAATATTTAAGTACTATTATGTAAGAGTTCAGTTCTGTATAAAGCATTCTTACCTGTTCCTGTATGTTAGTGCATATCTTTTAAATTTACTTTAGAATGTGACATTCCCTTTTCCTCACTCCACACACTGAAACCACAGCTGGACCAAAGGTGGTTGGAGGTACGAGGAAGTTTGGCTGGAGCAAATAAGGTCCAGAGAAAATCCAGAAAAAACGATTGTAAAGAATAGGGAAACACTTTAATTTTAAACTACATTTATTGGGAAAGGGGGGAGAAAAGGGAGAGGCCCACAGTGGGGAGCTGTCCTGTGAATTGAAGGCTGCTTCCCATGCAGCATTAACAGGGTTTGGTGTCTTATTAAAGGTCTGGGAGTTGTCTTCAGTCTGTATCTGCAACCCAGAGAGATTATATTCACCCCTGCCTGCCAAAAACTCCTGTGTAGCAGAAGCCACTATTTATTAGCAAACATAAAGGGAAGCACTGATGTGCAGAGCACTTCTGCCACAGAAAACACTGGTTAAATGATGCAGGAAATTAAAGGAGGAAGGTAAGGAATAGATCCTGCAATGAATCCTGACGGATCTCTCTGGGGGGAAGGCAACGTGCTTCCCACGTAGCTGACATTTCGAGTGCTGCAATTACTCTCTTGGTGCCTCTCCCACTGCCCTGGCAGGGCTAAGACCTGTCCTCACATTCTGCTCAGTTTGAGCAAGTAGTGGACAACCAAAGTGATCCCTGAACAAATATCTAGGCCAAAAATAAACCCCATGGTGGTACCACCACTTGCTTTCAATACAGGACCACAAAGAAACAGATGTCTGCTTTTCCTTTTCTGGTACTGAAACATGGCCTGGAGGAAGCTCTGCCTGGGCACTTCAGGTTATGAGTAGAAGGTAACTTGTATAGATTTTTCTCCTACAAATCTTAACAGGTTTATGCATTTTTTGAGAGGGGTGTTGACAGAATCCTCAAATGGATTACAGTGCCAGAGAACAAAAAGGGAACTGTGATCTTCTATTGCAGAACTGCAAGCCTAAATTCAAAGACACTTCCAGCTTTAAAGAAACTTAATGCAGAAGATGTAATTTTCACTTGTCACGGTGTATTTCCTTTTTTGAAGCCCTGTTTGGTTTATTCTGGCTGACTGCAGAGCAGAATACAGAACCTGATGTTCCACTATGTCCCAATAAACCAAATAATTTTCTAGGTCTAGTCAATAAGTATAAATCTGAAGTTTTTGAAATCCTGCCCCATAATTAGCTCTTTTATGATCAAATAGCTGACTTGTCCAGCTCCATATGCAAGACAGAACACCTCTGGAAGGCAGCTGTTCAAATCAAACCTTTAAGAGAATGGGGAGAAATGCATACTTTTATTAAGAAGTCCCAGTAACATCAGCACTCTTCAGTGGTCTTCCAAACGATGGCTACCATGATATATTTGCATGTATATACACATTTATCACATATGTGCAGTAAAACAATAACATCTCCAAATCACCTCCCCCACCAGTAATCTGCACTCCTGTCCCAGCCATTAAAGATGCATTTTGTGAAGTACATGTGTATAGATGGTACATACAGAGCTCTGGATTAACGTTAAAAATGGAGATAATTTGCTCTTAATGGAGCAATGTCAAGGTTAGAGCTTTAACAACCTTTTTTTTTTAAAATAAGAAACTAGACAAGTAAGAAGAAATTAAATATTTGAAGAGAGAACAGGACTGTATAGAGGAGAAAATATGACATATTACCACATTACCATTTGGAGAGACATCTGTACTCTCCTTCCAGAACTCCTGAGGATTCTTAATTGATAAATTTCCATACCACAGTTCAAAGCTCACGTGCCTAAATCACCAGCTACAGACTTTAGGACTAAAAGTCATAAATGCTGGCTTAGACATATGTCTCTTTGAGTTATCTTCTCTGGGATTTTGATATTCAGATTTGAATGTTACCACCACCATCCCCAAAGCCTCTGATCAGCATAAAGCTAATTATATGCTGCTATTAAAGGAGATTATATTAGACACTGACAGTTGGAAAGGCCTAATGACCAGATGGATAGAAAAATAAGGAATCAAGCCATGATGTTTTGTAATAAATTTGCCAGGATTTTTATAGGCATATTTTATCATCAGCTTCATTATATCATTCCACCATCAAGAAAACCCCACAAACCAACAAACAAACAAAAAATCCCAAATTCCAAACCCCCAAAACAACACAACTGGAAAGGAGTCAAGATTGAGGATGCAATTAAATTTATACTGTCAGCATAATCCATCATTAATCGTGCGGGTCAGTTCTGTTCCAAAGACAAAAATTCATCTGAAGCTCCATCAGGAGTTTGCAAACCACACATGGGGATTCAGTGTTACCCTAAAAGAGTGGAACCAAACAAACAGGCACTGGCTGCACACGTGTAAATCCTCAGAGAGAGGGTACTCAGACTAAAGTTCTTCCCAGCATGGAGAACCACTTGTTTCATCCAAGGACTGCAGAATTTGGACAACCAAGATAAATAACTGGCAGTCATGAGGAGACAGAGTGATGGAGAAGCTCATTTTCCAAGGAGTCCAGAGTGTTGGTGAAAGGGAACCTTCCACAAGAGAAAGACAATTAAGTATCAACTACTCTGATTAGTTGCACCAAATCTATCTAGAAGTTAATATCCCAAGGATGTTTTATTCCACATCTTATCATATAATCATTAAGTTCCAAAATAGGAGAAGTTGAAAGGGACCTCTGGAAGTCATTTGGTCCAATTCTAGACTCAAAGGAGAAACAAACTAAAGGTACTTCTCAGGGGCTTAAGTGATCTTGAATTTTAGCTCAAAAGCTGAAGGCCTAGGCTAGCCCACAGTTCAAGTAAGCTTCAGTAGTACTACAGAAATTAAATGATTAGTGCAAAGAATATATCAGAAAACATCATGTTTCCACAAGGTAACTCAACAGGTTTTTCTAGCCAGGAGCTTCCCCATTCCTTAGTCCTCATATTTCACATTCATTCTCTGCCCAGTCAATGGCACTTCCTATGTTTGTGTATGAGATCAAAATCACCACAATTTGTGTAAACTCAACTTTCAGACCCTATTTTAGAACTCTGGACCTTGACACTGCAGTCAAGCCACTCATAGGTATATAAACAGAAAGTATGTCCAAAAAACCCTCCATCTCACTTCAGTTCAACTTTTTTCACAAGATGGAATAAAAGACTCACCCTCCCCTGTGCTGTTATCCCCATCTACTATCCATAATCTCCAGTACTTTGTATTATACTCACAATAAGCTGTTTTAGAGATTGATTAATAATCGAAACAGAGCTGAGGCATTTAATCAATCTGAACAACAGATTATTGCTTTGTGTACCACAAAGAAAGACAGATTATCCTTTTATTATTGATTAGACTTGCTATGCTCCTGCCACTTCTATTGCCTTTATTTCTAAATGTTTTTTTGCTCAGCAAGTTTTCAACTTGCACCAATCTTAAAGACAAAAAACATTTCTGGGAGGTTTATACATATTGATCCTCGTTCTGCTGTAATTCCCCCCCACACTTTTCTGGGATGATATAATAGTTGTACCACACATTAGCCTGTTTCCAGTGGCTTCTTTCCTCACAGCAAATACACTGAGGGTACTGGTACCTTTCACAGTCTTTCATCTTCCCTGTGCTCAGCTACAATCAACTCAGTCTTTCCTGTTTAACACCTCCAGAGAAGTGTTTGCAAGCCACTCAAGTTGCATCATTTCCCAAAAAGGTGTCCTGGCACTGGAATGCACAGATGGCAGAAGGAGAAGACTGTACTTTAAAAACTGGATAGAGTGGGACAGGAAGAGTAATTGAATTAACCCAAAGTGAGAAGTAGCTTGAGTTGAACAGATACAGATACAAAAAATCACCAACACAAACCACTCAAAGTGTTCAAATATCAGCAGATATAAACTGGAATGTCACATGACAAACATGAGGCACCCACCTTCCCCAGCAGTGTCACTGTCTGCATACACATAGGATCATAGAAACATTAAATAGCTTTGTTGGGAAGGACCTTAAAGATCATCTTGTTCCAACCTCCTGCCATGGACAGGGACAACTTCCACTATCCCAGGTTTCTCAGAGCTCCATCCAGCCTGGACTTGGACACTTCCAGGGATGGAGTTTCCACAACTTCTCTGGGCAACCTGTGCCAGTGTCTCACCACTGTCACAGTAAAGAAATTTTTCCTAAAATGTGATCTAAACCCATCCTTCCCTTCAGTTTAGGGTAATTCCACCTTGGCCTTCTCCATCCTTCTTGCAAATTCCCTTCAGGAACTACAAAGCTGCTCTAAGATTGTCTTAAGTACAGCAACAGAATGAGGAGAAAACACATTCTCTGGGGGAGGTGTAGGGGGTAATCTTTACAGTCTTAAGACTGAAAATACATGTAAGAAAACCTCACAGAAAGGTAAAAGGAGAAAGAGGAGAACGTCACTTCCATGTCTGTGGAATAGGAGAGAAATGGTGACTTTTCCCTGCTGCCAGGGAAATGAATCAGAAGCAGGCAATTGTTCACTGTGAGTTAGTGAAAAACTGCATCATGCCCCTTAATGAAATTCCACAACCTTTTTCGCTAGAGATTTTTAAGCAGAGATCAAGATTCAAGAAAGAATTCAATGGATTAAATGACCTCTTCCTGCTTTTTCTGATTATGTAAATGATTTAATACAAAACATCTATAGGCATTGCTAGTGCTAGAATTTGTTTATTCTCAGATTTATCCGAATGAAGTCAGTCAGTTTCATATGAAACATTTGTGTTAAGAATTTGCTCTTTAACCTTTCCTTGGAGAATAGAAGCAGGAAACTTATTCACTGCTCAAAATATCTGAACGCTGTGCCAAGGTACTGATGCAAAATTGAGACAACAGTGCAAGTGCAATTTTTCATTGTTGTGACTTGAGACCTTTTGCTGTGTTAACATCAGCGCACAGACATTCAAGTCTCTAAAACTGGAACATCTGCTTTCCCAACTGAGCTCCCACGTGCCACTATAAAAATAGCATTCTTCACAACTCTTTGGAGAGTTAAAGAAATATACTGGGTTTAAGCCTGCTTATTTACCATTGTGCCCATTTGCTTTCAGAGACCTTTGCTCTTTGTGAGTGACCTGAGGATTCATCCCCCCTGAGATACAGCTCAAAGCCAAACACACAGCTCTGTTTATATGTCTGACTCTTCCTTTGTAATGCCAGGCCTAAGATGTTACTAATTTAAGATATTTATTAAGGAACCCACTATTAAAAATCTAATATGTCAATTAAATAATAAAGTAGCTAATAAACACAGCCAGGACTAATGTAGAATTCTGTCATTCTGTACACTATTACACACAATTACAAAGTCATTATGTACCACTGACATGCTACAAACCACAGAATCAACAAGGTTGGAAGAGACCTTCAGGACTATCTCGTCCAACTACCCACCAGCAGCACCATAATCATCCCCAAACTACAAACCCAAGTGCCACTTCCAGATGCACCTTGAACACCTCCAGAGACAGAGACTCCACCACTCCCCAACTTATTCCAATGCCTGACCACTCTTTCAGTGACTTTATTTTGTTTCTAATATCAGTTCTGAACGTCAGGGCCATTTCCTCTTGTCCTTTCACTGGAGACATGGCAGAAGAGAGCAATTGCCACCTGGCTGCAACCTCCTTTCAGAGAGATGTAGAAACACAGAACAACAACAGAGTTAAATCCTAACCCTCCTTAGGTTTTGTTCACAGCTGGGAATACTTGAGTATGTTTCCCTTGAGAACTAGTTAAGTGCTGGTGATAAAACAGCAAACCAGAATAAAGTATCTGGTTTAGTTGCTTAACAAAACCTGGGACTCAGGCTAAACCTCAATGCTGGGCTGAGCTGAAGGCTCTGCAGTGTCTCCACTAAGCCCTGGTGAGAGCAGTGCTGTTGGACACAGTGGAGAACACTCTGCTCTGTGTAACCAAAAAGCCAAAGGCTCCTCTTCCAAGAGGGAGCAGTGAGGGCTCAGGCAGTGCTGCTGCTCCCAGGGCAGGCTGGGGGAGCTGCACGGGCAGCCCCTGCTGCTGCAAAGAGAAGCAAAAGCCACCACTCATTCTATGTGGAGCATGGAAATCTCCCTCTCAGTGACTTTTCTTTCTTCCCTTGTAATTCTGTACCCCCTTTGCCACTTCTCACCCTTTTCACCTTCACACCAGGGGTTTGGGGCACCTCCAGCAACAACCAAATTTTGCCTGTGCTGCTGAAAAGCCGGGCAGCGAATGTCACATCGAACTAAAATGAACCAGTTTTGAGAGGAGCAGCATCTTCTAACAAGACAGAATTTGAAGCATTTTCTTTGCCAAGAACATTGTAGTTAAAGGATTATGTATGAAGTTGGCCAAAACCCCTAAGATTGCTTTAAACCATTCAAACAGAGAAAAATATTCCCACCCAGTAAGTTTTTTATTTATTCCGTAATTCTGCCAAAGAATACCCTGAGGACTTTCTCTCTTCCCTCCATTCTGCTTCAAACCTATCACACAGTGAGGCCAGGCTGTCCCTGTACTGTGTCTTTTCTCTTAGATGAGAAAATGATTCATCTTATTTTGCTGTTTGTTCACTGTCTCACTTTCAATTTTTTTTAATTTAAAATGCATCTCCAATACCTGACTAATACTCATGACTGTCGTTCATTAGATATCAATTTGTCCACTGTTTATTTTCGATCAGCAGGTGGATTAATGTTAAAATAGACTAAACCAGTTCCTTTTGTTCTGAGTGCCTGTGTTAGATTCCAAGAAAAGAAGGACATAGGGGCTGGCCTTTAGTGTTACTGCTGTTCCAGGGAAACCACTGGATAATAAGATGTCAGAAATTATGTGGTTTCTGCTTTCTCTACTGGGAAAGAAAGTCTTAACATGTTGCTGAGAACCTGCAGCATGACAAGGGACTTAAACTTCCCTTTCCTGAGCAAAGCAGAGCAAAATACACTGCTCAGCAGGGACGAGCAAAAACTTCCCCATGACTAGCCCAGTCTGTGTGGGGTTGGACAGTATTCCTAAAACAGACAAATTCATTGAAACCAGGCCTGGAACAAGGACCTGTCCTGAAAGGATGCAGGAGAAGAGGCAGGAGGGGACAGAGAGAGAGATTTGTTGTACTCTCATCTATGTATGCTATTTAAAGAGTTTGGTAATTCAACTTTCACTCTAATAAATCTGGATTTTTCATTTTAAAGACCTTTTGAAAAGCTTCCTCTAAGGAAAGAGCAGAACAGACATATCTCAAAGTTCTGGCCCCATCAGATTCTGACTATGTGGGCATTACCAGGATGAAATGGTGACAACAGCACTATCTTTATGCTTCTAATTCAAGGTTACAAATATAGATTGGTTTTCTTTCAACTTTATATCTAACTATGGAGAAATTGATAAAGTGTTCATAGTAAAGGACAGTATTTTGAATACTGTCCCTCTAGATTTATTGCAATGACTCCTACTCAGCTGTAATTTGTCGCTAATCCAATTGAACAGACCAATTTATCAATGACTTCTGGTATATCCAGTTGGTCCCTGTCCTCCAAGGCAAAAAGGTTTGACTTGCACATTTTATTTCCCTTCCCTCTAAATATTGTAACAACTGCAGTTGCAATAAGGCTTACACTTAATTCAATTGACCAAGCTATGCAAAAATACTAGTTTACTCATGCTGCTCATAGCAATTAAAACAGTGAAATAGAAAGTTTATATATATATATAAAGAAACAAGGCCACAGAATACATTTTCTATATGTACTTTTTCTATACAATAAACAACGCTTTTCCAGCCAGAGCTTTATATCAATGATGCTGTTAATTCTGGGCATTCTCTGACATAGTGGGTTAATCTGTGGGTCAGCAGTAGTTCATATTTTCCAGCAATGCCATACTTTAAAGTGCCTGTCCAGCTCACTACTAACTGCTGGATGGAGTTGGGGAAGGAGGAAGGCATTCCCATTTATTACATTAATATGGTGGAACTGGTGAAAGGTTACAGAGGAGGCATCACCTACACAAACACCACAGATCCTGCCCCAAAAGCTTCATGCATGCCCTCACTTTGGGTACAGTAAAGTTTTGGTTCTACTGTCATGGTAAATTGAGGGACACAGGACTATATTTGGAGTCTCTGCTTAGAGATGATGATAGTATTGAAGTCCTGTTTATAACACAGCAGGAAGAATTATTTCACAATTAATGCATAAAGATAGTTTTCAGCCTTACAAGAATGCTCTACATACGCTAAATTTAATATGAAATCAATCTTACACACAATGGAGTGTTCTGCTCCCAGAACTTCCATCAGCCAAGTGCTCTTGCTATGCAACTGTAAAACTGCTGGCATACTCTTGGAAACTGGAATTGGTTATCTTCTCACAGCGTTGCTCTCTAATTAAGGTTTTAATCTGTTTTAGGAGGTTTTTTATCTTTTTTCTAAGGCTCCAGCCTCTAACAATCACCTTTTCACCCACTGTTCTCATTCAGCAGCCACACTTTTCACCTGTAGTTCTGTTTATTGGCAGGTTTAGGGACATGTCTGGAAAGCATTTTGCAGACAAAAGCAGTCATCGCTCCAAATCAACGGGAAGCTGCATGGATTAAGTTAGCACAATAGAGAAATCAAGTCAATAAACCTATTGAAAGGCATGCTAACGTTAAATCAAATTCTGCTTCAGATTGCCCATATTGCCACAGCTTCTGGCTGGCTCAGTGCTGGCCTGGCAGGCATTCCTGCCTGCCTGAAAAATTCAGGAGAACAGATTTATCTGCTCCTCAGTATCTGCAATCATCTCCAGAAGACACTGGTAACAGACTTGTAAGACCAACAAATCTAAAGACCCACAAAAAAAATTCTTAAAACAGATACTTAAAATACACATTCTTTATATCAAGGGTGTGTTCACATTACCATTTTCATTTGTATGAGGAGAACACTTTGGAAGCAAGTCTCCTGATCAGACTGGAGCTGGCTGGCAACACATGGTCCTCAGCATCATGTTCTAGTCTACATATTTACTCTCACTGCTTGCTAATCGAGACAGGCATTTGTTCTCAGGAGGCTGAACACTCATCTCTGGTTGAGTACCCTGGAAAAGAAATCTGTTTTACTCTGTGTTCCATGCTCTGGCAATTTGTCTCCTTTATATATTTGGACAAAGACCTTTGAGCAGCAGCATTTGACAACATAGGAAGGGAAAAAACACTGTTAAAATAAAATAAAAGGTGGAATTTCCAGTTGCCTTTACCATTTCAAATGCCTGAGTAGTTTTTCTTCTGTCACAGTGAATATTTTATTTTGTTTTTTACAAGCTTAACTGGAGAGCTTGAGAGAAAGGAAAAAATGAATTAATAGTAGGGAAAAAATGTTCACATCTCACCTGTGGATTCAAGTCCTTGATCTTTAAGGTGAATCTCCAATTTACCCCAAAACATGAAAAATGCCCATTTCTCTACATTCTACCAGGGAGATAGACTCCCAGTTTAAGCTATCAGATCTGCTTAATAAATTAATCACCCCTACGGAGCATTAAAAGCTTGAAAATATCTTAAAATCGTTAGATACAAAAAGCATATTCTAGGTCTTTACTAGATCACTACATAGGGGAAATTGCTAGAGAAATGTCACTGCAGGAGAGAACAGAAACTTACTTACCGGAAGCTTTTGTTGCACCTTGACCCCTTTTTCCTCTCCAAATCAAACCAAGTTTCAGAAAAGTCTCTTGAATCAACTACTGAAGAAAACCCAGCATTGTTTAGGTGGTCAATAAAGTCACTGCAGAGAGGAGACACAAATGGAAGTGGAATTCCTGCAGAACAACCCTTTGAACTGAAAACCAGCTCAAGAAAATAACACTCTGTGGGCAGGAAAATTGACTGTTTAAGGTCTTTACAGAAGGGGAAGTATAAAAGAAATAATTTGTGATGCCAATAATGCTTTGTCTATGAATACTTTCCACATTTCTCATGGGACTCCAAGCAATGTTACTCTCTGGACTTGCACACCAGGGATAGTGTCAGAAAGAGCAGCACAATGCAGCAAACTGCTCCAGAGCTGAAGACCAGACTTTCAGACAGTAACAGCTGCAGGTACAGCATCGAAAAATGGTGCCCAGATTTCAGTCCAAATGATCACTCTGTGTGTGTGTTTTATTTTGAGGTCCCATTCCATCTACAACCCTTCTACTATATGGCCAAGATTAGATCCAGTCATGTGGAGACAGCACAGTGGATTTCCCTAGTTACCAAGCACAAATATAGATCTATTTCATCACCCATCAAACCATTTCCCAATCACCTAGCTACAGAAAATCCTGAGCAAAGGCAAAATATAGCATGTGGGGTGATGGTGGTGGGAAGGTCTTTCACAACATATTTTTTCCCCCTCAACAAAATTCAGTGCCTGTCTATCCCACATGCCTTAACACCAGCATAAAAATGGAAAGAACAAACCTTTTGCACAAGGTTTTGGAGTATGTTTCACTCAGGCAACACCTCAAACACTTCCACATCTCACAGCTTTAAAAAGCTGAGCGCTGCAGGAATCACAGGTTACAATTCCACCAAAACTGCCAGCGTTGGGAAGGAATTTAAAAGCTCTGGGCAAAGAAATCCAACACAGTAAGGCAGAGTTGGCAGCACTGAACGAGCTGTTTGTGTGCCAAAGTGACAACGTCAGCCAGTGAGTCACCAGCCGCCTCTGTGTTCCCTGGCACACAGCAACAACCATTATCCTGCACTCCATGGGCACCAACAGGGCATTGCTGCTCCTGCCTCCGTGCACAGGCACAGCTGAAGCACCTGAAGCCTCACATTACCTTGCCAGTGTTTGCCTCCTTCACCCACGGCTGTACAAGGCAGAGACAAAGGAACTTGTGCTACACATTTTGCATTCACCCCAGCTAGCACAGCCTAATACAATAAAGTCAGTGCCACGGTGTCACTTGTCACTTCCAGAGCATGAGATGAAATTATGCCATCTGTGAGAGAAAATAAAACGGGGAAGTGAGTCAGAGCATCCCCTGACAAAATGGCACAGCCACTGGAGCTGGAGGGAAAGCGATGGAGGAAGGGCAATCAGAAAGTCACAGCACCAGTGATCGCCTCCTAACTCATCTAAAGACAGAGTTTGGTGCAGATCACAAGAGCCTCCCTTTCCAAACCTGCTATGCACACCTGCACTTTTATTGTAGTTTTATTATATCTGCTAAACACACCTGCATGTTTATGCCTGTGTTTGCCTGCAGGCCCTGCAGTAGCAGGGCCAGGGATATATTTGAAAAATTAAAATATCATTACATGAATTCAGATTCATATGAACCATACTAACTGGAATTTAATGGATTCCAAAATATAATATTAGTAGTTGACAAACAAATCAAGCAGAAGCTTTCAGCATCTGAACTTTCTTTCAGGAATTACTGTATCCAAAGTGAAAAACCCAGCACAATGTCCATACTCATAGGTGTTCAAGTTAAAAAAAAAAATTTGAATTCTGTTTATCATTCTGCTTTTTTTAACATTCCTATTTTATACAATTTACAGTAATTCTATACATATTAGGAGCAATATAAGCTTTAGAATCTAGGTACACATTAGCATTTAAAAGCATTCACGTTGTACATTTTCCCACAAATATAATTTATTTATTTAAACAAATGTCTCATGATATCTAACAACATCTGGTATAAAATATGCTTCATTATAATGGAGGAAAGCATTTGTTTTCTTTATTAACCCACCTAAAAGCATGCTGCCAAATAGACTTCAGCTCAACCACAGATGCTGATCTGGCAAGGTGCTAATCCCATCTTTGTTTGCAGCCAACAGAAGGCTGCACCTTTGACCTCCCTCTCCCAGGTACTCCAGATCTCAGAAGGAAACGTCTCTCCACTTTTCACTGCTCTGCACATCATTCTAAGAAGGCCTGATCCACACACTCCCAACAGAAAATAAAACATATTGCTTTTTAAGGATAGTACAGGTGTAGTAACAGACTTCTTCGGTTCTCTCTTTCTCAGAGGTAACAGCAATTTGAAACGCACTATGTTGAGCTGCTAAAGGAGACATCAGTGATCTATTTTGTAACAGACGGTGATTTCTAAAGGTGAGGGTTTAAATTCCTACATCATTCATCACCAACAAACTGTAAAAAAAAATCATGAACCACAGCATGTTTTAGTAAAATCCTACCAGCAATTCAATAGACCAAAGTGTGCATGAATGCTACTCAGTGCTATTACACACAGAGTCACGTCAGATGGGCAGGGACTGGAAAATCAATTACTGCTTGTTGCACACCTATTTGATGAGTCGCTCAATACCCTGGACGTGGATCAGACTGTTAAACCTCTGCTTGATGTTGTAAAGATATTTCTTCTTTCCTTTATGTCATGTGGCATTATTGATCCAGTTTACTAGTTTCTTACAGAAGCACTGAAGAAGTGCTTCCATCCACCTCTGCCAGGCTGAGCTCCAGGTCTGCAGTTACAGATCTCTTAAAGATACAAATCAATGCTTCTGTCAAGACAACGAAGAGATGACTGAAAAGTAGATAACCTGCCGTTTGCTTTAACTGGATTTGATGGCACACACTTAAGCTCCTTATAATCAGACATAAAAGTTAACAGAATAACTTATTTCATTCTTTCATCTAATAGTTTTAAATAATGAAACTGCAGATTCTACATATCCGAATAAAAACATTAAGGTGACCTAATGATTTGGTCACCTGTGGTAAAGCCACCACAGTTAAGAGTTGCTGACCCTTTGCTAAACCTTAAACCAGCGCCAGGTGAGTTCCAGATGCTAAAGGGAAAGCACTGGCTGCAGTCACCCTGCAGGGACACAGGTAACCTCAGCTGATGAGCAGCAGCTTGTGAACCCACACAACAGGTCATTTCTGACAGATGTCAAACCCTTTTCCCCTTCCATGAAAGCCAAACACCAGTAAGTCTACCTAGGGATAGTCAACTTCGGTAAACTCTGTCTTGGAATCTTCCCAAACCTACAAGTCCAACTAAGTCAGTCAGAAATCTTGCAGGCTGTGGTGGGGAGAAGACCCTTACTGAACAGCACAATCTTTGTGACACCAAAACCCTAATGTGGTTCAGACTCTCAGCTCTCACTGGGGTTTGTTGCATGGTAGCACCTCAGGGAAACGTCACTTTTCCATGTCTACAAGGCAGGTGTCTGTCCACCAGCAGGGGACACAGCCAGAGAATCAGGAGCACCATTCCAGCTATCCCTGCACAGGACAAGCCTGTCTCCCAGCCACTGCCCTGCCCTCCTCCACCCAAGCCTGAGTCAATGATCTTCCAAGCAGATGGCTGCTGCTGGGAAGGAGATAAATTATAGCCAGCAGAAAGCAGGAAGCTTAGGATCACTGCCATGGTGAAAAACCGGATCCTCAGGAAACAACATTATATATGGTTTAGCACTGCATCTGGAAAAAAAAAATACCAAAAAGAACCCCTAAATTTGTTAGAGCCCAGTATGCTTTACAAAACAAGCTAACAGTTTCCTTTCTCAAGTCTGAAGCTTTGCAATCACTATGATTCTGAACTGTATTTTTCATTAGTCTTATGCTTCCAAATATAATCTATTATTTGGCAGCAAAGGCAGCAAAACATTTGTTGCCTCTCAGTACAGCTGCAAACCATTGGATTTAAAAAATGGTACTGGCTATCCAGCAGTCCTCTATCATGTTGATTTTTCCATGGAAACGGTGTTATATTTTTTTCCGGGGAGGGGGGGTGGGTGTGGATTGTGCTGGGGACAGGATGAAGAAATGCATTTCCAGTGTTTTCTGCCTTTCCAGTCCTCACCTCCCCGCACAATGGAAGGCATTAGACTAGACTCCCCACGAACACTTGAGAAACAGCTATTTTTTCAAAACATCATACACACAAACACATCTTTTAAGAAGTCATTCCCTATCTTCATTTCTTAAAAGCTTATATATGCCTGCTTTTAAAAATGGACTTCAGCAATATTTTGCTATGTGATCATGAATGTGTCAGAACAGCCTTTGGAAACAGAGGCTACTCAGAAGAAAAAAATCCTGAGACAGAGCCCAAAGTTGATGAAACAAAAATCAAAAATAAAAATAGAGATAAAAAAAGGTAGAAGTCAACTTTGAGCACTTTGAAGTCAACTGAATTATTTTATTGTGGCTATGAGACAGAAATGTAGAGGTTAAGTAGTAACATGGGACATAAATGTCTTTCAGTCAGAAATCACAGCCTTAGAGGTTATGAATCAATATAGATGGCGAAACTATTGACATTTCTACTTTCCTTTTTATTACTAGAGAAACACTAATTGCAATAAGCATAGCTTGCCATCCTGGTAAATAAATGCCTCCTCAGTTATGTACTACATCCAGTCTGGAAAGAGTTCACCTCATATGGCAGCAACTTAACAAATGTTTTGAGTCTTCAGTTCTGACACAGCAATGAATTACAGAGCATCATTCTTTCTTCACAGTTCCATCAGAGCAACACATACGGTTCAAAAGTGCTGATAACCAGTTTTGCTGAACCTCTTTGCCCCCCTACTGTTTTTCTTAGAGTTCTGTAATTCAGCCTGTTAGTATTTATGGCCAAAAGGTAATTGGAGGTAGTCCACAGGATTTCTTCCTCTGCTCTTCTACTTGGGGTTCCATTGACAAGACACACCAGTCAGATAAACCTGAATTTCTGCTTGGATAAATTTCATACCAAGAGTCTTACATAATGAGCACACACCAAGTACTTTGATTAGCACCATGAAATTTGATGTAACTGTTCTTAATGTCTCAGGCAATTTTCCTATCACATCATCATCCTACTTCAGAATAAAATTTCAAGGCTTGAAGAGCTTCCTCCACATTAGACATTACAGCAGCATGACAGAACCACAGCCCTGTGAAAGGAGGACCTTCTCACCTCCAAGTAGAGGCCAGCTATGTGCTGTTTATTCCCCTACAGTTTATTGCCCCAGGGTTTGCCTTTGTTTTTTGGGTTTTTTTCTGAATCATTTTGTAGGTGAAAGCTACAAAATTTAGGCCATACTTTTGTGCAGCATTGAATTCCTATTCTGCAATTTCACTGCAACAGTGAACTCCTCCAGGACAGAATGGTAGTGCTACTGACACACCATCAGGTTCTACAGAGCTGAGCAAAATCCAGCATTACAACAAAGCCTAAAACCTTTAGAACCTTGATTAAACTGACATTATTTACTTGACTGTTCACCAGCTTTTGTGGCGTCTTAGTTCTTCATCAAAATTAAGTTATTCTACTGTTTGACAACTCCATACCCTTAAGAATATACAGTTTTATATAACCTTTTCTCTGGTCTCTTTGCTTCAATTACCATTTTTTGATAGCTTTATGTCATGGTGTATTTCTCAAAGTCACTGTCTAATTTGCACAATTCAAATCACTCTGCTCTTTGACCTTGCTTCATTCTCCACAGTCAGAACCCACTTTAATTCCCAATAATCCTGCTGTGTTTATATTCTGAAGTGACACAACTCAAATGTACATAAAGGGCAATCAAATCCTTCACAGAGTTTTTGAAACTACTTCTCATTCCCTAATTACCTTCCCTGCTCTGCTTGCAGTCCCCATCCTTGACCACCCCTCCCCTCAGCGCCCTGACTCCTGTGCCACCACTGGGTACACAATGGGGTGGCAGTGCCAGTGCTCAGCCAGTTTTCCTTCCCTGACATGTTGTCAACAAGATCATAAGTATGTGTTAATGAACAGGTAAAGCAAACCTTTCTCCATTATTCCAAGCCCTGCTAAATAAATCAAACCCATCACAGGTGCAATTACTGCAGCAAACCAACACGGCCGCAGGAGCAGCCTCCTGCATCCTCATTTTGACTTGGATTTACCTTGTACAAAAGTTCGTTGTGGCTCTCACTAATGACACCTGGTTTGCAATCTCACCTGTTGTTTTTATCTTGAGTGACAAGCTCTTGTTTATTTACATCTTCAGTATTGACTTCATAGAAGCAAATCAAAGGGAGCAGCTTCCACATTCTGTGCAAATTTGCCTGCCATTATGGAATCATAGAATGGCTTGGCTTGGAAAGGACCTCAGGGACCTTTAGAACCTGGCCTTAGACACTGCCAGGGATGGGGCAGCCACAGCTTCTCTGGGCAACCTTAACCTCTCTGGAACTCAGACTACAAGAACTGTGTATGTTCTCTTCCCTCACACTGGTGGCCCATCACAGCAGTAACCAGCATCTCCTTCAAAAGTAGCCAAAGTTTAGAATGATTCTGAAGACAGATGTGCAATGACATCACTGTAAGAGGCACTTCAAGGTAGTTCTGCAATGAGAGCCAGTTTTAGTGTTTGAAATACTAATGCATGCCATGAGCAATGTGACCTTAAGTGGGACAGAGGGAGAACCTGACAGTTCAGTCTCACTGCTATAAATTCCAATACTCGGTTCCATGATGCAATTAGCAAACCCTGATCAAGCTATGGCTCTGTTTTGCAGTTGTTAATAAATCAGTTAGCATAACCTACAGACAGGAAAGCTTTCTTGCTATTTTCCAGAGATGACCATTTCAAGCTCTGTTTCCTGTACAATTAATACAGGATTTTTTACATGACACATGGAATGGACCATGCCATCCACAGGCTGGCATTTTAGGGGTTGTTTCTCTGGCTGGTTTGGTGTTTTGATTGCTGGGTTTTATTTGCATACCTAATTCTCAGAACACTTACACCAAGCAAGAGTTGTTTAAAAATAAATAACTAAGGAAAAAAAATGTATTTCAAGTAAGATCTTCACTCTTGGTGTCTTATTTGCACACCTACGTGGCACTTCTGAAGAAACAGTTTAGAAACAGGCTAGCTATCTAAAGATGCATTCAAGTGACAGGTAAGATTCTGCTAGAACAATTCAAGGACCATCTTAGCTGATGTTAATTCGTACATCTTTCTAGAATGTTGCATGGAAGTTCACCTAAATATTATTGAACTTGAGTTAGAATAGCATTAGTTTAAATAATTTACCTTATTTCAGTAGGGGGAAAAAATCATTTTTGATAAGACAGCAACTTAGAGAAATTTAAGCTCCTCATAGCTGCAAGCAATCACAGGAATATATTCAGGCACATGATCAGTCTTCGTTGTATAACAAGCTCCACAGAGATTGTTATTAGTCACAGATAATAATTCCCACCGTTACAGCAAATCTGTGCTCAAAATAGTACCTCCCAAGTTAAAAATTCATTGCAAAGGCACTAAGACTTGGGATGACAATCCTCAGATTGGGGAATTGGGAAGAAAAATTGGCAACTTGCCCAAAATCATCTGTCATTTAAGGAAAATCAACAAAGCACTCAGAACTATCTTCTAAATTATGTTGCAGATATGATACTTCAGCAGGGGGGAACTACAGAAAAATGAACATATTTGCCTTTTATGTTCAATTATAAAAATGTGGTTTTAAGCTCAAAGTATTAATGGGCTCCAGATTTTGGCTTTAACAAGTGAGAAATTGATTTTATGGTTTAAATGAAGGAAAGTTTAACAGGATACATTGGATAGATTCAGAAAGAAAATCAGCATGTCAGATGGCAGGCTCATCACTTACTAGCAACAGAAAGAACTTTAAATATGTAATCTTAGCTCCACTGTGCTCTTATCAGCATGCTTTAACATGTGAAATCTCATTAACACAGAAGAACAACATGCTTCCCAGGGAGAGAGAGGCACATTTAGTAGTTGCTACAGAGGACTAAAAAGAACACAAACAAGAACATTCCATTGCTGGTAATTCTTACCTTGCCAAACTGAAGACAGCAGGGACAAAACTGGTTGATGGAGCTGACAGCAGGGGACTGGTGTTACTTCAGTAGAGAACACAGGGTGGCATCTTAGTTGTCAATTTTCAGGACCAAGGACCTGAGACTGGTCACACTGAGCATCACCAGGAAAGTAAGCAGAAGCATAAAAAGAGAAGAATGTTCTTATTCATATAATTTGTTCCTTTAAATTCAAGGAAATTATCTAGATATGCAATAAGGACATAAACCAAAGAAGAACATGTTCTCGGCAGAAGATTTAAATCACTGCCATTAAAGTACTATTAAGCTGGATCTATGACTGACTCACTTAGAGATATCTCCACAGGATCCATGAAGAAACATTCTTCCAAGAGAAAAAGTAACCACACACCAAGCTAAACACTAACAAAATAACAGGCGGTGGATTCTGAAATGGATCACATGTACATGACTGCACTGTAGGGTTTATTAAACAGCCTGGGGGTAAGCAAGATCACTCCAGGAGAACACCTTGCCCATAACACTTTTAACAAACAGATATACCTTCATCAAGTGGTGCTTTTACTTGACTGTTGCAGCAGCAGGTGTTGCCTGTAAGAAACCCAAAGGGCCGACATGCAGAGGGTTAGGTTACCCATGCTGTGGTCAGATTCCAACCAGTACAACCTGAACAACTGCATTTACCATCCGTGCCGTGGGAGAAGGTGTCTAAGGCACCAAAGCTACCAGTGGATTTGCTGTATTGGTACCTTCACATTCCCAGTTATCTCCCAGGAGTGAGAACTGTACCTCCTGACCATTCCCACCACTAGACACACGCTGGTTAATGTTTTGAAATTCTTAAAGTACATTAATCTGGATTCCTTTTGGATTAAATTAAACCAGAGGGTGTGTTCAAGTAACACACCTGACATATTCTAATTGCTATAAGGTTTTTGAACCCACAGGCCCAAACCAGAATTAGTTTCAAGTAAGCATTGCCTTCTCACCCCAAATGCAGAGATGATATCTGCAGTGCTGCTCCTACTTCACCACAATAGCTGCTAATGGTCACAGTCAAAGTTTGATTGTCTCCTGGAACATCTCCAGAACTGAATTTACTTGCTGAGAATCTTGGCACAATTTTTGCAAAGAAAAAAAGCAAGCAGGCACTAAGCACAGGATTCAGCCATCTGGATGGACTTCAGCAGTGTATCGACAATGGATGCTAATACAGTTAAAAGTAATGAAAATGCTTGTGATTAATCTGCTGCATTCACTAATCTTGTGTGGCTAAGAAAAGTTATTACTGCATTGTTTGATGCTTACTGCATAAAAATGGCACTGGGATGAAGGGTCATCAAAGAAGAGGAACTGGTTTGCACTTTGGTGCTAATAAAGACTTCCTTACAACAGCACCTTTTCACATCTGATTGTCTCACATCATGGAAACTCAGTTGCTGGAGTTACAAACACACCTTTGGTATTTGTGAAACAAGCAGCCACTGACTTCTCCCAGCGTTTTCAGGGAATTATTACATAACTTTCATGACTTTAATTAGGTTAAATAAGGAGAGTAAATCTCTTCTCTATTGTGACTAAAACAATTCAACATTGAAGTTTTCAACAAAATTAAAGCTAATTCTTCTCCTCTGAGACTGAGGAGATAGTTGTAAGAGCCAAATGATTTTCTTGAGGGACTGAAGTACAAATCCCGATAACTCACAGCTATCAACTGACCCTTTCACCAAAATAAACAATAATTAAGCATCCCTAATATTGCCACAAGAAAAAAATGCACAGTCTTGAAAAGGTTCTTCAATATACCTTCAATTTGAAAGCAATTTTATCAGTTCAGGTGGACTTCAGTTACAGCGATCCTGATATCTCCCTGGACCTTTGTTTTGTACTGTTCCTCTCTTAGCAAAACATGTCTTCTTGTCACTTGGAAAGAAAAAAAGCTAGCTATCTCTTATCAGTAATGCAGGATTATTCATTCCTTCAGATTCAGTGTGTTGGTTATGAGTTTCATCAAATGAACTTTTCCGAGATTCATCATGAGGGTTTTTATTATGTTTACAGTTACTGAAATAGTTCAGTTTATTACTAGTGCTTGCTGTTGAAAGGCTGATATTTCAGTTTAACAGGTCTATCAGTTCTCAAGTGTGTAACACGAATATCAGAATATAATTTTAAGATTCATATTCTTGTACTTATTGGCTATGCGTAGGATTTTACGGCTTAAAAACAAGTGTGGTATTTGAATCACGGATTGCATATTCAGAATGCACTTGTAAAATGTGAAAATAAAATGAATGGGACTATAACACTGTTTTTTTCCCAGAATGAATAATATACCTCTTTTACCTCAAACTTGTTAATTATCTTAAGTAATACTACTTTACTCATTGGCAAAAAGACTTTCCAGTTGACTCTGGTCACACAAACATTTCACTGTCAGTCCTGGGGAAGATGCTTTAAAGAACAGTTTAATGAAGTCCTTCTGGCATCAGAACTTAGTGGGAAAACAGACTGTAACTGGAGTTGTGAGTGCAGTGCCCCACAAACACAGTTACCACTCACACAGCTTGAGCCTGTTCCCATTGCCCCACTGCTCGCACCTGACAAGCTGCTTTTCTCCTTCCTTGTGGTTGGCTCTTGTCCTCTCAGTCTGTCCTTGCTGATCTGTCTACAGGAAAGCAAAGACAAGTGCAAAGGATCAAAGTACTTGCAGGTCTGAATACAGAATCCTAAAATGGCTAAAAATCCTCCAGTTCCACCCTCCTGATGTGGACATGGACAATTTCCACTACATCACATGGCCCAAAGTCCTATCCAGCCTGTCCTTGGACACTTCCAGGGATGTAGAGTCTGCAGTCTCTCTGGGTGATCTGTTCCAGTGTCAACTACCCTTATAGTGAAGAATTTCTTACTCATTTCTAGTCTAAACCCACCCTCCTTCAGCTTAAGGCCATTTCCCCTTGTCCTGTCACTTCATGCCCTTGTCCAAATCTCTCTCCAGCTCTCTTGGAGCCCCTTTAGGCACTGGGTCTAAGAGGCTCTAAGGTCTCCCCAGAGCCTTTTCTGCTCAGGGCTGAACAGCCCCAAGTCCTTCAGAGGCTCTATAAATCTGTCGGATTGTGCACATAATTGTATACATAATTTCTTGTACACAGATATTTACATGTTTTTTTACTTGATCATGACAAAGGCCTACACCTATGGCATTCTGAGACAATGAGACAATGGGTATCTAAACACCAACTGTCCCTGCCCCAAATCCCACTGCACAGGGTTAGGATTAGAATTAGAAGAAAAACATACCCTACTTCAAAAGTATTTCATCCTACAGCTGCCACCCACCTCTGCCTCGTTCCTTCCAACTGCTGGAAGCACTGTTGTCACTGGGAGTGACACTCTGCTGTTCCCTGGGAGCAGTCCTCCAGCAGCTCATGTCATTTAGATGATAACTTAAAAGCCCCATTATGTTAGAAGAAGCAAATGCTTTAAGTTTCATTTTCTCAGAAGAAAATTTCTACAGGGTAAGGAAAAAAAAAAGAGTTGTCAACTGAGTGTGTATTAATAACCGTTTACGTATAATTTTGATTTCTCAAGTAAATAACAGCAAGCACTGAAAAATAGTTACAAACAAATGACAGGAACTATGAGTTTCCATGAAGAGGCAATGTGTTAGTGGAACTAGCATGTTTTAATGCTCCTGATGGTAAATTTCTGGGGGGAAGAACAAGTCTGATTCCAGTGGCAAACAATCTCTGTACCCTGACACAAATGCCTTTATATCTCAACAGTCCAGTGCTTTATTACTCTAGTCCTTATTACTTTTTTTTTAATGTCCTCAAACATTGCATTCCAACTGAACCATCTCCCTATAACGTGTAACATTACCTGCCTGATTATAATTTACTGTTCTACATCTTTCTGGGTTTACAACTCTACTGCTTAAATGCAAATACAAGCTAATGGCTTCCATTTTATGCAGCTTTTGAAAGCAACATCCAATCTCAGCTAATACAGAATTTCTGTACTGCAGTTTTATTTCATTTTTCTCTATATGGAGCATTGCTTAGTATTTTTCAAGGTAGTTTAGCATCTTGCCTCTGTCTACTTCTATTTTGTGGTTTTGAAAGAATTACAACAAAACTCAAGAAATGTGTAGGCTTTACGAAAGTTGAGAGCTTTGTGTTTCTGAATTACTTTCTTTTTGCACTAAGCTTAAATTCTTTCAATGTCTTTGGCAGAGAGAAACAGATAATTTCATTTATTTTGCTGGCTTTCTCTCCAGGAGATAAGTATTTTTATTAGCATGCTTAAGATATCCCCTACACCTAAATTAAACTCAATGAAGACAATGATACTCATTATTCACACACTATTTTTGTAGTACTTGTAGCATCAGTGGTTTTCTGATCTATGCTTGTTGAGTTTTTGGAGATAATCAGACTGACTCCAAACATGTTTACTCTTCTCACACTGGTGCAGCTTCGTATCCCCTAAAATACATGAAAAATACCCAGACTACAGCACTTGGGAATCCACTCTCCTGTATATGAATAAAACCACTAAACAAACCTACTGAAACATGTTGACCTCTTACACTTTTCCCCCTTAACAGCATCCTCAGCAGCTTCCCACTGATTTGGCCTTCTCTCCTTCTTGTTCAATTAATCCCCAGCTCAGAGAATCTGTTCCTGATGTGCCCCACATAAGCAGCACCTTTTCCCTTTTTGGCATTCAAAACTCTTATGCAAGGAACCCCTGCAAACCTCTTAATCCTACGTTCATAATCACACAAGAGGCACCTCAAGGAGGCTGTAAGTACTTGAAATGCATTGAATCTTCCAGGACGTGGCAGAACAAGTCCTGTTTCCCAAAAACCACTGCGGTCAGACAAGCACCAAGCAACACATGAAGTACCCTTGAGCATTTCTTCTGCAAAAGTGCTGAGAAGACAAATCTAAACACTAATTTGCAATTTGGATTATTTCCTGAGAGAGAAGTTAATAAAAGGAAGTGTACCATAGGTGCTTAAATGCGTAAGTTTCTGCAAGAAGGAAGTACCTATAAATTTTGGACACTACAGCAGCTGAGGATGTTCTCTGGAGACACTGGGAAACACCTTCCAAGGCTAATGATAATCCTACAGAACTTACAAGCACTGAAAAACTTTCATCAGATGTGTGCTTAGTCCCTAAAAGGAAGGGCTGACATTTTGGGGATTACTCATTGAAATTCACTTTTGGATATATTTAACATGGTTCTAGGAATAGTAGGCCAAAATTTAGCCCCAAGCCCATAATCAGTAATGGAAATCGAAATGTCTTTTTAGAGGAATAAAAAGTGTAAGACAAAGTAGGAAAAAGTACAATGCTGTGAATATCTCAATATAATAATAAAAACGAGAACTCAAATTAACTCAGTCCCAGCACAAGTGGCTATCCAGTCATGAGCCCTTCATCATTAAGAAAAACACCATTTCCTGAGCAAACAGCTTCAACAGTTTTCAAGAAATGGTTTAATTGTGATATCTTGCTTGTCATGTATACTCTCAAATTACATTAATTATAATAAGCCCCACTTGTGCTGCTTCTCACTTTACTAAACTTGCCTTCCAATGCATTATTTCCACCAAAAATGCTCGGTGCCACCAAGGAGGAGCAAAGGCACCAATGGAATTTACAGCAAGAACACTCAGGTAAAAACGCAGTTAAAGCAGAGCAAAGGCAATAGCCCAAAATCACTGCAGCAGTCATTACCAGCCAGAGCTGCATGCCTGAGAAGTGACTGGAAAAGATTCTTTTTGGTAAATGCATTTTTGAAGAGTATACCTTTCATCATTTGTTGAAAAACCCAGAAAGGGAGGCAAGAGTATGTATCTTATTTATTGGCTACACTCACTGATTTTCATTTTTTTCTTTAGCTCTATGAGTAATTCTTTGGCAATATGCCTTCTAAGTTAAAAGGATGAACATTAAGTTATGCACAGAACAATTTAGCAAAGACTGCTCAAGCTGCACACAGGAATAAGAATCCACATTTAGAATTTTATTTGGTCTCAGGATTTTAAATTGTGGCAGATAACAATCTATTAGCTCCCAAATTTGTAGGTACTCTGCTGCTAAGTGTTTCATTTAATGCCTCTTCCACAGACACTCCCCGTGTTCAGATTTCCATTTAATAGTTTAAAGAAAATTAAGCTCTACAGGTTCTTGTCAGATGATTTTAAATTCTAGACAGAACCAGCTTCCCTATCAAGCGTGAGGTCGTTTATTATGAGTCCACAGAGGAAAAAACAAGTCTGTGTAGTTTTCTACTGCTGCCCCCATTCTATCACTGCAACACAAATCCACTTCAGGGCTTCCACTGAACAGGAACAGCAATAATTAAACAGGAGGAAACAGACTCATTCCACCTTAACCAAAAAGATGCAGCACTCCAAGTGCTCCAGGGATACTAAAACACAAGCCTGGGTGTAGTTGTACTGAGTGGCTGCAGGTTTGCCATGTGAAGTCATGAGGCTGCTCTACAACACTGACATAAAGCCTACCTGAGTAAATTGTCAGTCACAGCACACAATAAAGAGCTGCTCTTGAACAGGGTTTAGAGCAGCTGCCCACTCCCAGAACACACAACTGTGGTGCTTCAGCAGCACTCCAGGAAAGCTGGGACAGGGACAACACCAAACACACCCTGAATTGACGCACAGAATTATTAGATCACTCCCACAAAGGGTGAATCGGCGAAATAAAAACCAGACCTCTCACTAAGTTAAAAAGTTTGCAAAGGTATCCTAGCTGTCCATCCCAACAGAGGTATGAGAGACAATGGCTTCTATCAGGGATGGCCTCTCATTAAAAAAAAATCCAGTGGAAAATTACAGTTCTACATATTTAGTGGCCTGTCATTGAATGGTAAACACTGTTTTAAGTGCCCAGATCTCAGTGTGCTTAGGAGAGTAGAGTCCTTATTACTACACTTTGTCATTATTATAATGTCAGGGGTCATTATTATAATGTTCTAATGAGTCATTTGCAAACTTTCTGAAACTTTTTCTCTTCTGGAGATACTTAGGAACCTATTAACCCCAAGGAACACAAAAGCTGAGAATTCCAAGAAGATCACAGAATCTCAGGGCTTCCCATTTCTATAACACCAGCTGGAAGGTCACACCATCACTACAAGTGACAGGAGCTCATGACAAAGTCAGGATATCTCACAGATCTACAGAGCCCTTTGGTGGGCTCAGTTTGGTTGCTTGTACCACCTGCAGCACTAATTGGCACCTATCTTGGCAGATTCAAAGGAATAAAACTAATGGAGACATTTTTTTCATTTTGGAGGTAGAACATTGAGGCCTTTACAACCAGCCCTGAAAATGCTTTTACTGCCTCCAATTTGAAGAATAAATCTGAAAAATCTAACATTGATGAGTCATACGAGTTCATCTTATTAGTTCTTGCCTAAATTGATATCCACAGATAGTAAGTTTTACTTTGGCTTTTTTTTTTCCTTTTGCCCTCTCCTTTATTAGAGAAGTTATTGGAAGACTAATTGGAATTCACCAAACTGTCCTTGCGCCTGCAGGGCAAGAATGGGGTTGGGTGACATAATAGTAGCAAGAAAAGGGCTACATTCATACACAGGGAAAAGGTGCTGCCAGAAGTTCTGTGCTTTGAGAGAAAACAAGAAGTCCCCAGCAGTCTAAAAACACAAGCTACATCAGGGCCTTGGCAACAGGTGAGGACAAAAGCTGCATCAGAAGAGGCATTCAGGTCAGTGTGGCATCATGATGATATCATTGTGTCACAAACCATGGAAGGTACAGCAGTTTTACCCAAAGTTCAGGAACAAACCACTCCAAGTGGCCTTGCAAGGTGCTTTGATGAGTAATCAGAGTAACGAATGTGAGTTACATCTTCATCAGCTTTAGAAGGACAACTGTGGCAATGATAATACATACCAATACAAAGTTCCCTGCCCTTCTCTTTTGCCACACAGCACCATGGAAAATTTTACCTGTAACAAAATTCCAGTTTTCACAGTGTGGGGGGAAGGCAAGGAAATCAAAGAAAAACTAAGTATTTGATCAAGTTTGTTCCTTAGATAGTAGGCTGAAAAGCATCTCAGACTATTACAGCAGACCTAAACTCACTTGGACTGCCATAAAAACATCAACACAATTATAAATAGAACTGCTAACTCTAGAATTCCCTTAATCATATGCCAATTGAGCACATATTAAAAATCACACCAGCACTGTATCAGTGGCTGATGTTCATTACCTGCACCTCTCACTAAGCTTAGCTTTAAACCATTTCACTTGGAAGTTTGCAAAGAACTGATCACATTCTACACCTTTCTACAATTAATTCACCTCATTCTCTGCACACTCTGACTTTCCCTCAACTGCTCCTTTCAAAGTGATCAGCTTCTCACTGATTAAGTACTTGTACATTTAACGGGATAAGTACCATTCTTCCTTCATTTAAATTCCCTTTTCCGGTGAACACCTTGCCATTTAGTTACAGGACATGATCTGTGACAGCATTAGTGCCCTTTCATTTAACAGAGGTCACATTCAGAGATTGAATCAAAAAAAATGATGTGGCCTTGCATTCAGGTCACCTGTGAGGAGGTATTTGTTTCACCAGTACATACACTGAAAGCAGAGGAGGGAAAACAAGAAAGAAATAAAATAAAAAACAAATCAGCAGGAGGGACAAGAGGCAAGAGTACATTACCATCTACGGGGGGGTTGCAGCTAACCCAGCCAGCCCTAAACTGTTCCACTTTGTCTGCATTTCCAGGAGGTTCATACTGTGCAGAACAACAGCTCCCACCTTCTCTCACACCCACTAAAGCTGAAAAACTAAAGAATTTGAGACCTTGCTATTTTGATGAATCATACTGTGTATGTACCTACTGTAAAGAAGTAAGTTTACTTTGTGATTGTTGTGGTTTCTCCCAACAGGGATCTAAACACCACAGAGCCACTCGCTCACTCACTCAGCCCCCTCCCCAATGAGTGGGGACAGAGCTGGGGGAAAAAAGCAGAATTCAAGGGTTGGGAAAAAGTTCAGCAGGACAGGAAAAGAAGAGAAAACAACAATCATAATAATGATAATATTAGAATACACCAAACAAGCAGTGCACACTTTTTGAGCGATGCCCATGCAGTTCCCCAGCAGCATTCCCTGGCTAGTTCCCCCCCAGTTCATACCCTGGGCATGACCCAAAGGGTACGGACTATAACTCTGGCCAACCTGGCTCAGATGTCCCAGCCGTGTCCCCTGTGTCCCCCCAGCCCGGTGCGGGTGCAGCAGCGACAGGAGCCGATAGATGGCTCCCGAAGCCGGCAATCCTGGAGACCAGCGGTTTTATCATCTCATAAACCAGGGGAACAAAGCCCAGCAAACCCACAGCCTTAACCCAGCCCTCGGGGGCGAGAGGCAGCACAAGAGGGGGCACGTACTGCAGGGAGGGTGGTACACGACACACCTCTGAGAACACGCACAACAGCTCTGAGAGGATAAATCAACTCTGTGAGCAGTGACTGATAAATTAATATAATGAATGCTTATAAAAAATCTGCTTTAACACGCTCTGGTCAGCTCTGTGGTTATCTAAGCCCTTCGTCTGGCCACCAGAAAGGACTATGTGGTTTAACCCCTTAGTGTTCAAGGTTGGATGGGGCCCTGGTCCAGTGGAAGGTTCCACCTGTTCCATTATATGTGACCCTCACTGCAAAATTTCTTTTCTTAGCATCCTACTGGAATTTTCCTTAATGCAATTTGTGTTCATCATCCCTCATCTGTAACAACTAAAGTATTAGCAATGGTATTTGCAGCTAAGGAAAATTAGTAGATGAATAGATTTCTCTTGCTTGCTAGTTAATACCAACCAGAGGCCACCCAACCAAAGGTCTTTGTTTTGTTATTTATCCAGGATAATTTTTGCATCTTAACAGCTACATCCCTAAGAGCCCTGATTGTTCCTGAATGCTGGATGCTGGAAAAACTGTTCCAAATTCTATCAAAACAGCGGGGTTGAGTATTAATGTCATTCCTTTTGACAGGAGTTTCAGTCTCTCTCATCTGATTTCAGTCATGTATTTACATACCACAAACTTCTGCTTTTATAGCTCAGGACAACATTTAGTCCTCAACAGCACAGAAATTTAAGTTTCCATACGAGAAATGTTACCATTCAGATGATAGTCATGTTCAATTCCTGAGGCTTTCACTGCTCAAGGGAACACATTGTTAAACAAAGAAACTAACTCCAATATATTTTGTCACAGAGTGAGTGATTAACGAAATGAGTCATCAAAATTGTTTCAATTAAGGGTCTTGTAACATCAGCTGTCTAAACTCAGATTAGTATCACTGCTGCTGAATCAACATTTGCTTCCACTTATAGCCACAAAACACTATTTAGGGAAAAATTTTAGCTACAGCACAGCCCCCATCATACGTGATGTTATCAAAGACCACAGAGATAACAGGAAATTTCAGCAGAACTTATTTTTCTTCCCTTGTAATTTGTCCCACTCCATTGCTCCCAAAATAAATAAATAAAATATTCCACATGCTACATGAGATGGACTGAATTCCATTATGCCATTAAGCACCTTGGAAGAAATGCAGCCATAGATAAATACAGAAGGTAAGGATTCAGTAGAGTTTTGAAGTTCTCTGCTTCTCAGTCATCAGTATTTTCAGATTCACCTCATATTTAAGCACTTGCTTGTTTGATGTTTCTGATGTTTTCTGGAAATCAAAATAGCAGAAGCCATATTATTAAAAGTTCCTTCAGGAAGGGGTGTACCTAAAAACATCTATAACTGCATTATTATTAATGAAATGTGCCATAACATGACATTAAATCAAATAATTTCTTCATTGGATGCCTGCTAGAAACCTAAAAGCAAATTTATTCCACCACACAAAAGATTTTCTAGTTTTCTAGTCAGGTTTTCTAGCCCATCATAGTGAAACACCGCTAAAAAGTTTAACTCTTAGGATATTTTTGCAGCCAGTTTTTCTGATGCTCTAGTAACTGTAATAAGGAAAGTAGCTTATTGCTGGGCATTCCTGATTTGTACAGAAAAGCAAGAGGTTGCCAAACCCATTAGATACATTCAAGTGACCAAACAAAAGCTTACAAAAGGCAATTACCAAGAGAGAATTGTTCTCAGCAAGGAAGATTATAGGAGAAGATATATTTATATTACACACATGGACTCAATACAAGTTGTTGTTATACAGCTTATAATTTTGAACACTTGCCAAGAAGATGACCAAAATTTCAAGAAACTTGCTGGAAATTCATAAATTGAGGTCCAGCATCATTAGCCAAGGAGCAGAGAATTAAAATACACCTCTACAGAAATACCAAAGCAAACCTGGTAGTCGTGAGAATGGGAAATTCATTCCTGGGTTACAGCTCGGGGTTTGCAAACAACAGATTTCTTTTACATGCATCAACCTCATTAAACAAAGCTGGTGGAAGGAGGGAATAACAACTTATAATTTGAAGTTGTAACTTTTCTCATTATGGTAGAACTTCTTCCATCATCTCAAAGAAATGAAGTTATTCTTCATCAGCTCTAAATGGGTTTCTTTACGTCAGCCTAGAAGATCCATAACATCACCTCTTGTTGCAGTATTAGCCCTAATAGCATGGACCACATCTTAGCCTGCAAAAAGTTGAGAAATTAATCTGGTGTTTTTAAAAGAAAAAAACCACTATTTTTGTACCTGTTTACTAGAACTTTTTTTTTAGTTTATTTAGTTCCATTTATCTGCAGTCTTTGATCACCTTAGAGGCATCCCTAGATGGAAAATTAATTGTTGCACAACAGTATTATTTGCTGTTTCACAAAGATACTGGCATTGCTGTCTTGTTTTGCTTCCCTTGTTTCTTTGGATATGATTAAGTATCTAGAAATATGGTTAACCCCAGGGTTGAACTATTTAGTTCCGAGAAACTTTAATACAATCAATTATGTTTTGAACATAGGGAAGCAGGCAAAGGAGAAAGTTTTAATTACCATTAGCTAGCAACACAGTTCTGATGCACAATTTGATTACCTTTCGCCGAATGTTCCCTTGGTAGTTCAAGTTCATTACAAAGATATTGGAGTTGAAGTTTTTCTGCATATGGATATTAACTATTGCAGAATGGCACTTCACTACAAGCCTTTAAAACTAATTTTGTTGGGCTTTACATGAGAAAAGCAGGCAGAGAAGCACCTGTTGTAAAACCATTCGGTACAAAAACCTGATATTTTCATAAAATAAAGCTAGAGCTAATAAGTTGGTATTTCATAGAAAAACCAGTTGGGTTACAGTTGCCAGGAAAAATACAATCCTGAAACACAAAAGACTTCAGCAAATCAGTTCTGGTCTGTAATTAACAGGAAAAAAAGTAAACTCTTGCTGTTCATTAGTGTTTTAAACAAAGAAACAAGAAAATCCCACAAAACCCCAGAACCCAACACAAGTCCTAAAAATCCTAAAATTCCAAATTCTTAAGTCCCATGGCTGAAGGATTTAAGTGAGTTACAGTTGGGTTTCCTCACAGCCCAAGAACTGTCCCCAGAATTCTGTTCTCCTGCTCACCAGTTACCTTTCTGATCCAAAAGAAACTCCATCCCACTTATTCAAGCATATATTTGCAGCATTCATGTCCCTCCTACATACACAAAGGGCTACCATGACAACGTGGATGCTGAAAGGGAGTTCAGCACATCATCCTCTGCAGTCAGATGTGCTGTTCTGCCATACAAATTGGAGGATTTTCACATCTACCCAGAGACAGATTTGCAATCCGGGGGAAAAAAAAGAAACCCAGAAGGATGTTCTCCTTGTGGCACATCAGTCCTAGTCAGTGACATGCCCATGATGTCACTTACAGGATTAATACTGGCGCAAGTCTTCTGGATTCATGCAACTTAGCTTCATTAGCTCAATTCCCAACAACCCCAAAATGTGCAACAGTAAAACTCTCAGCTTGGTCTCTTACAGGCAAGACTTGGACTTACAGATCAAGTTTTGTCTGAATTTAGCTGAATTTCTGATCTAGTTTGAAGCCAAACCCTTTCCAGTTTAAGAAATTAAATAAAACCCAAAAACTCTAAAGAGATTAACTCTTTAAACATTCTTTTTTAAGCTTCTCTAATACTAAATGTTAGACTAAAATATATTTAACAAACTAAATCATGAATTTTTACAAGCACAAGTAAGCAGCCAGTGTATTAGAAAGACAATGCAGTTAGTTAGGTCTTGAGAGTTTCATCATTGACAGTAACAAAAACAAACAAAACCACAGTGGCCTTTTCCAGTTCATGTACTCACTACTTCAAAACATTGGAATTATGAATGGGAAAACCAGCAAAAATGGAAGTCAGAATACTCTTTCATGATCTGGTGACAGATCTGAGTGACAACAAAGCCTGTGAGGGACTTGGGACTCCCTGACTCCCTCACTACAGATCAGCTACATTACAGTCCCATGGAAAGGCCATTTTTTGGGGAAGGAGGGTCTTTAACACACCTGTCACTTCTCTGATGTTGTGAATCCCTTTTTCTTGGCTAAAGCTATCATATTACTCACATCTCTACATTGATGGCCTTAAACTCATTCCATAGCTTCTCTAATTTGGGTCAATCAAGAAAGACAAAGTCCCTGCCCAAATTAACTTATAAAACTATGGTAAATTAACCTTTAAGGACTAAACTTGAAATTTGATTTGCTGTATTTCTTTAAAGACTAATGCTCAGATGAGGTTTACTTGGCTAACTAAAAATTGCACTGTTAAGCCATAAATGTGAACAGCTTGTGATTGCAAATAAATTTCCACCAATTGGAAACCATGTTTGAGAGCATATAACATCATTCCTTCACATTTCTAGACATCTTTGCCACCTTTCTTTGCTATTGCAGATTATCTGTTACACTGGATTCCTGCAAAAGTTCAGCAGCAATTCTGGTAGCTGCTACACAACAGAGATCAGTCAGGTTTTCAGAGCCCACAGATGTGGAAGGCACCCTGGGGGAGTCATTTAGTCCCATCTCTGCTCATGGGGGAACTTCTGACAGATAATGGTGTAACATGTTCAATTCCAGTGAGAGTGCTTTGGATTTTGCTGTTAGGTCCTTATTGCAAATAAATATTCTCTTGGCTACACTATGCAAAATATTTAGAATTATTTCTGATTCTCCAAAGACAGCTACACACACTCCCAGTGACCCAGCCATCATTAGCCTTCATTAATTGTTATTATTAAAAAATGATCAGTCTCAACATCTGTGAAACCCGACTGACAGTGTCAACTGGCATTTGAAAATTCTCGGATAAACCAAACACTTATTTTAGCTTTTCTACAACCAGTGAGCACCAAACAGACTCACCAAGCAGTGGCCACCAAACTAACCAATCCTTATAAATTTCCCAAGTGCCCTGGGATTGCTGGACGAGCAACTGCACCAGTCAGTCAGTAGTATGATTAAAATCTGAGCTACAAGGCCACCTGCCTGTGCTTTAGATCCGTATCAGTGTCTATCCAGATTAACAGTAAGCACTATACCCAGAACAAGGTCATTCTCTACAGCATGTAGGTGTTAGAAATCTGATATATAGATTGTTCCCCGGGGATGGGGGGGGTGGGGATAAAACCCCACAGCATTTTCTTAGCAAAGGATTTTTAATGTCTGAGGTTCGCCAGTATGTGAAATATGTATGTATTACTATTTTTGTTACCTAGACTATCAACATGTAATAATGCACAGTTTCCTATTTATTTCCAATTCAGAGACTTAATAATAAGAATAAAAAAAACCTTTTTGCTATTCAATTCTCCAGCAGATGGGAAACCACAAGTGAAATCTTGATAAATGTACAAGATCCTTTATTTTTACCTCTTTCAAAACTGATTAAGTTCCTTGATAACAGCAGCAGGGTAAGTAAGGAAGGAGAGCACCATATGCAATGCTTGTCCTTTATAGCGTAGCCTAATTCCTGTCAAAAAGAACTGTTAAATCTCAAGAAACTTTAGTGCTGTAATAGTCAAACCAGCAGGTTATTTTAAAGACCAAAGTATGTTCCCTTCAGGTAGGGAAAATACAGCTACATTGAAAAAGTAAGTAAAGCATACAATAAAAAAATTACTAAGTATAAAATCCACCTCTTTGTTATTATCAACTTGTCTTTTGTGTATTCCACATGTTCTGTTACCAGTTTCACAAGTCACTTGTATGCTCACTCCCCTCCTAGTTTGGATTAGCACATACAGGCATTCTGAAGCCCCAGCTGGTGGTGAAATGAAGCACCACTGCAACACTTGCCCATCTATCCTTCAAAAACACACTTGTTACCTCCTTGCCACTCCTGACTCCCACTGGACCGAGAAAAGCTGGACCCTCAGATATCACATACTATGTTAAAACGATTTTTGACACCATTGATGAGATTGGAGAATCCACTCCATCCTGCTCAGAGACAGTCCTGGTAATCAGCAGCTCTCATTTCAGCTACTCATTTGAGCACAACACGGATGTAGTCAAAGAGTTAACAACCATAACACAACACCCTTTGAACTCCATTCCATATGGCTACTCCCACCACAGCAGATGGTGCAGCTATTTGTTTTCTGTTTACTCTCGATGCACTGTTTTCTGTCTTCTGATAAAATCACTGTGGCTAAACAGTAGAACTGACAGCTGCCCATTCCCGTGGTCCTCTCCTTGCAGTTTGCTGTCTCCCAGCTCCGGAGCAGTGGGGAAGGAGCAGATTGCTCATACACTGCAGACTTCCCAATTCTGCTCTCCCTCCTTCCCACTCCTCCACATCGCTTGGCTCAACAGACTCACTGCCTGGGAAGCAAAAGTAGGAGACTCCAGAGAGGAGCCAGGGATGTGCTGACAGCAGGGGCAGAAGAGGTAAGGATGAAATAAAGGCATAAATCAGCCCGAAGAACTTTTGCACAGTTGTTTATCCTGCCAGAGAAAGCTCCATGTATGTGAGTGCATACACAGCTTCAGCGTCCTTCCATCCTGCCATTCTTCTTCTCTTCATTGCCAAGGACACATGGAACTTCTGTTTTAGTATATCAAAAGTTCAGTTTAAAAAAAAAATCCAGTTGTTAGTTACACCTGCTTTTCCAAACATCATGCACATATTTGAACTATTTAACTTTAACATTATTCAACATAACTGTAAATTTTACTACACTTCTCTATTTTGTTTCTGTACATGTCTGACTGAACTACCACTAACTGAGACTTTCTTGTAAAACACCTGAGTTTTGAGTTCTGTGTTGGGCAGGTCAAGACTGTCAGTGTTCACCTCAGTTCTACAAGCATGTCAATAAATACAAGAAAACAAAACAAAGCAAGAAAACAAAAGCAACCAAAACCAAACCCCAAACAGTCTGAGCTTCCAGCACACTCCACACAAAAATGAACTAAGATGTTGCTGTTAGAGAAGTTATGACAATTACTCAAGGACTGACTTGTAATCATTTATCTGCATAGCCATCATGTTTTCTAACATCACCAAGGTATCAATGTCCAGGATATAAGCAATGGATAAAAGTAAATTGTTATTATGCCACATCTTCTTAAAACCCCCACTTCAAAGTCCCAAATTATGGTATATTGTATCTTCTATGCCAGTATAAAAACCACATCAAAACCCACATAGGTGCTTGACTAAAGTGAACCCACTTGCATTTCATAACCTCAGACCAAGTTATGGCTTCCCCAATAACTGAGTTCTGGCTAGATTGTGTGCCTCAGGAAAGGCTGCACATGATTCCAGTCTCCTCCTCCATAAAGATGAGGTTTATATTCAATTCAAGCCTTGCTCAGTCACTTCCCTCTCCACCTTAGAAATGACATTGTGGCTGCCAAATCTCCCAGTTCCATGGCAGTGTGCAGGAGCTGGGCTCAACTTCCAAACTGTTCTTGGATAATGGATACAGTCATATTTCATGCAGATTACAGAATGGGGAGGTCTTTACTGAATTTTCACTATGACTTATTTCCTGAAACATAGATGAGCCTAGAAAGTGGGGCAAACCCCACAATCATTTTTGTAAGATAATGACAACACATTCTTTTACATTGTAAAAAGATACCTTTGGGGATTATTTCAGCCACTTTTCAATTAGGTCATTAGCTTTCATTTCTTAGTAAGACCAATTGAAAAATCATCCAAATGCCAACATCAAAATGAAATAAGAATTATGTACTGCTAAATTATCAAACAATCTCCTTAATGTAGAAAAATCAATTCTGCTGGCAAGGTGAAATTTGTGGAAATGCCCCTTTGGCAGAAATAACTATAATTCCATCTTTTATATATTTCTCAGGAGAGCTTAAATTTAGATATTTACTTGAGTTCTTGTAATTCAGCCTGCAGACAAGTGACATCTGTAGCAGGGGACTACACACAGGTTGATGGCATTTGCTCAGCAGTAAGAGTTTCCTTCCTCCCCAAAATAGTAGCAAAGGCTCACCCTCACAGATCCCAAGATCCTGTGCAGATGCTCCCCTCAAGCACTTCACCAAGCAATGAATTTCACACCATATTAATGAGAAATTTCTATCTTTCACTGTTTTTGGAGTCAAAATTGCAGCAGCTTCACAAGCAAGTCCAAGTTATCCAAGTTATCCAAGTCAAATTTCCCTCAGCTGTACCCTGCGCTCCAGGCTGCTCCTTGTCCCAACACGAGACTTCCCAAAGACAATTCAAGTATGTTGTGACTATAAACAAAAGTTTCTAATATCAATCTCAGCCCAAAATATTCATTATTGTGCAGATGAGGTCACCTGTATTCATTTACAGCACTAAAGAAGATGTACTGTTGAAAATTCTTGTCTTTCTGATGTCATTTTCTCTTCTTCTTTTAGACCTTACTTAAGCATTTCAAGGACCCAGGTCACTCAATCTGGCACTTGTGCTTGGACAGCTCTTCCATCTTCCATTATCATCTGCCACCTTGTGCTCTTTGTAATGGATGAATTCTTTATATTTCCAATGGATTGTGGTTGCTTCCTAGGTTGATCACTAGACTGATGCTATACCTGAACTGGCAACTCCTTCCTCTCAACAATTCTACTTCACCTAGGGCAAGAAAAATGAATAACAAGCGTAGCATTTGCTGCAGGACCTCAGACAGTTCCACCTGCTAAGCTAAAGGACACTGAGCACTGCACAGCTTCCTAGTGCTCTTCTAGGGTGAACTCACTATTTCTGTATTGCATCCATTTGTACCATAAGCATAATCCAATTTTTGAGTCTGTATTAACCTCTGCATTCTCCTGTGGTTAATCCAGACTGGCCAGGCACACACACACTCCCTGCTTCATTGGGAAACAACACTTTATCCATCAGGATAACCTGAGGTCTTGCTTTTGTTTTGAATCTGTTTGCAAAATCAAATGCAAAGTGCTAATGGTCCAGCATGCACAGTGACTACTAATGCAGCTGGATGCAAAGGCACTGGCAGCTCTTGCAAGGAGGAAAAGGTACACTGAAGTGGCTCAGTCATTGGCACAGTGACTTCAGTCACTTATTATGTGCAATGCATACTGTCACTGGGAAGGCCACGTTGCCCTGGCAACTATCAAATATATTGTTAATGGCCCTGAAGGATTTCCAGTCAATAATGATTTCACTCCTGTCAAGCTTATTTTTTAAACTAACTTTTTTTTTGTTAGCTAAATCCTCCCTCTACTTTGTGTTTTTAATTTATTATTGTCGGGTAACTGAACATTTTTAGGAGGGAAACGTTTTAACCTTAGTTCCTGTAAACATCCAGAGCAGCACATTTCCAGTTTCTTCAGATGTCAATGAGAAATAAAAACATTCAAGGAACCTACTCCATCTTTCACAGCACAAGTCTTCAATGAAACTGAATTAAGGTGAAGACTGAAATTCCAAGACAAACACCACCTCCCATTTATGCCTTTCTGTCTCAGGCAACTACACTGAGAACACGAGCAACATATGCAGTTTTATTACAGAAATATGGACAACGATTGCAAATACTAAAGCAGGATGATAAAACTCAGCTTGAAGTTGAGCGGGCCCTCAAGATGTTTTGAACATCCCTAAGGCTACTATAGGCAACATCCAGCTGGAAATTAAGACTTCCTTCTTAATTAACAATCCCAAGTTCCATGTTTAACTTAACACAGTAGGAATAGGTGTGCAAACTTTGTCGTGGGTTTAATTTAATTAATTTATGAAGTATCTCAAGCATGAAAGCCTCAATCACAGGTTAGAAAGAAAAGTATTTCAGAAAACAACATTCGAATTTTACTTGGAGCAGAACTGACTTTTTTTTAAAATTTCCAGTTTTCCTTATGTAGTTACAAAGACTACAAATAAACCAAATAAACAACTTGGTTAGGAGTGGTGTTGGCCACTGGCCAAAGGGTTAGTTTACATGTTTATTGCCAGGTACTCCATCTATTATGTTACCACCAAATAAAAAGCACCTATAAATGTGAACAATTAAGCAGAAGAAGTGTAGAAAAATAAATAAAAAAAAATAATTATTTCTTTTGAAATTACTATCTCCTGACCCAGCAGTAAATACCCACACACACTACTCAAAATAACAAAACCAGGCCAAAAGTCTTATCTCAAGGTTAAAAACAAACAAGGAAAAACATATGTGACTACTACAATCTGCCTTGTGCTTCTTAAAAAGGAAGTACCACAGAAATGCACAGATAATTGGTGAATATTGAGAAAGACGTGGGGGCACATATTCAGTAATGATAACTAAAACCACTAGAAGGCAGCTCCGTTATTTTCTTCAGAGCTGCTACTTTTCCTCACAGCTGAAGCTCTGCTGTAGAAGAATCTCAGCCAAAAAATAGTTTATAGGAAAGGGAAGTCAATTGGGTTTGTAAGCTATAAAGGTCAAAACACTTCTGAGAAATATTCCCTTTGGAAAGCTTAGAAGCAACCTTGTTCTCCAGAATTTTATGACAGCTGGCAAAGCAAGAAGACATATGCTTTTCTGTATTGCCTAAATAAAAATGACTGATCTGACTTATTACCACTGATTCTCTCAAGATGCAACCAAGAATTTCCAGCAGTTTTATGCAGTTGTTATTATTCATTAGCTATATCTGCTTTTCCATGAGCAATATTTATCCTAAACATCTGTTTGCAGGATCAGTTAAAGGATTTAAAAGATGTGCTTCCAGATTTATTAGCTTTCATGGAAACTATTTTTCAGTCTATTGAGAATGATTAACTGAAGCTTTTAAGGCTACAGAAATAAAAGCAAGCGGTAAGGTCTGATAAAAGTCATGCCTGTAATTATCTGATTCATAAACCAGAGAAGTTCAGCTACTTATATTTTGAAAAAAAAACATTTCAGAGTTTTCTTTTCCATACACTTTTAAAACCAGGGAAGAGACTACACTATATTCTGAAAACAGAATAATAAATTCATTGTAGTAGAAAAAATCAAAACTATGCTAAATAAATAAGACAGACATGTAAAAACAACAGCCTAGTAAAAATACCCAGCATAAAAGTCCACAGAGCTTCCAGAATAGACAACAAGTAAGCAGAACTCTACAGAACCCTACAAAGACAGGCTAAGAGAGTTGGGGTTGCTCAGCCTGGAGAAGAGGAGGCTCCAGGGAGAGGTTGGAGCCCCTTCCAGTGCCTTAGGGGGGCTTATAGAAGAGGCTACACAGGTAGACAGTGACAGGGCAAGGGGCAATGATTTTACATTGAAAAAGGGCAGGTTTAGATTAGAGATTAACAAGAAATGCTTTGCTGTGAGGGTGGTGAGAGTGGCACAGGCTGCCCAGAGAAGCTGTGGCTGCCCAATCTCTGGAAGTGTCCAAGGCCAAGTTGGATGGGCTTCGGAGCAATCTGGGAGAGTGGAAGGTGTTCCTGCCCATGGCAGGGAGGTTGGAACTAGATGGTCTTTAAGGTCCCTTCCAACTCAAACCATTTTATGATTCTATGGTAAAAGGAACAAACAAAAAAACCTACAACTAACTGTAAATGCTTTAAGAGAGTGAGTCTATTAAATCCCACTCAGATTCTCTAACAAAGTAATCTAGGATATCTAGACCTTTTCATATATATAGTAATTCTCGTTCTAGACAGTAGTTGAAGAACAGCACTAGAGGAGCAAAATTCTACCACTATGTCAGTGAAGTCAGTTTATGGTGTAATTTTCACTCATGGGCACAAGGACAAGAGTCATGTGCATGGTTACATGCCACAGTCTCTCTAAAGAGACGGACATGTGCAACAGTATTGACCTAGAAGGCACAAAGGTGTTCAGGAGCTCACCTATATCACATACTCCTTTTCAGCAACCAGCTTTACTCCTTGCTAAGCCCAGGTCAGGCTTGCAGGAGTCCTGAGAACACACACTGGGCAGACCCGTTTTAACCAACACTTGCAAACTCCATCTCAACATTCACAGAAAGCACTAAAATTTTGTGCATATAAAGGGTGCTTGGCTTAAAACACGCAGTAAACAGGAACTGGAGGGCTATTAATAGCTTCAAAAATAGAAGCTGTTAGACAGTCAAGCTATTTGTGTTCCTCATGCAGACTACCCCACTTTCTCACTGTTCTCTGGAATGACTCTAACACAGTATTCTCATTTACATGGTTAAGCACATGAAGTATTTTTTTTCCCCCAGGGAGCTTTTTCCACTTCTTCAATATAATCCAGCTGCATAACTCTGGGATGCTTTCCTCATCATGAAGCAGCACAACAGCAAAGACTTGCAAGCTTATACAATCAACTAACACACTCATGTAACACAACATTTCCATGCAACACAAACTTTGTCCAGGTAATCTCACCCAAGGTGCAACCTCCCTTTTCATCTCAGCAGGTTCAGTCATAACCTAGAGCACACAATGTAAGCTAGGAAGTTCAATTTTGTTACACTTCAACAGGCCTTTGAAAGATTACAGGTAACCACTAGCAAGTTCAGCAGCTTCAGCACAGAAATTCCAATATTGATAAACTCTTCCAGCTGCTCTCAAGTTACACAAAGTCACTATTTATGGATTTCTGAATATTGGACAAGGGGAATTCAAAGCAAACCACAATGTTTTCATTTTCTAAAAAAAATTCAGTATCACAAACAGCAAAATCTCCCTGAATGAAATATAACACAACATTTTGGAACCAAATCTCATTAGAGATTTGTCAAGCAAAACTGTGAAGAGAATTAAAGAACCTTTGCTGAACTCTCATCACACACTAAAATGAAACTTGTACAAAAATTTTCTAACCATAGTAGGAAACAAAATAAAAGCTCCCCTCCAAGCTGGAATTGCTGGTTCACCACCAGCCGCTGAGTGCTCTTTTACTTCAGAGGAACACAGTGAATTATTTTCCTCTTCTAGTTTTTATGAAAACAGGTTTTCATAAGAATTACAGTGCTACTAGATCAAGTCAAGTTAGGGGGTTGGATTTTGTTTTACTTTACCTAATACATCTAAGCAATAAACTGATAAATTCATCTTGTAATGTTGTGGGGGCTTTTTTCACGTGCAAAATATTCCAGCCCCTGTGTTTTCATCCCCCTGTGCTGAAGCCTCACGAAGCTTCCTGAAAGCAAACATGACTTGCAGATGTCCTACAAGGAGTGTAGAGACTTTCAGAGCAATGTTGGTCAGCCCAGCTAGATCCCACCTACCCCAGACACTTCATCATCTGAGTAATGCAATCTACTGCTGTGCATAGTAATTTGTACAAAACCAACCAGTTCTTGATTATGCTTCTCAAATTGCTCCAATAACCACATATGTGAGAATTTAGATCCAAACCAAGAGATATAAAAGAGATAATGATAGAACAAATAGATAAAGCAAAGTATTGAGGACAATATAGAAAAAATACATTGATTTAACCTCCAGGATCCTGTGATAACTTAAGTATAAAATTCCCAAGCCCTTCCAACAGAAAGGCAGTTGAGGCTGCTGGTCTTTGAATCGTAACACACCAAGACAGCTCTTTAATCTTGCAGCCTATCTATAGCAACATTCTGCAGTGCTTTAGAGCTAAGCTATTTTTTACTTTCCTCTCACTGTTCTTCCCATGCTATCTAATGCTAATGTGTAAAGTGAGTAATAGACTCTCAGCAAAAATAAAAATCAAGTTTTCCAGCTATTCTTATTGCAGTGCCTTTCTGGGGATCTCAGTAAGGCATGTCAGTGAAGGGTCAGCCACTCTTTGTACCATCATGGCTTCTATCCCTGGAGTCCTCCAGAAAGGAGAGCAAAGGGCAAGGATGACTTCAGCTAAGGGTAGCCAAAGTTTTGTGTCCTAACAGATGCTTTCCCAGCCTCAGCAAAAACTGTATTAGAAGACACAGTGTGTTATTGATATGGGTGTATTCACCCATTAACCATATTCTGCATTAAGTGCTGTGTAATGCAGGTAACCAGGCAAAAGTTGCAGTAAATGGGAAAAAACCTCAGTACATTCACAAGGAAAGATAATTACTGTACTAATAACTTATCAAAATAGAAGAAAAATCTTTAAGTTGCGTGATAAGACCAAACAAATTTGTGCAACAACTCATTCACTGGTCAGAACTGAACTGGTCAATACAATTCCCTTTCACGGACCCTTTCCCATGAAGGGAATGTGAACACAATTCTAGCTCAAGACCACATGATCTTTAGCTCTTCTGTATTGCTTCACTGTTCCTTGATGTGAAATTCTGGACATTTCTATGAACACCCACGAGACCCTCAATCCTGCAGAAATTCAGTAGGCTACAGGGACACTGAAGGTGGGCTTGTTGGTACTAAGCAGAAGAGTTACAGACCCTAAAACTGATGTCTCACTGACATCTTCCTTATAGGCACATCATGCTTATTTGTAGTGGATTAATCTGACAAGAACTTGGATTTAAAAAAAATGTTTCCTCACCATTAAGGACAGTTAATGATCAGTATTTTTGCAACTCCAAGTCATTTTTCCTTATTTTGATTATTGCTAAACACAGGCCAAACTTCCTTTTGAATATGGTAATTCCACCTTTTTCACTGGAAATTTATAAAGAGAAGTTAAGCATTAATTTAGACAGTGCAGGGACTATGTGTAACCTTACAGGCAGTCATAAAACTGATTAAAGAGACAGAAAAAAAGTAGGATTCAGCACTTCTAAATTCAGCCAAAGGGGAATTCTGAAGAATGGTTAAACAGGCACTTGACTGGAGCCCCAGGAGCATCCTTGTATGGACAGAAAGTAAAGTAGAAGCAGCAATTCCATCTCCTTATAAAAGTGTAACAGCTATTTTAGATGTGAGTTTCCCTGCCTCACAAGTGCTACTAAATTAACTATTAAAGTTTTGAAGAGAACAGTTCTCCCTGCCCTCATGACAGGGGTTTCAGCCATTCCTCAGCACACTGAGCAGGGTGAGTCTGCAATGCAGTGTTACACCTCCACCGACTGCCTTGCAGTAAGGAATTAAATCTAGTCTATAAAAAGTTGGCAAAAAATCTAGAGATAATTCAAGATGGTATGTGCTGTTCTCCATCAGAAAGAGAAAATATAATCAGATTGAATAAATTACTTCTAACATTTATTCGCAAAATAGTTTTTGCTAACATTTGTTTCCCTAAACCTTCAGTTCATTAGTTCAAGTACACAGTTTGAAGCCTAATTATTTTGCAGATTTATGGTAGCTGAACACCAGAGCCCAAGGATTTGAACACCACACCATGACCCCCATCTGCAAGACAAAAGTGTTTCCTTCCGAAGTTCCAGACAATTAAAAAGGGCAGCTTGGGAATGCAGTGAACACACACACATGTGAGCTCCAGCAGTACAGCATCACAAAGCTCTTTCTAAATGCTCACATTTTGCTGCAAAACCAAGTCCTGGTGTAAGGCTGCTGCTGTATCATCAGCCACATCAATACAGAAAACAAAGTCTTGCTTCAAACTATGCAATTATAAGTAAATAACTGCAAAATTATTCTGTCCTTTAATGTCTTTCTTCTCTTATGAAGACCTTTATTTAAAATGAAAGCAAAACCAGGTCTCGATATTGAGCACCAAGCGCACTTTAATAAACTTTCGTAACCAAATCTGTCAGAGATAAGATGTATCACTACACACAAACTTTCAGAGCTCATCACCCATTTTCACACTTAAGAGTTGTGGGGGTGAGGGGGAATTTCCATTACAGAAGTGACTTGAAAGCATCATTTTTAAACTCAAACTATGTCATACCAACAATAATGTTATATTATGCCTTATTCTTTGCCTTAGTAGTGACACAAACATCAGTTAAGATATACTCCCAGCAGCCAATGCTTTTGCAGGCTGGAAAGCACTTAGAATTCAGATGCCTACATTACCCTTTCCTTCTATTCATTATTGTCCTATTTCCAAGATCTTATTTCCACAGATATTCTTTGCACACCTTGCTGACTTGCCCCCCATTTCCATCTTCCTTACTGATGGCACAGCCAGGAATTGATGCATAGAGCTTGTCATCCAGATGATGACAGAATCATTTCTTCCAAACTAAACAAAAGAACTCTGCCTTCTAAGGTTATTACTTTTATTGGATCTTATTTCAAAGAAAATAGAGAGAAAAGGGGAAGGCAAAGAAAATTCACCATGGCCTGGTGAGAACTACAGCATTAAAATGCATTGAGTAGAAAGTAAATGGAGACAGGAGGATATTTAAGAAGAGGTACCTGTACAACACGCATTTATTACAACATTAACCTATTTTGAGAGGGTGGATAAGGGAATTGAACATGTTTCCTGTATTCCTATGTATGACCTTAAAACTCAAGTTCAGAAGAAGGAATCTTTATTGCCAAAATCTGCAGAGATTTTAAAATATATCCACATTAAAGGAATCATAATCACGTAATTCCTCTGTATAAGTAGTTCTGATAAAGCAAGTTATCTTCAGTACACCAATTGATTACCCTTGTGCCTCATGGGCTGGCTTTCTTAAAATGAAAATTTGATACAATTGCCCGTGGAGAAAACAATCCATATCCAATAAATACCATCCCTGTGTATGAATTTAAATCATCAAGCACACAATTTTTCCAAGTTGATACCCTAACTACAGGAATTGTTTCTTTCAAGAGCATACCTCTACATATTCAGGATGGAGCACTTAATGTTTCTTACAAAATGTTTATTTACAGCCCAGAAACTGTTTAAGTGATTACGTTCTTCCTTCTTTTTGATCTCTGTATCAGTAGTTAATACTGAACTGTAATTACCTTTTGGGACCTTAATCTGTTGCCAAGGACACTGGGGATATAATTATGATTTTCTTGTAGACTAACTGAAAGACTTCTCCTTGTTTGAGCATGCAATTCAGGCTCATCTAGTGTTAATTGCACCTACACACCCCCTTTTCATCCTGCTACTGCAGACTCCTATGGAGATTATATACCAACAGTCCTGGGACTCACATTCTGCTCCTGTTACATGGACAGGCAAACTGCAGCACAAAGGCTCTGAATGACTTGCTGCAAGTCAAAACTTACCTGGAAATGAAATCCAAGTGTCACTCTAATTTGGGCTGGTCAAGTCCATAAGTGCCTGGCCCAAGGCTGCTTCCACTGATATTCTCAAAGGCCATTTCACAGAGATTGTTTCTCAATGGCATCTACTCAGGGGTGGTACCTGGAGACACTTCCTCATCAGATTATTCCTCCCTTGGCTCTCCCTCAGAAACCTGCTGCCCAAAGCCAAGTGTCTGACTTTGATGTGTCTACTCAAAAGTAAATGGAGCTTTATGTTTTTTTTTTTTTTTAGAAACTCTACTGTTTGCTCAAAACTGGAAGCCAATCACCTTTTGAACTGTTGAAATATTCCATGGAAAATTGTTTCATACCATCCACTCGAGTGATCAGGTTGCACAGACTGTGCTGAAGTCTCCTGTGGCTCATCCAATACTGTTCACTTATCACTTTAGGCACCTGCTTGAGAAGGCAAAAGCCCTCTGTGTTTCAAGGCTTGGTACAAATTTCACTGCTGTCCAAGGTGGGTCTTTCTACTCATGTTTTACAGCCAGATAACTCACCTCATCACACAGTTCTGCCCCTGAGGGACAGCCACAATTTCCAAGACCCATGAGGATGTGCTCTTCAGCTTCCCCTAACTTTAGGCTACGTTAATTCTATTCAAGAAACATAATAAGCCAAGTCTGGAAATCTGTAAGTGTTAAAAATCTACAATAAATGCACATTAAAACTATCTTTGGCTTTTTTGAACAAGTTAATGGAATTCTAAAAGACCGTAGGCAGCACAAACCATGGGATTCCACTGTATATCTTGCAGAGACTCAACATCCAAAAGCATTTCAAAGGAACATGAGCATTCTTTCGCTATAAAACCCTGGAGCAGAGTTGATGATTCACACTATATGGGTTTCAAATCCAGTATTACCAGCCTCCTGCTGCAAATGTACTTTTTTAAATTCTAATGTTACTGGCCTCTTTTTTATATATATCTAACTTTGTATAGGAAAGAGATTAAATAGCAGAGAAACAGTTGAATCAGACTTGATAAAAGGGTTTCTTTGCCATTACCCACATACAACCTTGGCTCTGGATTCAAGAACAGTTCCATGGAAGTGGCACCATGGCCAGTGCCCAGTACCAAAGTGACACACAAGGGAAACACGTATATTTATTTTGTAGCTATATAGATATGGGTTACTGAATCACAGAAGATTTAGCAGACAATCAAACCAGAAGCTGATTTAATTATCAAGTTTTAAAACCCCCAATTCATCAGGAAATATTCAGATCTCCCATGTGAAAACCAACATACAAGGAATTTAAACACAGCCATGTAATCTGTCAATATGATATTAGCAATGGCAAAACCAAAGTTTTCAGAAGACCACGCACATCTTTGTCTACACCTTGTACCTGCTAAGTGACAAAGTGCAATTCTATTCACCTACAAATAAGTGGAAACCCACCATAAGGGATATTAATCTTGGCAATTGCTGGCAAAGTAACTGTAAAATGTGCACTCCCAACATCAGCAGCGATCATCCCTTGTAATGTGCTGCAAAGAATTAGTGTTAGTGTTACTAGTAGACATGAAGTGGCTTAAAATATTAGCGCACTTACTCCTTCCCAAAACTGACAGATGTGAGTCACTTTGCAATAAAAAGCTGTTTTGTAATAGGTAAGGGATTTAATTTGCTGTAAGAGACTGCAGTGACAATCCTCTTACCTCGGTCTTAAGCACAGTCTACACTTATAAAAATGTTTTCGTTGCTTGTTCCACGAGATTATAGTTTCCTCTCTGCGGGTCGGCCAGCAGAGGGAAGCATCACATTCCCAAACCTACCACGGTACGCTGTCACCGTGATGCACCAGCACGAGTCGAAACGTGTCGTGATTAAGCTCAAAACAAGTCCTTCCCCCCACAAGCTTTCTGAAGCTCTGACTGACTCGCACAGGACAGCGGAGATGCTGAAACTCCCCGAGCAAATGCACTTCTCTCATCGGGTGACATTTGGAGCACAGCCACGTGAGGAAGGATGCACAAAATGAACATTCTGTGGGCAGCAGTTCCATTTCAGCATGGCTATTCTATTCAGATTATTCAGAGTTTTTATTGTTGTTCCTTTAAGATGTTATAAAACTCAGTTCTTCCCTGATCACAGCAGAAGTAGAAACACTTGGTGATGCAAATCCACAAGTATTCCACACTTCACCACTTTCAACTTAATTTTATTCCAAGGTGAAGGTAATATAAACACATTTAAAGTAAATTTAGGCAAGGAATTCTGCTCAGAAAACACATGAAGGTAAGAACAACTGGACTGTGCCCTAGTGACATATTTGTTTTCTAAAGCAATACCTGATATTTAATATTGAATTGAGTTTACAATAGTACTTTCCTGAGATTTGTGAAAATCCTATCTGCTCCTAGCATATTGATTTTTGGCTCTTTCACGAGGCCAAGCCTTTAAAGGAGGTCTCCACAGAGGAAAAAAAGCAAAACAAAACAGATTTCAGCATTAAAAGTCTTCTTGTAATCCATCACATCTTCAAATTCTTGCTTTGTATTCATTTCCCTAATCAACACCAGTACTCTCTGCAACGTCTTGTTTGGGAACACTGGAAAAAGCTGTACCAATTTTAGCAAAAACCTTTCTTCTCTTCAACCTACTCCCCTGCTCCAGTTCTTTTCCCTTCAAATAAAACAGTGCCTGCACAATCTACCACTTGGAATAGAATAAACACTTACATGCCCTCCTTTATCAGGGCTCAAAAGCACCAAGGGGAGACCAAGTTTGCTACAATTTTCTCTAACCTGATTTCTCACCAACTTCACCTGTCAGACAGGTGAGTCCTTCTGTATTACCTCTTTATTACTCTGTTAATAGACAGTCTACAAACAGTATCTTTAGGGGTCATACTGCCAACAACTTGCTGCAAACCTTCAATAACAAGACCTGGGTAAGTGAATCACATTTCAGTGACATTACAAGTTGAAATGTAATTCTGTGACAGGCATTCTCTGCTGAGCATGGCCACTCAAGCTCAAATTGCTTCTGGTATATGTGAAAGCTTAAAAGGTTAGTAATTGCTCCCTATATTTTATGATATTTAGAAATGCTTTGTCCCACTGATAACCCTACAGTTATTGCTGACACTCTGCAGTCATTTGCTAGAGTATGGAAAGGAAAACTGGATTTAAATTAATGAAGCCCCAGCATTCAATATGAAGAACTTCTTACTAGCTTATAAAATTGTGTATCTGAGCTAATTTTAAAATCATTCTTCAGACAACTTTGATTAACAGAACTTACAAATGACAGTAAGACAGAGAGCCCTGATCCAGAGTTCTTCCTCTGAAGCTGCTCAGCTGCTCAAATAAGTCACTGGACTCTTCCCTCCACATCCAGTCTTTTGTTTAGTAAAACAAGGAATGCTGTAGTGCTCAGCTGCAGCCCTTTAGTTCAGTGTACCTGCACTTTAACCCTTTCAGTCTGTAAAGCAAGCATGTCTTTTCAGACAACCTTATTGATTTTTTACAAGGTCTAAACAACATTTCTCATTATAAAAGTTTTCACGGAGTATTTGTTCTGTCTAATTGCCCAAGGAAGAAAAGCAACATTTCAAAAATCAAAGTGGATATACATACCTAAGGACTTTCTATGCCCCAGTGATCTCATTTAAACTTTTCAATTCTTTTTTTTTCTCTCCTTACTTTTGTCCTGATTACACCAAAACATTGCTATTTTTGTCAGTATTTGCAAGTTCATTTTCTTCCTCCCCTGCATCCTTAAGTTCAACTCAAAGATCAGGTTCACATCAAGTTACTCTCTTGCATTATTATCAACAATTACAATATCCAGCTGTGCACAACAGTAAAAATATTTTTATACAGAATATACAGCAATATCTTCCATAAATTACTTTCGCAGCCTTTTCCTCCCATTACCTACTTATGGATGTTTTGATACAATGCCTGGTTTCCCGTTTCACCATCATTTCCTATCCAACAAAGCTCCAGAGGACAAAAATCACAATGCAATGCGTTCATCAGTGGTAACACCAACGTCCTCTCCGTAGGCTCAGGAAACACTGGGTTGGTTTGATCCTACCAATATCCAGAAGAGAACATGCAGACTTGCAAAAATGTGTGCTGGATTTATACACGTAGAAGTAAAAATACATACAAACAAACAATCCCATTTGTAGTAAAATTTTATATTTCTGTAAAGTTTGAACAGTTTTCAAAACTGTGGAAAACTTCGGGCCAGACATGAAATGATGATAAAATTCATCATTTTATGTAACATGGCTAATCCATTACGCTCTTTCTTTCAGCAGTTCTGTGCTACGAAGGGCTCAGCTGCCTTGCAGGAACACGAGTATCACTTGCATAAGTGAGTCTGGTTCTTAAAAGTTCAACAGACTTGAACTTTTATCCAGTGTCACCACCACTGTATTTCCCTATCAAGGATTCACTGTCACCCTCAAAACTAGCATTTTTATTATTTCAGACCAAGTCATCTCTGCTTTCTAAGACCTTCTTTCATGCACCCAAATTTGAGGCCTTTTCAGGAGAGACTGAGCACACACCAAGACCTTTATTTTGCCCCCAGGCACTAACTAACATGAAGCAGCATTCATAATTAAGAGGAATTATGGAATCATGCAACTAGGAGGGACTAAAGATGAGAAAGACTCAACAGATCAACTTACAATTCCAAGTTAACCCTCAGCAGTCTTGCTTCTACTTCCTGTCTAAACTGTAAATTCCAACACATCAACAGCAATAGGTAGTGGCAGAATCTTAAAGAAATTTTAAGGAAAGAGGAAATCTATGAAAGGAAATTCAGCTGATGACTATAAAACTGTCTGCCTCTGACCCCTGGAAGAGCTCTCAGAGTGTGGCACTGACTCCACATGGGCTGTGCTGCCATTTGATTTCAGACACATTCTTCCTCCCCCTGTGCCCATTTCCAAAACCTGCTGCTTAGCAATATGTAGAAACTGGACCGCAATTCTGTACTAATAAAGGTCAAAACCTGAATTCCTTGAACAGGAATCAATGTTCTCTCTGTAGAGGATCAATGCACATGGATAAGCCATGAACACACCCCTGTCTCTTCAATACAAAAATGCTTTGGTTATCCCTGTGTACCTCCCCTCAGAGATGCACAGCCTCTCCAAAACTGTATGTTCTGTGTTTACTGCAGGTTACTTTATTAAATTTGCTGCAATATTATTGCCACTTTTTAGGAACCATCTCAATTTTTCTGATTTAAAGTATATTTATTTAACAATGTGTTGCATTCTAGAGCAAAATACTGCAAGAGTCTGGAAGCATTTGGTACTTTTCAGCAGGGTTATGAAAAGGCAAGTTTGTTTAAAATTGTATTTCACAGAACTACTAGAGTACAGTGGTGATGCCCCATTTCCTTTTAATGATTATTTCCAGAGCAACAAGTAACAACAATAAACACAACTGAAAATTCTGGCACGCAACAAAGCTGAGTGGAAATAATTAGCAAAGACTAAACTGTGAATTGGTTTTCATCTGGATCAAATTATCCTGATAGGGCTGTAGCCTCTAACTTGTTAAATCTCCAGGTAACAACCAGTGACTTGAGGGACAGCAGAGCAGGCTGAGGTATGGGAAAGCTTAAGGAGATGTTCTCCTTTGCTTTTCAGGAACCACTTGAGTAGCCTTCTGAAAAGTCAGCCTTGTTCTGTGCTACAACAAGCTTTGTTCACTGTTTGCTCCTTCCATTCCTCAAGAATTACCCTGTATGCAGTGGCCACAACAGTGGTGCTTGTTCCAGCCTGGAATGGGTGGGGAAGTTTTTCTTTCCCAATATCAGACACAAATAGTTTAGAAGCGAAGCTGGTTTATATCTAAGATGATGATTATGATGCCTGACACTGTTTCTAAGTCCTGGCTGCCTTCCACTGCAAACAGCCATGGCTGTTATCTCACTCCATCACTGGCCTAGGGAAACATAACACAAACCTGTGTACATGAACAGGCTGGTCAGCAACCCACAGTTCATAACTGCAGAATTCATTTTACTGGCTCCTTGAAGTTCCATATAAAGCTGCTTTGTAGGAGATTTAAGCATATTTAATTGTGGTTGCTCAATCTAATTGGTTGCTCTATACCAGGGGGTTACTCAGTTGTGCACTGAATATACTATTTACATTTCCAAATGTCAGAGATCTGTTTTGGAAAATTACAGCACCTGAGACTTTTTTTTTCCAGTGCAGATTCTAAATGCAGGATACGTAAGTATAAATCATCCACTATATCTTCAAGCTAACAAGCCAATGAGTGAGTACAATCATAAATGTTAATTTTTTTCAATTTCCCCCTTTTTCCATGTCATTAAAGTAATTTTATTCTATAAACCTACACGCAAATACCAGCTAGCATTAGAAAGTACTTAATCAGCAGGCAAGAAAGAGAAACTGTTCCAAACAAAATGAGTGAGCCTACAAGTGCAAGAAATCATTCAAGCAGATATCACATTACCCAGGTACTGTCACTGGGAATGGCTCCCACTTGGAGTAGCCAACTGGTTTTCATGTGCTTTGAAAGACCTCAAACTCCTGCCCACAAAGCAGGTATTATCCACTGCTCCAGAAATCACACAAGGATCCCTACAATAACTTGATGAGTTTGGTCATTCAGCACTTAAAACAATAAATGAAGGATTATACACAGCATCTGTCCGGCAAAACCATTTTCTGCCCAGAATTAACTGTCTAGACATACACTATTTTTCAGTAGCAAATTCTATCCCTTTTTTTTTCCCATCTTATTCTAACAGGCAATGCATCAGCAACCTTATTTTGGGGTGCAGTATAAAAGACATCACAAACCAACTTTGCTCTTCAGAGCACATATTCTCTTCTGTATAAGTTGCTTTGAGTAAGCAGATTTGAGTTCTGATTTTTTTGACTACTTAATAGTTTAAAAGAGCTAAATATAGTCCACTGGTGACTTATATTGAGACCCAGGGCAAATAAGAAATACCTTCAACATTTTCAGGCATAGCAACAGAATTTTATTGCTAGGCAAGTTAACAATTGCAAATAAAAAAGGATGTGGTCAATATGGTTCAGGAATTCACCTCTTGTAGCAATTCTCATTTTCATGCATTAGACACACGCAGTTCACTCTTCCTTCCTTGCACAGCACCAAGTGGGTCAGGCCCTCATGACAACACCGTTGTACTTGAGGGCAAACAGAACTGATCCTCTTTTGGTTGGGTAATATGGATTGGGGCCCTGCCATACCAGTTTGCCAAGAAGGTACCACATTATTTTGGGATTTGATCCTTAATCTTTCCCTTCCAAATCATAAGCAAAGGGTGGGAGTGAGGGGCAGGAAATGGGAGATGCTCCAAAAGTTCAGAACATAAACTCAAAAGAATTCTTATTGATGACTTGATGCATTCAGTCATATTGATGAAAGACAACCAGAGAAAACAGAGCTCTTGGATTACTAAGAGAAAAACAATTGCACATAGAAAATCTGCTTCCAAGAGCAGCATGGAGAGTGACGAAGATCAGATCGCTTTCGTCACTTGTTGTGACATAAAGGTCACTGTTCCCACTGATTATTTACTGTTTCACAAGTCACTTGGCAACAAAAACAGAAGTTACCCTTAATTATTTAGAGAACAAAGCAGATGACAGGACAGTTAAAACCTTGCCCTGTTCATGTTACAAACCCTTTGCTGGCAAACCAGGAAGCCTTCAGAGAACTATCAGAACTTTCTTCCCAAAGTTTTTGAACTATCAATGTTACAAATAAAAAAAACTTCTGTTTTTTTTATCCCCATTTCAACCCAATTTCACACAAAGATCTCAAAAGACAGTCTTTACAATACCTTTGAAGATAGTGAGCAATATAGAGAAGGGATCTATCGTACATTCTGTGTTGAAAGGAAAAAGCAACAGCTTCAATTCAACCCTTATACACCAGAGAACCTGTGTGGGAAAGAGGTAAGTGCCTCATCTGCTGGAATCATTTCAGAGTTAATACTTCAGATACAAGAAATTGAGCAAGACAGTTAAAAAAGTCAGGCTTCATCAACTCTACTGCCCATCGGATTAATTATCCTTTTACACCCTTAGTTTTGTTTTTTATTTTCATGATCTATAACTCCCAAACCATGAACTATTTGATTCTGAACTTCCTTAAATTTGAATAACTTTAATACAAGATTGGAAAAATTGAGGCAAGTTGTGCAATATTATCCAAGCATCCTAACAACAACCTGCAATGTAACAAATCAATAGAAGAACACTGAATGCATGTAAATTGGATTGACATAACCCAAGTTGATTTTCACAAACATGTTCAGCTGGAAGCTTTCTGCCTACTCATATTCCATTAGGCTTAAATACCTTAAAGTGGGGCACTTATTTTCAGAAAAGACTCAGATCAGCTTAGATATGTGGAATGGAAGATACAAGATTCAAAGCAGAAAACAAACCCCTTTATCTAGTGACCCAGATCTACTCTATTAACAGGTAGGGCAACACTGGCATCAAAAACACTTGAGTTATTTACTCAATGCATTAATACATAATATAAATAATACTGTGCACTTAAGTACTCAGCATTCCAGTATCTCATAATCTTCTTGTACTTACATGGAGTAAGTATCCATTACCACTTGGAACACTCATTTAGCCTGCTCAACTGACTGCTTAATGAGGTCTGGAAAGTAAAAATTCAGTGTAGAAAGAAGCAGGAATGCAGTCCTTACTCCAAAGCAAAGTATTTGTTCAGACTTAATGTGAAAAAGAATTAGATTAGGGAGAGCATTCAGAAAAATAGGGATTAAATAAAATTAAATAGATACAGGTAGTGTTTTATAACAATGAAAGCAATGTTTTTTTTCCATTCATTGAATACTGTATTGTTAGAATTTTGTCTCTATAAATATCATTAGGCTTCCAAAATCTCTCCGAGAAGCCAGGCATTCTGCCTCACCCCCACCAAACAAGTTCTTTAGGAATTCCATGCAGCAACAGGTCCCTTTTACAGTTTATCTGTGAGTGTTTACCAGTGAGTCAGACTGGTCTGTGTTTCAGCTCCCGAAATACAGAGCAGGACATCATTAGCTGCATTCACTCAGGTTTTAACTAACATACTAGTCATCACTAAATGTTTAAAGGGTGCTGTCAGTAAGTGCTGGGTGCTTCCCTTAGTAGCCCCATGCTAGACTCCCAAACAAACGTGGTACAGTTAACAAAGGCTGTGCCACTGCTGCCAACACAGCTTAAAGCCAGATCCATCACTTCAGAGATGCCCAAATTGGAGCAAATCAAAGTTACCATTGAGACCATCCAGACTGTTTCTCATCCTAAGTCTGCAGCATGACTCAGACATGAGTGCTGAGTCAAAGGCCCTCAGCCACAAGCATTTGCTACTTAAAATATTTCAAACTGAAGCAGACCCTACAAAGCAAAAAATGGGTTCACTGGCTGCAGAAACCTACATTTCTTTAAAGCATTTGATGAACATTTGTTTGTCATCTGGAAAACACTGCTTTAAGCAGAGTTGCCATGCTTTAAATTAAGTTTATGCCTGCTTTGCTGCTTAAAAGCCCACATTTTTTAAATGTATTATTTATTTATATTTACTTTCTTATTAAATCAAAAACATCTTCACTTATCCTGCAGCAAATAGAGCACTTAAGCTTTCCTCATGAGGCATCATTACTCAAAGATCTGATATGTAGCAACTCTCAACATCTGTAGAAACATCTCTGGCACCACTGAAAGCTCCTGAACATGCCCAAGGAGAAATTCAATAATTGGTCAAACCCCATTATTTGTGATTCCAGCACCCCAAAACCGACTTGCTGATACTAATTTTTTACAGTGTACAACACTGGGCATGTCCCAGAGCTGCCAAATGGCCTCTCCCTTCTGGTGAAGCATCGCCCAAAGGAAGTCTGACAAGAAGCTGTTTCCTGGTTTCTGCTAACTGTGTGGTCACATTCATCACCACAGAACCAACAACAGCTTCAGCTTGTCTACAGAGAGGGCACTTGTTTCCACAGACTGATATATCCCACCAAAAAAAAAAACCCCAACCCACCACCAACAAAGAAAAAAAACAAAACCTACAATAAAAAACAAAAACAAACCAAAAACACACACAAAAGAAATCAGACAAAAATGTATGCAAAATCCATATGCTTTTTTCTTTCTTTTGTTCATTGTTATTCACACAGGTCTATCCTGTGCTTATGACACTTCTCATTTAAGGTATTTTTTTTTCAAGATAGCTCGTTTCTCTCCTCTTGCAGTGGTGTTATTAGTGTGACACCAGTCAAAGAAACTGGTGTGACAGTTGTATGAAGTCTCCAATTCACTGTTGCCATTTCATGAGAGAACTGGTCTCAGGAAAGATAAAAGAATGAATTTCTTGATGAACTGTGAATGGAGAAAGGCAGGAGCAGCCAAAAACTGAAGGTCTGAGGCAGTAAAACTGAACTGCAGCTAGGTTGTAAAACTAAGGGAAAAGCACATATTCCCAGGATCCCTAGTTCTTCAAAGATTAGGTTTTCCCCATTCTCCTGTTACCCCTTCCCTCATCTTTCATCCCTGTTCCCAAAGCTATGCAGCTGCTGGGAACGAGGCACGCAGTGGAACAGACCTAAAGGGCAAAACTGCTGCCCCATGAGTCAGCACACGCCTATTTCGGAAGTGAAATAAGCTTTTGCTTCACACTGGATAAATATAAATAGCCCTTGAAAGAAACAAGTCAGTGTGTGTCACACAGGTGCAAACTCCAACATGAACCCACCTCTGAAACAAGATACCAACAGGATGATAAAATATTTCTCATTATCACTTATGGCTCAGGTTAAATTCAGCTTATTCGTGGCTCCTGGCCATGTCCTACAGGAAAAATAAGCACTAGAACAGTCCATGCTGCAATAGTATGTTAAAATCAAGAACCACAAAGAAGTTTTTCCTTACAAGTGTCTCTGCCTTAGCAAACTTATTATAGTTCCAAGATATTCTCAGGATACAGCAGCAAGGCACCATTATTTAGAAGACCCCTAAATGAACTAGTCCTTTATCAGTACAAGCAATAATTCTTAACCTTTTTTAGTGTTTCAGGTCACTCTAATTTGTACAAAGCATGTATTTAGCTGCTGAATAGAAAGTTCAGTTAAGGTACAGATAAGCAAATATAATACCCTATATATCTGAATATCACTTGCAGTCACCAATACAAGATTAATTAATAAAAGAACTAATCAAAGTCATGGCTTCATTGCTCCCAGTAACTTCCACAGAGGACAACAAGCAAATACAAAGTAATTGTTTATGAAGACACTTCTATAGCGAGAAAAAATCTGCATGCTAACCACTTAGATCAATTGTTTCATCAAAATGATTCTATAATAAAAAAGCTCTTGTATTTTTAATAATTAATGTAGATGTCTTAGAAGCACATATTTCATTTCAAGCAATGCAATTTTTTTATGCAAAAAAGGAGCTGCCATCATATGTGTTATAGGCAACTATTAATGCTCTTAATATATTTCACTTTAGAGAGTCAAACTCTTCTGTTCAGTTGTCAGAACAGGGTACTTGATTTTTAAAAAGAGCTCAAATACTCTGCTGTTCATGTCACTGAAACCAGATTAGGATAATCTTGGCTGCTGTGCATCATTTTAACACTTCATTAGCTTCAGTTCTAAATAAGTATATTAATCCAGGTCCTAATGTTTAATTACTCTATTCTATTAGTTCCAATAGTTATTACATTATCTTTCTTGCACTTAGTAAATAAATATTCAGGAACTGACAGCAAAAGGCATTGACTTCTGCATTTGAACTACAGATGTGGAGCTAAACAGAGCAAATAATGAATTATCAATGAACAAGACCATCTACTATCTGTGCTGACAGAGTGGCATCCCAAGCCAGAACTGGGAAAAGCAGGAGCCCCACCAGGGCAGCACACACAGAGTCTGGAGCAGCAGGGGATGGGACTGACACGCTGTGGAGAGGGCACATCAGTGTCAGAAAAAGCTTCCCCATCTTCACACTGAGGCACCTGGGACCTGCCACCCCTGAGACAGGAGCATCTCGGTGCTGGGAGGCCAGATCTGGCACTCTGCTTAATGGAATTGGACTGGGCATTTCACTCCCCCACATAGTGCTCTGGACTAGAAATATTTTAATTGTTTCTTAAACATGCCAATCACTTCTGATTGTCTTGTTGTTTCTGTGAAACCATTACTAGATTAATATAACCCATCTGCCGTGCCAATCACAGTAAAAGCCTGAGTTTCAAGTAACTGGACAGGAACAAATAAAGATTGTTTCCTCATCTCAGTCGAATGTCCAGCTGCTTAGTCACTGACTAGTCATGATCTACTGATCTGAGATGATAAACTTATTACGCTAGTTTATTTCGAATATAAAAATATTTATACAGAAATAAGTGCAAGTATTGGTCATACTAGAGCAATCACTTTTCTTTCAGAGCTGGTATTAAACTTAAGAAATACTTACAAGTTGCTGACAAGCAGCTCCTTTTGTATTTTATAGATTATACTGAAAAAAGGAAAATATACCAGTCAGGAAATATGCAGAGAACTAGCAGGAAAGTTTCTTTCTCAAATTATTGTTGTTGTGAGACATTATGCATATTAATTAATCAACCTTCATATTATATACCTCTTTATTTACTAATGGGAGCTTAAAATGCACTTTTCCCACTTAAACTGCAACAACATCCAAAGACATTCAAAACTGCTGTAAAAATTATCTAGTTCAAGTTTGGGGTATCACTGTGTTTATCCAGTAATCTGCCCTTTAACTGTTGCTGTTTGGAAATTAGAGTCATGAACATTTGCAAGCCCAATTACTAATCAACAATGGATATAACATTGTAGGTCTCCAAGTTTGCTGTGTGCCTCGCTCCACAACGATTGCACAGTTAAATTACGGGTTTCTTCTAGCCCTTTATAAGCATAAGCTCAAGCTCACTACAGTGAGCACTGAAAACATTTCCCTTGGAATAGGAAAAAATAAATAAGATCCAAGAAGTCATTTGCTCTCACAAGGAACATGACAGCTAGCCAGTAAAGTTTTCACTAATATGCAGCAGAATTATCTGCCAGAGTCCTGACTCATAAGCAGCTTGCCACTATATTTACCAGTGAAGGAATGTACACTTGATTACCTTTCCCATAACAATAAATATTATTAAAGTCTGTGGGAAGTATTGTTGAGGATTTAAGAGTGTGACATAATGAACATAAAGCCTAAGATCCCCAATTAACTATAACCACCAGAAAAACTGAAATAATGCCTCAGTTGTTAAAAAGTAGGAGTTGCTTACAATGATGTCATCTCCCTTATCTAAATACTCATATGATCAAAATATTTTCCACTGCAGTCTATACAACCCTGTTCAGGTGACCATGTAATTACACTAAGTCATTCAGTGACTTACCTCACTTAAGTTACTGGTGTCTCAAACACAACTCAAAAACCAGGAACTGAACTCTTGAAACCCAGTTTTAGTGAACTGTTGTTCTATCATAAAGCAAACCTAGATAACAAGCTTGAAAAAGAATAAATCATGCACTAGAAGAAGCCCTCCCAAGGCAGCATTGCAAGAGCCCTGACAGTGCAGTCCAGGGCTGTGTTTGGTTGTTTAGGTGTGCCTGGATACCAAGGGAAGCCACCAGAACTCAGCCTAATCAGTGTGAGCAACATGCTGACTAATGCCTTCTTAGTCAAGACAAAGGTAACACCGGACACTGCTCTGCATCAAGAGGCTTCTTCTGCCTCAGCCTGTTTGAGCACGTTACAGCCAGTGCTTGTTTAACCAGCTTCCAAATAGAAATAAATATAGCTTTGTACTGTTAGGAAAAAATCCAAGGAACATTGTGGTTTACACAACCCAGAAAAGCCATGATGATCTAGAATCCACCTACAGAAGAAGCTTTAAGTAGATATTTAGCTACAGATACTGTCTTGGGACAGGCATTTGTTTATTAGAGACAGAAGAAAATAAATAGCTTCGTTAAAGGGCAGGTTTACTTTGGAAAAGTAATTTCAAGAATCAATTTAACAGGTTAACCATAGTTAGTCAAATCATACTAAAATTAAATTAGAAGAGCACAAAGGATGAAAAGGGAAATATGAGTCCTACTAAGACTCTAGTATCTTATGAGTTACTCAAAAGTTTCAAAAAAATAAGCATTTTACAGCTACAGGAGGTTCAATAAACACAGGTCAAGAAAACAACAAAACCACAAGTACCATTTTGAACTCACGGGATGACCTAAACCCACCAAAATGTTATTATTTAAATATTTAAAATATCACACTGATATGCAAAAAGGGCCAGAACAAAAACATTTCTCTTTGTTTAAAATGACTTGGCTAAGAGGAGCTAAATCCAGAAAAGCTCTTCTGTTGCCATGAAACTAGAACTGTGTCTTGATACTTCCCATACCAACTCAAAGGAGTGAAACACATCCCTGTATACAATTACATCGTACAAGGCAATAATACTACTAAAATCCACCCTCCATCACTGCTTGGATCACTCTTTTAGATACCTTCAGCTATGAAGACAGACTGCACAAACAAGACACGCAAGCAGCTTGAAAACATAAAGCAGTAACGTAGAAATTAATACACATAAAGCATAACTTGGGTTTAACAAGCTTTTTCATTAAGAACAGCACATCCACCAGGCTAGTAAAATACACTAAAACCCTTTGCTGGCCACACAAGCAAACTCCTGGGAGATAAAAATGAGCCTTCCCTGGCTGGAGCAATACAGTATTACAATTGCTATGTGGACATCTTTCATTAAGTTACTAATATTTTCACTTGGGATTTCATGTTTCCACATTAATATTTTCAGTTTTTAATCCTTAAGCCAGTAGAAAACCTTATCTCAGCCTGTACTTTTGTTTTTCACCTCATATGGCTCTGCTTTACAGGCCTCCTCACAGCTGTTGCTCAAAATTCAGCAGTTTCCTCAGCAATGTGAGCCAAGATGAGCCAGAGCAGAGCAGGGAGCTGCATTCCTGGAAGGATTGCTAAGTGGAGAAGGGGCTTCACCCCACTCTCTTACCTGCCTTCCCTCTTGTACCAGTGGAAGCATTTCTGAGAGCACCCAAAAGGCAAACTCAAGGTTCTGAACTAAAACCAGCCATTTTAAAACATAAGGTCAATTTGAAGCCAGATTGCTTTTGCAATCCACTTAACACCAGTCACATGAATGTTTGGTGTACCCAAAAGAAAGCACCAGGAGGTGGGAAAGGGTAAGAGGCAGAAGCAAGAAAAAAACAAAACTCCTTTTACAGCCCTAATGGTTTAAAGTAAAACCAAAGCTCAAATAAAATTTGAAGCAACTTCCAACTAATAACTTCCCATTAGTAGAACCATACACAGAAAAGGCAAAGAAAAGCAGAAACTCAACAAAGAGTTCAGAACTACCTGAGCTGTTACCTGCACAAAGCAATCCCCCAGCCCTGGGAATTCCCACTGCCCTCAGGTTGCTAAAACTCTTCCCTTAATGAGGGGGTGGGAGGTTCAAATCCCCTTGGGAGAATTTAAAGACACAAATCCCCCCAAGCAATAAACTTGATTTAGAGCACAGAACCCCAAATTTCAGCAGAGACAGAAAGCTCTGTGCTAGTTCCACTCCTCCATCAGACTGCAGTTGAAACCACCCTCACTGAAGTCTGGTATGGCCTTCTGCCCAAACTGGGGAACCCTGACCTTCCTTGTGCCATGGGACACCTTCAGCAGCAGATTGCACAGCTGCCTCCTGGCCCTCTCTGAGTACCCTCCTACTGCTCCTCTGATCCTCCTTCAGACACCCCTGGGGATCAGAGCTAACCTTGCTTCTCACTGCTGGTTTTATTTTAGCACTTGGCATTTCCATTCATTGATAAAAATGGACTAAGTGCACAAGCAAAGAATTTTTTGTTTCCAGAATTTTGCTTTGCACAAGTAAGTTCACTGTGAGCAATATTTAAAGAACTAACAAATGCAAAAGGAAGGATAATTCAGAACAAACCAAAAATGCAGAACAAGAGAATATACTTGTTTTCAGCAAGCCTCACACAATGCCATCCTGCCAAGACTGTTCTAGATGACAAGGCTGTATATTAGACTCCAGATGTACGTTTTTCCCTCAGAAAAGCTAGACTTGGAGTTTATTTCAGTGGTAGTTACTATAGATTCTTTCAAGTTAAACACAAGTGAACCAAAACCAATATAGGGAGTGCACCAAAATACATTCCTGCTCAGGGTAATTTTTCTCATTCCTCAAAGTTGCAATTCCTGCTTTTCAAGATAGCTAACTAAGTAAATCCCTTAAATAATAAGAAATTATATAATAAATTTAGTTTACCTACTAAATAATTGCATCATAAAACTAGTTTATCCCCTTTTAAAGAAGCTGTTTAAATAATCCCACTCTTAGCTCATATAAAAGGACACACTTGTAAAATGCGTCCCACCATTCTCCCCAAAAATGAGCTTTAGTGCAGTTAGCTCATCTATGGAAAAAACCTTGAGGCAGACCTGCTGATGGAAGTCCCTCCAGCCACCACCAGTAAATGATATGTACTACACACAGGGACAAGAACAGTTAAAAAAAAATCCATCTTTCTAGCAAGGGAATCTGTTATTAATATTCTGGACAGGCAATTACGATGGGTGAAAATTCCACAAGTTTTTACCTAATTCCTCCAATGAACAAGTTAAACAAGGATTTCTTAACATGAACTTTAATCAGGTCTATTTTTGTCCATCTGCCTGGAAGCTCTTCATTAGCATTACTAATGCCTTAAACTATGTGTATTATTTCCATCAAAATGAACTTTACTTCCACCCAGAAATCTGCTTGTTGGAGTACAGGCTGTGGTGAGATACATTTAAAACTATTCCTCTGAGTATTCATTCCCTACACTGTAGAATTCTTATTTGCCAGGTTTTGTACCAGGTACAGGAATTATAAAGTCGACTTGCCAATGATACAGTTTTCATTGTAGGCAAAATAAACAAAGTAGGAAAGTTCCCATGCAGAGCAACTTGATCATTAAATATCCAGTCCTGTCCTGTCCTGCTCTGACCAGCCCTGGGTGTTTACAGGCAGGTGTGAGTTGTTTGGTAAAAGAATGGCTGTGGTATTTCGTTTTTGTGAAAAGCTGTGAAGATGTAGAAAGGCAAAATAAATAGAAAGGTCTTTCGTGCTGAATGGTCAAGGGAACCCTTGTAGTAAATACAAGGACCTTGTATCGAACTATTTAGTTATGTTTGAAAAGTAAACTGTGCTGTGAGACGGGAACATGAAAAGACATTTTCTAAACAATTTAGGCAAGATACCACAGCATGATAATCTGTGCAGCTCAGCCATGGGGCTGTAGGGAGATGTGCAGAACACACAGCAAAATCCTGCAGTAGCTTAGAGGAGCAAAATGGCACATTCTGGAGAAATTTCTGCTGCCTTCTGCAGAACTGCAGGGAATGACAGAACCTGCTCTCTGAATTACACAGTTAGAGTAATACAGGGGTGCTTGGTGCCTAAAACACTAGACATGACAGAAAAAGTGTAAAAAAATTAGTAGCTTTTACTGAGACCTTGAAGATTCTGCTTAAATCCACAGTAACAATTGGGATTTGACTCTAAATCAAGAAGATTCACTATGTTGTTAAAAATTGTAGGGTAGGGTAGCACATATGAGTCATAATAATTGTATGTTTGAAAACGGAGACATGGTATTTAGTGGCAATATTAATACTTTTTTTCTCTGTCTGTATAGATTATCTCCAGTTCTTTCAAGATGGGATTAGAACTCAGTATTATGAGACATAACTGTCTTTTATTCACATAGAGCAGTTGTGTCCTGGAACATAAAATATTGTGGAAAAAATAGAAGTTCTGCATGATTAGGATTATTCTATGAAAAAGGATGTTTTAAAAGGAAAAGGGGAAAAAAAGAAAATCAATTATTAACTAATTACCATTACTTCATATATCAGCTGTTTGTTTTGGCTGTTTTCTTCCCGTGGAAAAAGCCCCAAATCAAGAAAAAGAATTTCTTCCTATTTTTTTACATTGTTCTCTGAAGTAATTCTATGCAATTTTTTTCATGCATGTCTTGTTTCTACAAAACATGAATGTTACAAGAATTATGTTAAAACCTGAAAGCAGAAAATCCTTTGGAGAAGATAAACCTAGTTACGATCTAGAATTATAGACTGAGTGGTCAAAATAGAAAAAAAACAGCGACAACAGAATTCCACAAAATTAGTTAATTGCTTCAAGAGAGAGAAATGCTCTTAGCAAAAAGTGAACATTGGAAAATATAAACCTAAAAACCATATTGATATCTTACTTCCTAAGTATTAGCGGAGCCTGGCCTGGAGTAAATTAAAACCCCTAAAGATTTTTCCAGATTAAAACAATTATTCAGTTTATTTTGGATTGATATGTCACTATAATGAAGGAAGTGCCTCTACACAAGTAAATTTCATAATTTTACTGTCTCATTTAATAATGGTACAGCTAATCCAGCTCCAGTGCTTTAGGTTTTAAATTCGAGCTATGGCCTTGCTAACATTGCAGCATGAAACCTTTGCTAAACAATAGGTGGGAAGCCGTCAGCTTCCTCTTCCTATAAAGGAGCTCAGGCGAAATGTGTAAGTTAACCTAGAACTGAAAAGTTTATAGCCCAATAAATGAATGGCTGTGCAGTTCACAGCTGGGTAAGGACAAACTGTAGCTGCAGCCATGAAAAATGAACCTTCCTGCAGCTGTAATCCTTACCCATTTAAAGAAATGTTCAGAATTAGCTGTGGTTTTAATTAACATTTGTGATACTGTTCACAGCAATTGTGATTGTAATGTGAAATGTCACTTTGTTTTAATGGTTAATACAGGATGTTTTAATGTACCTTCAAATCACTAATAAATTTTAAATAAATATGATAGTAACTTCCTGTGACTTACTTTACAGAAACACCATAGAATATTCAGTTATTGTCTCTAGCAGGCCAGGAAATTATTGTGTTACATTAAATAAAGCTTTAGCAAACAAATGTTTCTTAGAATTATCTTATTGGTGACTGGATTTTCTTTGGATTTAGGTTTGCAAATAAATAACATTTATTAAGCAATAAAAGAAAATATTTTCTAGAAATGATGTTACTTTGTCAATAGGGACTATCTATTCATATGTAAATAATGCTCTTCATTTATTTTAATTGCTTAGTAAATATTTCTAATCCTATTTTCCTATGAGCTACGAGAGCGATAGGCCCTATGATTTTGTTATTTACCACATTCTCATGCACTCTAAACAATCTTAGACTGACCTCTTTCTGAAGATAAATTTTTAAATTCCTAGTTTAATTCCTAATAGATTCCAACTAAAACTGCAGAAAGGAGGAAGAGGCTGGAGAGTAAATACTGACTGCAGAGCTGACAGTGATCAGGAGTGAGGGAAAAGACAGCTTGGTGAAAGTTTACAGCTCACCAGGAGCAGTGGAAGGATTGTGGTATGTTTTCTGTGGTTGTGCTAATGACATAGAATTTTTGGATGAAAAGCTGGGGAATGTACTGCTGGGTGACTTAGCAGCTTGTTTCCTGCTTGTGGTTAAGTTAATTACTGTATGTTTGTTCTCTTGGTAGTATACACAGCAATTACTTTTCCCATTTTTTTCCCTCCAGTGCAGTTAGGACAAAGAATCGATGTTGTTAACTTTCTTCTTCAGTTCTGGAAACGTGGAGAACAGAACATTTACCAAGGACTGAAACCTGAATGGCTGTTTGGTGACCTGTCAGGTTTAGAAGTACAGTTATTAAGCAGAAGCCTATACCTTCTCTGGCAAATGGAAATTCTATCAGTGATTTTATAAATTCTCATAAACCTAAAATCCTTTTCTCTTTCAGATATACAGAAGAGTGCATGTCTTCTGCAGCCCTGCATGACTGCATTTTTATCTGTTTAAAATGAGGATATTAGAGCTCCTAGGTCTTATATTTCGGGGTCAGTCAGTAATCTTCAAAGGCTTTTTTTGTTCCAGGTCAGACATAAAATAATACATGTTTTGGGGAGACTCAAAATATCTCATGTTTATCAGTCTATGATCATTTTTTCTTTAAGATAGTTGTGTGACCAGCAATGTGAGCTGCTGTGGTTGTATGACTAAATAGGGACTGAGATTACACACAAAACCACAAGGAGAAACGTCAGCGTCTCCACAGCAGTGGCCTTTTGGAGTTACATGTTTTCAATGTTGTGAAATGATATTTGTAAAATGCAGAGTTTTAAAATCCATTTGCTTCAGAGATGAAGCCGTTAAGAACAGTTTGTACAACTCCTCGTTTCCACCCTCAGGCCACACTATGTTTCTCTCGGAGCTGAGCCAAAATACTACACAGCAAAGTGTCTGCCAGAATGATCTGAGGTTTGTCTGGTTGCCTTAAGCAGAATTGTGGGTTTCTGGGGTTTTTTGTTTGTTTGTGTTCTTTTGGCGTTGAGGGGCTTTTCCAGTTAAATTTTCCTAATTAGGATAGCTCTATTATTTCACCACACTCCTTTTGTTTAGAGTAGCCTGCAGAAATTATATCCCCACGCGGATCCTTGGTTCATACACAGAATACTTGTTTCTCGATCCTAAAAACTGGGTGGGAAAAAAAAAAGAACACTAAACTGCAGGAGTATAACTAAATACATTCTCAAGAAGAACACAACAGGCTTTAACTTCTGCTGAGGAGGCTGTGAAGTAGATCTAATGGCACTTGATTTATAGTTAGCTTTTGAAAAGCTGGTCTCCAGCAAATCCTGTAGCAATGTTTTGTACAACTCAAACAACAATTTTAAGTCACAGCTGAAAACTCTGTGTGGAGACTTGCAACGTATTTGTCTATTGGAGTTAAAAAAAAAATGACTATGCTTAACCAACAAGCCATCTGTCCCAGGAGAGCAGGAAGAGGAACTAAGAGCAGCTGTGGGGTGGCTCTTTCATCACATCATGCAGCTACAGCCTCATGGTTGCACATCTTTTCCTCTTCACTTAGACAAAGATAGTTTTTACTGTATACCAGCACTAAAGATATGCACAGTCCCTCCACCTGACTTCAGTGCTTGTTTTTTTCTGTTTTGCTTAAGATCATGAACATGATCTGAGTTTAACTCCATCAAAAACTAAATTAACTCAAGGCCTGAAACTTTTTCTCAGTTTTCTTGATTTCTGACATGTGAAATTGTTTTCACTCATGCCACCAAGTATTTTTGTTATGTTGTGCCTGCTGCTTTTGAATCCTAGAAGTCAATCTTGGAAGTCAGTCCAAAATCCAGATTTCACCAAAGCACACTTGGCTTAAAGGAGTATGAGTGGTATTGTGACATATTCAGAAAACTTGAGGATAAAAAGTTCTAGAGCACTTAAGAGCTATGCTGAACAAACTGTGTTGAAGAGTTTGGATTAAAAACTCCTCAGTTTGTGCACAGAGATGTCAGGTAGTTGGAAATTATTCTCTGTTTTCTCTGACTCTGGAATGACTGAGATTTTTGTTCCACTTTAGGTGCTGCTTAAAACAGACAAATAGAGACAGCACAAAAAAACACCCAAGATGCTCATTAAGGTAACTGAAGGGAAGAAACACAGATTTGAGCATGTCTTTTTAATTGAAACTGGCAAACCAGTGTTAAACTGTTGTTGTAGAACAATGCCCTGTAAATTATAAATGGGTGTAGTTGGAAATAGCATTATGTTGACTGACATTGCAAACAAGTGATTAAATTCATGATTACTTACTTAGTTCCATAATTCCATGTTATGTACAGTTAAGATGGTATCATAAGCTATGCCCAAATATTTACTGTTAAGATCAGCAAAATGAAATAAATGAAAATTTGTCCTAAAAAGACGAGGTGCATCCCAAAGGAAAGTTTAGAACAGAACAGCTAGGCAGAGTTGACCTATTTTACAACCCACTAACTTCTGCTGTGAAGATTCTACTCTGATTTTAAGATCCATGAAAGTTTTAGAGATGTCATTTTATTTGAAAGCCAGGATTGTCATATTTTATCAGCAGGTTTTCACTGCTGGATTTAAACGAGAAATATTTCATCCAATACTCAGGTAAGCCTTGGAGAGTGCTAAGAAATGCAGACAGCTACCTGAGTCCCAGGCATTGCTTAACTTTTTGTGGATTAGACAGACATTGGAGCACACTGGGCTGGGCTCGTGTTTTTAACAGAATAAGCCTACCGTGGAAGCAGTGCTGAGCCAGGACCCTCTGCTAGGGGCAATCAACTAATACATTTGTATCTAAATGTGAACTTTCAAGCTGTGGATTGCCCTTGTCCCACCAAAACACCAAATCATGACTGTTTTCATGACGGTTTTCTCAATACAATTTAACAAGCACAGATTCAGCTATACCAACAAAAAATGTGTATTTTTCTTTTAAAAATAGTGATTATATTAACATGAAGACATCTGTCAACATGATATCTTTATTAACCAGACTGACACAGGACATCCTGAAGGACCTTCAGTTTACACAGCAAGACTCAGCCAAAAGATTCTGCAATCCACAATTTTTTATTGTTGTGAACCATGAGCACATGTAAATGACTCAGATATTGGGAACTGGAGTTCTCAAGCTTGAGAGGGAAAAAAACCCAAACCTCTTTTGTTTGTGGTAACAATAGTTGAATTTTAGTTAAAATACCACGTCATCCAACCAGGGCCAGGCTGGCTCTGAGAACTTGGTATAGGTGAAGCTGTGCCTGCCCACAGCAGGGGGGGTGGACTAGATGGTCTTTTACATCCCTTCCAACCCAAACCATTCTGTGATTCTATGATCCCTTGTGTCTGTGATCCCCAAGTGCCTTGTGGGTTTCTAAAATAAAATGCAGGGAAGCACACTTAAGTCAGAGCCACTGCATTGGGAACCCCTTTGTGTGTAATGGATCTGGGCACTCCACACACAGGCCCAGTGGGTGCAGTGTGGGGCAGACCCCACGGAGACGAGGTTTGCTGGGAATCCTGGACTGCCAAGGCCACTGCCAGCCCTGCTCTGCTCACACTGTCCAGCCCACTCAGCCCTGCCTGGCCTGGCCGACAGGACCAGCACCAGTATCTGCAGCCTCTCCTCGCCCAGCAACCTGAGCTGGGAGGGGCCCTGGGGATGAACAGATGGAGCAGCCCTGCTGAGGACTTGGGGTGTTGGGGGGTGAGAGGCTGGGCCTGCCCCAGGCCAGAAACCCCCTGTGCCCTGGGCTGATCCCCCAGCGTGGGCAGCAGGACAGGGGGGATTGTGCCCCTAAGGTGAGACCCCACCTGCAGAGCTGCCTCCAGCCCTGGGAACAGCAGAACAGGGAGGATGTGGAGCTGCTGGAGAGTCCAGAGAAGAAACCAGGATGGTCAGTGGGAGCAGCTCTGCTGGGAGGAAAGGCTGGGAGAGCTGGGATTGTGCAGCCTGGAGAGGAGAAGCTTTGGGAGGACCTCACTGTGGCCTTCCAGTGCTGAAGAGGCTGCAAGAAAGATGGAGAGAGACTTTGGACAAGGGCCTGGAGTGACAGGCCAAGGGGCTTCACATGGACAGACAGCAGGTTTAGACTGGATATTGGGAAGGAATCCTTCCCTGTGAGGGCGGGCAAGCCCCGGCACTAGGGCTGGTCAGAGAATCCCTGGGAGTGTCCATGGCTTGGACCNGAGGGCCGGGATGGGGCCGTGAGCGCCGGCAGCGACAGCGACACCAGCACCGACAGCACCGACACCTCCGGCACCGGCACCGCCATGAACGGGCACGCCGCTCCGGGCGCGGGCGGTGGCGGCGAGGAGCCGCCGGGCTCGGGCAGGATGAACCCGAAGCGCGGCGGGCGCGCCGCGGACGAGGAGAGCAGGAACAAGCCGAAGCTGGTGAGCGGGGCCGGGGGAGCGCGGGGGGGGCGGGGCCGGCTCTGGGGTCAAACCCCC